>CM062816.1:1046072426-1046687783 GCA_031772625.1 Pinus tabuliformis
GGCAAAATAAAATAAATGCACCTATATAGATATGGTGTAAATAATTTTGGTTATCGCTTACATGAATAATGAAAATCACAAAATAATTATGAGCTGAGATTCAATTCAATAAAAAGGTCTTGTATAAGGATCAGATGCAAGAAAAGAAACAGGAAAAGGAAAACAAAGAATACACAATGCTTGTGAGACCTCAGAAAAAGTAAATCAAAGAAATGTAATCTTTATTGGATATGGTGTAAATGATTTTGGATAGTACTTAAATGATTATGGAAATCAAAAATCATTAGGAGCTGAGATGTCATATTCAATGACAAGGTCTGTGTAAAATTAGATGCAGGAAAAGAAACAGGAAAAGGAAAACAAAGAATACATAGTGCTTGATGAGATCACAGAAAAAGTAAAGATTCCTAGAAATTAAATGATCAACAACCACAACAGTGACAGGCACCTCAAACACCCAAAAATGGTATTAGAATATCTACCAGGATAAGTAGACCCATGAACAATACTCTCCTTCATTATATTATGTATTGTTGACTGATTTTGGTGAACCGAAAAGATATGAAGAAACAACACGGGTAGAAACCAGGAAGAAGTGGGAGAAAGCCATGGAAGAAGAGATGGACTCCTTAATGCATAACCAGATTGGGACTTAGTCAAGTTTCCTGTAGGTAAAATAACATTGAAAAATACATGAGTTTACAGTTGAAGGAAGAATATGGATGTAAACACAGTATAAGACTAGACTTGTGGTGAAGGTGTTTGCACAAAAGAAAGGTATAGAATTTGATGAAAATTTTTTCCTATTGTTAAAATGACTTCAATAAGAACTATTTTAAGTCTAGTGGCAGCACAAGATTTGAATATTGAGCAGTTAGATGTAAAAGTAAAGTTTCTCCATGGGGATTTGGAGGAATAAATATATATGCAACAACCACAATGGTATGAGGTCAAAGGGAAGGAGAAATTAATGTGCATGTTGAATAAGAGCTTGTATGGCCTAAAACAGGCTCTAAGAAAATGGTATCTAAAGTTTTATAGATTTATGTTTGAACAAGGTTATACTAGATGCCACTATGATCACTGTGTTTATCTTAAGAAACAAAATGATGTAACTATATTATATTGCTATTGTATGTAGATGACATGCTTGTTGTAGGGTCTACCATGCATGAAATAAATGTTTTCAAAGGAAAATTGGAAAATTCATTTGCAATGAAGGATTTGGGTGCTGCAAAACAAATCCTTTGTATGAGAATAACTAGAAGTAGGAAAAATCGTAAATTAACATTGTCTCAGAGTGAGTACATAGAAAAGGTGTATGGAAAGATTTAATATGTAGAATGAAAAACCAGTTTTACACCTTTTGCTAGCCATTTCAAACTAAGTAAGGATATGCGTCCCAAGACTCAGGAAGAGATGGATTATATATTTAAATTTCCATATGCTTAAGCAGTGGGAAGCTTAATGTATATAGAAGGCAACCCTTGATTTATATGAGGGAATTGTATTGCAACTATGTATGATGGTTATTATTTTGAGAGACAGAGAGAGGAGGCTGTGTGAAAGTGAAGAGGAAATTAGAGAGAATCTGTTGTAGGTTTTATCTCTTCATTTTTCTAGATAATATAAAAGAAAGTACTGGATATTTCTCCGTGGACATAGCCCAAATCGGGTGAACCACGTATATCTGTGTCTCTCTTATTTTATGCATTTATTTTATGTATTTCATTGCTCCACTAATTAATTTCTAACATGAGGTCCCAATTAGACCTCACATCCTTTGGTGTAGGAGTCCCATATGGAAATACAGTTTGACTGCCGTTTACTTAAATATTTGCATTGGCTTAATAAAATTAGCATGTGAGAGTAGCCCACATGTGCTTTTGAATGAGCAAGAGAGTGTGCCTTGTGAAATGTTTGATTGTAGATGTATCAATGTTCTTTCACTGCAAAGGAGAAAAATTGAGCCTCTAAAAGATAATTAATAGTACTAATCTAATGGAGACACATGCACATAAATGAGAAAGAATCATTAGACATCAAGCAAAGTAGTTCACATAGATGCAATGATCGTTAAATCATCACAACACATTTCCAACAAGTTGAGCACCAAAGTCACCAAAATAGTTCAATTACTTCAGTACATATGAAATCCAACATAAACCGAAAATATTAGAAGAATAGTCTCAAAACATCTACGATTCATGCATGAAAATTTGCTGGCCAAAATGTATTAAGAAAATTTCCAAGATACATAAGTATAACATTGAACATCACTAGCTCCAATAGTGGAGTTTTAGAGCCACTACTTGCTCCCAAAAAGTACTATCTCTATCTCTCTAATGCATTATGGGAGAAGCTAACATTAAAATTCCTTTGATTAAGTAATGAGGGTCCTTTATAACATGAGGCATGACATTTAATATCCTCATGACTCTTGGATTTCTAACTTCTAATGGCCTTTGGACTGAATCTATAACTCTCTGACTTCCAAATGACTTTTGGAATTACATATGACTTTTGAAATTACATGTCTCTTGGACTTCTATACATGGATATTTTTTACATACATGACTCTTGGAATTCCACTTCTTTGTCTTTACAATAATTACATGATTACATCATAAATTCCACATCATCATATGGTGAGAACATGAAAAGTCACTATCATTGATGACATGGAATTTCTTCAATAAGTGATAAGGCTGCCACTTGTGTCTTTGAATATATATGCGACTTTCATGTTGTTGATGTCTTTTCCCTATAAAGGGTATTTGATCTCATGGATTCTTTTGGGCCACTTTGATCATCAATATTCCAATGTGTTCTTTGGTCTTAAATGCTTCCTTTGAATACTCTCTTTTCTCGATCTCTTCATGCATCATTGCCATGCTGTTTTTGGAATACCTGTAAATAAAATCACTCATGACAAGTAAACATCAGTCTAAAAAATATCATATCCTAACATGTTTCATGCAAGTTTTCTATTCATTACTTAACAATTCACATAGAAAGGAAAATGAAACTTTTGGCGCAAGGGTTCACTGTGAAGGAGGAAAGGACTGAGGGCTTCGAGGCTTCGGGTGCGCTGATGCGATCAATAAGAGAGGGAAATCTTCAAGGGATGGCACAGGGAAAATGTGCAAAGGATGAAGGAAGATAATTTGGGCTACCCAAGTGTGCTGTGCACTTAAGGGAGACAGGGAGGGCGTAGGGTGCAATGCAAAATCAAAATTCCAATTTACAAACACTTCCCAAGTATAATGAACAAAGAGTGTGTAAATGCAACCAAAAAGTGTCATTTTACAACAACAAAGGTATTATGACCATGAAATGCATTAGAGATGTTATAAACAATGTAGTGACACTTAAGAATGACCAAGAACACTTGAAACATGTGGAATTAATTGAGACAACACTTGAAGACCAAAGAAACACTTGATGCAATAGTAAGGTAGGCTCCAAAATTTGAATGTAGTGAAATTTTGGAGGGTGTTGTAGAAACAACAATAGGTTAATTTCAATGAAGTGACAATTTCTTCCATCTAGTCTTTGACACTACAGAGAAAACATCTTGAAATAATTTAAGCCCCTAACATGTGCCTCTTTTTGGAGACTTTCCTACCAGATAATCCATATTGTAAAGGGGAAGGTAATATATTATATATAGAAGCAACAAAAAAAATAAGGAAGATAACATTGGGCATCGTGTTTGGAAATCCAATGAAATATTAGAAAGTTCAAACTTCAATAATAAAGTTGAGTACTGGTTCTATGGATCACTTTCCTTCATAACAATACTAGTTTAAACTTTGGAATTTGACATTGCATGACAATCTGCTATCGTGTTGTAGAAGTTTGGTGACAGAATTGCTACTACTCAAGAAATTTAATCTAAATCAAGAGATACAATTATACTCTATTGCTATGAGAAAATTAATTCACAATTTAGAACAACATTCGCAAACATAATCAGTCACATACACAAGTACATAGATGTATCTAGGGGAAGCCAACTAGTAAAAACCCCCTAAGTCTACTTGCATTAATCAAATGAATAAAGAATCTATTACAGTTGCTATCTCCAACTTTGAGCTCAACTTGTAAAAGAATAAATATTCTCTTTGCTCAATGATAAGCTTTGACCTAGACTTAGTCAATTTATGCTCCCCCCCCCCCCCCCCCCCCCCCCCCAAGCTCCTATTTCCTTATGCAAATCCTGAAGAAATTTCCCCCTATTCTTTAGGAATTTCCTATAAAATGACTGCACAATTCCCAAGGATTTATCATTAATTGCACGCAACACCTATACACTCAATACTAGTCTACAAATGATGTTACACTACCTTGAAATCTCCACCACAACTAAGAAATTCTAATTCCTTGCATGCATGATATATCTTTGGTTGATTGATTAGTTAACTAGATGATCTCTCAGTTAGATTTCTATCCCACTACACATCTAACCTCCAACTAGTTATATTAATTGTTAGAAATAGTTTAACTGAGTACAACTATAAATAACTGAATTTGATTGCTACAAGTTAGAAATAAACACATCAAAACTGGACTCCAAGCCCACTAACTCAAATTTACTAAGTTAATTGACTGACAAGAGCCATGTCACCTCAGTTAACTTCCTCCAAGTTGTTTGTTGATGTGGAAATTTCGAATTTTCTCAATTTGACCAAGGCTAAGTCAAATTGAACCTTTCTTGCTACACTTCTCAACACTTCCTCTTAGCAAGAAAGGGATTATCAACCACCCCTATCCTGCACATGTGGAATTCAAACATCCCTCTTGAAGAAACCTTTGTCAAGATGTCAAAGTCTTGTTCCTCTGTCAGAATGTATTATGGCAACATTATCCTCCTATGCACACAGTCCCAAAAATGGTGATACCGGATATCTATATGCTTGGATTGATCGTGAAATACCAGATTCTTAGAGAGCTTAATGCAACTTTGATTGTCACAATATATCATAGTTGGATCCATCTCCTGACAAAACAGTCCCACATGTTCCTTTCTCATCTTAATTGCCTCACATGCTATTTGACTTGCAACCATGTATTTATTTTTCGTTGAGATGAGTGACATAGACCTCTGCTTCTTGCTGTACCAAGAAATTTCTATGGACTCACCACTAAAAATTCCACCTAAAGTACTCTTTCAGTTAGATGGACTCCCTACCCAATCTGCATTCGTGAATCCACATAGCTTCACTCCCTCTATCCATCTGTAACATAATCCATACTTGGTAGTGCCTCTGATGTACCGTAAAACATGCTTAGCTTCCTTACTATATAATTTGGTTAGCCTAACCATAATTTGGCTCAACTGGTTGACTGCATAGCACATGTCTGGTCATGTGTTCAGAAGATACATCAGTGAACCCACTAGCTGTCTGTAAATGGTAACATCAACCTCTTCACTTGTAGTGGCATTCTCCTTCCTCGAGCTGGTCGCTAGAGGTGTCTCTATGGGCTTACAACTCTCCATGAAAAATCTCTGTAGTATCTCAGTGGCATATTTTCCTTGAGATGCAAATAATTCCCCATCACCTTGCTATATTTCCAGTTCGAGGAAGTAGTGCATGAGACCCATTTATTTCATTTCAAATTCCCTTGAAAGAGATGATCAACTACTCATCACATGTCAATATTAAATCATCAACATATAAAACAATGATAATAAATTTACCTTTTACTAAAATATGATAGAGGTTTACATCTGCTTTAATTTTGGTGAAGCCCAATCCAATGAGATAATTAACGATCCAAGTGTAACAAGCTCAGGGTGTGTGTTTGAGACTGTAAAATGCTTGCCTGAGTCTGCACACATGGGAATCCTGATCAAATGTCTCAAATTATTCTGGTTTCTTGATGTACACTTCCTCCTCAATAACACCATTGAGAAATGGTGTTTTTACATCCATATGGTGGATCTTCCACCCCATTTGCTCAACTAGTGCAAGAATTGATCTAATGGATGAATACCTTGATACAGGAGAAAAGGTTTCCTCATAGTCAATTATTTCAACTTGAAAGAATCATTTGGCCACAAATCTAGCCTTATACTTCTTTATGTTTCCATCTACTACATGCTTAACCTTGAACACCCATTTCGAATCCACAACTAATTAATTCTCCAGTCTCAGGACCACTTATCAAACATTGTTCTTCATGATGGATTCATATTATTCCACCATTGCATCAACCCAAACTAGTTTCTCAACTGCTTCCTCAAAAGAGGATGGCTTAGTCTCTACAAGCTCAGTCATTAGAGCCATGTATCTAGTGTACCTCTCAGGTGACCTCCTTTGCTTGCGCAAATTTGAAGGAGCTCCCACATTCTCCCTCACATCCTACACCAATCTATCAACTTCCTTGGTTCTTTTTCTACCTTCTCTGGATGGTTATGCTTGAGTGGATGTCTCCACTCTGCCTCCTCTCTGCTCCTCCATTTGTGGCTGCTCCACAACTTCCCGAGGCTCCTTCTTTGGAGCTAAAAGCTCCTCTTTTGGTGGGATTTGAAGCTCCCTCTCAAGAGAGCATCTCATTTCTTTCTCCTCATCAAACTTTACATCCATTCGCACAAATTTCATTCTAAGGGAAGGTAAGTACACTCAGTAATTGTGTGGAGTTTTTGGTGTAACCCACAAAAGCTCCCAACTATCCTGTTGGCTCAAGTTTCTTTCTCGAATCTTTGGAGACATGGCAGTAAATAGAGACTCCAAAAATTTTGAAATGTGACACATCCAACTTTCTCCCTGAGAAATCCTCCTTTGCTATAATCATACCAAGAATCCAATGATGACTCTAGTTTGCAAGTAGACTGCTATGTTACATGCCTTTGCCCATAAATGCAGTGGCAAGCCTTGGTCATGTAGCATAACTCTCACAACTCCCACAAGCTCCAGTTCTTTCTCTCAGCTCCCCCCATATGCTATGGTGGTTGTGCTGGGAGGAGCTGAAGTTTTCTTGGGATTCCTTCTTTGGCACAAAATTCCTTGAATTCATTCAAAACATACTCACCTCCATTTTCGCTCATGAGAGCCTTCTCCTTCTTGATGGTCTCTTTCTCAACTAGTGCCTTGAATTATACAAATTTTGAGAATGTCTCATCCTTATTCCACATGAAGAAGATCCAACACTTCATTAAGAAATCATCAACAAAAATAACATAGTATTTATGTATGGCAGTGGAGGCAGTAGAGAATGGTTCACAAACATTAGAGCGGATTCTCTCCAAGGCTGCAATTTCTTTGCTGTCTCGATAATGGAATGTGGATTTTATGTACTTCCCCAAGATACAAACCTTGTAGACATATTGCTACTCAAGTGATCCTTTAGGGAGGCTAGTGGTTATTTGCTGAATAATTTTAAGGGTGAAATGGTGTAAATGACCAAGTCTTCTGTGCCAGATTTCACCAACATCTTGACTCTGCACTTTCTTCGCCTTACTACTTAATGAAGTGCAATATTCCATATCAATTTTGTGCAAGTTATTCACATGAACTCTGGTATTTTTTACCTACCCAATAATTATGTGTCTTAGAAAGGATTTCCATTTATAAAAAAATAACATCATAGCCATGATCTTCCGAAACTGCTATAGAGATGAGGTTCTTCTTCAAGCCTAGTAAAAACATAACATATTTGAGCCAAAGAGGGGATCCTAACTCCCTCTCAAATGTTACTATACAATATTGGTAGCACTTTACCTTCCATCATCCCCAACCTCAATATGCATATGGATATCTTTCTCCTCCAGGTCACTAAAAAACTCTCTGCACCTTGGCATGTGGAAAGAGGCACCTAAGTCCAAGCACCACACACTCCCCATCACAGTTTTGGTCATGTATGTGATTAGGGTGAAGTCTAACTTGAATTGTGAAGCCAATACTTCACCTATTTCTCCTCCTAAGTTCTTCTCTAAGTTCTTCTTGCTAGACTTTTTGTGTGGACACTTTCTAGCATAGTGCCCAAATTCATGGCAATTGAAGAATTTTGTTTTGGAGAAGTCTTTCATCTTGGCCCCTTGTCTAGAATCTAGTTTGGTTTGAGATTTATTCCCTATTCCCTTCTTTCTCTTCCCAACCAATGAAAATTATTTTCATCCTCTCCCTTGGATGAACCTCCATATTTGGTATTTCACCTGATTTCTTCTTGTACCAAATCAAGCCATAACTATTCCCATTTCGGTAATTTCTCCCTCCTTTCACCGAATCCTAGTAGCTATGCTAGGATTTTAGAAGGGCTAGAAGAGCTAGGCTCACCAGGTCATCTTCCGAAACATTCAAACCAACCCCTCCAAGCTCATCTCTAACTTTTGTAAATATGGTGATATACTGCGAAATAGTATCATTCTTATGCATGTTAATGTTTCAAAGTTTGTCTTTGAGGGCCAGTTTCCTATGGTCACTGCTATACTCAAGTAGCTCAGTCAGTGCCTTACACACTGTGAAAGGAGTTTCTTTCCCATGGATATTTAAGACAATGTGGTCCTCATTTCCTTGGCTACATATTCATTCCATTAGGCTAGATTCTGGGCATCAGCTGATCCTAGTTTTGGAATTTCCATCTTGACAGAATCTAGCAATCCATTGTCATTAAGAACTGCCTCCATGTGATCCTTCTAGGAAAAGAAATTCAAGATTCCTTCCAAGGTATACTCTAATCTAAGGGAATTCTGCTACATTGAAGCTGTGAATTAGAACCTCCTAAGGAACAACTTCATAAATCTTGTTCTAATGTGAATCCTTCTATGATACCATGAATAATTTTGGTGATAGAATTTCAACTCTACTTTCACTATGGAAATTAATTCACAATTTAGAACAACATTTGCAAACATGCATAAATCAAATAAAAAATTACACAAATGTATCTAGGGGAAACCAAATGCTAAAATCCCATTAATCTTTCTTGCATTAATCAAATGAATAGAGAATCTATTACAATTGATAGCTCCAGCACTGAGCTCAACCTGCAAAAGCATAATTGTTCTCTCTACTCAACGAGAAGCTCTAACCTAGACTTAGTCAATTTATCCCCACGAGCTCCTATTTCCTTGCACAAATCCTGAGGAAATTGACCCCTATTATTTAGGAATTTCCTCCAAAATGATTGCACAATTCCCAAGGATTGATCATTAATTGCATGCAACACCTCTACACTCAAGACTAGTTTACAACTGATGTCACATTGCCTTAGAATCTCCACCACAATCGAGAAATTAAAATTCCTTGCACGCATGAGCTATATTTGGTTGATAGATTAGTTAATTGAATGATATCTAAGTTAGATTGCTATCTCACTGCATAATTGACCTCCAACTAGTTCTATTAACTATTATAACTAGTTTAACTGAGTACAACTAGAAATCACTGAACTAGATTGCTACAAATTAGCAATCAACACTTGCAAACTAGACTCCAAGCCCACTACCTCAAATTTATTGAGCTAACTGAGTGATAAGGTCCATGTCTCCTTAGTTAACTACCTCCAAGTTGTCTGCTGATGTAGAAATTTTGAATTTTCTCAATTTGACAAAGGCTAAGTCAAATTGAACCTTTCTTGCTACACTTCTCAACAAGTGTTAGAAAAGAAATCAATGTGTTTAAGTTCATGAAATTGACATTTTATTGTCTTAATGATTCATGATCTTTGAGAATTATGGGGGCAGAGTATACTTTTAGCTCAAAACTATAGAGACTCTAGATTATTTGAATTACCAATAACACCATCGAAACGTTAGAAAACTCAAAAGCACCAACATGATCTTGCTTTCAACCACACAATGAACATAATCAACCTACCTTAATAGGATTCAACACAATCCTAGGTGACCATTTTGAGAGAGTTTTACTGAGGTGTAAATCATGCAAGTTGTTGGAAAAGTGCACTCCTTTCCAAAAAAGGGATGTCTCACAAGGAAAATTTTCCAAATGCATCCATATAGTATGAATGGTTAAGAATAAAGGTTACAATTTCCAAATATCTTTCAAACCTTATGGAGATTAGGGTTTTTCATAAGAAGATTCCAAACCATTAATCTAATTTTAGAATCATGTGTGAATAATATATAGTATTTTATAATTCCATATTAATGATTAGAAACTTCCAATAGAGAATTTATAGGATTAAAATATTCGATGTATAAGAAATATCCATAAACAAGATCAAACTAGATCACTGGGACTTAACATACATCAAGTGAGAAGAGGAAAGAGGGAGTGCCTATGACATCTTCTGAAAAGGAAAAATAACAACCTTCAATAGAATAGTGAGGTTTGACAAGAGCGTTTATATATTAATTAAAGTCACATTTCTAGAAAAATATACATGTCAAAACCATAGTACAAACAAGTTTGACAGTTCATTTTTTAGTAGGTTGGAGATGCACACAAAAACAAAAATCATAAAAAAATCCTTGGAAAGGATACTAGCTTTCATTTCCTTAATAATAGTATAAGATCCTATAACGAGTGAGTTTACAAAAGAATATTTGAGTAAAGAAGGAACTGGTAGAAAACAAATAAAGCACCAATATGGAAAATTTTATACAGTAGCATAGGAAAATTTCTTACAAATCCTTAGGAAGTGTTGATCATTACTCTATCCACTAGCCAAGTAATCCTTGGCAATATGATTAGAGCCTTCTGATCGAGGGAGCACTTCGGGCCCTGATGCTACTTGGGCATTCTCCCTAGCCACATTACATGGAATCTGATCAATATCATTGACCTAGGGAGAATGTCTATCCTGATGCTACAAAATCAACACTCTCTCAACAAGGGAGGCATTCTCAACCACTCCAAGCTTGTTTATGAAGTGTAAAAATTCATTTGGGACATAGTATTTGTGAGAATATCCACAACCTATTCATTCGTAGAAATTTTTTGGAGCCTCACTTCTCACTTTTGTACCATGTCTCAGATAAATTCATACTTGATCTCAATGTGCTTCAACCTATCATCATGGTCACCTAATCAAACAATCCTACGAAAAACTTCCAAAGACACATTGCTTCACAACTCGCTAGATTAGCTACAATATACTCAACCTCTGCAGTGCTGTGTGTGACATATGTCTACTTCCTACTCATCCAGGATATCATAGTAGAACCCAAACTAAAGCAACATCCTGATGTGCTCTTCCTGCCCAATTGGAATTTGAGTATCCCTGCAGTTGTACTTCATCGTTTGAGACATATTTCAATCCATAAATAACTATACCACATCGATATCTCAACACATTCTTTTCTACAATCTACTCTATATGTGTAGGTTCCGCCAAGAATTGGCTTAGAGTGTTCATTGCGAAGAAAATAACATGTCTAGTATTAACCAGATACATCAAGGATCCGATGAAGTGTTGATACATAGAGGGATCCATCAAATATAAGTCAGAGCCTCTCAACTTCTTCACATTGGTCACCATAGGAGTAGCCATGGACTTGTAGTCCATCATCCCAAATATATGAGGGATCATATTAATATAATTCCCTTGACCAAGGGAGATATCATCCAACTTCTGCCACACTTCTAATCCCAATAAGTAATGCATCAAACCTATATCCTTCATCGTGAACTTAGAGGTCAACTTCCTCTTACACTGATTAATGAAATATTTTTTCTCTTGTAAAAAACAAGTCATCAACATATAACAACAAGATCATATACTCACTTTTAACAAGCTTGTAGTAAATATTGGGTTTTCCATTACTCTTAGTGAAACTAAGACTCATTATGTATCCATGAATCCAATAATACCATGCCCAAGGTTCCTGCTTGAGTCTATACAAAGCCTTATTCATCTTGAAATACATGAGACTCCTTATCATGTACCTCAAAGCCCCGAGGTTTATCTATGTACACTTCTTACTCAATCACTCTATTGAGGAAAGTGATTTTCACATCCATTTGATGCAATTTCCAACCCATAGTAGAAGCAATAGAAATAATAGTTCTAATAGAAGTGTACTTGGCGAATGGAGAAAATGTCTCTTCATTGTCATTCCATTTCCTTTGGACAACTTTGTGAAGCCAAGCACTTCAACCAAGGTCGTTATTCAACTTGTTACATTTGTGGAATATCATGGATAGTCTGTAGCATGAGGGTTTGACTTGTATTGCTTTTACATTTATTGAAATTTTACTAAGGAAACTAAGACCATAATTGCAGTACCAAAGTCATAATTTAGTTTTAGCAAGAGACCTTGTATGACCAAAGCCCCAATCCAAAGAAAATTGTATAAAAATCATTAGTTGAGAAGTCTCTTTGACTGCTTGTTTATATGATAATGAATTTAATGACAAAGATAACAAGCCTTGTCTAAAGTTGTGATCTCTCAACTTAGTGACACTTAAATTTGCATTAGCTACAGACTTGAGGTCATCTTAGAAGTCTAAGTAGTCAACTAATTAGAGGTAATCCATAGGTACAAAAAAGATGAAAGACTCAAGGTACAATGATTATTCCACAATGACATAATCTAGAAACTATTCTGAGGATGCTTATCTTTCACTTTATACTTGGAGTTTCCAGTATATATAATATATATATATATATATATATATATATATATATATATATATATATATTATATATATATATATAATATATATATAATATATATATATATAATATATATATATATATAATACATATATATATATATATATATATATATACATATACATATATATACATATATACATATACATATACATCTATATATGGTTGAGCAAAAGAATCAGTATGGGATTAGTATGAGTTGAGACAGTGAAGGATGTGTGTTGTCTTTAGTTGTGGTGGAAGAGAATAGGGTTTTGGGTAGAGATCCTTTTTTTGACAAAGCTTTTATTGATTTTCACATCCATCTGATGCAATTTCCAACCCATAATAGAAGCAATAAAATAATAGTTCTAATAGAAGTGTACTTGGCAACTAGAGAAAATGTCTCTTCATTGTCATTCCATTTCCTTTGGACAACTTTGTGAAGCTAAGCACTTCAACCAAGGTCATTATTCAACTTGTTATGTTTGTGGAATCTCATGGATAGTCTGTAGCATGAGGGTTTGACTTGTATTGCTTTTACATTTATTGAAATTTCACAAAGGAAACTAAGACCATAATTGCAGTTACAAAGTCATACTTTAGTTTCGGCAAGAGACCTTGTATAATCAAAGCCCCAATCTGAAGCAAATTGTATACAACTCATTAGTTGGGAAGTCTCTTTGATTTCTTTTTTATATGACATTGACTTTAATGACAAAGATAGAATGCCTTCGTGACACTTCAAATTTCATTAGCTACAGACTTGAGGTCATCTTAGAAGTCTAAGTAGTTAACTAATTAGAGGTAATCCATAGGTACAAAGAAGATGAAAGACTCAAGGTACAATGATTATTCCACAATGACATAATCTAGAAACTATTCTGAGGATGCTTATCTTTCACTTTATACTTGGAGTTTCCAGTATATATATAGTTGAGCACAAGAATCAATGTGGGATTATTATGAGTTGAGAGAGTGAAGGACGTATGTTGTCTTTAGTTGTGGAGGGAAGAGAATAGGGCTTTGGGTAGAGATCCTTTTTTTGACAAAGCTTTTATTGATTTGTTTCTTTTTATAGAGAAAATAAAAACTAATGATGAACTTGTCTGTGAAGAATAAGATTATGTAGATATCAATGTAAATGTTAGAGTCTACCTATGGGTTTGATGATGTTACTAAGTGTCCTTATTATAGGAATTCACATGTTGTGACAGATATTGAGATTGCCATAAGGGTTTTGACCTTAATAACCTGATTGACTACTGTGGCAACAAAGAAAATTATGAAAATGATCTAGAATGAGATCCGTTTTGAGCATAAATCTTGATTGGTATTGACAAGAATTTTTGTGACAGCCATAAGGATGTTGTAGAGATATTCATATACTCTCATCCTTTTATGATACAGTGAAAAGATCCATGATCACAGACAAAAAACTATGTATACGTGAGGGATTTCTTATGTTTCTTTGAGTTTACCATTTGTCTTCATTACTATTATGAATAAGTCTATTTGATATGGCTTGCAAGAGTTGAGTTAAAGTTGATTCTTGAGATCTATTTGACACATGTTTGACAATATGTGCAGAGAACAATGATATTGACAAAGTTTTTTATGACAAAGATTTGACATAGTTTAATATTGATGATGTTGCAGAGTAGTGCTAGGGTTTCATAGTAGTCCAAAAATCAAATTGATTCCTCATTATAGATATATTGAGTAGTAAATTTATTAATGACAAAGTTTGATGCACAAACAATTTTTACTGAGGCTATGGTTTGATGCACACATTGAGAAAAGGAATATTTGATTGACTAGAGAGTGTATTGCAGACTGTTTTATTTTTCTATTGAGCATAGTGGGATCCAATCTAAAAATTGTGAAACATGGTCTGCCAAATCATTAGGGTGGAAGGGTGTTGCTAGGGTAGGTTGGAGCTTGCATAGGACGTCAGAGTGTTCTTCTGATTGCAACTGATAAATAGGTTGTTGGAGCATCTTTTAGGTTGGAGATTGTAAACCATGGGGTTAAATGTCCCTTAGTTGGAGCTAGAAATATTGATGTACATTTTATTAAAGACACATATTAAGAATTTTTCAATGGTTTTTCTCCCGGAAGGGTTTACACCTAAAAGTCAATTGTCTACTATCTTGATGTTTGTACATTGTTGAATGGTTTTTTTTACTATTCATGTGAAATTAAATTATGTTGATCTAATGTTAATGATAATTAATGCTTTGTGAAGTTAAAAATACTAATAGAAGAGAAATATTGATTCACCCCCTCTTAGTATTTCCAACAATTGGGATAAAAGCTGATTCCTTTAGTTGTAGCTTAACAACAGGAAGGGAGATATCATGTGAATTAGGATGGGAAATTCAAGGAAGAACGCTGCCAAGAATTCAAAGGAATCAAAGGAAGTTCGTGATATTGAAACAATTTCATAACCTATTATAGCTAACGAAGAGAAATTGATTGGTCCGATTCCTCTATTCAATGAATCAAGTTTTGTATTTTGGAAAGGTAAAATGGAAGCCTTTTTGCAAGCTTACAAATATTATGTATGGAACTCTATTTTTTTGGATACATGTCTCTAAATGAAGCTAAAAGGTACAATACGAAAGCCATGAATGTAATAGTTAGTTCTCTGCCAGATCTTGCAAAAGACAAAATTATTCGATGCTCATAAGCCAAAAGTCTTTAGAAGAAGCTTCATGATCTCTCCTCAAAGAAGCATGCAAGTCAAGATGAAAATGATGATTGTGATTCAGATGAAGTAGACGAGGAAGAAGAATTATTATATTTGGAAGAAAAATTGATTAGTGCATTATGTGATCTGAACAAAGAAGGAAAGCGAAATAAGGCACTAAAAGAAGAAGTTTCCCTTTTAAAAATCCAAGTGCAAGAATAATAAAAGAAAGAGAAAGACCTGGCCAACCAATTAAAGGAATCTGGTGAGAGGTATGTAAGTGAAGTTGATCAAAAACAAAAGGAACTAGATGTTTCTTTAATAGAAATTAGCAGGCTCATAAAAGAAAATGGAAGGCAGAAAGAAAAAATACAAGATCTTAACAGAGTAACAAAAAAGGTCAATCTTCTAAAGCTGTAAACAAAGGAAGTAGAAGAAATAATAAAAGTTTTGAAAATCCTATTTCAGGAAGATATTTCTCAAAAGAAAAAAGAACTTAATGATGCCCTAACTAAAATAGACAAGCTCATGAAGGAGAAATTGCTGGATGATGAAAGGAAGAATAATAACATGGAGAAATTGAAGATGAAGAAAAAAAGGTAGGTGAAGCTCCATGCGACAAAGGCACAAGATTCGAGTACCCAAAGAGTAGGATTCATAGCAGAATCCATCAGAATCCAAATTGAAATGAATGACAAAATATGGTTGAAGATGTTGCGGCTCCAAGAGGTGACAAAGAAATTAAGGACATAGATCAACAAGGGATTGTACCACTTCTAAGGAATAATGTCTACAAAAGATCATCAAGATAAGACATTTCATCCATGTAACACATGTTTCATTAAAATTGGAAATATTTTATTACAAGGACATCACTAGAATTGAGCTCTTTGGTTATTTTGAAATTCTAGATCCACTATTTACTTCCTTAATGAAATATGTGTTATGTAACCTAGTTCATTTAATGGTAATTTTTTTCATGTTATAACTAGAAGCATATGGCTAGGTATTGTAGAATGTATAACATGGATGATTATCAAAGATATTATTGAAACCCTAGAAGCCAGTTTGCATGACTGCAAGACAAGTTACAAAATGACTTTACTAGTAGAAGATATATGTTGTTTCTCCATCATTTAGACACAAAATTGACTGTTAAAGTTTTTGTAACTATGGGCATATAGATTGTGATTGCGGGTTCAAGATGGAATATTCTAGCCCTAACATTAGGTACAAAAATGTTTGGAGAAGAAAGCATAAGGAAGAAGATAAAAAAATGGGAAAATATATGCAATGATGCTTTTAGGTTTTGTAAGGTCAAAATATTGTGATGAATTTGCAATGGAATATGTTAAACTTCACGATGATCCAACCGAAGAGATGGTTCATATGTTATTATGAATAATCAAGCTTGTTGAATCCCTACGTATGTTGAATAAGATGATTCTATGTAGCAACGATTTCACTTTTGAATATCTATCCTTTTGACAGGATGACAGATGGGAGATATGAAGAAGTTGTCAGAGCAATGATCAATATTTTAAGAAGATTGGTCAACTTTTTTTTCAACAGAGTAGAAACCTGGAAAGTAGAACCATGGAAAAAATTGTAGAAGGTCTCAACTATGGCAACTCATGAAAAGCATAGGAGTAGTCTATTGCAGGAAGAAAGAGGAAGGCATTTCGTCAAGGGGAGAAATGGTATGTTATAGGAAAAGAAAAGTAGGAAAGAATTTCACCAGAGGGAGTAACACTTTGCCATTGATGTCAAATGGGGAGAGAAAACAAGTTAGGAAGATCAGAGCCATGGAGTCAGGGGGAGTAGTAATCGTAGGGGGAGTATGTGTTGGCATTAATGAAAAAGGGGGAGATTGTTGAATGGCTTTGTCATTGATGTGAAATTCGGTTCTTGAATGCTCTTAATATTTGTCTCGATTGCATTAGTTGAAGCTCCAAGGACATGAAACCATGAAATGGCCTATAATCCCCATAATTAGTTAATATTTTGAAGATGAAGGTCAACTTATTTGCTCGCAAGATCACCTTTATTGGATTATCCCCATGATACTGATTCCAACGGTATATGGCATGTCTTGTGGTTCATCTCAGTTAGGGATATATGCTTGATCAAAGATTGAATCCCCCTTTCTTGTGGTTAAAAACCATCAATAAATATTAAATTTGTCAGTTGAAGCTCACCCAAGTCAGAGTTGGTTGGAGTATTATTTTCAAAAATATGTATGGTTATGTTGTGGTGAAATCACAACACCCCTACTTTTAACTTATTATATTCATAAAAATTATGGGGACCCTTTACATAAATTTTTGCTAAATCACCTTTTAATATTTTCATTTAGTTAAGTGTCTAGAAATTTTGTAAGATTTTAATTTTCTTCAGATTTAAATTCTGATTGCTTCGTTGCATTCGAGTGTTTGCTAGCTTTCCATTGATTCTCATTTCATCTCATTTGGATGCATAGTTTGCAAATGGTGCTTATTCGAAGTTTGATAATTTTCACTGCTCGGGCTAAAATGTACAAAACATATATTATTTTAACTTTTGTAAAATAATTAGTTTCAAATGTAAATATTAATTTTTATTTTTATTAACGAACCTACAAAACCACAACAACTGAGATTGTAAAACAATTAACATTATTTTATTGTATTTCGAAAACAAAATTAAAATTCTAAATTATTCAAGCGTTTGAAATCCCAAAATCCCGAAATTACAAATGGCTATAGTTTTTTTAACATTAGAACCCCTCATTTTGGTACCTTATCTCCTCATAACCCAATTTCAAAACATCTTTGAAATTCCCCTCCTTCTGAAATCTTCAATCCTCCTTATCTCTCCTCCCTCTTCTTGCATCACACCTCACCACCTCCTCCCCTCATCTCATATCATGCCCACTTTCTCATTTTAGGAACACATCTTTTCAGTACTCCATCATTTGTAACTCTTTAAAATATCCACCTACAAGATCCCTCATCCTCTGATGCCCAATACACCCTCCGTTCCCATTTCGGGACCTCATAACTTTTCGATATTGGAACTTCCTTTAAATTCACCCTTCCAAAATTTTAAATTCTTGAAATCCATACGACCCTCCTCCTTATTACTCCCATCAACTCTTTGTTTAAGTCCCTCCTTATGCTTCTCACTATGGTCCATTACATGGAGGCAAAGAGCCACTAATATCATGGCACGTTTTACCATGTTTGTTTTTTAATACTAAATTAATTTATTTTAATTTAAATTAGTTTATATTTTTAATTATTTTAACTATTTAATTTTTATAATTTGTAATTATAATTAATTAATTTAATAATTTTAATTAAATTGTATATATTGAATTAATATAATAATTATAATTAATTAATAGTTAATTAAGAATGATTAATTTAGTTAGATTAGAATTTTGAATTAAAATTTCATAATTTTTCCCCGATGGGGGTGATGAACCAGACACACTGGGCAACGCGTGGGCGATGAAAGTCACCACTTGGCTACAGGTTTGAGTACCAACCTCCTCGTCCTCTCACATTAACCTAGGTACAGGAGGAGTTAAGGTGATTAGTGGGAAATCTGAATCAGCCTCAACCTGAGCAGGAGGTGACGTTCAATGACATCGTATGGCGAGTGGTGGATGTATTTAGGCTTGGTCCCAACTCATTGCATGTTATCTGTATTCTGTGAGCAGGAGTAGGAAACGATGAAGGTTTATTTTGTGGGAAAGGTGGTGACCTTGCCACTGGCGCTCCCTCCCTAGTTTTCATGTATGTGTAGTGGCATCTTTCTTCTTTGGTGTGTGGCATTCAGTGCCTTTGTGCTCGAGTGGAGTGTGGCCTTTGGAGTTTGAGGCTATACAGTGGTTTTGGTGCATGTGGGAAGACTCTTCTATATTCCTTCATGCCAAATGGTTCTCCCCCCTCCGCATCTCCTCTCCGGATTTTCTAAACTTTGGTGGTCTCTGCGTCAGGGGTTGTGGTGGCAATGCTTCTAGGTAGGATGGCTTGTTGTTGTCCAACGTAAACATGAGGGTAGTGTATAGTGTGCTTTGCTCCATCCTATTGATAGGTTTTGGCGGGTTTGGTTGTTTGCATCCTTGTCAGAAAGGGAAGGGCGAACTTGGGGGCTTGTTGTTACAGTCTACACCCCGGTCAGTTTCTTTGCTAGGCCTCCGTTATAGAAATTTTTGGGCACATCAACCCCAAAATTATATGTCGGTGTATTAGGGCTCATCAACCCCTAAAAGAGTTGTTTCATACCCCAAAAGAACATAGTCATCTGAATACATCATTCCCCAAAAGTTCCATCTGATAAACCATCCAGAAATTGCCTAAATTGAACCATACTGACTGCTCCACTGGAAAAGTGCGATGCATACTGAGTGGTACACTACTAGGGTGCAATGCTTGTTGTTTAGGCATTCTATAGGGTGCGATGGGTGAGGATGGACAAATGTCCGAGACAGTTTGCTAGGTGGATGCTTATGGAATCTTCTAGAAACTTCTCCTGTGCCACTTTCCTCTCTGAATTCGCCTAAGGATGAATAAGGGATCTAAAACCATCTGTTATCCCTTATCTTGTGGAACCAATTGTAACAAGTGGAATGACACTAATCAAACCCCATGGATGACTCACACCCTTGCATACATCTATAAATGGATCCCTCATCCAAGAGATCTGGAGGCTGGAAAGTTGTGAATTGCAAGTAAGTGTTGATAGCTTGTAATTGAGGAGAGAGCATTGTATTCTTGTTGGAATGATCTTGCTATTTCATGAGGTGAAGAAGGATTGAAGCTGGGAGGATGATGCTGGATTAGACGACTGGGTTGTAATTCTCCTTTCTATTAATAAAGCTTTTCAAGTTTTCTCCCATATGATTTTGCAATTGTGAATGTTATCATTTGTTCATTATATATCTGATTCTGTAATGTTTATGTTGTAATAGATCACGATGCTTTGATGGTTCTTTGTTGTTGTTCTTCTGCAGGTACTCTCCAAGCGTGTTAAGTACGGGGAGGAGTTGCGAGATCTTTCAAAGGAGATAGAGATCAAGCAAGGGATTAAGCGGAAGTTCCAGGTTGGTTCCATTATCTTTCTCTTATCTATTACACATAGGAGAAATCATTGAATTGCTTTAAACTGTTGTTTCTAGGGTAGCTGCCAAACCTAGAGGGTTAGCATTCCTTAGGAATACTAGTTTTCCCAGAAACAAATTGGCGACTTCGTTGGGGATCATTTAGATGTTTGTTTGTTGTTACTATTTGTTTTATGTTCAATTTGATAAGCTATAGACAGAGTCTAAAGTCAGCCAGGAAGCCTTCGAACTGCTCTTGCTTTGCAATTGCATAGTAGATGAATGCTGCTTAAATCAATCTTTGGTTTAGATTATGAATTGAATATTTGAATTGCAAGCACATCTAGATGCCCTTTTGGTAGCTCAGTAACCTCTCAATACATTCCATCATACTTTGCTCATCATTGTCCATCAAAATCTACCTTAACTCATTGAAAACATCTCCACATTTGAGCCAAAACCCATTTCAGTTGCGCTCCCTAGACCATCGCACTATCTTCCATTGTGACTCAGTATGCATAGCACCTCTCGAGTGTAGTAAGTGCGATGCATATCATATTTTGTGAAGCCTAGGTGCGATGATTGACTGAACTCTTTTTCCATCTAGAAATTGAGGGTTTTTGACCTTGTTTGCGGTTTTGTTTGGTTGTTTTGCTGCATATGAACAGTGCCTCTTTGCTAAAGCTTACTTGCATCACTTAGATCAGCCTCAATTACATTAGGATTAGTGAATGTTTTTGTGTATTTGTTCATCATTTACAATCCTTTGTCAAAAAGTTGTTTAAATCAATTTGTCGCTTTGGTACAAAAAGTGTCGTAATTGTCATTTTTTGTCGAAAAGAGAAGTGTCATGAATTCTTCCTTCCCTTGATAATCGATTGAACTTTTCTTGATGCATTTGATTTGATTTATTTATATTGGAAGTGTCGAAAGCATTTTTATTCAAAATTGAAAGTGTCGTTTAGAGTCTTCCTTTCTCTTTTGAAGAAAAAATTGTCAAAAATGTCATTTTGAGTGAAATATTTCAGATCTTCGCTGCATTTAGTTTTCCTTTTTGGTATTTTTCACATTAAGGAAAGTGAAAACAAATACATGAGTTTGCATTTAGCATTTTTTGATTTGTGTGTGAAAAAATGATTTAGGGAAATGCACTAGTGTGTTCTCTTTGCTCTTTGCTTAAAAGCACTGTTATTTTCTTTCCCTAGTAGCTAGGATTTTCATTGCTCAAATAAACAAAGATTGTTTATCATTGTAGATTGCATCTTAGGAATTTCAGATCATCATCACACGATGAACCATTGAAAGGCAAACTCTAAACAAGATCAAATTTAAAATGAATTTCAATGAACCTAACAACGCTTTGGAACTTAACGCAACATATCTAGAGGTCTAGGCTAGTGACGTGTTCTGGCGTCATTAAAACTAGTGGCTATCATTTTCATTGAAGGTTGGGTGATTCCTCCTCCTTGATACGACAAGTGCTAGCACAGACTTGTGCTCCCCGTACCGTCGCATATATATTGGGAGACCACAATAGGCTTAAATCCTTTATCCATAGGAAACTAAGTCTGCCGCCTTATTGATCGCAATGCACTGAACACAACATTTGGGAAGATTGACTGCCGTACATAAGTCCTTGGTAATTTCTTTTTAATTTATCACCAAGGTGTATATTGCAGTTTTGTGATTGGTTTGGTAATCCCTCTGTCTAGATTTTCCAGAGTAGTCACTTTCATTCCTTTTCGACTCTCTAAAAGAAAAGGTCCATTTGAGCACTTGTCCTTTCAGGCTCATTAAAAATCGAAGGAGACTAGAGTAATCTTTAGCTTTTTCTCGACTCTTAAAAAATAAAAAGAAAAGTTGTGTCCAAGAATCATTAAAATTAATTGAATTTGGAATAACATCATTTTCCCCTTAATTTTGAGTTGATCAAATAATCCACAATCGTGGAAGAAAGTCAATCAAAACCCCATCGTTCGCGGAGACTAGCGAGTCAACCATCTTTGCCTCCAGAAGCGAAGCCAATTCGAACAAAGCGGTCTCGTCTAACTGAGTCCAATTCATATGGTTTATTTGAAATTTTTGTTTCAACATTGTCAGAGACTCCAGTTACTCCGATTATTTTTGGTACATCTGCCTTCACAGAAGAAGTTCCGTAGTTACAAGAGGACATTAGAACTGATCTTAGTGTAACAGTAGACACTTCTATCCTTGAAACGACTCCATCTAGAGTTGATCCAGAACCCATCTTAGTTCAAACCGAGGCTACATTTGAACCAGTAGTTGTTCAAGAACCTCCCTTTGAGACTAAAGTTCACTTACCTGAACATCTGGACATTGAGTTTTAGTATTCAGAAGGTGTCACCCCTCCAGTACCTGTCACTACAGAAGCTATACCTTCTTCTGCTCTAGAAATCTTTTACGGACCTGACGGTCTACCTCTTCCACCTGGTCTGATTGCTATAGAGGAGATAGCAGAGGATCCCCCATCTAGTACCCCATTTCATTTTGGAACTGGGATTCATTTGTATCCTTCTACTCCTGAGTTTGGTTCTTTTAATCCTCCTTCATCGCAAGTTCCTGTCGAATCGCTTGGAGAGATTTTGGATAGACTAAACATGTCTGAGCAACCATCAACATCTAGGAATGTGTCATCTGATGCAGCTGTGGCGGAACCTCCTGCTGCTATTCCTACAATGTTTTCTAGTACACCTGAGTCATATTTATATGGTACACCATCTGTTCCAGCTGGTTATCAATCACTAGCTGGAGTCCACTCAGGGGCTGCTTCGGCACCATGGTCTGCTCCTATTTGTTCATCCGGAGTCCCATCTGGTCTTTCTTATGTTGAAACTTAGCAATTTGATCCTACATGCCAGTATCAATTTGGGCAAACCAGTTTTCAAAGACCGATATATCCTTTAAACACTAGACTGCCGCCATATGGAGAGCAGTATGCCTTTTCACTGTTTCCTCCTGGGGAACAACCATATGAGAGTTTCCAACAATATTCAGGTCAAGTTGGAATTACATCTGGTGGTTGGATACCAATACTGCCAGAACAACCAAGGGTTGTATATCCAATGCAACCGATTTGACCTATGTCGAATATTCCCACTACACTTGCTATTACGACCGTGTCGCAAGCACAAGCACAACCTATTGTGCCTCAACCTCAACCTATTCCTTCTTCCTCACAACCTCAAGTTTCGAGGTAGAAGACTCAAGTCTCTCAGGTTGAGATACAACAACCACTTGCCTCAACAACTCAACTACAACCTCAGGTTAGTGCTTTTTTATCTGGAACGACTCAGGCACCAACGGGTATTGTCAATCCGCAACTTGGTCAATCTTGCGGTATTGGGCAATAGAAAATGGTCCAACAACTATGGCTAGAACAATATCAACAACCACAATTCCAATAAACCCAACCTTAGTTTGGACTTGGTTTGCAAGCTCAGACTGGATTTGGTCAATATCAAGCCTACCAAGGACCTGGGCAACAAGGCTTTGTAGGTTATGGACAACCGCATTTTCAAAACGGTTATCAACAACCACACTATACTGGTTATGTCCAACAACCTTATCAAAGTTACCAGCAACAGATGCATTATGCTGGTATGCAAATACCTACTGCTCAGGCGATTCCATCTTATCCTAGGTATGCTCCACCCAACTTGAATCAACAGTTGCCTTTTGTAGCAACTCTAGAATTACCAAATTTGAACCGGCTAATGAATGATCCAATTGCATATGCCCCTTGGTGGCCGACGATTCCTCATAAACTCCCCTCTGATATTCCTAAGTTCAATGGAAATCTAGGTGAAGATCCATCGAATCACGTAATGACTTTTCATTTGTGGTGCTCATCTAACACTCTGAATGATGATTCGATTAGACTTCGCCTTTTTCAGAGAACGCTCACTGGTCCAGCAGCGAAATGGTATATTGAATTTCCTAGAGCTTTGTTTGATAACTTCACCATCCTTGCCACTACTTTTCTAACCCACTTTCAGTTACCCATCAGGTACGAAACTAGAACATAACTCCTTACCAATTTTAAATAGACCATGTCCACTCACATATCTGATCATATTCATGAGTGGTGGCATCGTCATTGAATGGTAAAAACATATGTTCCTGATCAACTTTTAGCTAAGTGGTTTATTAAGTCCTTATTGCCATCTATCACTGAGGACGTGGTGAAAGGTGGAGTTGTCACTGAAGAGCAAGTCATTGCTCATGCCCAATATTTAGATTTGATCTATACTCAATCTGGCACACTCTACGACAAAATTCTTGATGCTCCTAGACTAGTTTTTTCCATTCCACCTCCTCCTAAATCGAATAGGGACTCTCATGCCGATGACAGTGTGATCGGCACCTCAAGCACGCAAACCGCAATAGGTCCATCTGGTTAAGCTCTTGCTGTTGTCAAAATGCAAATGAAAATTCTATTGCCTCGAAGATTAATGCCGTGTCATCTGACAAAGGAAAAAATCCAAGGCAACCAGGGGGTAAGAATAAAGGGAAAAATAATAAGAAGAAACAGGAGAATTCCACTCCTGAAAAATCGTCTGAAAACCCTACTGTGGCAAAGAAACCTCCTCGTTATCCATGTTTGATATGTAACAAGGAGCATTTTATGAGAGACTGTCCACATCAATCTAAGGTTTCGAAACTTTTGAAGGCTTCGAATACCTCAGCTGTGTTGACTGATCCATTTCCAAACCCAGAAACTAATATGGTTGCTACCGATAATTCTTCCACATCCCAAGTGCTAATGTTATCCATCACAAACAAGAAAAATGATGCTTTGGTATCAACAAGGAGTAAATATTATGGGAATCCATCATTGTTGAACAACTGGGCTACTGATCAACCTAGTGCTTCAACAACGACTTCGCCAGAAGTTGTTCCACCCATTATTCCTGAATTAACTATAAATCCACCAAACAGAGTCATACATAAATCGACACATAATCCTCGTGCTCGAGCTGCTCAGACTTATAATATAGTGGAGGATCTAGCTCAATCGCCATCTGCTATGTCAACACTTGAGGTATTGCAAAATTGTCCCTCCCAAAAGCAGGCTTTGTTATCAGCAATAGGTGGGATCGATCCAACAGATTCCAATCTTGTGGCCTTTGATCATAAAGGATATATACCACAGTTACCGGCCCAACTCGCTTTCCTTATACAGGTAAAAGCCCTCAATAAAAATTTTCATTGAACCATCATTGATGAGGGGGCATCTACCTGTATTATGTCGATGAGTTGTTGGAAAACTCTTGGTTCGCCACCCTTGTCACGATCACCAACAACATTAAAAGCATTCAATGGAAGAACGTACACTCCATATGGGATTTTAAGTAGCTTGCAAGTTGAACTGGGGGGAAAGATAGTAGATATTGAAGTTGAGGTCATTGATGGACTCCTTGACTACAATATTTTACTAGGAAGGCCCTGGGTTTATGCTATGGCTGTCGTTGTGTCTACATATTTCAGAAATATTGCATTTCCCTTCCAAGGTGGAATCATAATCGTTGACCAACTAGCCTTTTTTGCTAACAGTTCACAAGCTACTGGAAGCATTCCATTGATCCATGGAAGTTCACAATCGCTTCAAAATGTTGGAGTAGGTCTCCTAAAAGACCCTTCCTTAATGGGTACTTTTTCCCTCCCGTCTCCATCTAGTTTCGCAGAAGTGGCCACAGTGGAAACCTGTCATATGATCTCTTCTACATCATCTAAGTTTAAGAAGAGTTCTGACTATTTTGATAGTGAGGATCATCGCGAGGAGTTGCCGCCAAGCCCCATCGAATCTTTGTAGCAATCAATTTTTTGGGCTTGTATGGCAAATCCGAGTCTGCACTCAACAAGTGTTTGGGTAGATAGGTCTTTAGAATATGGTACCTCTTCTGATCCTTGGTCTCGTATACATTCTACAGACGAAGGAATCATCCAATCAATGATGATAGGAGAGACGCCGTGGGAAGAATATCATCATCGTTCCCACCTTCGAGATGAAAATGAAGATTATTCAAACGACCTCAATCACCCTTCAATTGTTGATTTTTTATTAAATTCTCTAAATGCAATAGATTCGGAGAGAAATTTGTCCAACATTGAAGAAAATATCGCAATTAATATTTTGACCAAACCTAATATTGTAGAGAATTTTCACGTCGGCAGATCTTGTTCTCCATCAGAACTAGATAGCTACTATGCTCTTTTTCACGAATTCAGAGATGTCTTTGCATGGTCATATGAAGAAATGCCAGGCATTGACTCAAGAATTGTTGAACATGAAATCAAGATGTATCCAGATGTCAAACCAGTACAACAACGGCTTTGACCTATTCATCCGAAGAAAGCCGCTGCCATTAAAGCAGAGGTTGAAAAACTTTTGTGTTCTGGCTTCATTTACCCTGTACTTCTCATTGATTGGGTATCAAATATTGTTCCTGTGATGAAAAAACAAGGAAGGATTAGAGTGTGTGTCGATTATAGGGATGTAAATCAAGCATGTCTAAAGGACAACTATCCTACACCCTTTATCGACCAGATTATTGATGAATGTGCCGGATGTGAAATCTTTTCATTTATGGATGGATTTTCGGGCTATAATCAAATCAATATCTGCCCACAGGACCAGTCAAAAACTGCATTTATATGTCCATGGGGCACATTCGCATATTGTAAATTACCTTTTGGTTTGAAGAACGTAAGGGAAACATTTCAAAGGGCAATGAACTATGCCTTCCATGACATCAAACACATCGTTCAACCATATCTCGACGATCTGCCTGCTCATTCGTGAAAATGGACTGATCATCTGCAGCATTTGAGAGCCATATTTTTATGTTGCTGACACTACAAGATACGACTCAATCTGCACAAATGTGTGTTTTGTGTTGGTTCTGGTCGATTGCTTGGTTTTGTAGTTTCTAAGGATGGAATTCGACTCGACCCATTTAAGGTTCAGGCAATCCTTGACATGCCTCCACCTTCAAATTTGCTTCAGATTCAGAGACTCCAAGGGAAAGCTAACTTTCTGAGGAGGTTCATTCCACATTATGTTGAGCTTGCTAAAGGTTATACACGTATTTTGAAAAAAGGGGTACCCTTCCATTGGGATCAGGTTGCGCAAGCTTCCTTTGATGCTCTCAAAGATTCCCTGATAAAAGCATCATTAATGTATGCTCCTGACTATCAAAAAGACTTCAACCTGTATCTCGCCACTACAGATACAACCATCGCTATGGTTTTAGTGCAAGAACATGACAAAATTGAACATCCTATATATTATTTAAGTCGTAATCTTAATGATACAGAAAGCAAGTACTCTTATGTTGAAAATTTGGCTTTAGCAGCCATTCAAGTAGTACAGATATTTTGACACTATGTACTCTTTCGAAAAACTACCATTGTGTCAAATTGCAACCCTATGACATACATTTTGTCACGTCAATTGCTGGGGGGAAAATTTTCCAAATGGATAGCCATTTTCCAGGAGTTTGATCTGGAATTCACCAAATCCAAATCAAAGAAGTCTCTCGTCTTTGCAGAGTTACTTTGCGACCTTCCCTCGTCCTCCAACGATTTAACATCAAAAGCATCAATCATGGATGAGACTCTGTTTCTGATATCGTCAAGTGATCCATGGTACGGGGATATACTGGTCTATCTCTAGACCTGAACTTTTATGCCTAGCACCTCTTGCTCTGAACAGTGACGTACTCGATACCAAGCCAAAGACTATCTGATAGTTGGTGATACACTTTACCGTCGTGGTGTTGATACGGTTTTACAAAGGTGCCTCACGCATGAGGAGGCTGAAAAAGTTTTGAATGATTGTCATTCAGGTGCTTGTGGGGGGCATCTATCTGGTTACACTACTGCACAAAAAATCTTACGAGCTGGTTACTTCTGGCCCACCATATTCAAAGATTGCATAATTGCAGTCAGAAGTTGCCATGCTTGTCAGATTTTTGATCGTAAAACCAGATTACCACTTGCACCACTGCATCCAGTCGTTGCTATTGGCCCATTCGCTAAATGGGGCATTGATTTCATGACATGTAACCCCACCTCGGCTAGGGGGCATGGGTATATTATAGTCGTTGTCGACTATTTTACAAAATGGGCCGAGGCGATGCCTACATTGAACAACAGTGGCAAAACGACTGCTCTTTTTTTTCAATCATGTAGTTTCTAGATTTGGTGTACCATAGGCTATAGTCACAAATCATGGGTCGCATTTTTGCAATCACATGATGATCGAATTAATTGCCAAATTAGGACTGGCACATGATAGTTCTACTCTATATTATCTGTAGGCTAACAGACAAGTTGAGGCAATCAACAAAGTCCTTAAGCGCATGCTGTAGAGAATGATTGGAGTCCATAAACGGAATTGGAATTTAAAACTGTACTCAGCTCTGTGGGCATATAGGACTTTGGTGAGAAATGCGACCGGATTTACGCCCTTTCAGTTGGTGTATGGTCTGGAAGCAGTCTTACCAATTCAGTGCGAAATCTCATCCCTCAAGCTTGCAATCGATTTGCTTCCCGAAACTTCTGAAGAAGAGGCTTGTTTCTTAGAGTTAATCCATCTGGATGAAACCTGTCATGATGTCGCGTTGGCTAATGAAGCACATAAGAAACACATCAAGGCACAATATGACAAAAATGTTAAGCCTCGTGTCTTCTCAGAAGGTGACCTGGTCTTGCTTTACGATCAGGATTTTGACAAATTAGGAGTAGGTAAATTTGAACCATTATGGATGGGCCCTTACATTGTTAAATGTGTATTGACAAAAGGAGCCTACGAGCTAGTCGATTATGATGGGATTCCACTGTCGCAGCCCCGAAACGGGTTGTATCTTAAACGTTACTATGCTTGATTAAGTGTAGTAAACTCATTATACATATGCTTTCATTGCATTTTTTGAGTGTTTTCTTTAGAGTTGTCATTTTGGTTACGTAATCCACTTCACATTTGTTGCAGATGTTATATTTTTTGGAACCATTTGTTGGGTATGCCGACGGAGCTAGTCGTAGTACGCAGAACCTATCTTTTGCGGTGTGGGCCATTTTCGCTCCAAGCGGGGAGTTAGCAAGTTTTAGGGGGATATGTATTGGTCGATCAACAAAAAAAATCGTTGAGTATAGCATGTTGATTGAACTTCTCTCTGATGCCATTTCACATGGCATACGCCGACTCATTGTCAGGCTAGATTCACAACTCGTCATTCTACAGCTTACTGGCATTTATTCTATTCGGAACCCAGCTATTCATCGCATGTTCCTAAGAGTTAGGATTTTGGAAAGACATTTTGATTCCATTCAATATCAACACATTTCCAGAAACTTAAACACATTGACTGATTCATTAGCAAACTATGTGTTAAATAGACATTTGTAGCATTCGTAAAGGAAGAATTTCACATCAACATTTGCATTCGGATTTCATCACTTAACCAAAATAAAACTCCAAAAATAAAAAATAGATAGCTGTTTATAGTTTTCACAAAATGTTTTGTGTCCAAGACAAAATCAGTCATCTGACCAAGAAACTTAAAATAAATGCAGAAAAACATCCTAGACTAGTGATGTTGGTGATAACATGTCACCGCCTGCGCTACCATCCGCAGGAGCCTAGTCCAACGACTCGGTACACCAGTAGTATGGCGTTGTAACCTCAAAGGTAACTCATCGGTCTTGACATCCTAAATGCCGAGAGTGAGGCCCTCAATCTGATCCTGCAGCATTTCTAGGGTCTCTGATACATCTAGATCTCAAAGGACGACCCTCCCTACACCCTCTCCTACTGGAGCATCATCTGCTTCTCGTGGACATGCCACTGGTCGCACTGGTCCAATATTTGCACACACATATGAGTTTTTTTAGTATTGGTAACATCAAAAACACAAAAACATTATGAAATTGAAAAACAAAGATGTGGTTAAATCATTTTACCTATAGCACTCCACTGTTCACCAACTAGTAAAGCCAAATCTGGATCGCCTTGGAAATCCATCCCAGTATATGGATACTCTGCAAATACCATCTCCTGGTGGTTGAACCACTTGAAAAAGGCATCTGAGAAGGAGATCTGTGACTGGCCAGCATGTCTAGCCATAAGGTCCACCCATCTCTGCATCCGTGGTTCCCTTGGTGCAGGCAATCCCAGTGAAATGTTTTGAGGTTGCATCAGTGGAATTCTTTCCAAAGCAAAAGCAGTCAATATGGATCCATAACCAAAGTTCTTGGTTCTTCCATTCTTTACTTTGGACAGTTGTTCTTTTATGACAGGAAGTATCGCCTCACACCAATTGAACACCTTCAGTTCCAGGCATTCCAGGGCATACTGCATGTAAGATCTGTTCGCTAAATGTAAGGCTGCGCTGCCAGCCAATCTAGCAAAGGTAAATAGAATGGTCCTCAAAGGTCGATCTGTAACATCTCGGATATTAATCTTACCATCTCTACTGGGTTGAGATCCATCCCTGCAGAACTGATGAATGTAATCTTTCATAGATTTTCCCCCACGAGCAAATCCTGATAGTGAAAGAGGGGCACCACGCCTTGAAAAACACGTCAGAAAATAAATATCCTCGACTTTAAAAGGAATAGATTTACCTCTAATCTGGAATACATGGCCAATAGGATCCCAAACATCGAGAAGATATTGCAACAAGCTGATTTTTTTTCTCATGATGGATATGCGGAAAAACTTCAGTAAACCACAATTTCTTAATGCATCCACTGTGCCCTGGTCATGTAAAGAAATCATATCCTCCTCTTCATGTTCTCATTCACGCCATGTGACAACCATCTTGATCCAACAAATATCTGAAATGCAAACAATAAATGAGTTAGGATCCAATTTTGAGCAAAAATAGGTAAAAATTTGATGAAAAAACACTGTATAAAGTTGCCTTTCTGCGCCCATCGCACCCTGCCTTTGAGCAAGGTGAGATGCATACTGACTGGCCTATTGGTAGCTCAGTATGCATCACACCTTTCGATATAAGCTAGGTGCAATGATTGGGGAACAAAATCTTTAAACCCCAAGGGCCCAAAAAAGTGAAAAAACTTGCTCAAACTTGAGAAAAGAGGAAATGAAAATGAAGAGCTTAAGGGTAGCTCCTACTTGGTCCTGACGGCATGGAGAATGGTCCACAAGATCTTCCGAAATCAACTGGTGAAATTTGAGGGGGAAAACTTCTTCAGAGCTCCAAATCCCAAATTTGAAATGAAACGGTGAGAATGAAATGATAAAACTACCTTTTATGTTTACTATTCATGTACTTCAAAATGAAATGTTAGTTTTAGTTCATTTTTCATCCATACATATGTATTTCTAATCAATTTGATGGATTTTTAAGCAGGTTGAACAACTGATGAAAGAATTTGATGTGCTAAACAATGAATTGAACATCTTTTACCACCAAGCAAACTTTTTTCTTCTTTTCGAGCTTTGATTAAAAAATTAAAAGAAAACTATAATGTCCTCTTTAAACCCTTTTCAAACTCGTTAAACATGAAAATATCGTTGGGCACTTGTCCTTTCCAGCTTGTTAAAGTATTGGAAATGTCATCCCTCCTGTATTATTTTATCCTTTTTCAGACCTGAGGGATTACTTTACGAAAAATAACTTATGGAGTTTTCTTTTCATCCCTTTTCAAGTTCTCTAAAGATGAAAAGGACCGAGTTATCCTTGTTGTTAAACTCGTTAAAACAATAGCGACAAACTTGTCCATCTAGACGAGACCAAGTTTCACTGTCGCTAGACTCGTTAAAACATTAAATAGCGACAGGTTTGCTCGAAGGGCGAATTATAGAACAAGAATATGTTATCCTCCTCAAGCTTGACAAAAATAAAGAGGTACTGGTTAGCAATGACTGGGGAAAAAGGGGAAAAACTTGAAGAATTTATGGTAGCAATTTTCTCTTGAACATGACACTTTCACTTCATCTCCATTACTGAGTTGGGTTGGGTTATTCCATTCACTGGTCACCACACCATTGGTCTTTCATACCATCCATCTTTTGGGGTTAACGCTACCAATTCATCTCAGTTTTTCTGACATGTTCATGAGAAGTCATTCAGTTGAGAAATCACCATCTAGTTAATGTCTCATACACTGCAATACCTCCAACCTTCATTTTTTCATGACCGCCATTCCTGAACCTTTTGTCGTGAGTTCATTTTCACCTCCAGAAATCATTTGCTTCATTTCGTGTCGCAGATGTGGGATACATCAAGGCCCTCCTATGAAGAGTTGCTTCTTGTCGACATTATCTCATTATCCAAGAAGTTGACTTAGAAACAACCCTTTCAATGTTTGAAGCTTGCATACATCAATGGCAAGTTTCTCACTTCCGGCGACAGGTTGACATCAATGGCCTTTGACTGAAAGATTTTGCGTGGTGTTTGACATCGGATCATGTATTCACACCATGTGAATTGTACTATAGTACCTTGAGGAGCATTATCATTATCGGTGATTCCTCTCGCATTTGTTAACAGTTCACATCATTGGCTAGTAATCAAGCGATGTCTTTCCATGTTCGACTTCAGAACATCTCTTCACATGGATTGACTTGTACATTGAGCAAAGATTGAACGAGTTTGAAGACCCCGGATCTAGTTTCATCCATCCGGGATGCGATATATTCAGGGATATAAAAACATCAAATGTACAAAAGCTCTGCACAAATGGTCATCCTAATCATGGATGATGACTCTATATCTGAAGAATCAACAGTCTGTATTTGCATACGACTATCTGATCTATGTACATGAAATGAAATTTATAAAGCTGAGCATGGGAATGCCTCAGCTAGATCATGAAAATCATATTATGATAATGTATTGTATTGTAACTAACGCAGGTCACCTTCTAGTTCGAAACTTCGGATCCTCATGATAAATCAACTCACCCGACATGAATATTTATGACCTCATGCTTTAGGGGGCAACTGTTATAGACATATTTGGGCACATAAACCCCAAACTTATATGTCAATGTATTATGGCTCATCAACCCCTAAAAGATTTGTTTCATACCCTAAAGTAACATAGTCATTTGAATACATCATTCCCCAAAAGTTCCATCTGATAAACCATCCAGAAATTGCCTAAATTGAACCATATTGACTGCTCCACTGGCAAAGTGCGAAGCATACTGAGTGGTACACTGCCAGGGTGCAATGCATATAGTTTAGGACTTCTATAGGGTGCAATGGGAAAGGATGGACAAATGTTCGAGATAGTTTTCTAGGTGGATGCTCATGGAATCTTCTAGAAACTTCTCCTGTGCCACTTGCCTCTCTGAATTTGCCCAAGGATGAATAAGGGATCTAAAAACATTTGTTATCCCTTTTATTGTGGAACAAATTGTAACAAGTGGAATGACAGTAATCAAATCCCATGGATGACTCACACCCTTGCATACATCTATAAATGGATCCCTCATCCAAGAGATCTGGAGGCTAGAAAGTTGTGAATTGCAAGTAAGTGCTGATAGTTTGTAATTGAGGAGAGAGCATTGTATTCTTGTTGGAATGATCTTGCTATTTCATGAGGTGAAGAAGGATTGAAGCTGGGAGGATGATGCTGGATCAGACAACTGGGTTGTAATTCTCCTTTCTATTAATAAAGCTCTTCAAGTTTTCTCCCATATGATTGTGCAATTGTGAATGTTATCATTTGTGAATGCTATCATTTGTTCATTATATATCTGATTCTGTAATGTTTATGTTGTAATAGATCACAATGCTTTGACAGTTCTTTGTTGCTGTACTTGTGTAGGTACTCTCCAAGTGTGTTAAGTACAGGGAGGAGTTTTGGGATCTGTCAAAGGAGAGAGAGATCAAGCAAGGGATTAAGCGGAAGTTCCAGGTTGGTTCCATTATCTTTCTCTTATCTGTTACACATAGGAGAAATCATTGAATTGCTTTAAATTGTTGTTTCTAGGGTAGCTGCCAAACCTAGAGGGCTAGCATTCCTTAGGAATACTAGTTTTCCCAGAAATAGCCTCCTCAGACCAACTGTGGTTCTATAATAATGCGTCCATTTCCTCGTCTTGGATGGTCCTCCTCCTTAGTGAATTCCATCTTGGATGGAAAAGGGGGACGGGGGCCTCAATTATAGGCGATGGTTATGGAAGGGGAGAAAATTGGGGTTGGCCAAGGTGGCAAGACAACCAGTTGCTCGAGGCAGGAAACATGTGGAGTTTGCGGCAGTCGAGGTTGAGGTGGCTCAGTGGTAGGGCATGGGGGTCGAGGTATGTAGCCTCAACATCAGGGTGGAGTGAAGAGACGTGGCGACACAGGTCAATGAGGGAATGCAAGATGCGTGGTGCAAGGTTTGAGGGAAGTTCATCAAAGTTGCTTGGAGAATTGCAGGGATATGATTCAATCAATGTTGGAGTGACTAGAAAGGAAAGACTAGATCTGCTAGGAAGAACATGCAAAACTCATAGCTAATCTAAAAAAATGTACTACTTTCCATGCCTTGTCCAAGAATGAGTTCTGGTGGTCTGACACTGACAAAATTTGCTAACAGAGAAGGTGGAGATGCTGGAGTCCTAGATATCTCACTTCGAAGAACATGTCCAATTCTCTTTCTGCCCTCTGCCTCCTTTTGGAACAGCCTCGAACAAACCAAATTCAATTACTTTAGACAACTGGCATGGTTACATGTGTTTTCCTAGTTTTATCTGTTTTCTGGTGCTTCTGGCCTCCTAGGTTGTGGACGGTGTCCATAGTTTCTTTTCTGTTTCTCTGTCATATGTTGCTCGTGGTAGTCAACAAACTTGGCCAGGGTGAGACTACCTACATTTTTATACCGATGTACTTATTTTTTGATGAATTAATAGAATGTTAATTTAATTTTTTTCCTAATTTTGGCCCGAGCATCCATTTTTTTTTCTTTTCAGAATTCTAGAAGTTTTGACATCCTGGCTTTGGATAGGCATACCTTAAGATTTAATTGGAAAAATGAAGCTAAAAATGGTTCATTGGAAAGTTAAGACTCAAGCGAATAATCCAACAGTGCTAAGTTTAGCAGATTTAATCATTTAATGACCCACAAATTCAGCAAAATACAAAGTGATGAATTTGCAACAACAATTGGTTTTTCCTAATTTGATTTGGCTAAATTTATTGTCTCGAGAAAACTGTTGCAACTAATTCAATCCATAGTAATAATCAAAGGCTAATTAGATCCATTAGAAGCAATCATATCTTGAAATTTATTTGGATTTTATTTATTTTAATTTAGCAATTTCATGAGAATTTGTTTGTTTTGTTTTTTGTTTTTTGTATTTTTTCTTTCCGATTTCTAATATGCACTTTTTTTTTTTTTTATTGTTGTTTTGATTGGTTTATAGCAGGATATCAGTTGGAGAAGTTCAAATTTGAGGCATTTTGGAGAAATTAAAAGAGACCAGCAAGGAGAAAAATGGGGAATTTGAAGCTCTAACCCAGGATCTGGAAAACTACTCTCAATAATTCTCTATTTTGGAGATTGTTGTAATTATTAAATAACAATTTAGAGAATGAACAAAGGATTCCTCTTCTATGAAACTCGAGGCTTTGAAATCACTATTGTAATAAGATATTATAGTTGTAGGTGAGAGGAAAACTTAATATTTGAGGTTTGGGTAAAACTTTGTGATTTTTGTTGATATGCATTTGCACTATTGTAATGCACTGTGAGTTGAATTATGGAGAGACATAGCATTTTGAGCCTTGAAAGAGAAGGTTGTTTTGCACTAATGTTAGCAATTTATGTAAGGAGCTAAAGCTACTCAAGGACTACACATTCTTGTAATGAGATTTTGGTATGCTTTTAATTATTTTTCATTTCATGTGCATTATGTATAAAATGTAAATGAATCACTTTTTATCCAAATTTTTGCAATTGATTTCAATTCTTGTTCTATAATTAAAATTAATATGAATTCATTGAAATATGAATGTACTAAGCAATAACTATTTATTGTTTAAATCCATTCCCATTTTGTTTTCCTTTTCATTAATTGAATGAACTACTTATTTAATTAATGAAAATTATATAATGAATTCAATCATACAAACAATCCTCTTTCCCTAGTTAGTTAGTTGAGTCTACTCTCAAATTGACAAAAGACTATCATTTTCCAAATTTGAGATAGGATTAGTTTTACTTGCATCTTAGAGTAAGATCTGCATTTAGATTTAAATTTTGCATTCTAGAAGTCCCCTCATACAGGGACATAACTTAGTTATAGTTTCGCTGAGCCATAGCGTCAGCTTAAGGATCACTTTCTTGCAATAGCTCTGCAAGAGAGAAGATATGATTTCTCTTTTTCTATTGGAAAACAATAGACATACTATAAGCCAACAGAGAACGAGAGAGGGTAATTGGACCCAATTGAACAAGTTGGAACCACTACATTAAACATATAAGAGCTTATTTGGGGCTATGACCAGGTGGTCTCCCTTAGATGTTGATGAGGTCATTTTTGACCATCAACATTTTTGGCGATAGAAGGAGGGCTAGACAACTTGTTTTATTTTGGATATTTTGTATTTTAAAGTTTTATTTAATCATAATGGTTCCTCCCAAACTTCCAATTTGGAGTTGTATCTCAGGACATGCATCTGCCAATACTCCATTTGAAATAGTAAGACACTTATCAAAGGTAAGACTTAGTGGTAAGAATAATGTTTGTGCATTTGATCATGCCTTACAATTGATTCAAAATTTTGCAAATTATACTTTTCATGATATTGATGAAGGTATTTTATGCAAAATTTTTACACCTACCTTCTCAGGAAAAGCCAAAAGATGGTGTCAATCTCTTCCAGTTTCCTCCATTCACACTTGGGATCAATTGATCACAAAATTATTTTATGAATTTGAAGGTTATTATTACGAAAAGGTATGTGATGAACTTGAATATTTACAAAGGTTTGAAAATGATTTTTCATAGATTTTACCATTAGATTTCGATTAAATTTCTTAAGATTCAAAGTTGAAGATAAACCTTCAGATATTGAATTGATGAAATATTTTGAATATGTTTGTTCTTTTCCTTGCATTCCTAATCCACATTAGACAATTTCAAGCTTTTATGAATATTTTTCGGCTTCTATTAATATGATCGAAAATTCCGATATGGAGGTGCATACTAATCATGATGAAGTTGCCTCAGCCATGTATGATAAATTCCTTCATTTGGTGCACACTTTTAATAGAATTAATGATGATCATGATAGTCTCCTACATGTTAGTGAGTCTCACACAAAAAGCTTGGAATATTTTGATAATCAATTGCAAGAAGTTACCAACAACAAAATTGGAGAATTAGTTGCCTAAAATTCTAAAAATCAACATGAAATAAATTATAAAACCAGTTAATAAATCAACAAGCACAAACAAAAAATTAAGATTACAATAATGTACAATTCAATACAACAATTTATGAATTTTATCATGTTGATCAAATACAAAATTCAAGGTAGCCAATAACAACCTTCAAGAAAGTATAAATATCCAAATGAATGATCAAGAATCTAAAATTTGTAATGGAGTACACACACAAGATTCTGCAAACAAACATATTTTCAGGTTCATTTCTTCTAACTCTCATTTCTCCCTTTATCCTGATATTTTTGCTGATAGCAATTCATCTTCATTTTTCATTAATGTTGTTCCAAAAAATAGAGATGCTAATATAAATGAATTGCCTATTATTTTTTATCAAGGTAGAGAGACAATTATTGATCATTCTTCTGACATTGATGAAAATGTGCTCAATACTCCTTGTTTTGATGCATCATATGGGAATGAAGAGAATTCTAGTGAATATTGTGAAGTCATTTATGATGATTATTCTGACATTGAGGATGTTCATTTATATTACTCTTCATTAAATCCTCATTATCAAAATCAAACTATATTTGAGAATGAAGAAAGCTCTAATTCAAAAATTGTTCCAATAAATTCTCATTTTCAAACAATGAATCATTTTTGTGATTTCAACATTCAACAATCCATCCCAATTTATGATTCTTATAATGAAAAGTTCTGAATCCTATTCATAGTCCAAAATCTTTCCCTCTTCCACAAGTTGATGCCAATGACCTTTCTAATTGTACTATATTGGCTAGTTCTCATGAGAAGGAAATTGTTTCAAAACAATCCTAATTGTGCTGTAACATTAATTGTAACAATAGTGTAAATTATGAGTTGATTTCTTTATTTTTCCTTCATCTATTTTGCTTGATTTCAATTTTTTTGTTTGTTTGTTTGATGCATTTTCAAAATTTAGAGGTCATTTGCTGGCATATTGAGCAATTGAGTGTTGCAAATTTTCAATGTGCATTACTAGAATGTAAAGAAGAATCTCAAAATTTAGATTATGTCCATCAAGAGCTTTTGATCTTCTAATTCCATTTGATGGTCATATCTTATCAACTCACTGTTTCTTCTAGAGTACATATTCAACATGAATTAATACTTGTGAGTGCATTGATCCAATATTATCATATATCTAAGCCAATTGAAGATCTTCTGACATATGCGCTAAGCCTCCATCCACACTTCACTAATTCATTTGAAAGTCATTTGGAAGCTTCATTTTCACAAAGATCACTAATGACTTGTTTTAGGTTGTTTAACCTCTCTTTCATGCAATCTCTTCCATTCTCTATCAACTACTCATCCTTATTTATGATCCCATAGAGATTTGGTTGGAGGAAACTTTTTAAGAGAAGGTGATTGCAAATAAATTATTTTTTATAAATATGTTAGTAATAAGTGTACGTACTACATTCAGATTTATTTATGTTGGTTTAATTATAATTTATTTTTGTTACTAACGTGTGAACTGTACATACATGCATAAAATAAAATGAGAGAATGGTTACATTGGAAGTATGATTATACTTAGTTATGTTTCCTTCCATTCAGTTATGAGAAATATTAATTTAGTTAGTTTGTTGTTTTCTATTTATTTCTCCTTTAATAATAAAGGTAAAAGAATAAAGAAAGCAATCAACTTTTTTTTGAGTCATAAACATGTTTAGGGAAGTATTTGCTTTCTCATCAGAATTTTGTACTTTTTATTAATGCTTCTCTTCATATTTCTTTTCTTTGCAAATTTGCAAGATGAGTCAATAATCATATTCCACTTCTTGTTGATGCAACTGAAATGAAATTCGTAGCTCCTTCTTATTCATAATTTCCATGGGTCTACAAATTCTCGCATTTTAAATGTTAAATCAATGAAGGCCCATAAGAAAAGGAAAATTACAAATTAATTGTTTGCAGCAGTTGTAAAAGTTCTCCTATCCACCCTTGCCCATTCCGAATCGTACAGTTGGCATGTTGAGTTGAACCTTTGCACTGCACACATTTATCTTACATACACTTTAGTCACATTTCATTCTTCCGAGATGACTCAGATTGAGATTGTGAGCTTGGATATTCCACAGTCTGTGTTTTTATGTCTACGTTTCGAGTCTAGAACAAGACTCATCCTCAAGACTGGTTCTACAAAGAAGAGAAATGGGGGTTGTTAGTGTCAGTATATGCATACTTCCATCAGGGATCAAATATGCTCTTTCCATTTTCATTGTAGGTGTCTCATACTAAAATTTTTGATCATTCCACTAGGTCATGCCAAAAATGATCCACTGATGGTTGTCTTCTTCTTCTCAAAACATCTTATTTTCCCTCATCAGGTATATTTGCTGACCCTTCTTCATGTTTCATTCAGTTATGGTTTTAGTTATATTATTTTTAGAGTCAAGGCAGTTATGTCTCCATTAGGTCTTAGGGCTCATTTCCAAAGGTCAAAAGCTTTGTTTTATTGCAAACAAAAGGCATCAAAGATATGAGGGAGACCAATAAACAAGAATGGTTGGTAGTTAGTCATGGTTACTGTACAAAATCCTTATTTCACTAATGTAATTTTCATCTCAAAAACATTGTTTTTTGAGATGAAAACAAAGTATTTTAGTTTGTTCATATCCTTGATGTAATTCAAGTCGTTTTATGCCATAAGCTGCCCAAATCACTTCTTCTTGCTGCAAGAGAGGAATTATTGAAGAATAAGCTCAATCAAAGCATCATCCACCTAAAAAGAGACAAAGAAAGAAAAGCATCAGACGTTCCAAATAAACATTATAAAGTGGGTTTTTTCTAAGGAAAAATCCAACTCATCCTCTATATAAGATTTCAAAAGCATCTTTCAAACTTCATCATGCTCATTTGACAAAGAGAGAAATTGAGTTGCAGCGAATTGGTGGCCGAAGAAACCGCAGGCGCTGCGCATAGAGCCCGAGTGCTGTGCACAGGGCAAAGTTGTAGGGCGTTGTGCACGCAGGCAGAGCGCTGAACATATAGCCAGAGCACTGCATATAGAGCCCGCATGCTTGTGCATTTTTGCATGACGTTGCGCATACAACAGGGCGCTGCGCACCTATCAACGACACTGTGCATAGGGCCGACAACCATCAAAACTATCCTAACAAGCATTTAAATCACTCCTTTTGCTACATAGAGTCTCAAACAAGTAAGTATACTCCCTAAGCTGTCCTCCTAGCACTCATTTCAAGATTTTTGAGTTTGTTCGCTATTAAAATTTTCAAACCCTAGGTTGTCTAAAAACACTCCCTGCTTTTCATTTTCCTGTTCATTCCCATACCTTATTGTTATACCCCTAAATATCATCCCTATTCCCTACTATCAAATACACTTATCCCCTATACCCTATTCCCCAAACAAAATCCCTAAACCCCTACTTACAAAATATTCCCCACTAAAAAATACCCCCCTTTTCTCACTCTCACATCATACATATCTCATTCCTACAACACACAAACTCCTCTCCTCTTCCCCTATCCCTACTCACCATAAGTCCCACTTCCTGATTACCTTCTCTAGGGTTTCTAAAGCTTCAAACTCAAAAACATGAATAAAAAGGATAAAGATTATGAGGAGGAGGAAAACAGTGGTAGTAGAAGCATGGAAGATGAACCTCAACATCAGAGAAAACCACATAAAGGAGGCAGAATTATTAGAGAGGAACCATCAAACATCAGAGAGTTAGAGGCTTCCCCTATGTCTGTCTCTTGTTTTAGGTATCTGGGATGTTATGAGTTTTTTGAGAAAGTACAAAGGGTTCAACATCATCTTGATCTAACCAGGCTTTTTGTAGCAAATCTCCGTGATAACAGGGTAACTCTTGCCGGGGTGACATTTGCAGTTTCCAACTCCATCATTGTTGATGCTATATGGATTCTGAATGTGGGGGCAAAATGGTATAAAGCATAAGATTTGGATGAGCACTACTATGAGCCATACATCAAATCCAAGTACATGAATAAAAAGAAGAGGACCTTTCCTTTCAGGTTCCTTCACGACAAGTATGCCTCTATGATGAGGATCATTATGAAGTATTTTACATGTGAGGGTAGATTTTCCAGACTATACACCTATCATATTAGGATTCTCATGCACTTCACAAGAGTGAAAATGTTGAATATCCTATACTTCCTATTCAGGAACATTGAGAAGATGGCCTACATTGTACAGAAAAGGCCATACCTCAACAAATGAATAGTATTGATCACTATTCCTCGATTAAGATTATTGTGCTACATCATCTCAACCTCCTCAACATCTCTTGGGATACGTTTATTGCCAATGACATCTTCAATGGTCCTCAGATTCCTCCATTGGTGCCTCAAGAAGTAGAAAGGCCTTCCAGCAGTACCAAAGTAAAGAAAAGTAAGAAGGCTAAAAAGACTAAAGTTGTTGAGAAGACATAAACCTACAAAACATATCAGAGAGGGGCTAGAAAGTTCTTTGCATCAGATAGGCAAGTGTTTACTCCACCTGATGTGGAGAGGGCCTTGCCTTCATCAGCTCATAGGAAAATGCTTTCTCCACGAACGGTGGAGGGGGATTTGCCTTCTTCATCAACACAACAGGTGTAGCAGGTGCAAAAAGGGAAGGAAAATATGCTGGAGGAAAGCCTCAATGATGAAGAGGAAATGGAATTTGATTTGATGGAACATAATTAACCAAAATAGCCACACATTCATAATGGCATTGATATAGTCGAATTGGAGGCTCAAGATGAGGCAACAAATGAAAATATAATCATAAAGGAAAAAGATGCACAGATCCAAGCACTGATGGGAAACTTGACGAGAGATAAGTATGTCATTTCATACCTTGAGCAAGAGAACAAGTAGCTAAGTGAAAAACAGGTCCTCATGGAGCTATAACTTCTCAAGGCAAAGAGGCAAGATGACAAAGGCAAATCAATAATGCAAGAGGAAAAGACCCCAGCCACCTTGACTACAGAACAGAGGCTTGAAAAGGAGATTGAAGAGGATAGAGAAACATGGATTGATAGGGTCAATTTGCATTTGGAGAAGCTAATAAAAAGGGCCAACAAGGACAATCAAATCATCAGGCACATGGCCCACCATTACAGGACCCAGAACAAGATTTGTAACATAAGAGTTAAGCAAATGAAGACAAGACTAAAACAAACCCTCAAAGGCAAAAAGGAGGGTGATAGGATTAGGTTGCTTGATGAAGCTTCCTTAGATGACCCAGACAATTGATGGTGGTGGTTTCCCTCAAGTTTGAGTAATTTTAAGCAAGTTTTGAGAATTTTTGCATTTTTGAAGAATTTAGCAGTTTTTGACACAAAATTTTTGGCTCCATGTGCAACACCACTGGCGCTGCGCTTTTCCTAGGAGCATCCAATGGCCAAAATAAGACCACCATTGGATTCCTAATGATGTAAGCATGCTACCTGTGCATTTTCTAAGTTTTTGGAGCAAAACTGATCAACCAAAAGGTTAAAAAACACCTAAAAAATCATGTTTCTGCCCTTGTTTTGACCATGGAGCTGCACATAGAAGTCTTGGGAGAATCGGCTTTTTAGGGGTAAAATAAACTCCAAATGGGAAACTAAATGAAGATTTGGAAATAAGACAGGACAGGCTTTCCAATGAGCTATCATGAGCTCAATTTGGACACCGGGAAGGCCTCCAAATTGGCCATGCAAAAAGTGTTGCGCATAGCCTTCTCGCGCTGTGCATAAGACAATTTTCTACTAAATTTTCACTTTCTTGTGGCATGACTGTAACATTTGGGTTTTGTCTCATGGATGATTTTTTTATTGATGTAAATGGTGACTAGGCATGTAAATAAGATGAATATTAGTCACTGGAGGGTGGATTCATTGGATCAAAAGTTCTCTTGAAGTCAAATGAATCAATTTCCTCCCTTTTAAAGGCAAGTTGTTAGGGTTTCCTAGATTCTAGTTTCTTGTTCAGTTTTTGATGGATTAGTTCCTCATCTTAAGGATTCAACCCCTGAGGATGGGAGGAGGTTGAATTGAGGTCTATATATTCTTTTTCTTTCTCATTGTAAAGGGTTGGACTCAGTGGGATGCTTATGTTTTGGTTAGATATCATTTTGTATCAGTTACAACAGGAGATTAATGAAAAATTGTAGCTATTTCTTTGGGATCAATGTGGTATAATTCTTAGTTAATATTTTACTTTGTATTCATGTGTTAGAATGTATTGTTGACTCCATTTCATCATTTCATTGCCTTTATGTGAATGTATACAAGTTTGAGAGGCAGAATCCATATCTTTTATGCTCTGTTTTGGGTAGACATTTCACAGTCTGTGTTTTCTTTAGTTTAGGAAGAATCCATGTGGTTTACATGCTCTTTCTAGCTCCTCACCTGTATTTTCACCTCATCCATCAAACCCTAAGGTTCTGATCATTGTGCCTACCTTTCCCCATCGAACACCCTACAGTTTTGACCTAATTTCCTTGCCCTAACTGTTTGGCTCTTTCTGATCCAGCAAAACCCTTAAAAAAAAAATCAAATCAAAATCCTGTGCTACTATACCTAGCCTAATATCAGTTTCTTGATCCAGTCATTTTGGCTGAGATCCTTATAGAGAGAGCCCTCTCCTATCCTAGTAGGGCTAGCTACTTGGCTAAGCATGGTTTGTGGTTACCCCGGACTTGCCTTATTCAGCCTGAGGTTCAATCTAAGTGCTAACAAAGTGGCGACTGATGAGCCCCAAAAATGGACAATTATTTGGGCTCATTCAACCTCCTAATTTGACTTAATCCACCATTCTCATTAGTTTATTGCATGTTTTTGATTATATTTATGCTAATAGAGTGAATTTGGTTAGTCATTATGCCAACAAGTCTAATGGGTGCTTTGTGTAGCCTTTTTGGTCAATTTGGAGACAAAATTGAAGGTCTTAATGAGCACTTGGTAGCCAAATTCGTGGGAGAACAAGAGAGAGGATTTGTAGGAAGGTGTCCCCTTCATTTATGGGCCCTTACCTCGAATTCTCCACCATCAGCTCAGAGTTCAAGGGCCACCAAATCAATCAACACAAGGGCAGCCAAGCAAGTCAAGTAGGACTGTTGTTAACTACAAGTCTTGGGCAGCCAAGTCCCTAAATTTTAGGAGGACTGTTGGGTCCTCAAATTGTATAAATAAGAAGGCTTAGGGCCTCATTTTGGTTAGCTAGTTAGCCAGTAGATAGTAGCTAGTGGTTAGTCATTTTGTAGCTGGTAGTTAGTCATTTCATAGTCTTGTTGTAGTCATTTTGTAGTTCGATTTTTAGGCAATAGATTAGTTTTGTTGTCAGCTCATTTTCAAGCTCTCCTTGTGGACAGTTTTGATGTAACTCTTCATTTCTTGATCAATAAAGATGAATCCAGCTTTGCACCAGCTCTAAATCTCTCTTAGGAGGCTGTAGCTCTTGGGGTTGGGCCCATCTCAAGCGCCCAATACCTCCTTTGATTATCTTTATGTGTTTTTGCTGCATGTTTAGAATAAAATTCGTTATTTAGATCTAACTCTTGTTTTGTTATTTAGTTTGTTTTTTTGATGAGTAAAATAGTTTTCATGCTCAGATTTAGTTGATAGGTTGTTAACAGAAAAAGCTTCAAGAAAAGGGCCAACAAACATCTGTGGTTTCACCTCTCCCTCAGTGGGATCAGGAGCTGTGACTAGGATGACTGTGGTTTCAGATCTTTGAATGCTTCATTTCATAGTTAATATACATGGTTTCCTCGCAAATAAAGCTGCTGTCCATTCTTGTTACTGTTAGCTAGATCATATTAGGGTAGCATAACTAGATCTTTGTTTTCTTGCATGTCTTTGTTTGTTCAGTTTGAAAATCCACTTGCAGAGTACCTATTACCCTTCCTTACCTGCACATACTCCATCCAACCTACTTGTTTCATCCTTCACTCAGAACCCTTACCTTACATTTACCTCATTCGCTTACTTTGCCATGATTCTCATCTTCTTGTACAACATCGTTTCATCCCTCCTTGAAAAAATCTCACCATCTACACCTTCTCCTCAACTCCAACCTCCAAGTCTTGAACTCCCCTACACCCCTATTTCACCTCCATACTCGTTCCTCCACCTTTTTCCCTCCATCCATTCTCCAAAATCCTCTTTTCAGAACATCCTGTAGAAATCTCTGAACATCCTGTAGAACCCCTGCAGACTTCCTGTAGAAGCTCACAAATAAGGTTTCTTGATAGACAAACTTTGTGAAACTCTCCAGAAGGGTGTTAGGGACTCCTTAGACCCTTTCTGTACCTTCCCAACCTTTTCCAAGCATTTCTCCTCCTTGATCCACCTCTGCACAGTGAAAAGCCAGTTAAAAGCACATGCATGATAATTCTAATAACTTAGTCAAAAATACAAAAATATGTTTTCTTCAGATAGTGATAACTTAGACACATGCATTTTACCTTCATAGAAGTAATGGCATCTCTTTCAGTAGTTTGCATGCTCTCCTTTGCGTCAATAGGACTAGCTGGTAGAATTAGGGTTTGCTAGGGTTTGCGTTTCTTTTTTGCTTTCAGTTTCTTTTTGCAACTAGATTAGCTTCCTTCGAGTTAGATTTCATCCATCAATTAAAAAGCTTCTTCTAAGACCTCATAGAAGTTGGCTTAAGCCCCTAGTGGACTTGTGCCAGCTGACCAAGTGACAGCTGCGGCAAGAGCTAGTACTTGTGCATACAACACCGTCGCTTCCAAGTTTGTTACGAACTACCGGGTTGATAAAATTAAAGAAGGGAGTTCCAAGAGTTGTAGCATTATTGCTACAATACTGGAGCCCACCAGCGACCATACTGGGGACCTGGAAGATCATAAATTAATCACCCCAGTAAGTTGTTTTATCTAAATTCTTAAGCTTGTGGATGATGAGTTTTAGAATTTAATCACAGGTTGAATTGGAAAGTTGTAAAGAAATATCTTGATTTCCAAAATTAGATATACTGGCTTCCCGAAAATACACCAGATCCAATCCAGATCCAAATCCTCCGACCATTGTCAGTGATCCTCAAAACATTGGCCGAAAATCTAAAAAAATTGCAGAGAAATCATGTTTAACCGGAGAACAATCAAGTAAGGATTTCATTCCTAGAGTTAATTCACTCCCAGGAAGGTTAGACACTTTGTAGGACATTGAGTTTGATATTAATTTTGAGCAGAGTTTATTTCGCAATAAATCTTTAAATTGGATAGGTAAGACAATTGTTGATTCCTCTATATCTCTTCATAACCCCGTTGAAGATTTGTTTTCACACAATAAATTAGGGTCACAGCTTATTCACACTCTTGATCTCTTACAAAACCTCTCTTCAAACTTAAACACTTGGGTGAAAAATAAGATTCATAGGGCATCTTTCGATTTTCGAAATGCTTCCATTGCATCTACTACCACTCAAACTATCCCTCATCCTCCACCTTCTTATTCATAGACTATTCACACCACTCAGATTATTGTTAATCCTCCTTTGATTATACCAAATATCCCAATCCCTGTTTTAAATCCACCACCTCCCCCACCTCAAGTTATGGCTGCTCGATATGTACCCCTTGTTTTTCCTCAAAATCTTGGTGCCATGCCCCCTGATTATCAAACCAAAATACCTTTTTTTGACATCACTCAAACTATTATAGCTCAATAGCATGTAGACAAGATGAATGATTTCTTTGACCTCCATGAAGTTGAAATTGAAGATGTGACGATGAGTGTAGAAATTCTCACTGTAGATTAACCTGATAATGCAATATAACTAAAGAAAAATACTTTAATATACTTCTACAATCAAAATTTTGGAAGCTTAATATATTTGAGCAAGATCAAGCAGAACACATATAACTAGAAGCAAAATCAATGCACATGAAACACAGAAGAATACTCTTGGGAAAGCCTCAGCTAAAAACCCTGCTATCTGTATTATCATACAAGTGGAAATATACCAGTATTACACAAAAGCCTTAGCTCTCACAGCTAGCCAACTCTCAGTCCAATCCCTCACTGATGCTCATAGAAAAAATAGACTGCTCATATGCCTTATCCTCTGCCCTCCAAGCTCCTATTTCCTTGTGCAGTTTCTCCTGGGTGATCCAGCTGTTACCAAGTGTAACATTGATCTTACACCCCGTAAAACTACGCAAATCTCAAGGATTGAATTCCTTCTGCATGCAAGAGTTTTCCTTATAGGAAAATTCTTGCGACTGATAGTACACTGTCCCTGTCTTTAATCTCAACTGGGTCTTTCTCTAAATAGATATGCATGAGTTATTTATGAGAGAATGTTCAGTTATCTAGAGTACACTAGTTTGATGCATGCATGCATTAATTGACTGAACTCACAATTAGTTCCTCAAACTATTTGGAACTAATAAAACTGGACATAACTCAATTAACTGAGCTAACTAATTACAACTCAATTATAACTCATCCTTATCTCCTTAATTAAGGGAAAATCTCCTTAATTTAAGGGACAACTGTTGCATGACTTCACAAAGACTTCTAGCTTGAATTTCTCCAACTAATTAACTCAAGATGAATTAATTAATTGTTTTTCAAGCAGCTAGTGAGACTAAATTCGAATTTTAATTCAAGGAAAAATTAAAATTGGAATATTCTTGTTGTCACATTTCAACACTCCCTTTCAACAAGAAAGGGATTATCTGCCACCCCGATCCTGTCTCTATGGAACTCGAATTTACACTTTGACAATGCCTTAGTCAAAATGTCAGCATCTTGCTCCTCAGTCAAAATATACTGCAACAACATGATCCTCTTTGCCACACAGTCTCTGAGATGATGATACAAATGTCGATGTGCTTGGACCTGTCATGAAATATTGGATTCTCAGAGAGTTTGATACAACTCTGATTATCAAAATAGATCACAGTTGTATCCATCCTCTGATCAAACAAACCAACTATAATTTTCTGCATCCAGATGGCCTCACATGCTGCCTGACTTGCAGCCATGTATTTAGTCTCTGCTGAGCTGAGTGCAACCCACCTCTGCTTCCTACTGTACTAAGAAACTGCAGCTGACCCAAGGTTTAAAATTCCTCTTGATGTGGTCTTCCGATCTGATGGACTCCCTGCCCAATCTGCATCTGTGAAGCCCTGTAGCTTTACTCCCTCTGTCCTTCTGTACCATAATCCATACTGAGATGTACCTATAAGGTATCTCAAAACATGCTTTGCCGCCTTCCAAAACATCTTGGTAGGCTGAACCATATCTTGACTTAGCTGGTTCACGACATAGCACAAATCTGGTCGTGTGTTCACTAAGTACATCAGTGAACCCACAAGCTGGTTGTACACAGTGGCCTCTACTACTTCTCCTGAAGTAGCATCCTCCTTCCTCCAGTTACCTGCTAGAGGAGTCTGCATTGGCTTGCACTTCTCCATGTGGAATATCCTGAGTATCTCATTGGCATAATTGCCTTGAGACACAAACAACTCCCCATCCTTCTACCACACTTTCATGCCAAGGAAGTAATGCATGAGAACCATGTCTTTTATCTCGAATTCTCTTGCAAGTTCCTCCTTGCAAGACATGATCAAATGATCATCACCTGTCAATATGAGATCATCAATGTAAAGTACAATGATCAACTGCTTACCTTTCACCATGATGTGGTACAGGTTTGCATCTGCTTCACTCTTTGTGAAGACCAACCTGGTGAAGTAGTTGTTGATCCTGGTGTACCAAGCACGAGGTGCTTGTTTCAGCTCGTACAAAGATCTCTTGAATCGGTACACATGCGACTCACGATTGAAGGTCTCAAAACCTTCTGGCTGCTCTATGTACACCTCTTCCTCAATCTTGCCATTGAGGAATGCAATCTTCACATCCATCTAATGGATCTTCCAACCCATCTGTGCTGATAATGCCAACATCAATATGATAGATGAGTACCTTGTGATAGGTGCAAAAGTCTCATCATAGTCAATCCCTTCAGGTGCAAAATTCTCATCATAGTCAATCCCTTCAACCTAAGAAAAGCCACGGGCAACAAATCTTGCATTATGCTTCTCCACACTACCATCAACATCTTGCTTTACCTTGTAAAGCCAATGGGAACTCACAATTGACTTGTTCTCCAGTCTTGGAACCACATCCCAAAAACTGTTCCGAACTATGGAGTCATACTCCTCCACCATAGCATCAACCCAAATCGGCTACTACTCTACTTCCTCAAAGGAAGATGGCTCGGTCTCAACACATTCCACAACAAGGGCCATGTATCCAGTGTACCTCTCAGGTGACCTCCTCTGTCTGCACTGAGAAGATGGTTATCCCACATTCTCTCTCACATCCATCAATAATCTGTCAACTTCTCTTGTGTGCTTCCGTCCATCTCTGGAAGACTCTGCTTGAGTGGATGTCTCCACTCTTGGAACCTCTGCATGTGGTTGCTCCGTATCAGTCTGAGGCTCCTCCTCCTTAGGAACCAACAGTTTCTCCACAGCCTGTAGTTGGAGCTCCCTCTCAATGGAAACTCACATGGCCTTCTGCTCATCAAACTTGAGATCTCTGTGAACCACTATCCTCCGACTGGTAGTCAAGTACACCAGATAGTTGTGGGGTGTATTAGTGTACCCCATAAGTATCCCCAACTCAGCTGTTGTCTCAAGCTTCTTCCATGCATCCTTTGTCCCATGGAAATATACTGTTGAGCCAAAGATCCTGAAGTGACCCACATTTGGTCTCCTACCGGAGAAAGCTTCCTCTAGTGTTTTCATCCCAAGTATGTGATGTGGGCTTCTATTCTGCAAATACACTGCTGTGTTGCATGCCTCAGCCCACAAATGAAGTGGTAGGCCTTGGTCATGCAACATCGCTCGTGCTGCCCCTACAATCGTTCTGTTCTTCCTCTCGGCCACCCAATTATGCTGTGGACTATGAGGTGCCGTCAAGTCTCATTTAATTCCTTCTACTGCACAAAAGTCCTTAAACTCTTGAGAGACATATTCTCCAACATTGTCGCTTCTCAAGGCCTTGATATTCATCCCTGATTCTTTCTCAACCAAAGATTTGAACTCACAAAACTTTGAGAAGGTTTGATCCTTCTTCTGCATGAAATAAATCTAGCATTTACGAGAATAATCATCAATGAAAATCACATAATACCTTTTCTTCGTGGTGGATGTCGTCGATAATGGTCCACACAAATCAGTATGAACTCGCTCTAAGATTGCTTCTACTCGACTGTCTCGATCATGAAAGGAAGAGTTAGCATACTTTCCCAAGGTACAACCTTTGCATGTGTCAACTTTCTCAAGTTTACATTTGGGAAGTCCTGTAGATATTTACTGCATTATCTTCAAGGCCCCATGATGTAAATGGCCCAACTGCCTATGCCATAACTCACCAATGTCTTGGCTTTGCAGCAATTCTGCTTTCGAACTCAATGCAGCACAATCATCCACCTCTAGTTTATAGAGATTCTTTACTCAAATCCCGATCCTCTTGGTTTGACCCGTGGCTATGTGTCTTAGGAACACCTTTCCTTTACTGAAGACAACATCATAGACTTTTTCCTCCAACATTGCGACCAATACCAAGTTCTTCTTTAGTCCAGGCACATACTTCACATCTGTCAAGGTGAGAGGAGCTCCATGCTCCCTCTCAAAAGCAACTATACCCACTCCTGAAACACTATACTTTCTGTCATCACCCATCTCTATGCGCATTTTGAGATCTTTCTCCTCCAAGGTACTAAATAAAATTTTATCGCCGGTCATGTGGAATGAGGCTCCACTGTCAAGATACCAAACATAACCCACCATCGATGAAACCATACATGCGATGAGGGTAAAGTCCATTTTGAACTAAGAGGCTAATGCCTCACCTTCCAATCCTTTTGTGGCCCTCCTTGGACTTCTTCGATGGGAAATTAGTTGCATAATGTCCCATATTGTGACAATTAAAGCATCTCACTTTAGATTTGTCACCCTTCTTCCTTCCATGAGAAGAATTCGATTTGGAATGGGAAGCCTTCCCTTTCCCTTTCCTTGTCTTACTTGCTAAGGCCAAATTTTCTTCATCACCATTCTTTGATGAAGAACCATCTCGAGTGCTCCTCCTGATCTCCTCCTGCATGAGATCCGACCACAGTTGTTCCCAATATGGAAGTTTCTCTCTTCCATTCACAGAGTGCTGGTAGCTATTCCAGCTTTTTGGAAGACCGAGGAGAGAAAGGCTCATCATATCATCATCGACAGTAGTTATTCCCACACTACCAAGCTCATCTCTGCAGGTGGTGAGCTTTTTCAGATATGTAGAAATAGTATCGCCCTTCTCCATCTTGATTTTCTGAAACTTATCCTTGAGCACTAGTTTCCTCTGGTCGCTACTGTTCTGATAGAGGTCCTTCAATGTCTTCCACATTGAAAACGGAGTATCCTTCCCATGGAGACTCAAGACAATATGGTCTTGAACTCCCTCCAGAAGAATCCATCTTGCCTTGGCCACACACTTCTTCCATTCAACCAATTCTTGTGCATTAGCTGCAACTAGCTTGGGGATTTCTTGATCAATGAAATCCTTCAAACCATTGTCTTCTAATATAGCTTCCATTCTATCTTTCCATGCTATGTAATTTGAGCTGCCTTCCAAGGCATACTCGAGTCTCAAGTCGTAGAATTCCATTGACCAACCTGGAGTATGAGATGAATTTGATTTGTACCTGCAATCCTGAAATTCAAACTTCAAATTCTATTCTCCGTATACTATTTACAGCTCCGATAACCTTTACTATGATACCATGTAGAAATTCTCACTGTAGATTAACTTGATAATGAAATATAACTAAAGCAAAATACTTTAATCTACTTCTACAATTGAACTTGCGGAAGCTTAATAGATTTGAGCAAGATCAAGCATAACACATATAACCAAAAGCAGAATCAATGCACATGAAACACAGAAGAATACTCTGGGGAAAGCCTCAGCTAAAAACCCCACTATCTGTATTATCATACAAGTGGAAATATATCAGGATTACACAAAGCCTTAGCTCTCATAACTAGCCAACTCTTAGTACAATCCCTCACTGATGCTCACAAAAAAAATAGACTGCTCATATGCCTTCTCCTCTGCCCTCCAAGCTCTTATTTCCTTGCGCAGTTTCTCCTGGGTGATCCAGCTATTACCAAGTGTAACACTGATCACTCACACTGATCTTACACCTTGTAAAACTGCACAAATCTCAAGGAATGAATTCCTTCTGCATGCAAGAGTTTTCCTTATATGAAAATTCTTGCAACTGATAGTACACTGTCCCTCTCTTTAATATCAATTGTGTCTTTTTCTGAATACTAGACATGCATGAGTTATTTATGAGAGAATGTCAGTAATCTGGAGTACACTAGTTTGATGCATGCATTAACTGATTGAACTCACAATTAGTTCCTCAAACTGTTTGGAACTAATTTAACTGGACATAACTCAATTAATTGAGCTAACTAATTACAACTCAATTATAACTCATCCTTATCTCCTTAATTAAGGGATAATCTCCTTAATTTAAGGGATAACTGTTGCATGACTTCACAAAGCCTTCTAGCTTGAATTTCTCCAACTAATTAACTCAAGATGAATTAATTAATTATTTTTCAAGCAGTTGGTGAGACTAAATTCAAATTTTAATTCTCAATTTTAATTCAAGGACAAATTAAAATTGGAATATTCTTGTTGCCACATTTCAACAATGAGGCTATTTGTACAAAGTTTTGGAGGAGAAGTTCGGAAATGGTTCAGAGCCCTACCAACAGCTTCTATCACTACTCTACCTATCCTTCAAAGGCAGTTCCTAGATCGGTGGGAGGTGAAGAAGAATCCCCTACAGATTTTGTCCGAATATGAGAACATAAAAAGAAATGTTGGCGAGAGTGTGCAAGAATATTTAATGCAGTATACGATGCTATTCCTGCAAATATCAAACTACCAGAGGGATTGTCTTTACTTAAGTTTCCAGATGGATTTGATGACGATATGGCATATCATTTGCATGAACGTGATCCTACAACTCTAGAAGACATGCAAAAGAATGTTGTGAGCGTAGAAGCAAACTTGTTGGCCAAAAGAGCAAGATTGAGATCAAAGAAAAGAGTGATCGTGAAAGAAGAAACATCTACTTCAGATGCAAAAATGGATACATTGATTGGAACAATGGAAAGGATGGTTGATTGGTTGTCCATCTCAGACAGACCTGAACTATAGATCCGAAACCCAAACTTTGGAGGGCAGCAACAACCCCAATTCCGAATCAAGCAAAGAGAGCCAAAAGCACCGGAACAACCAACGCAACAACAACAACAATAGATCAGAACCCTGTTATAGAAGAATTATGTTCAAGGAGTGGAAGAAGAAGAGGAGGAAGATCCGATATTGAAACAAATCATTTCTTCACTGTAGATGGTATGCCTATATTTTTGATCGAAGATGAGGAGTATGCAGAAATTTCTGACATTCTAAAGGATGAGGATTACATCTTAGCAAATTATGTTGATTTGGAAACCGGATCTGAAGATTATCAACATGGCTATATGAATGCTTTGAGCGCATAGCAGAAACAATACCCTTTGAGGAGAAGAGATGTACCGGTCAACCCTATTCAAAAGAGGAAGGTTCTTCAGTCAAAGAATGATCTCTCAAACAATCAGAAAAGAGGAAAGGAGCATGCTGATCAGAATCTTAGCAAGGTAAATCAACCATCAACAAGTACAACTGCAAAAGAGAAAGACAATCAGAAAAAGGATAGTGTAATGAAGGAGCAAACAGATAAGAGGGACATCGTTGTCAAAGAGGTAGAAAAAGTCACATCTTTTAATTTAGAAAGTGAAATTGCTAAATTGAAAGTGTCCAATCCTTTGATCGAGCTTGTTAAGAATATCCATTACTGTTACACTAAAAAATGTCACCATGGCTATTTACAGTTAGTATGGCTCTATCAACAGTCATGCTATCCTCTTAGGCAAGTCTTATGCCTCTGCTCTCCATGTCAAACTCCAAAAAGAGAGAAAGTCTTTATAAATGTATTTATCTCTGGGTACGCAGGTTCTCTCAACCTTACCTGCGGGTACGCACCCAATGTTCACAAAAGCTGCGTCTTTGGATGCTCTGTATGTAAAGGGGCAGGTGCGTCCCCCTGTAAAGGTCAAAATGCACAAGTTTCATATTTAAAAAGTTACTTGTGGTCATTTCTAGAGCATTCTAGAAGGTTGTTCGACGTGTATTGAGCGCCTCCAGATGGTTCATGTACCCTTACCAAAGAGGAACTTATCCCATCAATAAGGGAGCTATCCCATCCAAAGAGGGGATTATCCCATTGATGGTGGACCTGATTAACTTCCTCTTGAGCACTATAAATACAGGCATTGGGCCAGAAGGAGAGGAGGTTGGAAGCTATACATTTCTAAGGGTAGATGCTGCTGGAATTAGGACTCCCATTTAGAAGCTTGTTAGGAGAGATTGCCATCTTTGCTTATTCTATTTGGAAGTGGGTGAGCTTTGTCAAAGTAAAGGAGAACTCTTGATGGACCCTGGGAGGGACTTGCACAACACTAAGGCTCAGGTTGTATTTGTTCCTTTTGTTTCCTATTAATGCAAATGAGTCCATTCTTCTCAATAACTTGTTATTTATGAGTTGTTTCATGTACTCCTTGGTCTATGTGTTAAATATGTTTTATTTTATGAGATTATCAAGTGCTATTTAATCGTTTGATTGTTAGTGGATGCAGGTTTCAAAGTGAAGGAGGAGCTCATCCGGATCAGCGAGGCTGGACTGCTACAACAGCGTGGGACTACAGGTAGGATCTAAACACTTGATTTCTTATATAGTAAATGCATGTTTAGGGAAGGATTGCTCTTGTTTGTCTTGTTTGTCACTAGAGAGTCTTAGGCTCCTAGGGAGGTTGGTTGTGTCCACACAATCGACTCTTTCCGCCTGACAAATTGGCGACTCCACTGGGGACTCCATTGATGTGAAAGTCTTTTCCTTTGTATGCAACTTTGATCTGAGAAAAGTCATTTATTTTCTGGTTTTTGGCTCTGTGACTTTGTTTTTGGGTGGGTTAGCTTAGGGTTAGATTCATTTTAGTTTTTCTTGAATTTTCCAGTAGGACGCACCCTCTAAGTATTGCACAGTGCGTCCCTGGACGCACTGTCGCTGTGTGCACAGAGCGGGCCCGCACCTGGCTTAACCAGTTGCCTGCGTCCCCTGCTAAACTTTAAGAAAATTCCATTTTTTGCATTTTTTCTCTTAGATTTTGCTTTTTCTTAGTTTTTACTGCCCAGATCCATTAGTCTCTTGTCAAAGATCTTCACCTGAACTTGTTTCGATAGCATTGAGTGTTTTAGTGGATTTCATAGAAGTTTAAGCCCTAGGGTTTGATTTTTGAGTAGTTCTTGTAGTGACTTTGGCGGTAGAAGTTGTCAAGCCTTAGATCTATCTGGTTTTGTCAGCATTCTTAGAAGTCAGACCTGTCATAAAGTCTACCTGTGAGAGCAACTTACCTTTGAGTTGTCTCTTTGGCAAATTTCGAAGTGCTTGTTGATTGAGTATTGAATTCCATTTTACAAAAAGAACAAAAAGATTTGAGTTTTGTTTTGACTGGTCTTTTGATTCTGCATTAGATGGTCCTTGACTTGATTGTGGTCAAGTAAAACAACCTAGAATCATCTTTGTAGGCTCTTGCCTCGTTAGGTTTGCTTAGTGTAAATTTCTTTTTGATTTGCTTGTGAGTCAAGTTTTTATAGATTTTATAGCTTTTGAGATTGATTTTCGTTAAAATAGATTTATATGCTTTATTAAATAAGAGAAAATACAAAAACATCTCCTTTGAAAAGTTTTGTTTCAAGTAGCTTTGAAGAGTTTTGAAAGAAAAAAAGTTTTTCGTGCACGTAAGGAGTGGTCATGTTTGTATGCTTGAAAAGATAAAGAGAATTGTTTCTTTGATTGTCTTTACTAAGAAAGTTGTTTTCTATAAAATTTGCATTTCTCAACTCTCTTAGTTAGGAATTTCATTGAAAGAGAAAAGTAGCGTAAATCATCTTAGGTGCATCTTTGTAGTGGTTTGAGTCGGGTCTACACACCATTGGTTTCACTTCCGCTACCTTTTGTCTTTAAGAAAAACCATAAAATTAACGCTTAAAGTAAAATCAACGTAGTAACTTTTATTTACTAGGGCTCTGAAACACCAATTTAGATCAGGCTAGTGTCTTGGAGTAGGTGAGTAATTAACTCTCCAAGACAAAAAAACCAAACAAGTAGCTTATCTTGTGATAGAATAAATCCAATTGTCTCATTTGTACTCTGGGAAAGCTCCTCTTAAAGGAGAAGCACGAGCTCGTGTCCGAACCAGTGAGGGGATCAATCCCCCCTCGTTGGGAACGACGCCAGACACGCACGTATTACAAACGGTAAACCTCGAATTAACCATTGTCGAGGAGCCAGGGGTCACTTGTCGGTAAACATTGGATTATTGTCAAGGAACCGGCAAGGGGATTGAGCTTGATACTCTGCCCTTGCGTGCTGTCGGAGTGTAGACTGTTCCCCGAGGTGCATTTATTGCGGTTGGTAACCTTAGTGACCATTATCTTTAGGATTCTACCGAGGTGACGGTGGAGGGAAGATCCCACTGTACCTGGAGCAGACGTCGGCTAGACTCACTTGGATTTTCCGGGGGGTTCACTTCACTCGAGACGGTTAAAGTGGAGGAACTTGTGCCGGTCTATTCATTAAGCAGGTTGCCGGGGTAACTGTTCCACCCGCCACTTCTGTACTGAATCCGACGATGTTGGGTTTCATCTCCAACTAGCGTTTTCGGTTTGGAAGGCTACTGTTTGTGCTTGGTTTGACGCCCTAGATTCTTTAGGCGTGTGATTCAAATTTGTTTGGTTCTTTAGAGACTTTAGGTGGTTTGATTTGAGATTTTACTTTGTTTTCGTGTGTAGTAGTTAAAAGTTTTTAGCTGTGGCGGAATTACCGAGACAGTCCCGTAGACTTCGGGGCCAGTCTCCTGAAGTTGTTTCTGTGGCTGAATTGTTGAGAAGATCCCGTAGACTTAGGGGTGAACCTCCTCGAGACGACCCCAGTAATCTAGAAGGTTTAAAGGTCCTTGTAACTCCTCCTAGTGGCAGTAGAGTAGGTTCACCTGAAGAAGGAGAATCTTCCTTGGTGGTCCATTCAGATTACCAAGGTTTAGAGACAGGTTATAATCCCGAAGCTGTTACAGTTTCTGAGCTTGTTGGTAGTTTTTCGTCTGCTAGTGATACAAGCGAAGAACCTGAAATATCTGAACCTGTTACTCTGACTTCTAGTGTTCCAGATTCACCAAGAATAGAACGAGTTATCACCGAAAATCTTCCTACCGGTTTGATTGCTATCGAAGAACTTGCTCCAGAGGAAGAAATAGGTGTCTCTAACCTTGAAGATCAACTTACTATTGATCTAAGGGAGCGTGAATCTATCTTTTACAGTCCTCCTAGAAGTACTACTTGGTACCTTTCGTTAACCAATTATTTAGACAACTCAGGGGTAGGTTTTTCTACACCTCGTACTCCTTTTCCACCTGGAGGTATTTATACTCCTGTAAATATGTCTGGTCAGTCGTCCGTGTTTACTCAAAGTCCTGAATCTTTCTTACACGGCGGTCCTTCTGTTCCCATCGGGTATCAATCACTTTCTGGTACCTTTTCGGGGGCATCTCCTCAACCCATTGATCATGGGTTATTAGCTGGAAACAATGGTAATATACCATTGGGTGTAGGAGACATTTACATGATGTCAGGTTCAGTTCCCGTTTCCCAACTTCAAGGTGGCCAATTACCGCCTGGGGGGCAGCCTCAGTTAACGCCTGGGGGGCAAACTCAAGGTACACAAATCGTGTCCTGGGGGCAACCTCAAGGTCAGTATGTACCTATGGTGCAATACATGCCTCAAGGTCAACCCTAGCCTCAATATGTACCCCAGGGTCAACCTCAGTATCAATATCAACCTCAAGGATGGCAACCTCAAGGGTATCAATCCCAAGGGTATCAACCTCAAGGGTATCAACCTCAAGGTCAAGGTCAACCCCAGTACCCGTATTTACCTCAAGGTTATCAACCTCAAGGTCAATACTCAGGTCAAGGTTATCAACCACCTTAAGGTCAGTCATATGTTCCAGGTATGGGAACTACACCTTTCAATTATCAATCCTATCCTCAATCCGGTTATGGATCTCAGTATCCTCAACCTGTTACGGGTCAATACCCCGGAATGTTAGTGTGGGATCCATCACAGGGTCAACAGGTGTTGCAGCCAAGTTTACAGTTGGTACCTCAAGCTGGACAACCCATAGTTTCTGGTCCACCCCAGCAACCGCAACCTGTCTAGTCAAATGTTCAAACTTCTGTAACTTCGGTAGTTACTCAACCACCAATTGCACCTAGTACTCCATCTCAAATGGCTACTGCAACTACCGCTACATCTGCCGCACTTACTTCTGGAGTATCGACAGCTCCGGTTTCTACTGTCTCTGTAACCACTCCTCAGACATCTTTACCGTTGTCCGGATCTACGATTCAAACCACGGTCCAGATGCCTACAGGTCAGCCTGGTATAAGTACGGTTGTCACTACTCAACCTCAATTTGTTCAACAACCGTACCAGGGACAGTACCAACCTGGGCAAGCTGTCCAACAGCCAGTTTACCAGTATCAACCGTATCCTGGGTACACTTATCAACAACCTCAACAACCCCAGTACGGTCCGGTTAATCCTGGTTTTCCAGGAGGATATAATATCCCAAATGCGACTCCTGTTCCTAGTTATCCTGGATATCCTCCTCCTGGGACTGGTCTTGTGACCCAGAGTTTTAGAGATCCTAACCGACAGTTACCGTTTATCGCAACTTTGGATTTACCAGACTTGACGCGCCTAACGAATGATCCAATTCAATATCTTCAGTTCTGGCCGCCAATGCCAAATAAGTTGCCCAGTTATATACCCAAGTTCGAAGGTAAGTCTGGAGAGGATCCGTCCAATCATGTGATGACTTACCACCTCTGGTGTGCTTCAAATTCTATCTCGGATGATTCGATCCGCTTACGTCTTTTCTAGCATACACTCATTGGTCTCGCGGCCAAGTGGTACATTGAGTTACCACGGGCCTCTTTTTACAATTTTAGCCAGTTAGCTACCTCGTTCTTAACTCACTTTCAGTTGCCGGTCAGATACGATAACGGCACGGAGTTATTAACTTCACTAAAACAATCGACGTCCACGTATATTTCTGATCACATTCATGAGTGGAGACGTCGAAGAAGGCTAGTGAAAGTTTTTATCCCGGACCAAATCTTAGCTGAATGGTTTGTTAAATCATTATTACCGAAGATTACTGAAGATGTAGCTAAGGCCGGAGTAGTTACTGAGGAGCAAGTCATTGCTCAGGCGCAGTACCTTGACTTAGTTTACACTCAGTCGGGTACGTTACACAAGAAGATTCCAGATCTTCCAAAGTCGAATCAAATCGCTGCTGCTCCTTCGGGATCTCATGCCGCTGATGGTATGATTGGTATCGTGAATACAAAGAGCAAGAAGAAGTCTTCCAAGGCTTCAACTACTCCTATTATCACTTTGCCTGATTCCCCGACAGGAGAGTCTTCTCTCGAACTTTCCGCCGATATTCATGCTGTAGAGTCATCTACGACCAAATCAAAAAACGGTGGAAAGAAGAAAGGAAAGAAGAAGGCTAAAGCAGACAAGGCTCCGAAGGAGAAAACGGAAAAGTCGGAAACCAATGACGAAAAGCGCAAACCTCGATATCCTTGTCTTATTTGTGAAGAGGATCATTTTACAAGAGATTGCCCTCATCGGGCCGAGGTTGTGAAAATAGTCAAAGGTTCTCCCACTCCTGCTGTGTTAAAAAATCCATTTCCAGAGCAGGAGAATAAGATGATAGGTTCTTCCTCGACTGCCAGTGAAGAACCCATTTTGATGATGTCTCATGTGAGGATTGCGACTCGATCGCAAGATTATGGTAGTAAGAGTCCTGTTGATGGTAAAGAAGAAGAATCTTCTCATTCTAATCCATCAACCTCAGCTCCTGGTTCCGATCCACTACAGATCGAAAAACCTAACCCAGACCTAGTAATTAAACCGCCCGCCAAGGGTGTACTTCGAAGGTCTGCTTTCAATCCACATGCGAGAGCAGCCCAGAATTACAACATTGTTGAGGACTTAGCTGTTTCACCCTCAGCAATGTCAGCTTTAGAAGTGCTGCAATCATGCCCAACACAACGAAAATTACTTTTGTCGGCTATCGGAGCTGTTGATGTTCAGGATCCGAACCTGATAATATTCGATCTAGAAAATAGTACACCGCGTCTACCCCATCAAATGGCTTTCCAAATTCCAGTGATAGTAAAAAACAGGTCTATTCATCAGACTGTGATTGATGAGGGAGCTTCTACGTGTATTATGTCGATTCAGTGTTGGAGATCGCTTGGCTCTCCTTCGCTGAACCAATCCCCCACCATCCTTAAGGCCTTTGATGGCCGTGGGTTCCGTCCATTTGGTATTCTACAGGAATTGCCTATAGGGGTAGAAGGTAAAACCATTAGTCTGGATGTGGAGGTGGTTGATGCCCCTCTAGACTACAACCTTCTTTTGGGTCGAAGTTGGTCATATGCTATGACAGCGGTCGTTTCATCGGTCTTCAGAGTAATTAAGTTTCCACATAACGGTAAGATCGTGACGATTGATCAGTTGACATACTTTTCATCCGACCCAGCCTCTTCGGAGAGTATCCAGCATGTCGGTAAGACGACAATCCCTTATAGGGACGTTGGCGTAGGTTTAGTTAAAGATTCCGGTTTACTGGGAACTTTTCCTTTCCCTCCAATCAACGCAGACCCTTCATTTGCATCAATTCATATGATTACGTCAGACAACATTATTTATGATGATCCTTGGATTGTCCCATCTGAATCTGAGATAGACTCATTCGGTGATGCTATGCCTTTGAGTCCATATGAAATTGCTTATGAAGCCGTCATGTCTTTTGCCGACTCGCGTTCAACCCAAATCGACCAAATGAATGTGGTCAGTGAAGAATCACTTTTCACCTCAACCTTAGAACGAATAGCGTTTCCCGAAGTCGTGTCATCTGATGAACAACTTCGCGAAATCCTAAGTGTAGACGATCTACCATGGGAAGATCTCCATCACAGATCTTCGTTTTTACCTAAGGATGATGCTTTTGAAAATGATTTTTCATCTATCTTTACCGCTGAATATGTCAAAGACGCTCAGAATCCAACGAAACATTCTGATTCAGAGTTGAATTTAGGGAATATTTCTCGCACTATTCCCATTGATATTTCAGTGAAGCCCGGAATTGAGGAAAACATTCATATAGGTGCCTCATGTACAGAAGATGAAATCCAAACTTACAAGGCCCTATTCCAAGAATTCCGCGATGTGTTTGCCTGGTCTTACGAGGAAATGCCGGGAATCGACCCTGCCATTGTTGTTCATGAAATAAAGACCTACCCGGATGCTAAACCCATCCGGCAACGGTTGCGTCAGATTCACCCTCGGAAAGCGGCTGCGATTAAAGCAGAAGTCGAAAAGCTGTTGAAAGCAGGTTTCATTTATCCAATCCCGTTAACGGATTGGGTATCGAATATTGTTCCGGTCAACAAGAAACAAGGGACAATAAGAATCTGTATCGACTATAGGGATATAAATCGAGCTTGTCCAAAAGACAACTATCCTACGCCTTATATCGATCAAATTATTGATGATTGTGCCGGAAGTGAAATGTTTTCCTTCATGGATGGTTTTTCGGGCTATAATCAAATCAATATTCTACCTGCCGACCAACCAAAAACGACATTCATTTGTCCATGGGGGACATTTGCTTATTGCAAATTACCTTTCAGAGTTAAGAATGCCGGGGCCACTTTTCAACGGGCGATGTCTTACGCATTTCATGACATCAAGCACATTGTGCAACCGTACCTCGATGATTTGCCTGCTCATTCTTTACATCGAGCTGATCACCTTGTCCACTTACGAGCAATATTTATGAGGTGTAGGCATTATCGAATTCGGTTGAATCCCCACAAGTGTGTGTTCTGTATAGAGACGGGTCGATTGCTGGGATTTGTTGTTTCAAAAGCCGGCATTTGCGTCGATCCCTCGAAGGTCGAAGCTATCATCAAATTGCCTCCTCCTTCGAGTTTGTGCCAACTCCAAAGTTTGCAAGGGAAAGCGAACTTTTTACGCCGATTCATTCCAAACTACGCCGAGGTCACTAAAGGTTTTACACGGTTGTTGAAACAGAACGCTCAATTCTTTTGGGATGAGATTGCCCAACAATCTTTTGATGCACTTAAACACGCGTTGACCCATGCACCGTTGTTGCATCCTCCCAACTACAACCAGGACTACTTCTTATACCTCGCAGCTTCGCATTCCACTATTGGAATGGTGTTAGTTCAAGAAGATGAATTCGGAGCGGAACATGTGATATATTATCTTAGTAGGACCTTAAACCCCACTGAGCTAAAATATTCACATGTGGAGAAATTGGCCCTGGCAGCCGTTCAAGCTGTCCAGCGTTTTCGTCACTACATTCTTCTTCGTAAAACTACAGTTATTTCGGATTGCAACCCTATGATTTATATTTTGACAAAACAACTGCTAGGGGGCAAGTACTCTAAATGGATCGTTATCCTGCAAGAGTTCGACTTGGAATTTGAGAAGTCCAAGTCTAAGAAATCCTTAGTTTTTGCAGAATTGATGTGTGATTTCCTGCGTGCTGACACAGAAACTGTGGCAGAGGAGTCCATTGCGGACGAATCTTTGTTTCTTATCAGTACTGTAGATCCGTGGTACGGGGATATAATCATCTATCTCCAAACCCAAACCTTTTAGCCTGAAGCTTCAAAGTCAGAACGTCAAAAAATTCAGTTTCAATCCCAGCAATACAAGATTATTGGAGATACACTTTATCGCCGGGGGGCAGACTTAGTTTTTCGACGTTGTTTAACTCACGAAGAGGCTGAGAGGGTTTTGAATGATTGTCACTCTGGAGCATGTGGCGGTCATATGTCTGGGTATGCCACAGCTCAGAAGGTGTTGCGCGCTGGCTACTTCTGGCCATCTATGTTCAAAGATTGTATCATTGCAGTCCGGAAGTGCCACAACTGTCAAGTGTTTGATCGCAAGATGCACGCACCACTTGCTCCTCTCCACCCAATAATTGCCGTTGGTCCATTCGCCAAATGGGGTATCGATTTTATTACTTGTAACCCTCACTCGGCCGGGGGGCATGCGTATATCATCCTCGCGGTTGATTATTTTACTAAATGGGCCGAGGCGATGCCTACATTCGACGCAAGCGGCAAAACAGCTGCAGTTTTCGTATTCAATCATATTATAACTAGGTTTGGTGTCCCACAAGCAATCATCACTGACCATGGGAGCCATTTTCGAAACATCATGATGACTGAGCTTACAAGCCAGCTTGGTTTGCGCCACGATAGCTCTACTCCTTATTATCCGCAAGCCAACGGTTTGGTTGAGTCTATCAACAAAGTTCTAGTTATCATGATCCGACGAACCATTGGTATTCATCGGTCGAATTGGCACAACATGTTATTTTCAGCGCTATGGGCATACCGAACCTCAGTGAAAACTTCAACAGGGTTCACTCCTTTCCAGCTAGTTTATGGTTTGGAAGCCGTGTTACCCATTGAATGCGAAATCCCATCACTTCAAATGGCTGTCGAATTACTTCCAGCTACTTCCGAAGAGGAGAAGCGTTTATTATACTTAGCTAAATTAGATGAGACTCGACGTGATGCTGCATTGGCAATCGAGACTCACGCAAAGCGAATGAAAGCTCAGTATGATAGAAATGTGACCCCTCGAAGTTTTTCGGAGGGAGACCTAGTGCTATTATATGATCAAGCTAACGATAAGCTAGGTGCTGGAAAATTTGTTCCTATGTGGCATGGACCCTACATTGTAAAGCGAAAGCTAGCAAAAGGGGCTTATGAGCTGGTAGATTTTGATGGGGACTCTTTGGGTAAACCCAGAAATGGACTTTACCTAAAGAGGTATTATGCTTAAATGGTGGGTATGGAGAATTTTTAGTTAAGTTAGGTTTTCTTTCTAGCTAGTGTGTTTGTTAGTTTAGCTAGTGTGCTTAGCTTAGAGAGTGTGTTTTTCGTCGTTATTCTGGCTTATCTTGGTTTTACTCTTGATATTGCAGATGTCGACGCCTCTCCAAACATACATTGGATTTGCTGATGGTGCTTGTCGTAGTACACGGAATATCTCTTCCGCAGCTTGGGTTATCTATTCCCTCTGATGAGTTAGTTTCTATGCATGGGGTAAGCCTCGGTCAAACGACGAACAACATTGCAGAATACAGTGCAGTGGTTGAATTATTATCCGAATCTATTTCATTTGGAATTCGACGTTTGATAGTGAGGTTAGATTTTGAACTTGTTGTATTACAGCTTAATAGAGTATATGCCATTAGAAATCCTGTGTTATTAAGGTTGTTTTTGAGAGTGCGTCTCTTGGAACGTGAATTTGATTACATTGAATATCAGCATATTCCGAGGTCTTTAAATACATTAGCAGATGCAATTGCTTCTCGAATGTTGGACAGACATTTACAATAATCATGCAAGTAAATTTAAAAACATTTCATCACATATGTTAAACAAGATAAGCCGGTAATAATGATATATATATAGATAGGAGTGTGTCAAAAAATATACATCGTCTTCGATCATAGGTTGAAAAACACCTTATGATCGGTAAAAATGATAAGTACAAAAAACCAAAAATGTCATATGTGTCTACAAAAGTGACTAGCCAATCACTGGTGGTGCTCTCTATACGAGACCACTGCCCGCGCTACCCTACACAAGAACCTCCTAAAAGGTCCTGGGACTGCGACCACATAGCGCTGAAGTCAAATAGGAATATCATCTATGGCGGTCTCTAGTATATCCGCCGTCAGACGCTCTAGATCCTGTTCCAGCTCGGCTAAGGTCTCTGCGGCCGCATCCTGTGGGGGTGGTGCTGGTACAGTTGGTACTCTCCTCTCAAAAGGCCGGAGGTTGGCTGGGCGCTGTGGACCAACATCTGCATTTTGAAAATTTTTACTGTCAGTTTTGAGACGATATATATAAAAAAACAAAAAAATATATAATTTGAAAACTTGTGAAAAATAAAGTACCTCTGTCATCCCATTGTTCTCCCTGTGGAAGAACCATGTCCGGATCACCTCGAAAATCTACTCCGGCATACAGAAAGTCCTGAATCGAAAAGACCTGGTCCTCTAACCAGTGAAAATAACCATCAGGGAATCGAACAACTGCCGCGCCCTCGTCAGGATGCCGGGCCATCACCGTAACCCATCGTATCAACTTTGGCTCCCGAGGACCTAAGATATCAACAGTGAGTTGCTGAGGGATCAGCATCGGAACTCTCTCTAAGGCAAAGCTCACAACTAGAGGCCCATATCCAAAGGTCTTCAGTTGTCCGTTCTTTGCCCTAGTCAGTTGGCCCTTCATATTGGCCGACACAGCATCGCACCAGTTGAAGATGGTGCCTCGGAAACAGTCAATCGCCATCCGCATTTGGGACCCGGTGGCAATATGTAAAGTGGCTGCACCGCAAATTCTGGTAACCGTGAAAGCTATAACCTTGAGTTCACGCCGAGAGATGTGTTTGATTTCTACGCCTTTCGCATGCTGTTGATTGGGTACGCACCAGTCTGCCCGGAGACTAGCAAGGGATTGGCCACCCGGCCTAGTCCCGGCTAGATTGAGTTGCTCGCCCCTATTTGGCAAGCCAGTGAGAAAGTATATGTCAGAGGGCTCTATCTCGAGCTGGTGCCCTCCGATGTAAAAGCATTGCTCATGAATGTTCCATCTCTCAACCAGCCACTCCAAGAATCTCACCTGAGCCCTCATGCCAGGTATGGCCCAGTGTTTATATAGTCCGCATGCTTTTAGGGCATCAATGGAAGGTTGATGATTAATTGCGGCTAAATCAACGTCCTCGTGCTCTCTTTCTCTCCAATCCAACATGGTGAGTGCCCTACACACCAAGAAATAAAGATTAGAATTTATTTGGGAAATTTTTAATGGTTGTTTTGGGGTTTGGGGTTTTCAAATTCCGCCTTTCGCGGGGGACGCACCCCGCGTTTAGGACACAGAGCACCGGGACGCAGTTGGCCTGAAGGTGGGCTGCGTCCCCCGACCTTTTTCCTGTGTAGGAAAAGGTCGGGGGACGCAGGTCACCCTTAGGGCACCTGCGTCCCCGCAGAGTGGATTTTAAAACCTAAAACCCCCCAAAAAACCAAAACTAAAACCTAAAACACAATTTTAATCGGATGAAATTGAAGAGGAGGATGTTGTGAAATACCTGGAAGAGACGGCTTTCGATTCTGACGGTCGGATTCTCCGCAACGACCACGGGAAGTTTCTTGCCAAAAGCCCTTTTTTCAACCTCAACAGTAAAATGGTAAAAATGACATGGTAAAAAGTCTTTTTATAGGTTTTTTGGATGAATGAATGCTAGGTTTGTTTATTTTTCACCATGGAAGGATATTTTTCAATGTATTTTTTGCCTATCTTAAATAGGTATGAGTAATGTGTCGTTTTTGTGCAGGACAAAGGGATTTAGAGGGAAAATTGTCATTTTTCACGAACCAAAATATCAGAGTCATCTTTTAAGCCCTTTTCTGACTCCTAAAATATGAAAAGATTGCCGAGCGTTTCTTTTACACTCGTTAAAACGGAATTAAAAGACGGTCCCCTTATAGCGCTTTTCTGACCGTAAAATCAGGAAAAGATTGCCGGGTTTTTGTCGTTTCAAACTCGATACGGAAATAAAACGACGTGTCTTTGATCTCTTTTTACTTTTCAGGTCAGTGGCACTAATTATGAAAGTACTCCTTGGTCACAAGATCAAGCGGTTCCCCCAGGTATTATTTTATACTTTTTCGGGCTTGAGGGACACAAATCTACGAAAAAGTTCAACTTGGAGTCTTCTTAAGTTTTTCAGACTCTCTAAAATTGAAAAACACCGAGTTTCTCCTATACTGGACTCGTTAAACATTTCACAGTAAAGGACATGTTCAATTACAAACAGGAATGAACCACTCCTTCCTAGGGTTCGAATCAAAACTAGGTTGGACTCATCCGAAGGATGAGCTTATAATCAAGCATATGTTATCCTCCTCAAGCTTGTTAAAAATAAAGAGGTACTTGCCAGAAATGGTGGGGGAAAAGAGAGAAGAATGAGCCTATTTGTTATCTTTTGTCTCAGAAGAAACTTTATTACCACTCTTGGACATGACACTTTTCATTCACCTGGGTTGGGAAATCCTTTACCTCACAGTTAATCAAACCACTTTGAAAGTCTTCAGCTGGGTTTCGGGGATTAACTTTGAGTTATTCATCACCAAGCCATCTGTCGTGTCGTTATGTGTTCAAGAGGTCTGCAAGCAAAACTTTCATCTGCAAAATACTTGTCATCCATTTGACCATCCCTGAGTCAATCCTTACAACAACATTTCTTCAACTTGAACAAATGATTTCGTGTTGTGGGCTTGCCTGCAACGGGTCGCTTTCTATTGACATCAGCACATTATCTAGAGAGATGACTTAGAAATCGTTAGTACCTTGAAGTCTGCATGCATCAATGGCAGGTTTCTCGCCTTTGACGTCAGTTTACATCATTGACTTTCGATCGAAGGATTCCGTGAAATGTTCGACATCAACTCATTCATTCACATCTCATGGATTGTACTGGGTACTTTGAGAAACATTGACATTACTGGTGGTCTCTCTCACACTTGTTAACAGTTTACATCATCGACTGGTAATCAAGTGGTTTCTACCATGTTCGACATCAACTCATTTATTCGCATGGCTAGAATCGTACCAATTCGGGAAGTAGAAATGAAGACCCTGGATCTAGTTTCCACCATCCAGGCTGCGAGGAGTTTTGTATTCATTATCTAAGTAGACTAATCATAAACAGATGGTTGCGCCCATACTGTGTCTACAAAAGTCTATGATTATGATGTACTGCAAGATCATTCCTGTATCAGAGTAGTTAGTCTGTTAGTTAAAGTTTTGATCTGAGTATGGGAATGCCTACCTCAGTGATGATATAATCTTATACATGTATTTTGTGTTGAAAATTGCAGGTTCTGACCAGGCTCTCCACGAGATAATCCTTGAAATGATAAAGCGCTTCACCCTTCCTAGATAATACAAAACCCTAATCTATTACAGGCTTCGCACTTTAGGGGGCAATCTGTTACACTAAAAAATGTCACCATGGCTATTTACAGTTAGTATGGCTCTATCAACAGTCATGCTATCCTCTTAGGCAAGTCTTATGCCTCTGCTCTCCATGTCAAACTCCAAAAAGAGAGAAAGTTTTTATAAATGTATTTATCTCTGGGTACGCAGGTTCTCTCAACCTTACCTGCGGGTACGCACCCAATGTTCACAAAAGCTGCGTCTTTGGACGCTCTGTATGTAAAGGGGCAGGTGCGTCCCCCTGTAAAGGTCAAAATGCGCAAGTTTCATCTTTAAAAAGTTACTTGTGGTCATTTCTAGAGCATTCTAGAAGGTTGTTCGACGTGTATTGAGCGCCTCCAGATGGTTCATGTACCCCTACCAAAGAGGAACTTATCCCATCAATAAGGGAGCTATCCCATCCAAAGAGGGGATTATCCCATTGATGGTGGACCTGATTAACTTCCTCTTGAGCACTATAAATACAGGCATTGGGCCAGAAGGAGAGGAGGTTGGAAGCTATACATTTCTAAGGGTAGATGCTGCTGGAATTAGGACTCCCATTTAGAAGCTTGTGAGGAGAGATTGCCATCTTTGCTTGTTCTATTTGGAAGTGGGTGAGCTTTGTCAAAGTAAAGGAGAACTCTTGATGGACCCTGGGAGGGACTTGCACAACACCAAGGCTCAGGTTGTATTTGTTCCTTTTGTTTCCTATTAATGCAAATGAGTCCATTATTCTCAATAACTTGTTATTTATGAGTTGTTTCATGTACTCCTTGGTCTATGTGTTAAATATGTTTTATTTTATGAGATTATAAAGTGCTATTTAATCGTTTGATTGTTAGTGGATGCAGGTTTCAAAGTGAAGGAGGAGCTCATCTGGATCAGCGAGGCTGGACTGCTACAACAGCGTGGGACTACAGGTAGGATCTAAACACTTGATTTCTTATATAGTAAATGCATGTTTAGGGAAGGATTGCTCTTGTTTGTCTTGTTTGTCACTAGAGAGTCTTAGGCTCCTAGGGAGGTTGGTTGTGTCCGCACAATCGACTCTTTCCGCCTGACAATTACAAACACCACGTGTCTAGAATACTGCAAATTGATCCTCTGTCCGACATGGTGAATGTTGAGGATGATCATCCTGAACTTATTTTTGGTCTAGCTATAGAAGGTCAGGTAGAAGATAGTGAGGTCTCGCCCTTTTATTTGAGTCTTAGAATGCATGAATATATTCTTCATAATGCTATGCTTGAATTCAAAGCTTCTCACAATTTAATGCCCAAGGCTATCATGGAAAAGCTGGGCCTGGATATCACCCGACAATATCATGATTTGTATTCATTTGATTCTGGTAGAGTTCGCTACATTGGTATCATCAAATATTTAGTGGTTTCCTTAGATCAAATCCCAGCGAAGAATGTTTTGATGGACGTGGTAGTAGCTAATATACCACCTCGATTTGGGATGATGTTGTCTAGATCATGGGGAGCCAAACTCAAACACACTTTACAACTTGAATTCTCTTATGCTACAATCCCTGTTTTCAATCAATTGAGGAAGTTGTACCGGGAAAAGAAGATGAAATATATGATCACTAGTAAAGAGAAGCCCATAAATCATCCGATAAATGTTGTACATACATATTTGGAGTCTTTTATTTTGTACAATGGTAGTGGATTGAATGATGTAGATATTCAGCTCGTAAAAATAGATGATGTACCAGAAATTTCCTAGGGTTTGAAAGAAAAAGGTGGCAATCCCTTCTGAACGGCCTCCACTAGAGCAGAAAGTCAGTGAACAACAGAAAAATGAAGCAACCAGCAAAGGTAAGATTGAAACAAAAGCAAAATTCCAACATCTGGAAGAGGAGGACGGTCTTTGGAGAATGGACTTCGATGGTGCTTTGGGTAAGGATGGTGTAGGTATTGGAATTTGGATTCGAAGTCCTATTTTTTAGCCAGACAAAGTTCCAAGTAATGTTAGAGTGTGTTCCTATAAATTAGCTTTCAATTACTCTAACAATGAAGTGGAGTATGAAGCATTGATTACAGGTCTAAAGATTTTGAAGAAGCTTGGTGCGAAAATGATTTCTGTTTATGGTGATTCAGAGTTAGTGATTAAACAAGTCAAAGGAGAATATCAAGTGAAGCATTCGCGAATGAGAGCTTACAAGAACACAGTTTTGGATATCTTGAAGATGTTTCCAGAATACACATTGAAAACGGTGCCGAGAAGTCAAAACATCATTGCTGATTCACTTGCTACAACAGTGAGCAATCTGAAAATTCCAATGAATTCTAGCAATAAATTTGAAATTCATGTCAAACATAGGCCTATTGTTCTTGATAATTTGAGATATTGGCAGGTTTTCTGGGATGACAATGAAATTAATTCCTTTTTGCAGAATGAAGGGAAGTTTAAGGATGCTTTCATTGATGATGTTTGTGATTTCGATGAACAAGACATTGAGGTGAATCATATGGATGTTTTACAGCTGAAGGATAATGTTATTCCTAGAGGTCTTATATCTTTAGAGGAGTTGTTTGATTAAGATTATGTGGCGAGAAAACCAACCTTGGTTCCTATCGACAAAGGAGTTGAAGATGTAAACATTGGGACAACAGACAAGCCCAAGCTTGTTAAGTTATCAAAAACATTATCTCCCAAGTCAAAGGCTAAGTATGTTAAGTTTCTTTTTGAATTTTCTGATGTTTTTGCGTGGGATTACTCAGATTTGAAAGTGTATGACAAGAACATCATTCAGCACACCATTCCTATCAAGTCGGATCAAAAACCCTTTAGACAAAGTTGAGGAGGATCAACCCAAAGTTGCTACCATCCATTGAGAAAGAGGTAAATAGATTGTTTAAAGCTGGTATCATTATTCCAATTAGATTTTTTGATTGGGTTTCGAACTTGGTCCCAGTACGAAAAAAGACCGGAGAGATAAGGTTGTGCATTGAGTTCCAGAACCTAAATAAAGTGTCCCTGAATATAATTATCCTCTTCCTAAGATGGACCACATTTTGCAAAGAGTAGTTAGAGCATCACAGATGTCACTACTAGATGGCTACTCAGGTTACAATTAGATTTTGGTGCACGAAAAAGACCAAGACAAAACTGCCTTCACAACACCATGGGCGACTTTTTAGTATGCGAAGATGCCATTTGGGCTGAAGAATGCCGAGGCCACTTTTCAGCAGGCCATGGATATAGCTTTCGCTAACGAGAAAGATGTTTTATTAGTGGTTTACTTAGATGACTTGACAGTATTTTCTGGTTCTGATGATGAGCATTTACATTACCTGAGGATTGTTTTTCGGGAATGTAGGTAGTTTGGGATTTCTTGAAAAGAAAAGAAGAGTCTTTTCACCATGGAGGAAGGTAAGCTCCTCAGTCATATAATTTCCAAAGATGGCATTCGTATTGATCCTTATAGGGTGGAGGTAATTCAACAAATAGACTTTCCACGAAATAAAAAGGAGATCCAAGCTTTCAATGGTAAGATGAATTTCTTGCATAGATTCATTCCCAATCTAGCTGAACATTTGAGTGAAATGACTTATATGTTGAAAAAGGATAGCAATGTGAGATGGACTGAAAATGCTATGAAATATTTCAATCTAGTGAAGTTAGCCTTAACTACAACTCCTATTTTGATCAGCCCTGACTATACTCTTGATTTTATTATATTTTCATTTTCATCTGAGCATACATTAGTTGCAGTTTTGATGAAAAAGAAGGATCAGGTAGAGCATCCTATTGATTTTTCCATTCAGACCATTAGAGATGCTTCTCTTCATTACAATATTATCGAAAAGAAAGCATTGGCCTTAATCAAAGCTTTGAAGGATTTTTGAGTTTACATTCTGCATTTGCATACCATAGCATATGTTCCCAACGTGGCTGTCAAAGATGTCCTCATGCAAACTGATCCGGAAGGAAGAAGAGGTAAGTGGATAGTAGCGATGTCAGAAAATGATCTCGAGATTAAGCCCATGAAATTGATCAAAGGTCAAGGCTTGGAAAAACTCATGGCTCAGTCGAATCTTCATGCACTAGACATAAATATTATTGCAGCAATGTCAGATGAAGAAGATGGTGGCACACTCATTCAGGTATCAGAAATGTTTCTCAACTCACCTTGGTATTCCGATATAGTATATGTTCTTCAACGTCTTTCTCCTCCTCCTGGAATGTCGAAAAGTAAAGGTTGATCACTAAAACTGAAGTTTGCAAAATTCTGCATTTTGGATAGTGCTCTCTATTGGAAAGATCTGAGAGGGGTTCTTCTTAATTGTTTGGTTTAAAATGAAGCTTAGCAGGTAATGAATGATTTTCATAGACGAGATTGTGGGGGTCACTTGTTTTGGAAAAAAACAGCTAATAAAATATTGAGAGCAGGGTATTATTGGCCATCTTTATTTTTAGATTTATATAAAATAGTCATGAGCTACCACAAATGTCAAGTTTTGTAGGGAAAAAGGAAGTTGCTTCCTCTTCCTTTGAAGCCAATTGTAGTTAATGCACCTTTCCAGCAGTGGGGGCTTGATTTCATAGGGGAAATCCATACTACATCATCAACACAACACAGATGGATTTTGACAGCCACTGATTACTTCACCAAATGGATTGAAGCCATTCCGACAAGGAAAACTACGGACACGGTAATCATTTAGTTTTTAGAGTCCAATATCTTGTCTAGTTTTGGTTTCCCTCACAAGATTATTGAAGATAATGCAACATCATTTAAGTCAAAGAAAATGGTTGAGTTTTGTAACAAGTACAGCATCAGATTGGGCCATTCCACGACATACTATCTACAGGGCAATGGACTAGCCGAGTCTTCAAATAAATCCTTGGTAAACATTATTAGGAAAATGTTGGAGGCAAACAAGAAGAATTGGCATCTAAAGATTGTCAATGATCTGTGGGCCGACATAGTGAGTTGTAAGAAATCAATAGGTATGTTTCCTTTTGAATTGGTTTATGGTACTAATACAATGTGTCCTACATCACTTGTAGTCCCGGTCATGAGATTATTGCAAGAAGTAGGTAGTGAATAAGATGATATTCAACGCTGAATCAATCAAATGATTCACCTTCAACAAACAAGGGAAGAGGTTACTCAAAATACTTTCCGGCTGCAAGAGAAGATAAAGAAAATTTATGACTGCAAGACCAAGGCAGAAAAGTTTCAGCTAGAAGATGTAGTGCTGCGATGGGATGCACAAATTGAAGAAAAAGGGAAACATGGTAAGTTTGACAATTTGTGGAAAGGAACTTATAAAATATCAGCCTATTGAGGACATAATGCATATTTATTGAAGGAAATGGATGGTCAAGAATGCTCAGGAGGACCGATTAATGGTAGGCTCCTCAAACACTATTATTTATGATGTAGCTTGCTAAAGTTGTTTCATTGTCATTGTATATACCAGTTTACTTTCCTTGCAAGATTTGAAGTACAATGTGATTTGAGCTTGGGGCCTGAAGTGAAGGCTATAAATCTTAAATGCTTTGTGTTGTGTTTAGTTGGTTTTTGAGTCAGTCTAGAGTCGGGTTTGAGTCAGTTTTCAGTTTGTATCGAGTCATTTTTCAAAAATTTCAAAAACTTTTCCGTCTTTCATTTGTTTGACCGTATTGGCCCAATCAACTACGCACTTGGTTCTATGGTATTCTTGACACCTCCAAGGAGTTTCCATCCCCATTAAGGCCAATGTTAGTGTCAGTATATGCATACTTCCATCAGGGACCAAATCTGCCCTTTGCATTTTGATTGTAGGTGTCTCATACTGAAATTTTTTATCATTCCACAAGGTCATGGCAAAAATGATCCACTGATGGTTGTCTTCTTCTTCTCAGAACATCTAATTTTCCCTCATCAGGTATATTTGCTGACCCTTCTTCATGTTTCGTTTAGTTATGGTTTTAGTTATATTAGTTTTAGAGTCAAGGCAGTTATGTCTTCATTAGGTCTTAGGGCTCATTTACAAAGGTCAAAAGCTTTGTTTTATTGCAAATAAAAGGTAGCAAAGGTATGAGAAGGACCAATAAACAAGAATGGTTGGTATTTAGTCATGGTTACTGTACAAAATCCTTATTTCACTAATGTAATTTTCATCTCAAAAACATTTTTTTTTGAGATGAAAACAAAGTATTTTAGTTTTTTCATATCCTTGATGTAATTCAAGTTGTTTTATGTAATAATTGTTCCCATAAGCTATCCAAAGCACTTCTCCTTGTTGCAAGAGAGGAATCATTGAAGAATCAACTCAATCAAAGCATCATCCACCTAAAAAGAGACAAAGAAAGAAAAGCATCAGACAAAGATTTGAAGACAAAGTAAAAAGTTCCAAACAAACATTATAAAGTGGGTTTTTCTAAGGAAAAATCCAACTCATCCTCTATATAAGATTTCAAAAGCATCTTTCAAACTTCATCATTCTCATTAGACAAAGAGAGGAATCGAGTTGCAGCGAATTGGTGGCTGAAGAAACCGTGGGCGCTACGCATAGAGCCTGAGTGCTGCGCACAGGGCAAAGTTGCAGGGCGCTGCGCACGTAGGCGGAGCGCTGTGCATACAGCTGGAGTGTTGCCCATCGAGCCCGCGTGCCTATGTATTTTTGCATGACGCTGCACATACAACAGGGCGCTACGCACCTGTACACGACACTGCACATAGGGATAGCAACCATCAAAACTATCTTAACAAGCATTCAAATCACTCCTCTTGCTACATAGAGCCTCAAATAAGTAAGTATACTCCCTAAGCTATCCTCCCAAAACCCATTTTAATATTTTTGAGTTTGTTTGCTATTAAAATTTTCAAGCCCTAGGTTGTCTAAAAATCCTCCCTGCTTATCATTTTCCTGTTCATTCCCATATATTATTGTTATATCCCTAAATATCATCCCTATTCCCTATTCCCCACTGTCAAATACACTTATCCCCTATACCCTAGTCCCTAAACAAAATCCCTAAACCCCTACTTACAAAATAGTCCCTACTAAAAAATGCCCCCTTTTTCTCACTCTCACATCATACATATCTCATTCCTGCATCACACAAACTCCTCTCCCCTTCCCCTATCCCTACTCACCACAACTCCCACTTCCTTATTACCTTCTCTAGGGTTTCTAAAGCCTCAAACTCAACAACATGAATAAAGAGGATAAAGATTATGAGGAGGAGGAAAACAATGGGAGTGGAAGCATGGAAGATGAACCTTAGCATCAGAGAAAACCACATAAGGGAGGAAAAATTATTAGAGAGGAACCATTAAAAATTAGAGAGTTAGAGGCTTCCCTTATGAATGTCTCTTGTTTTAGGTATCTGGGTTGTTATGTGTTTTGTGAGAAAGTACAAAAAGATCAACATCATCCTAAGTTGACCAGGCTTTTTGTAGCAAATCTCCGTGATAACAGGGTAACTCTTGCTGGGGTGACATTTGCAGTTTCCACCTCCATCATTGCTGATGCTACAAGGATTTCGAATGTGGGGGAAAAATGGTATAAAGCACAAGATTTGGATGAGCACTACTATGAGCCATACATCAAATCCAGGTACAAGAATGAAAAGAAGAGGACCTTTCCTTTCAGGTTCCTTCACGACAAGTATGCCTCTATGATGAGGATCATTATGAAGTATTTTACATGTGAGGGTAGATTTTCCAGACTATACACCTATCATATTAGGCTTCTCATGCACTTCACAAGAGTGAAAATGTTGAACATCCCATACTTCTTATTCAGGAACATTGAGAAGATGGCCTACATTGTACAAAAAAGGCCATACCCTCAGCAGATGAATAGTATTTATCACTATTCCTTGATTAAGATTATTGTGCTACATCATCTCAACCTCCTCAACATCTCCTGGGATACATTTATTGCCAATGACATCTTCAATGGTCCTTATATTCCTCCACCAGTGCCTCAAGAAGCAGAAAGGCCTTCCAACAGTACCAAAGTAAAGAAAAGTAAGAAGGCTAAAAAGACTAAAGTTGTTGAGAAGACATAAACCTACAAAACATATCAAAGAGGGGATAGAAATTTTTTTGCAGCGGATAGGCAAATGTTTGCTCCACCTGATGTGGAAGGGGCCTTGCCTTCTTCATCAGCTCATAGGCAAATTCTTTCTCCACAAACGGTGGAAGGGGCTTTTCCTTCTTCATCAACACAACAGGTGCAACAAGTGAAAAAAGGGAAGGAAAAGATGCTAGAGGAAAGCCTCAATGATGAAGAGGAAAGGGAATTTGATTTGATGGAACATGATGAACCAGAATAGCCACACATTCATCATGGCATTGAGACAGTCCACTTGGAGGCTCAAGATAAGGCGACAAATGAAAATATAATCATAAAGGAAAAAGATGCACAGATACAAGCACTGATGGAAAACTTGGTGAGAGCTAAGTATGTCATTTCATATCTTGAGAAAGAGAACAAGTAGCTAAGTGACAAACAGGGCCTCATGGAGCTATAACTTCTCAAGGCAAAGAGGCAAGATGACAAAGGAAAATCAGTAATGCAAGAGGAAAAGACCCTAGCCACCTTGACTACAGAACAGAGGCTTGAAAAGGAGATTGAAGAGGATAGAGAAACATGGCTTGATAGGGTCAATTTGCATTTGGAGAAGCTAATAAAAAGGGCCAACAGGGACAATCAAATCATCAGGCACATGGCTCACCATTACAGGACTCGGAACAAGATTTGTAACATAAGAGTCAAGGAAATGAAGATAATACTAAAACAAACCCTCAAAGGAAAAAATGAGGGTGATAGGCTTAGGTTGCTTGCTGAAGCTTCCTTGGCTGATCCAAACACTTGATGGTGATGGTCTTCCACAAATTTTGAGTAATTTTGAGCAAGTTTTGAGAATTTTTACATTTTTGAAGAATTTAGCAGTTTTTGACATAGAAATTTTGGCTTTATGCGGCGCTATGCTTTTCCTAGGAGCATCCAATGGAAAAAATAAGACCACCATTGGATTCCAAATGATGTAATCATGCTCCCTATGCATTTTCTATGTTTTTGGAGCAAACCTAGTCAACCAAAAGGTCAAAATACACCTAAAAAATCATGTTTCTTCCCTTGTTTTGACCATGGCGCTGCACATAAAAGCTTTTTGAGGGGTAAAATCAACTCCAAATGGGAAAATAAATCCATATTTGGAAAGAATACAGGATAGGCTTTCCAATGACCTATCATGAGCTCAATTTGGATGCCAGGAAGGCCTCCAAATTAGCCTTGCAAAAAGTGATGCACATAGCCTTCTAGTGTTGTGCATAGGACAATTTTCTGCTAAATTTTCACTTTACTGTGCCATGACTATAAATTTTGGGTTTTCTCTTATGGATGATGTTTTTAATGATGTAAATGGTGACTAGGCATGTAAATAAGATGAATATTAGTCACTGGAGGGTGGATTGATTGGATCAAAAATTCTCTTGAAGTCAAATGAATCAGTTTCCTCCCTTTTAACGGTAAGTTGTTAGGGTTGCCTAGATTCCAGTTTCTTGTTTAGTTTTTGATGGATTAGTTCCTCATCTTAAGGATTCGACCCTTGAGGATGGGAGGAGGTTGAATTGAGGTCTATATCTTCTTTTTCTTTCTCATTGTAAAGGGTTGGACTCAATGGGATGCTTATGTTTTGATTAGATATCATTTTGTATCAGTTACTGCAGGAGATTAATGAAAAATTGTAGCTATTTCTTTGGGATCCATGTGGTATGATGCTTAGTTCAGTTTTTCCTTTGTATTCATGTGTTAGAATGTATTGTTGACTCCATTTCATCATTTCATTGCCTTTATGTGAATGTATACAAGTTTGAGAGGCAGAAGCCATATCTTTTATGCTCTGTTTTGGGTAGACATTTCACAGTCTGTGTTTTCTTTAGTTTAGGAAGAATCCATGTGGTTTACATGCTTTTTATAGCTCCTCACTTGTCTTTTCACCTCATCCATCAGACCCTAAGGTTTTGATCATTGTGCCTACCTTACCCCATCAAACACCCCACAGTTTTGACCTAATTTCCTTGCCCTATCTGTTTGGCGTTTTCTGATCCAGCAAAAGCCTTAAAAAAAAAATTTCAAATCAAAATCCTGTGCTACTATACCTAGCCTAATATCAGTTTCTTGATCCAGTCATTTTGGTTTAGATCCTTACAGAGAGAACCCTCTCCTAGCCTATTAGGGCTAGCTACTTGGCTAAGCGTGGTTTGTGGTTACCCCAGAATTGTCTTATTCACCTTGAGGTTCAATCCAAGTGCTAATAGGGGTTATAAATATGATCTGCTACATTGCTAAGGTGGGGAGCTGATCAGCTCAAGGTGAATAATCACTTTTTTATTTAAACAAATTTTTTATTTTAATTCTTTTTTTTTTATAGATTTGAGGCTTCTGCGATCTGCATTTTGTGTGGTGATATCTTCCGGATTCATCGCATTCATGTTTTTTGTAATCGATGTTTCGAACCAACCTCTGTGGTTCATCATCAGGATTTGATGAGTGAATAAGTCAGAGATTAATGGGGTAATAAATAGAGGAGAGGGTTGGGATGGGAAAGCATGGAGCCGACAGGTTTGATAATGATATGAAACATATTTAGTTTAATTAATTGATTTTATTATTAAATTTTTATTTTTATTGATGATTTTTAGACTTTTTTTGATAATTGTATTTTTAGTTGTTGATTAAATGATTAAAGTTAAAATTAAATGTTATGACCTCATGTTATTAATGATGGTCAACTAACTAATTGTTATCTTCATAACTAATTAGTTTTTGTTGATTACAAGATTGTTAATGTTTAATTTTTAATATTGACATTAATTTTTAATGTTGCAAGCTTACAAATTTTTATTTTATAATTAAAACATGATTTAATCTTGTATGTATTACTAATTGAATTTTCTTTTTATTATTTTTCAAATAATAATTAGAACTTAATGTTGTTAATGATAATTAACTTATCTTAATTTAATATTCTCATATTGGTCATTTATTATTATTATTATTATTATTATTATTATTATTTTGACCCTTAATTAATAAATTATATTTTAATTTGACTATAAATCTTTTATGATTTTCTATTTTATTTTAAATAATGATTTTTATGAATTAATGCTTTAATTTATTCCTAATATATTTTAATGTAAGTTATATTATGCTCACTTAATATAAATCTTGATATTATCATTTCTAAACTTATGTTTTAATAAGAATTTTCTTTTAAAATTATTGGAATAATTTTTTCATACTTCTTTAATAAATTTCCTTTTAATTAAAATTATAAATCATTTATTATTTATTATTTATTTATTGAAGAGTAGTATTAATTTATCACTTTACTAATATTTTTATTTTTCTATTTTTATAGACCTATGCTATTAGTTTATTGATAATATGTTTTAATATAAATCATGAATTATATTGATAATATATTTTATGACTCAGATTCTTTAATAGGTAAACCTTGAAATGCCGATCTTCTACTTTTCATTTTCTGAGATATTTTCCTCGAGACTTCAAACTTTCAAACTTATCAGACTCTCGGTATGTATTATATTGGAGGTATTTTAAAATATTCCAAGATGTACCATACAAGATTCAATACTTTGGAACCTTGGAAACACATTTTATTAGAAGAATTTTAAAATACATTATGATATTTCTAGCTTGAGATCTACACGGCCTTTCTCCTTGACTGTCACACCCATTGTGCTTGATTAAGAAAATTCCCCCCACTTCAGTGCCTTTTCTTGGACATTGTGATCTCAAAATCTCATAAGATGATTTAAATCACAAAATAGTTTCTAAGATTTTGTATACGAGATTCCATCTGCCTCAGTCATATTATTGAATCTCGAACTCTTTTTCTCAGAAGACTTAATTTACATACAATATAAGATTTCTTTTTAATTTTCCTATTTCCTTCTATACTAAGCCCTTAATATCGGATTAGTGAGATATGAGACTAATGTAACCTCGTAGGCCTCTGGTCAATTCATCCATCACTAGAAAATCTGGCCTATCACTATGTTCACATGGAATCCATTTTTATTATATTTGTACCTCTAAGCCGACTCCCATGTTGTCATGATGTTTGAGAGCTTAGATGCATTTTTAATTATAATTTCGAAAAACTTCCAATCATGTATTCCTCGGGATGACTAAGTGACTTTTGAGATATGCATTCTACACGTTGTGTGCACATGGTTCGCTATGGTTGGGTATGCATTCCTTCAGTCTGCAACTATGATTGTTATTTAAATGATTTTTTCTTTAATCCATGAATATTCTCACAATCTCAAAACATTTTTACAAACCCCATTTTAAATACAAGATTTAAGAATCCAAATTTTACGTCACCTATTTAATGGATATGGCCCACAATCTTGCTTTATTGCAATTCCTCTTTATGCTATATCATCTCAGAATCTTGAAATATCAAAAATGTGATTTAAATCTAATTCTAAAGTCTTTTTGAGAACCCAAACTCTAAGTGACGTCATTTTCACCTTTTTCATATTTACGAGATTTCAACTCCATTTATTCCTTTTCGCTTTGATGCATGCATGCTTGGCTGATGTTAATGTTCATATATTTTCTGATTCACATTTCTTTTTTAATTTAATGCGTAATTGTCATTTCAAAGCATTCATTATGTTAACATGGAAAATCAGTAAGCAAACAAGAGATATATAGAGGTAATGGGTCATTGGTCAATTTCGATTTCCGATACTAGTTTGTTGGTTTATTTCTCCACTTCAATGATATGCATAAATTAGAGTCCTCTTCATATTTATATACTCAAAAACCATTGTTACATTTTTTGGGACTTGGTCTTGATTCTTGACATTTTATAAAAACCTTGGAGTTGATATGAAATCTGAAAATATAAAGAAAATTTATTCTACAATTTATAGAGAAGCACATCTTAATTTTCATTTCCGATGGATTTTGTTTACTTTTGATTCCTTTAACATGAATCATTTGTTTTCTTATCTTTACTTCTTTCTTTAGTTTATATTTAATAAGTTATTATTTTGGGCCAATGAAAACTTCAATGAAAGCTTTTCTTCAGGCTCTTAATTCCAATCAAAAGAAAAAGTTATATTTTGTTGGAAATCGATATCTTTGAGGTAAAATTTTATGAGATTCTCAAATGGTAAGTTTCATATGCCCACTTTCATATTTTTCTATTTCTTTAGATTTTTGTTTCAATTTTTTTTATAATTTCGCTGATCTTAAACTCTGTTTTCTAGGTCTTTACGAACTTTTTCACACCCCTACCAACTCAAGATTTGACACTTGTTATTGTTGTTGTTTTCTTTTGAGTTTTGGAAGAGTAGTTATGATGTACAACAAGTCAAATAAATTGGGGAGTCCCTAAACCTTCAATTTGTTTCTCAAGCATTGCTTTTATTAGAAAATTGTTAAGATGTTCTCATGAAACCAAAAAATTTGAAAAGGGCAGAAACTTCTCTTTTTGCTTAATTTTTCCTCATGACTGCTATTCACTTTATGGTTTGAGAGCCTAATTGATTATAACTCTGCAAGATAGAATTCATTAAAATCTCAACATAAGTTGAACTCACATGCTTGTCTTATTTTACTCATTTTTTGAGACATTTCTATAGTTAGTCTTGTTGAGGTTTTCTTTTAATTTGGGCATTTATTTCAGTTCTCCTTTCCTCGTTTGACATTTTTGGAGTTTGATGAGTTATTCTTTCACTTTAGATTGTATTTATGTTTCCTTTTCAATGATTGGTTATGGTTTTGATTTTGGTGATTCCGCCAAGATTTATTTGGAAGAAATTTTTCTCACTCAACATTGATTGGCATACATGAGAAATTTTTACTCTGTTAATTTAATGGGTTTCATTTACCTTAAAGGTATATTTTTATGAAATCCTAAAGCCCTCTTGCCTTAAATATTTTCCATGGAGGAATATGTATATTTTCTAAGTGATATAGTTAATCTTTTCAAAGGAAAGAATTGAACTTGAGTTTAACTCAATGGATCCTTCCCATCCCTCTACTTCCCACAAAAGCCTCTAAGTTGATAGTCGCAGGGAAGGATATGGGATCAACATTATGGAAGTATTCTATCTATTAGAATAAGTCTCTTTTACCATCCCACCTCTTTCACTCAGGTACATCATAAACTTAGCTCGAAAATGTTCTTATCAAAAGGGTGATCAAAAGGGGAAGCATGGGAAATACAACTAAACCGACGAGGCTATGGGCACTCACTAACATTAGGACTATGCTTGTACGGAATAAAAAATAACTTTGGCAGGGTATTGACGAGGCTCACTGGCTGCGAAGCAATGTCAGAGACCATTCATATTGATGGATATATGCTTTTATAAAAAACTCCTATCTGTACCTTATTCTATCTTTTTTTTGCGAAAGCAAGAGTAGTTCCTTCTATTTCATAATATCGAGAAAAAATTTATAGAATATACAAGAGCCCTGAGCTCCAAGAGGTGACAGGGAAACAAAGGGCATGAAGCAAAAATTAAGCTTCCCCCTGCTACAACAAACATCGAAATCTTTTGTTACATACAATAGGCCAAACCAATCAAAACAAAGGCCTGATCACCGACAAACAAACATCCAAGTAACTCAAGTGAAAAGCCCCCAGGACACGTGGCCCCATCAGAAAGCACCAATCGATCTGACTGTACCCACAACCCCACGCAAACAGACAACACCCCGAAGTATCTCACCACCATAACTGCTCGGAGAAACCGCGGACCCCACCAAGCCCATGGCCGCACCAAGCTGCATGATGAATCTTGAGCGTTGAAAAACCAATCGCAATTGGACGACTGAGTAGGATATTGCGCGATCGAAGTTGTCGATCTTTAGGGCGTGGGGAGGGTGGTTTAAGGACCGGGCCCTCCTCCACGTGTCAAGATACCTATGGCATTGCTTCCAATAAACAAAAAACTGCTCTCTACAAAAAAGCGGTGCGATAGCAATGAAACTGCCTACCCCACCAAACCCTCGGGCCCTACCAAACTGCTCGATGGATCCAGCCCATTGATTAACCTTGTGCCATTGGACGGCAGAGCAGAAAATCGAACGCTCGATGTAATTGACTTTTATGGCGGGGGGAAAGTGGTTTTTGTCCTGGGCCCTCCACGATGTGGCATGATTTTTATGGCATCGTTGCCAAAAATCTGAAACTACTCTTAACCTGAGAGCGTTGCGATCTCTACGAAATCGCCTAGAGGCGGTATTGACTCCCAACACTGAAAATTTGGGATGATCCGGTAGTTTTTGAAGCTGCTTTCTACGGTCCGAGAGGCTCTTACGCTCGTCACTTATAATGGTCTTGAACGTGGTCCACTTTACCTCTGACCTCGTTTTACCTGTCATTGTGCACCTTTTTGTCCCGCTTGGCGTAGCCCTCTGATCGCTGACCATCACTAACTGGGATCTATCATTTTGCATATGTGCTCTTCTCTGTCCTCCTCTACCTGGTTATGGCAGAGTTTTTTCAGGTTACTCTGCACCATTGTATTCCACTTCCTTAAGATTGCATTGTCCTTGCTGCTAACACCATGGGTGGCTAGAATGTCATCCAATTTGTTGGCCTTTCTCCTCACATGAATAAATCTGAGAGTACGCAGTTCCTGTAGATGCACTTGAATTCTTTGAAGGACTCTAGTTAACCTCTAGTGTTTTGTGACCTTTTCCGGCCCTGTTCCATTACTGATTCTCTTGGCAGCGTTTATGACTAACTCTGAATCCGCTTCTATTATGACATTTCGGCAATTGCTTTATATAAAAAATTCTAAGCATTGTTCCAATGCCATTAGTTCTGCCACGTTGTTAGTGGCTTTTCCTAAGTGACCATGGAAGAGGGAGATAATGCTACCTGTATCATCCCTTAGAACTCCCCCAAACCCAGCATCTCCCGGGTTGCCTTTGGAAGCTCCATTAATGTGGTACTTTAAAAAACCTTCAGGGGGGAATGCTAGAATTCCTCCAGCTTTTCTCTCATAGTTGCTATTCTGTCTAGACCTTGAGGAATAAGCCCCTACAAGTCTAACAGTTGGAGGATTCTTAAATCTCTAGATGAGGGAGGATTTTTGGGGAGATTCCTGACTGTGGTGCCCACTGTCTCCTTTAGTTGTTTTACTATCAGCTCCACCAGGCTAAGAGAGGTAGACTTTTCCTCTTTGAAAATTATTTTGTTCCTTTCCTTCCACACATTCCAAATGATGAAACTTGGCAGTAGATTCTAGGCACAGTTGAGAATTTCATTATCTGAAAAATTATTCCTCCAGTTGTTTAGAGTGTTGGCAATGCTTTCTTTGTCTTTATTAGACTGTTTGAAGATGTTGGTAAAAAATTCCCATATCCTGTCGGTGAAAACACAGCTGTTGAGAAGATGCTCTATAGTCTCCTCCTGGGTCTCACAGAGTTGACATCTGGAGGGTCCCAGCATGCCCCTTTTTTTAAGGTTGTCCCAGGTTAAAATTTTTCTGTGGTGAACTAACCACATGAAAAGTTTGATTTTCATCCATCCTTTGTGCTTCCAAAGCTTCTGCCAGGTTTTATTAGGAGCTTGGGGTTCCATATCAAGGAGAAAACCTTTAGCTTCCTTGATATTAAAGTTTCCCTCTTTATTGTTACCCCATCTCAGATGGTCCTGCCCTTCCATTACTAAAATTATTCTCTGATCCAGCAGTCTCTTGAGGGATTCTGCTTTACTATTGAGGGTTTTGTCCTCTCTGCTCTCAATTTTTTTCCAAATTCTCCACTTTCCTGCATTATGAGAGTTCTCCCAAAAGTCTTTCACTTTTACTAATCCTTGATTGTCAGTCTCTTGCTTGAGGCCTAAAAATTCCTCCTTTAGTAGATTTGGTTCCTGTTGCCATTTGTCTTCCCAGAAAAGTGCCTGATCTCCCTCTCTGATTTCCCAGAAACTATTTTTTTGCACCACTTCTCTGTTCTCCCAGGCCTTGTTCCATATGGGGGAGCCTTTCACTGTCCCTGTCATATGTATGATATCCAAATCTGGCCAGGCATTGGCATATTTTTCCTTCCAGATGCTTGCCCATTGGGCTTTAGGATCCTTAACCCACCTCCACCAGAGTTTGGCTCCTAGAGCCTTGTTGAGAATCTCTGGGTTGTCTAAACCTAGGCCTCCTTGGTTCTTGGGTTTGCAGACCTTTTCCCAAGAGATTAGAGCCCATTATTTCCTAGTATCATCTTTGCCCCACAAAAAGTCTCGTTGAATATTCTGTAATTGCTACAAGACTCCTATAGGAGCTGGGAGGGCTAATAGCACGAAGATTGGAATAGATTGGAGAACTGCTTTAGTAAGAACCAATCTACCAGCTAAATTTAAAGATCTGTTAGTCCATTTCCTGACCTTGCCTTGCATTTTAGTTATTATTGGATCCCATATACTCTTGTGTCAGGGTTTAGCTGTAAGTGGAACTCCCATATACTTGGAGGGAAGAGATTCTCTTTGAAAGCCTAAAATTCTGGAGACATTTCTCTGGATGGCAATATGAGTGTTAAAGAAAAAGACTTTTGATTTGGTAAGGTTAACTTCCATACCTGTGGCTTTCGCGAAGTCATCCAAAATCTGTTTGTAAGCAAGTGCTTCTTTGACTGTGGGAATTCCCTATAACATGGTATCATCTACAAACTATTGATGAGTTAGAACTTGCCCATTCTCCGTAAGTTGGAGACCTCGAATTCTTCCCGTTACTCTTGCATGCTTGATGGACCACCCCAGCCCTTCCATCATGAGGATGAAGAGAAAGGGAGAGAGCGGATCTCCCTGTCTTAGACCCCTAGAAGGGAGAAAAATCTCAGAAGGAGAGCCATTCACTAAAATTGAAAAGTTGGACGAAGTTACCAGGGCCATGACCCATCTGACCCAATTATGATCAAAACCAAACGCTGTGAGCACTTTTTTGATGTATATCCAATTCACTTTGTCATAAGCTTTGGCTATATCCAGTTGCATGATCATTCCCGCTTTCTTGTTGCCCGTTAACGAGTGAACCACCTCGTGAGCTTGAATTATATTGTCCAGAATTTGTCTTCCTTCAACATACCCTGTTTGTTCCCTAGAGATAAGCGTGGGTAGCAGGGGTTTGAGTCTATTGGCCACCACCTTGGAGATTATTTTGTAGACAACATTGCATAAGGCGATGGGCCTAAATTTCTCTGGTGTTTGAGCATTATCCTGTTTTGGAATAAGGGCAATAAAGGAAGTATTGAGAGCTTTCAAAATGGTCTTGTTCCACCTAGAGTCTTCTACTATCTCTACAATATCCCTTTTAACAATATTCCAGCAGGCTTTGAAGAAATCCACATTAAATCCATCCGGGCCTAGTGCCTTGCCATTTTGCATTTCCTTGAGGACCTCACTGATCTCCTTTTCAGTTACAGGTCTGTTGAGGTTACCATTATCCTCTCTGGATACCAATCTAGGTATGTGTTTAATTAAATTCTTGATGAAAGGTTCTCTTCCTGAAAAGTTTTCCTTGGCAATGTCCTGAAAGTGCTTTACTAACACTGCTTCTATCTCCTCATGGGCTTGATGAATTTGGCCATTCTCGTCCTTGATTGAAGAGATTCTGTTGTGAGTTCTGTTCGCAATGGTGGATCTGTGGAAAAATTTAGTATTGTGTTCTCCTTCTTTTAGCCATAGAACTCTAGATTTTTGTTTCCAAAAAATCTCTTCTTGTTTGCACAGCCTTTCCCATTCTTGGTGGTATTTCTCTACTTGATCATTTTGGTTTTTGTCAAAGCTATTCTTGATCAAAGCTTGATTGAGCTCTAGGATTTTGATTTCCACGATTTTTTTACTTGTGAAAATATTGCCAAATTCCTTTTGGTTCCATTCCTTTAGCTTCTTCTTGATGTGTTTTAATCTTTTATGTAGCAGGAACATAGATGATCCCTGAATCTGTAGATCTTTAGCCCACCATTTTCCAATGTTGCTGATGAAATCCGGGTGTGAAAGCCACATATTTTCAAACCTGAACGGTTTGTTTATTGGGGTGCAAATGCCCTTAATCTCCATTTGAATAGGCCAGTGATCTGAGCCTCCAAAAGGAAGAATATCCGTTATTATTTCCTTATTTAGAAACATGAGCTCTTTAGAGATCATGAATCTGTTAAGCTTGGAAGCTACCTGGGAATCTCCTCCTCTTTTGTTGTTCCATGTGCACAGACCATTGCTTGTCTCAATGTCCACAAGCTTCATGTTTTCTGAAAAACAATGGAAAGCTGAGGAATCTTTGTTTAGTGTTCTTGTCCCTCCTTTTTTCTCTGAGAAAGATCTGATCATGTTGAAATCTCCTCCTATAACCCACGATAACCTTGCGAATCTGCTCTGAAGGTCCACTAAGGAATCAATAAACTTGATTTTGTCCTATAACCTTTGAGGGCCATAAACATTCATAACAAGATATGTGTCCCTGTCTCCTATAGGATGTATAACAATTGATAAATAATTTCTTGATGCCTTCGCATCAATAATCCCTATTTTTTGGGGGTTCTAGAGGATGAGGATACCCCCTACTGTATTTTCTGCTTTGACTTCTATAAAATCATATCTGCTGAGCCATCTACTATGGATTTTTCTTATCTTTTGAACAAAGCATTTTGTTTCTTGGACAAAAATTGTGTTCAGAGCTACCTGCTTCATTCTATTATTCAACAATCTCTGTTTTCTTTTGCTTCCTAGACCTCTTACGTTCCAAGTTGTAAAATTCATAATTATAGATTGGTAAAGGAGTAACTGGTTAGATGTTTCATCTTACTCGAGTCTATCATGAGCTTTCCACATTCCATTAAAAGCTCGTTCTGATTTTTTTTGCCCCTTTTTTTCCTCGGGTTTCTTGGAGCTAATTTTGGGGTTGATTTTACTGCTTTTCTTCCATGATTACCCAGTCTTTCAACGCTGTTATTTTCTACCAAGATTGTTGCCTCTGTTTTCCATAAGAATAACTTATTTATTCGATTTCATTCTTCTTGTGGTAGAGATTCTACCCCACCTGTTGTTCCCTTACTCAAGAACCCTTCTAGATCTAGGTTTTCTCTATCAAGAATCTCTTGTAACTCATTGTCTTCCAGTTCCATCTCGCTCTGAGTCATTTCCTGATCCATATCCATCTCTGATTCACTCATCCTTATCCCTTTCTGTTTTTCCTTTACCTATTCCAGATCCTGTTCTTCTTCCTTTTCCTACATATCATATCCCTCCTTCATTACTTGATTTTCACCTGCTGTATCTTCCTCCTCTTCAAGAACTTGAAACTGATTCGACCTCCCTTTTTGGTCAACTTTTGGGTGTTGATTTGGCCCTTTTTTTTCCATTTTTTCCTTTGTGAGCTACCTTGTGAAATCCATCTGTTTCTTTCATTATGTTAGGTTTGCTATTGATCTCTACCTTGCTGAGAGGGCAGTCTCTAAGAAGGTGTTCGTGCTCATGATGTTTTCGGCATTTAAATGGAATATGCTCGTAGTCGACAGTCTACACCCATTCCTCATCATGAACCTCCAGTATGACCTTGTCTGGAAGTGCTCCAGACAGGTCCATCTCTACACAGATCCTGGCAAAGGAGGTGTATTTACCCCTTCTTGTAGCTTCAGAAGTTTTGACATACCTCTCTAGTTTATTGCCTATGGCTGTTAGTGATTCTATTTGCCAGTAATCCAGAGGTAGCAAATAGAGTCTTACCCAAACCAGGATTAAGGTAAAGGTTTCCCGCTCCGACATGAAGTTCATCATCCACGGCCGCATGTAGAGCCTGCTGATGCATAGAAGTAGGGCCCACCTTCAAACACTCTGTCTTTGTCCTCAATGTTTGCAAACACCACAGTGAAAAACCCTTGGATCCTAGATGAAGATTGATGCTTCCCTTATGCTTCCAGTGGTATCTGATCCATGTTTGTAAGGCCTTTTCAGTGGGCCATAGTCCCATGAATTTGCATATGATTGCATAGGTCTACATGTGCTCCCTGTGGGCCTACAGCTCTGGATTATTTAAGATTACTCTGGGAGTCATTTCAGCTTTAGGTTTGCACGGTCCCTTTTGTTTCTTGTCTTTTGTTCCCTGTTTTTTGTCATTTTCCTCCTTGTCTTTTGTGCCTTCATTCTTCTTCTTTTTGTTATATTCTGTATCCTCTTCCCTATTTTTTCCTCCTTCCATCTTGCTACCTCTGCTTGATTTTGGGGGAGTCTTGCCCTTGTTAGCCACTACCTCTCTGAAGGAGGGAGTGGAGCTCCCTCCTCGACAACCGTCCATGGAGAAAAATGTCGCAGGAACCCTCAACCCTGTTTTTCCGATCTTCCGCTCTTCTCGCTCCGCCTTCAGTCTAATTTTATGATCATCTGTACCATATTCTATCACTCATACGAGCTAATCTTAAATATTAAATGCTTCCCTAAATTCAGAGTCATGACTTTAGACTCAATCTTCTTTGAGTACTTATCTTTTTTGAATTTATATTGCTTGATTTGCTAATGCTGGACCCATGGGAAATGTTTTACTGTCTGAAGGCTAAATAGAATTTCTCACTTTTAACCTTTGGGTAAAGCAAAGTTCATCATATTTAACTAGAGATAACTGGTTCTTCCCCATGTGTTGCCATTGTTGTGATGAAATCCCAACACCCCCATTTTTAGCATACTATCTTCATAATAATAATGGGGACCCTTTTGTAAATTTTAGCTAAATCGCCTTTTAATATTTTCATTTGGTTAAGTGTCCAACAATTTTGAAAGATTTTCATTTTCTTCAGATTTCCATTCTGATTGCTTCTTTAAGTCTAAATTTTCACTAGCTTTCTATCGATTCTCGTTTCATCTCATTTGGATGCATGGTTTGCGGATGACGCTTATCCGAAGTTTGATGAGTTTTACCATTTAGGCTAAAATGTATATTATTTTAATTTTTGTTAATTACTTTCAATTGTAAATATTAATTTTTATTAACGATCCTAGATAACCACCACAACCGAGATTGTAAAACAATTAACATTATTTTATCGAATTTCAGAAGCAAATTAAAATTCCAAATTATTCAAGCTTTCGAAATCCCAAAATTACAAGTAGTTGTAGTTTTTTTAATTTCGAAACTCCTCATTTCAAGACCCCATCTCCTCGTAACTCAATTTCAAAACATCTCCAAATTCCCCTCCTTCCGAAATCCTTAATCCTCCTTATCTCTCCTCCCTCTTCCTGCATCACATCTCGCCACCTCCTCTGGACCTCGACACTTATTTTTTTCAGAGATTCTATTTTTGAAACTCATCTTTTTGTAACTTTATTTTTAATAACCCTCCAAAATCACCTTCTGAAATCCATCCTCCGAGACCTCACCTCATCCCTCATCTCATATCTGGCCCACTTCCTTGTTTCGGGAACACATGTATTCGGCACTACATCGTTTCGTAACTCTTTAAAGTATCCACCTCCAAGATCCCTCATCCTTGAAATCCATACGACCCTCATCCACTCTTCACTTAAGTCCCTCCTTATGCCTCCCACTCTGGTACATTATATGGATCCAAAGAGCTAGTAATACCATGACACGTTTTTACATGTTCATTTTTTTAAATATTAAATTAATTAATTTTAATTTTTAAATATTTTAATTAATTTAATTTTTATAATTTGTAATTATAATTAATTAATTTAATAATTATATATATTTAATTAATGTAATAATTGTAATTAATTAATAGTTAATTAAGAATTATTATTTTAGTTAGATTAGAAATTTTAATTAAAATTTCCTAATTTTGGTTCACACATCTATTTTTTCAGAATTCCAGTGGTTTTGACATCTTAGCGTTGGAGAGGCATATCTCAAGATTTACTTCGCGAAATGAAGCTTACAATATCTCGTTGGAAAGCTAAGACTTAGAAGAATAATATGTGAGTGTTAAGTTTAACATATTTGATCATTTAAGGAACCAAAATTTTAATAGAATACAAAATGATGAATTTGCAACAACAATTATTTTTTCCTAATTTGATTTGAGAAAATTTCATTGGCTTGAGAAAATTGTTGCAATTAATTCAGTGCCTAGTAATAATCAAAGGCTAATTAGATCCATAAGATGAAAACATATCTTGGAATTTCTTTGGACTTTATTTATTTTAATTTAGCAATTTCATGAGAATTTGTTTTTCTGTTTATATATTTTTGTTTTTTGTTTTTTTTAATATGCAATTTAATTTATTTGTTAGTTTGGATTGGTTTGTAGTAGGAGATGAGTTGGATAAGTTAATATTTGAGGCATTTTGGAGCAATTTAAAGACACCATCAAAGAGAAAAATGGGGAATTTGTAGCTCTAATCTAGGATCTAGAAAACTACTCTCAACTGTTCTCTATTTTGGAGATTCTTGTAATTATTAAATAACAATTTAGAGAATGAAAAAAGAGCTCATCCTCTCTAAAACTAGAGGCTCTGAAAGCACTATTTTAATAGGAGATTATAGCTATAGGTGAGAGGAAAACTTCATATCTGAGGTTTGGGGAAAACTTTTGTGATTTTTCTTGCTGTGTATTTGCACTATTATAACGTACCGTGAGTTGAATTATGGAGAGACAAAACATTTTGAGTTCTGAAAGAGAAGGTTGTTTTTCACTACTATTAGCAATTTTTCTAAGGAGATGAAGCTACTCACGGACTGCAAATTATTGTAATGAGATTTTTGTATGGTTTTAATTAATTTTCATTTCATGTGCAATATTGTCTGAAATAAAAATTACTCACTTTTTATTAGAATTTGTGCAATTAATTTTAGTTCTTGTTATAAATAGTGTATTGCATTATGTTATTGAGCACTACTGTCATATCGATTGTTTTATGCTATTTAATTTCTGCAAGGGCTATCTCTAAGGAGAAGAACAAAATTAGAATTAATACAAATTCATTGAAATATGAATGCATTAAGTAGTAATTATTTATTGTTTAAATATGTTCCCGTTTTGTTTTCTATTTCATTAATTCAATGAATATATTGAATTCAATCATATAAACAATACTCTTCCCATGGTTAGTTAGTTCATCTTCTCTCGAATTGAGAGAAGGTTATTTCCAAATTCGAGATAGGATTAGTTTTACTTGCATCTTAGAGCAAGATCTACATTAAGATTTAAATTCCACATTCTAGAAGTCCCCTCATACAGGGACATAACTTAGTTGAGGTTTGGCTGAGCCGTAGAGTCAGGTTAAGAATCGCTTTCTTGCAAGAGCTCTGTAAGAGGGAAAATCTAATTTCTCTTTTTTTATTAGAAAATAATATACAGAATATAAGCCAATAGAGAAGAACAGATGGTAACTAGACCCAATTGAACCAGTTGGAACCACTACATTAAACAAATAAGATATTAGTTAGGGCTTTGACCAAGTGGTCTCCCTTACATGTTGGTGAGGTTATTTTTTATCATAATAGGTTCATATGGATCTAGTTTGGATTTTTCCAATACCCATGATATAATAATAATAATAATAATAATAATAATAATAAAGGAAAAAAGAGAAGGGACTTTATGATCAACAAAGTAATGGTTTTAGTCACACCTTGTATTGAGCAAAGTACTTTTCAGTCAAACTTATGCCTAGTTTGATGGAATATATAAAAAGGAACACATTGTGGATGAGGGAATCATATTGATTTATTAATTGACATAAAACCATTAAATGTATATCAGACCGAGACTTGTGAACATGTATTGGATATTGCAATATGGAAAGGAATTTTACTTGTGTAAAATAATGAAGGCTCATCTCATGAATGGTCGGTTTGGTCATATGAGGGTTATTTTTGGTTGTTGAATTCAGATAATAAGGTCGACCCTAACATGGAATATGTCCACATCATGACTATATAAACCACAAGATCGTAAGCCAAATTAAATGATGTGAAATAATGTGGTTCTAGTTCAATAGGTGTGTAACTGAAAAACTGTTTCGTTGAGCGAAATTTCTTTGCCTTGGCATGATCGATCGGTTGAATGATGCAATACCATTTTCAAATTTGTTATGGTGTAGAATTTGTTACTATATATGCGATTTGGTTAGCATGAAATTTCATGTTGAGTATAATATCAACCTTTGAGATGAGCGATCAAGTATGAAACACAATTTGAATGGTTGTTTATAGAGTTTGGAGGAAAACCCATATTTGGATCTCCAAAGAAATCCAAACCAAAATATGTGAACTTGAGTATCACTTGAGCATTGGACAAGAACCGACCCTCAAAAGTGGGCATCCAATATCACCCTGCCTCATTTCCACTTTCCTGTGGCATCGCAAGTTCCCATCGTTGTACCTATGGGTGCCTTGGTGACCCAACCGACACCACCAATACTAGATGCAACATCACCACCTACTTGTACAAAATGTTGCATAAGACACTTTCATAGCAGAATCTCCTTGCCTCACCTTTGCGAACTTGAGTCAAATGCACCGTCATCCTCCTATGAAAGAAGTTTGCCTAGTCATAGAAAACGCCTACTTGAAGTCTCTGGAGGACTGCGAGTTATGGCCCAGAAATCTAGTTTGGGGCCACTAACCCCAGTATCTAAACAACCATAGTTGATGCTGCCCACTTAGCTACATCTAGAATAGAGGAGATGTGGATGCACCCCTCCTAAAATGGATCATCTCTACAGTACAGGTTGACTCATGCTGCCAAGTCCACTTGACCAAGATGGAGCTTTGTTTGTAGTACCTCACCTCCAAGCACTAACCTAGTCACAAAATACACAACCATCTCAGTGGTGGATGCCACATATGAGCCCTAGATGCCAAATACCTTTTGGTCCAACTACCATCTCTCAATCAAAAATTGCAAGAAGTCCTTTTGCGATCACATCAGACAATTTTGAACAAACTTCAGTAACCCCCATCTGGCTAGCTATACTCAAGCCTGAGTATTGTCGACGACTGCTATACGTATGTAGTCTTAATACCTCTCACGCCATGTCAAAACCATCCTACACAAAGCATGAAAACAAATAAAAAAAATCAGCCTTGTAGGCTTCAAAAATATAATTTCATTCTATTTGCGTGCCTCTTCCCAAAATAGGCACATTGTTGCATGTTTGTTTCCTAAACAGATGTGGATACCACACTGCATTTCTCTAGACAGTCACGTGCATCATGCGACTATCTGCCCCTTACCGTGAGGACCCAAACAGGGGTGCCTCACACTTGTCATCCCTATAGTTGTGCGCATTGTGTGTCTGTCGCTCCCTTACCTAGGATGACTTTGGACATGAGTCATTGTGGACCTTCCGCTTACAGTCATGCACATCATGCGTGCAGGTTTCCAATGTTTACCTAAAAGGGCCCATTTGGGCCATCCCTGTATGACATGCCTAACCAACACTTCCAAAATCACAAAGGTCTCTGTGTTTGTACATCCCAAAACACTCTTTCATTCTTTTGGAAAGTATACAAACATTTTTTAAGGAAAACGATTCTCACCCATATTTCCATGTCAGTTACCTAATGGTAGTCCCTAGTCGCCATTAGTTGGGGCTTTCTTTCATCACCACACCATGACCCATATTAATTAATTACATACCATGACAGTCAGAACATACTTATACCCAAATTGGATGTCCTACCAACTCCAAGGGTGTTTCCCCTGGAAACAATTGTTTTGACTGCTGCCACTCGCATTACAGTTCAAACCTTGGGAAGTTTTCCATATCCACCAATGTTGTCAACCCTTGTTATCATGCCTTTATGAAAAATCGCATTCATATATATTCCTTCACAAATATTCTCTAAATTAGTTTTTTGGGCGGTTAATGCTTTTTCCTTGTCGACTTCAACATTCATCTTCTAGGATCGAAACAGTACCTTGGTTGCTCCTCCCTTAAAGGGACAATCTCGGGTGGCATAGTAGGAATCATTATTTCCTATTGATGTCATCGATCTTCTTGACATTCGACACAATGACAATAGACCAAATGATCTGAGAAAAGGAAAACTGTTGATTCTACTATTGATTAATTACATTATGTCTCTATTCCAAAAGTAATCACATATACAAACAATGGAATGTATACACTCATAGAGTTTAGCGCAACAAATATTTTGAAAGAATATATATTAATTAACGATGCTATCTGATTCGATGAGGTTGTGTGTGAAGCAAACATCTTGGAAACATATCTTAATGTGTAAATTCCATTTCCTTTGGGCTTCTTTGTGAAGCTAAGCACTTTGGCCAAGGTCATTATTCAACTTTTTACTTTTGTGAAATATCATGGACAATCTATAGCATGAGGGTTTGACTTGTATGGCTTATACATTTATTGAAATTTCACAAAGGCAATTAATACCATAAGATCATTACCAAAGTCATACTTTATTTTAATTAAGAGACCTTGTATAATCATATCCCTAATATGAAGAAAATTGTATACAAATTGTTAATTGGGAAGTCTCTTTGACTGCTTCTTTATATGACAATGACTTTAATGACAAAGATGACATAACTTGTCTAACGTTGTGATCTTTCAACTCAGTGACACTTTAATTTGCATCAACTACATACTTTAGGTAGTCTCATAAGTCTAAGTAGTAATCCAATCAAAGGTAATCTAGTGGTACATCAAAGATAAACAACTTGAGCTACATTGGTTAATGCACAGTGACATAATCTAGCAACTATTTTGAGGATATTTATCTTTCACTGTATTCTTGGAGTTTCCAGTTTCTCTCTCTCTATATATATATATTGTTGAGCATAAAAATCAGTGTGGGATTAGTATGATTTGAGATAGTAAGGGCCATGTGTTGTCTTTAGTTGTGGTGAGTAGAGAACATGGTTTTGCGCAGAGATCCTTTTGTTGACAATGATTTTATTGATTTGTTCCTTTTGTAGAGAAAATGAAAACTAATGATGACCTTGTATATGGAGAATAATATTATGTATAGATCAATGTAAATGTCAAAGTATACCTATGATTTTAATGATATTACTAAGTGTCATTCTTATAGGAATTCAAATGTTGTGACAAATATTGAGATTTCCATAAGCATTTTGACCTTGATATCCTGATTGACTACAATGGAGATAGAGAAAGTTATGTAGAGGATCTAGAATGAGATATGTTTTGACCATAGATCTTGATTGGTATTGACAATAATTTTTGTGACAATCATAAGTATGTTGCAAAGATCTTCATATACTCTTAACCTTTTATGCTAAAATGACAAGATCCATTATCAAGGAACATAATTTATGTCTATGTGAGGGATTACTTATGTTTCTTTGAGTTTACTGCTTGTCTTCGTTATTATTATGTACTATTATGTAGAGATCTTATTGATAGGGGTTGCAAGAGTTGAGTTAAAGTTTCTTCTTGAGATGTATTTAACAGAGGTTTGATAGTATGTGCAGAGAAAAATGATTTTGATAGAGCTTTTTTGATCCAGGTTGATCTAAAAATGAAGATCTTAGATTATTATTAAGGTATTACAGACTCATGTGTAGGATTTTCTTATATCATTTAGTGCAACAGATTGATAAGATTGCGAATAATATAGACAATGAGCAGTTAGAGAAACATAATAGACACACACACATAACACAACAAAATAATCAAGGAGTTCACCCAAAACTCCTGGGCTATGTCTCCTAGTCCAACCTTCAGGTGACCTCTCTATTATGTATTTAAGAGCAGAGTTTTTACAAATGTGAGCTCAATTGAGTCTCAACACAATAGGAACAAAAAAACAGGGTCAACTTGAATCCCTCAAGTCTCTCTGAGTACACAGACTCTCCCTCTCGCTCTCTGTCTTTGTTTTCTCTCTGTCTTAGCACTGCCTGCCCCTGTCTCTGTCATTCTGTGGCTTTTAAGCCAATCGGCACTGGTCTGTTCATTTTCCCTTTCGGGCTCTCTAGCTCCCGACCTCTATTCACTCAAGCATTAAAAAATCATTTGTTAAATGTGTTCAGGGAAGGTGGCCACCTGTTCTACAATGGAAGGGACCATCGACGCATTCGAAATCCCCAAAATAGTCATTCTCTATCTACATAGATAAATACATAGAAACATGGGAAAATTCGCCAAAACGCCTTTCTTCAGACTTGAAATATCATTAACTCTGCCCTAAACTCCATCAGGTCGGCCTTTAGATCACTATCGCAAGTCGCTTAGTCGCGAGTTCCATTGTATTTGGGTTTATAATGAAAAACCCCAATTACAAAGGAAAACTTGACAACTGGCCACATATCGGAACTCAAAACATATGTAATTTCCTCTATAAACTCTTTCGGGTCCAGCTATATATCACTATTGCATATCCTTTTTTGGCTTCAGATCACCGATTGCGTCGATCAACCTTATCGGCTATTGGCACATCGCATGGTCGCTGGCCTCCTTGGCATCACCCCTTATGTAGTTGCAATGCAATGTTGCGATATCGCATTCGCATATCGCTGATCCTCCAGGCTGCATGTTAAGTCCCTTTGTACATGTGTATGAGCAATGCGATATAGCGTGGGTAGATCTGGACCGTTGGATCTGCATGCTTGATCGATGGTCCTCATCTAATCACGCTTGGTTGCCATCGCGATTTCCATAAGGCTGCGCTTGATTAACTCCTCCTGCCATTGCCGATTGTGATACGCTGATTAGATTTGGACTGTTGATCGGCCAGATCCGACAGCTCCTGTGAATTCTTGTTTTGGCCTCTGATAGGCTTTGTTTTCACCATTTTTGCATGTTTTTTCTTGCCCAATAGTGTAATCCGCCTTTTGTATAGGTTTTTCTCATGTGATAGTTTTTTATTTTTTTAAGACTTGGAGGGTTTTTAAGATCCATTTTGGGTCACGCCTTCCCACTGAAAAGCTTTTGGACCACCAAAAGTTGGTTTTTAAGCATCGATCAAGTGAGGATACAACTTCCTCACTTGTCCAATTTCTATCCATCATGCACTGCCCGATTTTGAACCTTTGAGTTCGATTCTGAGGTACTCAACATCCCCTCTGCCTGTAGTTCTCACCTTCCTGTCCAAAACTGTGTCTTCCTGCAACTCATTGAGATATTCAGGCAACAGATCATTAATAGAAGGCAACTAACTTTTCTCTTTGGGATCTTAAATCAATGAAGGTTCATACAACCTTAAGTTCTCTGAATTAATGACTGAATAGATATGCATATAAGCTGGCAAATCAAGGTGAAAAGCATTTTCTCCAATTCTCTCAAGTATCTTGAAAGGCCCATACCTTATTGGCTTCAACTTCTCACCTTCACCTTACATTCTTTCTTTGATGATGTACAACTAGACTTGATCACCAACTTGGAAGCTATGCTCAATTCGATGCTTATCATGCCTTGCCTTTTGCTTGGCTTGGCTTCTTTCCAACTGTTCTTGCACTGCCTGGTGAATTTCTTGGATTTGTTCAATGAACTTGGTTGCTTTTTACACATCACTTTGTCCACCAATTGCTATGTCTTTTCCAAAGATAAAATCCAAGGGAGACTTTGGTGTAAAACCAAAAAAAGTCTCAAAAGGAGATCTCTGAGTAGAAGAGTGCTTGGCACGGTTGTAAGCATGTTACACATAACACAAATGTTCATCCCAAAGCTTGGGATGCTTGCTGTAATAGCCCCTAAGCAACTGGATCACTGTCCTATTGACCACCTCTGTTTGGCCATCTGTTTGTGGATGAAATGCTATGCTATTCTTCAATCTGGTGTCCATAAATTCCCATAGAGTTGACCAAAACTTCCCAACAAATTGGGAATCTTGATCAGATACAATAGAAGTCGGTAACCCAAAATGAACCCATACATGCTGAAAGAACAACTTCCCTGATTGTTTAGATGTAACCTGCTTGTTACAAGGTATCAAAATACACATTTTGCTGAACCTATCCACAATAACATATAAATAATCATGACCTTTTCTAGATTTTGGCAATCCCCCAACAAATTACATGGAAACACTTTCCCAAGGACGAGAAGGAACTGGAAGTGGAGTGTACAAGCCTATTTTTCTATTGCTGGGCTTGCTTTTAGCACACATGGTACACCCTTTAATATATCTAGAAACTATTTCATGCATTCTTGGCCAATAACATAACCTTTGCAACTGTGCAACTATTTTACTTACACCAAAATGACCTGATATGAGAGAAGTATGTGCTTCTCGGATTATGTTAACTCTTTCAGTTTGCAGAATGCATAACTTTCCAAAATGATACAAGAGTTGGTCCTTAACATAATAATCCAATTCTTCTACTTGTTTTCCATGACTTAAAGTTGCATATACATCTTTAAAATCTACATGTTGAGCATATTGTTCAATGTAACTTTCATGCATTACTGAGTTATGCTTAAGTATAGTAGATGCATTTATGATTGGTCTTGATAGAATATCTACAACCTTTTTGTGTATGCCCATTTTATATTTGATGACAAGATGAAATTGCTGTAGGAAACCCATCCACCTATAATGTCTTGATTGTTGCAATTTAGTTTGTGAGTGCAAATATTGAAGTGGTTGATGATTTGTATGTATGATTGTTTCTTTTCCCATTAGGTAACGTTTCCACTTTTTCACACTTTGTACTAATGCATACAATTATTTATCATATGTGGGATAATTAACTACTGTAGAATTAAATGTATCAGAATGATAGCATATGGGTTTACCGTGTTGCATCAACACTGCTCCCATGGTATAGTCACTGGCATCTATTTCAATCTCAAATGGACGTTGAAGATCTGGCAGTGCTAGTACTGGTGCTGTACTAATTTTTTTCTTTCAAGGTGTTGAAGGCTTTCTATTGTTTGCCTCCCCACTGAAACACCTTGTTCAATCTTGTTAAAGCATGTAAGGGAGCTGCAATCAAGGAAAAGTTAGCAATAAACTTTCTCCAATATTGTGCTACTCCTAGGAAACTCCTAACTTCTGTAGCAGATTTGGGTTTAGGCCAGTTCACAATTACTTTGACCTTAGAGGGATCTATCTTCAATTCACCACCCCCTACAATATGACCCAAATAATTTAAATATGTTTTTCAAAATTCACATTTTGATAACTTCACATAGAGATTTTTTCTTTTCAAAACATCTAAAGTCTGCTTTACATGCTTCAAATGTTCTTCCCATGCTTTACTGAAAACAAGAATGTCATCTAAATATACAAAATCATCAATAGAAGGTTTGAGTACATCATTCATAACTATCATGAAAGTGGCAGGAGCATTAGTTAAGCCAAAAGGCATAACCAGCCATTCATACAACCCTTGCTTTGTCTTGAAAGCAGTCTTCCATGCATCTTGTTCTGCAACTATAACCTGATGATAGCCACTACGCAAGTCTAACTTGGAAAAGTAAACTTCTTCTTTCAACTGATCTAATAGATCATTAGTGCGAGGAAGAGGATAACGATTCTTGATCGTTATTTTATTTAGTGCTCTATAATCAATGCACATCCTCTACGAACCATCTTTGTTTCTCACCAGTATGATTGGAGATCCACACAGTGATGTGCTTGGTCTTATGAACCCTTTATCGAGTAGCTCCTGTACCTGCTTCTTGATCTCTGCATTCTCTAAAGCGAATAACCTGTACATTCTGATGTTAGGTAATGGAGCATCTTGCTGCAAATGAATATCATGTATTATTTCCTGTTTGGGTGGCAGACCTTTAGGTTCTTGAAATAGGATATCATATTCTGAAACAACTTTAACTAGATCAGCTTTTTCTTTAGCATCACAGCCTTCAAATACATTGGTTTTATCAGGGTTCTTTTCCTTTACAACCATTAGTAAAAATTTCTTGCATGAATTTACAATTCTTTTCATCTGCCCTGAGTTTATGAGAGAATAGTTATTTTTGAGTTTATGATCTCTTACAATATATTCTATTCCATCTTTAGTGAGTTGATACTTATTTTCAGCTCTATAGAAAATGGCTTTTCTATCATACAAGTAAGCAGTTCCTAAAACAATACCACATATATCCAAGGGAACTATATCTAACTCAAGCTCATCTAAAAATGTTGACCCAATAGCAAACCTTTGTTTACATTGTCTAGTCACTTGTAGCTTTGCTTTATCACATACCCAACCTAATGGATATGGCTTCTTGTGAGGTGTTTTTAGTAAGCCCAACTTCTTTAAAATTGTTTTAGAAATCAAGTTTACTTGTGATCCACTATCAAATAAAGTATCAATCTTTTGGTGCTTGGAAATAACTCTAATATGAAAAAGCTCATGTCTTTTCCTCTCATTATCTTCATTATCAATAGATTGTGCATAATTACTTGTAGATGCTTAAGAATTTTTACCTTTTATACCTGTGGCTGTGACTATTGTTTCATCACCTGAGTCTGACCCCAAGTCTTTCTGAATAGCAGCAGTAGTCTTCTTCTTCTTACCACTGAACTTCTTAGGTTTCAGCTCCAGATGCAAAGACCAGTAGTGTTCATCATCGTGTCCACCCTTCTTGCAGTGAGTGCATGAAGGTTTGTCCTTCTGTATAGCGTTGGACTTCCTCTCCTTCCATTTCAGCTTCTTCTTTTCCTTGTTCTTTCTTGCAAAGGGTTTTGATGATCCCCTAATCTCTGGGTTCACATTCTTGCCTCTTTTCTCTAGATGTGTAGCATGAACTGATACATCATCTAGGCTAGTGGGATTAAACATGAGAATGGTGTGCTTCAAATAGCTATGTAGACCACATATATACTTCAACAAAGTTTCAGGTGAGTCTAGAGAAATGCCTAGAGTTAAAGCTCTTTTTCTAAATTCCTGGGTATAACTTTGTACACTTTGGCCCTTTAATTGGCGAAGAATTTGCCAAATCATCATTGCTTGCTGCATATAAGCTAGAGGATATAATTGTTTTTTGATGGTAGAAACAAATTCATTCTAGGTAGAAAGAATTTTACCATGTCTCTTTAGATCAGCTTGTGTCTTGCCTTCCCACCACACTAGTGCAGTTCTTCTAAGGCGAAGGCTAGCCAGCTGAATCTTTCTCCTTTTTGAATCAATGTTCCGCACCTTGCAATATACATCAATCTGTCTAATCCAGTTATCTAGCTTTTCTGCATTTAGTTCTCCATCATAAATTGGCAAATCAAACTTTACATCTAATTTAATCAAAGAAGCTTTCTTCCTTTTCTTATCAGGGCTAGGAGATGAGAATGATGAAGGAGATGGTGGAGGAGGCTTTTCCCCTTTCCCTTTGTGCTCTGGAGGGTAAACTAGAGAAGGTTCCTCTGCCCCTTTGTCTTGTTTGGGTGTTGAAGTGTTTCACCTCGACCCTTCTTAAATTCCTGATACATCTCTTCCACCATGGCTCGCATGGCCATAAAAGTGTTCATGAACTAGGATTCTGATTCCAATGGAACTTCTTTCGCCATTCTCCTCTGAGGATAGACTCTTCCAATCTCTGGATTAGCCTCAACAAGTTCTCCTTCTCCTATTTTGAGCTTTGACCTAGTTAGCATACAAAATCCAACACAATCTTGTCTAACCTTAACAAAACCAAAAACCAAAAGCTTTGATACCACTTGATCTGAAAATGGAGATCTTAGATTATTATTAAGGTATTACAGACTCATGTGTAGGATTTGCGTATATCATTTAGTGCAACGAATCGATAAGATTACGAATAATATAGACAATGAGCAGTTTGAGAAACATAATAGACACACACACATAACACAACAAAATAATCAAGTAGTTCACTCAAAACTCCTGGGCTACGTCTCCTAGTCTAGCCTTCAGTGGTGACCTCTCTATTATGTCTTTAAGAGTAGAGTTTTTAGAAATGTGAGATCAATTGAGTCTCAACACAATAGGAACAAAACAATAGGGTAAACTTGAATCCCTCAAGTCTCTCTGAGTACACAGACTCTTCCTCACACACTCTGTCTCTGTTTTCTCTCTATCTTAGCACTGCCTGCCCCTGTCTCTGTCATTTTGTGGCTTTTAAGCCAATCGGCGCTGGTCTATTCATTTTCCCTTTCAGGCTCTTTGGCTCTCGACCTCTATCCACTCAAATCCCATCTGAGCGTTAAAGAATCATTTGTTAAACATCTTTAGGGAAGGTGGCCACCTGTTCTGCAATGGAAGGGACCATCGGCGCATTCGAAATCCCCAAAATAGTCGTTCTCTGTCTACACAAAGAAATACACAGAAACACAGGAAAATCTGCCAAAACTCCTTTCTCCGGACTTGAAATATCATTAACTCTGCCCTAAACTCCATCGGGTCCACCTTTAGATCGCTATCGCAAGTCGCTTAGTCGTGGGTTCCATTGTATTTGGGTTTATAATGAAAAACCCCAATTACAAAGGAAAACTTGACAACTGGCCGCATATCGGAACTCAAAACATATGTAATTGCCTCTATAAACCCTTTCGGGTCCAGCTATATATCACTATCACATATCCCTGTTTGGCTTCCGATTGCTGATTACGCTGATCGGTCTTATCGGCTATCGGTGCATCGCATGGTCACTAGCCTCCTTGGCACCACCCCTTATGTAATTGCGATGCGATATTGCGATATCGCAATCACATATCGTTGATCCTCCGGGCTGTGGCTTAAGTCCCTTTGTACATGTGTACGAGCCATGAGATATAATGCGGGTAGATCTGGACCGTTGATTGGCCAGATCCGATGGCCCCCGTGCATTATTTTTTTGGCCTCCTATAGGATCTGTTTTCACCATTTCCATGTGTTTTTTCTTGCCCGATAGTGTAATTCACCTTTTGTAAAGGTTTTTCTCATGCGATAGTTCTTTATTTTTTTACGAATTAGAGGGTTTTTAGGATCCATTTTGGATCACAGGTGGATATTGGTGGCCACCTGCCAAGTCCACTTAGACCCCCACCATTGTTTCTTTCAACTTTTCAGTTTCCTTAATTGTAGCATAATTTACTATTTTTAGTAATTTTTCGGGTCCTGAACTTCCAGAGCCGTTTTGAGGCCCTAAATGACGTTTTTTGGGAAAACTGGGAGCAACATGGGTCCATGGACTGATGTTGCTCTTCCCAAAGTTGTAGTTCTCGGATAGATCTTTCTAACGAGATATTGTGCGCGTCAAACAGAGATCGTATGCCAAAGTTACGACCTCGGGAAGTTGATGTACCAATTTACCCAAATGGGGCCCACAGTTTGGCGTTTCATCTTCTAGGGTTAGGTTTTTGGATGTTTAGGGTTTTCCATTGTTTCTCAACAATAAGTAGGCATTCGAGCCTCATTGTAACACAGTTCAGAGACATGTAGCCGCCACATCTCTTCTCAGAGATAAGCTACCATCGCCTTAGCTAGTTTATTTCCATTTCTGTTTGTAAGCATATTTTAGTATTTTATAGTAATGAAATGAAGTATTATTTCTGTTGCATATCTATATGTATGGTTATATCTGTAATTTGTTGCATTCTTGTTTAAATACGAATCAGTGGTATCAGAGCAGTCTACTCTTTCTCTGTCTTTCTTTCGATGTCCCCAATGAGGTCGGGATATAAGGAGTTAGGGCTTGAACTGGTCAAACCTTTGCAGGACCAGCCTTGCAAATCCCTACGGCCTCCCATGGTGAATGAAAATAAATATGAGGGGGTAGGAGATCCTATCAAAATCTTGCTCGAAGAGGCCCTCGAGCGACAAAGGAATGCGATGATGGACAACTTTGCCCAGATCCTTCAGCGACTACCTAGGGGTGACACATCTACTTCCAACAGCTACTATGGAAGCGCCACACCCTTTAAGGTACAAGTTAACTTTGGCATTCCCATATTTTAGGGTCAGATAGATGCAGACGCCGTAGATAAATGGTTAAATCTGCTAGAAGGGTATTTTTTAGTTCATGATTTTTTCGGCCGAGAAAATATTACTTTCGCTCTTCTCAAAGCCATCCCCCATGTCAAGGACTAGTGGGAAACCTACTGTGAGCAGAAGGATGAAAGTACGGGTTCGCTATTTTTAGCCTCACCCACTTGGGATTCATTTTGGACTACCATCAAGGAGCAATACTACTCTATCAGAAGCTATGAGGATCAATACATAAAGTGGACCACGCTGCGACAAGGAAGGGACCAAGACATGCTGGAGTTTACCAATATTTTCCATACCCTTCGCACAAAGTTAGGTATCAAGTATTCAGAGTAGCATTTGGTACTCAAATACCATGGCTGCCTACACAAGTACATCTAGGAAGAAATACAATTCTTGAACATCTCCTCGCTCGGCACAACATATCGATATGTCATTAAGATCGAGCAAAATTTTAAACAGAAGAAGTGAGACTTTGGATCTGCGAATCCGAAGCAAGGGAAAGGTGCCCCCAAACTGTAGAACAAAGGACAAAGCCAAGGTGGGGTGGCCAAAGACAACCTACCAAAGTTGCAAGCAAAGAATAGTGCCGCGAAGTTGGAAAAGGACATAGGAAAGTGGTGTGAGTTCCATAAGAGCTCCACTCACAACACAAGTGAGTGTCGGGCCAAGAAGTCACTAGTGGCTGAGCTAAAGGTTTCAGAATCATATGCATGTTCTGACTCTGAGTCAAAATTTGACAAAGGGAATGACAAAGGGAAGTAGATTATCGATGTGGAGCCCAATGCCACCATTGCCACCACGAAGATCCAGAAGGAGGAACCCGAAGATCCAGAGGAGGAGGAGCATCTCTTCTACTCCCAGATGTGGGTAAAGGGCTCCCCGCTACAGTTCATTGTTGATAGTGGGAGCCAAAAGAACCTCATTTCGGCAGAGGTCATGAAGCAGATGGGCTTACCGACCACAGCACATCCATAACCATACACCATCGGGTGGCTTCACCAAGGATGGGATCTTCACGTAAGCCAGCAATGTCACCTTCCATACAACATCAAGCCCTTCATGGATGAGGTATTGTGTGACGTTGCTCCCCTTGATGTTTGTGATGTATTATTAGGAAAACCATACTTGTGGAAGTGACATGCTATGTATGAATCAAGGTCCTATGCTGTTATTATTACTTTGGGAAATAAGTTGTACAGGAAATTGGAGGTAGCACTGCCTACCACCATCTCTTTGGTTACTACAAAACAATGTAATAAGCTCATTTCCAAAACCAAGAAATTTGTTTTCCCGATGATACGCCCTCAAGGAAAGAAGAAGATAGTGCCACAACCTTCAGATAGGGACCCTCCGCACGACAACTACAGATGGATAGGGTTGTGGAGGGGTATGAGGACATATTCACCTCCCCCACAGGGGTTCCTCTACACTGTCAAGTCAAGCACTTCATCCATCTGACCCCAGGTGTGCCACTACCTAATGGACCAATCTATTGGTGCTTCATTATGGAGAACGATGAAATCAAGAGGTAGATTCAGGAGCTGTTGTAGAAAGGTCACATCTATCCAAGTTCATCGCTCCGTGGGAGCCCGATCATGTTGGTACAGAAGGATGGGACTTGGGGACTCTGTATTGACTATCGAGCGTTGAGCAAGACCACTGTCCGTAATAGGTACCCGATCCCACGGATTGATGACCTCCTGTACCAATTGAAGGGGGAAAAATATTTCAGCAAGATCGATTTGAAGTCAGGATATCACCAGGTACCAATCAAACCCTCTAATGTGTGGAAGACTACCTTCAAAGCCAAGGAGGGCCTTTTCAAATGGTTGGTTATGCCTTTCGGATTGACGAATGCTCCTACAACCTTCATGAGGCTAATGGATGAAATCTTGCAGTCATTCACCAACTCATTTGTAGTGGTATACTTGGATGACATCCTAATCTTCAACCAGAGTTGGGAAGAGCACCTCCACCACATCCAACAGGTTCTCAAAACACTGCGGCAACACAAGTTATGTGCCAATTTGGAGAAATGCATTTTTGGCATGACCCAGGTTCAGTATTTGGGATACATTATTGATGAATGGGGGTGCATGTGGATCTAGCCAAGATCCAAGTCATTCGGGATTGGCCATATCCAACCACTGTGACAGAGCTCCACAACTTTCTAGGTCTTGCCAACTTCTATCGCAGGTTTGTGTTGGGATTTTCTCATATCACTTGGCCCTTGAGTCAATTCACCAAGGGAGGAGCGAAAGCAAAATTCCTTTGGTCTAAATCTCAACAAAAGGAATTCACAAAGTTGAAAGATCGCCTCTGCTCAACACCAGTTCTCACATTACCAGACTTGAAACAACAATTCAAGGTCAAGAAAAATGCCTCTGACTATGCTATTGGGGCTGTCCTTACTCAACATGGGCATCCAGTGGCATATCATAGTGAGACACTTTCAAACATAGTCCAAAAGTATCCCACTTATGACAAAGAGATGCATTCCATTGTGCAGGTCTGCCAACAATGGAAGCATTACATTTTGGGGAAGGAAACAGTCATCCACATAGACCACCGACCCCTGCAGTTCATACAAACCCAAGGGAAATTGCAGAATGATCGCCATCAGAAGTGGTCCACATACCTACAACACTTCCATTTGAATATCAAGTATAAGAAGGGCAACACCAGTAATGTTGCAGATTGCCTCAGTCGACCACCGATCATGCGTTAACCACCATGCTCAACTCTTGTGGGCACAAGACTTTTGATTGGCCACTTCTCTACAAAAGCGACCTAGAATTTAGCCACACATACCAAACACTCTTGGAGGGTCAACATGTTCCATATTTTCACCTCCGAGATGCCCTGTTATGCCACCTGGGTCACCTTTGTGTTCCTTGAAGCGAGCGTGCCAAGATGATTTGGGAAGCACACTATAGTTGGGCTGTTGGGCATTTCAAGGTTGAGAAAATGGTGGCAGTACTGTAGAAGTATTTATATTGGCTGAATCTTCGCCAAGATGTCGGGAAGTACATAAGATCATGCACTACCTACGCCATTGCCAAACCAACCATAAAGAAGCAAGGCCTCTATACCCCATTGCCTACCCCTAGTCGACCTTGGGAATCCATCTCCACGGATTACATGTCGGGCCTTCCTTCTACTAAGCATGGAAACAACTGTGTTTTTGTGGTCATCAACAGGTTCTCGAAGATGGCCATTATGGTGACTTGCAAGAAGAATATCACAGCAGAAGCCACTGCTCAACTCTTCTTTGAACGAGCATGGGTACACTTTGGGATCCCACAGTCTATCATCTCAGACCAGGATAGCAGGTTCCTCAACACATTTTGGTCCAATCTTTGGTCGATGTTGGACAAAAAGCTCACTAAGTCCACAATCTTCCATCCTCAAATTGATGGCCAGACAGAGATTGTGAACAAGATGATCATACACATTCTGCGCATGTACAACTCAAAGAATCCATGCACATGGGATGAGAGCCTCCCCTATCCTCAGCACAACTACAACTAGGCTCTCCACAGCTCAATTGGCCACAACCCTTTTCAAGTGGGCTTGGGATTCCAGCCATTATGTCCCATTGATGTGGCCATACCATTTGCAGCTACTCATGCAGGTTCAGCTCATGTCTAGTCCGAAACAGATAATGCAACCAGCTTCATTGAGCACATCAAACATATTCACTAGTAGGTCCACGACATTCTGGAGAAATCAAATGCCAAGTATAGGCATTGACATGATCAACATCGGGTGCCACACAAGTTTCAGGTGGGCGACAAAGTCTGGTTGCATTTGCAAAAGGAACGCCTTACAAAAGCCTATCAGAAACTCAGACCACTTTGATATGGCCCTCACACCATTACCAAGGCTATAGGAGATAATGCATTTGAGCTCAACATTCCCCCATTCCTTGGCCTGCACCCAATGTTCAATGTGGACTGCCTTCGGCCATACTTTCCACCTTTACTAGACACATCCGGCATTGCAGAACAACTCATGCCCACAGAGTTAAATCAAGATTGCATGGAACAAGCTCCAACTAATCGAATTATGGATACACAGATCAAGAACACTCACCAGCAGAATATCCAACTATATCAAATTGTCAAAGTAGGCCAACTCCTTCACCAGAGAAATTGGCTCATGAGGGACCAAGTTCAGCAAAAGTTTCCTCATCTCATGGAGGAACTCAAAGCAATGGGGACCATTGCCTCCTAAGGGGGGAGGAATTATCCAGGTGGATATTGGTGGCCACCCACCAAGTCCACTTGGACCCCCACAATTGATTCTTTCAGCTTTTCAGTTTCCTTAATTGTAGCATAGTTTACTATTTTTAGCAATTTTTCGGGTCCTAAACTTTCGGAGCCGTTTGAGGCCCTAAACGACGTTTTTTGGGAAAACTGGGAGAAACATGGGTCCTTGGATTGATGTTTCTCTTCCCAAAATAGTCGCTCTCGAATAGATCTTTCTAACGAGATATTGTGCGCATCAAACGAAGATCGTATGCCAAAGTTACAACCCCGGGAAGTTGATGTACCAATTTACCCAAATAGGGCCCACAGTTTGGCATTTCATCTTCTAGGGTTAGGTTTTTGGATGTTTAGGGTTTTCCATTGTTTCTCAACAATAAATATGCCTTCAATCCTCGTTGTAACACAGTTTAGAGGCATGTAGCCGCCACATCTCTTCTCAAAGATAAGCTACCATCGCCCTAGCTAGTTTATTTCCATTTTTGTTTGTAAGCATATTTCAGTATTTTATAGTGATGAAAATGAAGTGTTATTTCTACTGCATCTCTATATGTATGGTTATATCTGTAATTTGTTGCATTCTTGTTTAAATAAAAATTATTTGTATGACCGATATTTAACATTGTTTGAGAGTGATGATGTTGCTAAGCAGTGCTAGGGTTTCACAATAGTATAAAAATAAAATTGATTACTTGTTGCAGTGATGTTGAGCAGTGAATTGATTAATGATATAAGTTGATGCAGAAACAATTTTTCCTAAGGCTATGGTTTGATGCACAAATTGAGCAAAGGAATATTTGATTAACAAGAGAGTGTATTGCAAATTATTTTATTTTGTTATTGAGCACAGGGGGACTTGGATGATTTGGGTGGTAAAGTGGTGCTAGGGTAGTTTGGAGCTTGCATAGGGTGTTAGAGCATCCTTCCGGCTGCAGTTGGTAAATAGGTGTTATCGGGAAATATAGTGTCCACTCAGAGCTGCTAGTCCCACTAAGACTGGTAGCTATCTTAGAAACAAACAAACTAAAACTACTTTCGCTTTCCTTTATGAGAAGTAGATAAGAGGGGAACAAAGGACACCAACCTCAGTCTTGTGCTTGGTTCCTTGCTTGGTTCCTCTCCCTTCTGACAGATCCTTGCCACTTTTCCTTTGTCTACCTAGCTTCAAAGATCACCTGTGGAATCAAAGCAGCATAATACTATCGAAGAACAAAGATCTACAATCATAAAAAATATAGGACCAGATATATATTGACCACACAAATGCATATATCATAAAAAATACAAGAATGTGGAGGAAAAATCGAATAGCTTTATTAATATCAAGAATAGCAAAGAGGATTAAAACCAATTATTCTGACCCAACGTCATCCTCCCAGCATGAAAGCCCTTCTTCACCTCATGAAAAGCTTAGATCACCCAACACTATGATATTCCACCAAAAAACCAACAACACTTCCTTACAAGATACAAAATTCCAGCCTCTGGATATCTGGGATGAGGGATCCATATATAGATGATTGCTGGGATTTTGATTAGTGCCCTCTCTCTGATAGTTCTTGATTCCACTTGGAGATTGATGATCTCTCACTCATCCTTGGGCGAATTCAGAGAGGCAAGTGTCACAGGAGAAGTTTCTGGAAGATTCCATGACGATCCACCTTGCAAAATGTCTCTGCCATTTGTCTACTCTCACCCATCGCACCCTACAGAAGGGATTTCCAGTATGCATCGCACCCTTTTCACTGATCAGGTGAGGTGCATTGCACCCTCTGCACTGGGCAGTCTGTATGGTCTAGCTTTGACCAGTTCTGAGCAGTTTTCTGTGGAGAACTTCTGGGAGATGATGTAATTAGCTGACCTTGCTCCTTTAGGGTGTGAAGCAACACTTTTAGGGACTTAGGAGCCCTTGGTTTATGGACATGTATGATTGGGGTTGCATTGCCCAAAAATGTCTATAACAATTGCCCCCTAAAGCATGAGGTCGTTAATCTTTTGATGTCGGGTGAAATGCTTTATCATGAGGATCCAAAGTTTTTTCGAGCTGGAAGGCCACCTATAGTAAGATACAATACAATACATTATCTTCATAATATTTTTCATGATCTAGCTGAGGCGGGCATTCCCATGCTCAGCTTTATAAATTCATTTTCATGTACATTAGACAGACAACCGTCTGTGTGGCAGACTGATGATTCTGATAGAGTCATCATGCTTTGATTCAGATGATCATCTGTGCAACAATGATGTACATTTGATGTCTTCATTTTCCTGAATATATCACAGCCTGGATGGATGAAACTAGATCCGGGGTCTTCAAACTCGTCCAATCTTCACTCAGAGTACAAGTCGATCCATGTGAAAGATGTTCCGGAGTCGAACATGGAAAGACATCGCCTGATTACTAGCCAATGATGTAAGCTGTTAACAAGTGCGAGAGGAATCACTGGTAATGATGATGACCCTCAAGGTACTATAGTACAATTTGTGTGGTGTGAAAAGGGGCTTGGCATCGAACACCATGCAAAATCTTTTGGTCGAAGGCCATTGATGTAAACCTGTCGCCAGAAGTGAGAAACTTGCCATTGAGGCATGTAAGCTTTGAAGTACTAAAAGGGTTGTTCCTAAGTCGACTTCTTGGATAATGAGCTGATGTCGACAAGAAGCGACCCATCATAGGAGGTCCTTAATGAATCCCACATCTATGACACGGAACGGAGTAAATGATTTTGGAGGTGAAAACGATATGATGATACAGGGTTCAGTGTGGCGGTCATGAAAGAATGGAGTGTGAATGTATTGCAGCGGGTAAGACACAGGTGAATTCTCTGAGCGACTTCTCTTGAACATATCGACGACACTGACATGGATTGGTATCATTAACCCCAAATATGGATGGTGCAATGGACCAATGGTGATATGACCGGTGAATGGAATAACCCAACCCGACTCGGATGCGGAGTGAAAGTGTCATGTTCAAGAGCAACTTGCTACCAATAAAGTTTCTTCAAGTTTTCTTCCCAATTTTTCCCTAGTCATTGTTGATCAGTACCTCTTTATTTTTATCAAGCTTGAGGAGGATAACATATGCTTGTTCTATAATTTGCCCTTCGGGAAAACTTGTCGCTATGTTTTAACAAGCCTAGCGACAGTGAAACTTGTTCTTGTCTATATGGACATGTTTGTCACTATTTGGTTTTAACAAGTTTAACGACAAAGATAGCTCGGTCCTTTTCAATTTTACAGAGTCTGAAAGGGACGTAAAGGAAACTTCGATAATCCTTTTTTGTCATATAATCCCTTAAGTCCGAAAAAGTATAAAATAATACGAAAGGGATGAATTTTCGGTAATTTTAACAAGCCGAAAAAGCAAGCGCTCGATGTTTTTGTGTAATAATCCCTCAGGTCCAAAAAGATTAAAATCTAGAGGAGGGATAACACTCCCGGTAGCTTTAACGAGCTAGAGAGGCCAATTTCTCGGCAATCTTTTCATATTTTATGAGTCATGTTAGCGCTCGAATCTGCCTCAGGCTAAGGAAGGCAAAACTCGAGGCCACATCAAACCAAGCTCAGCCTCATAGCTAGCCCTACGAGGACAGGAGAGGGCTCTTTCTAGTCTATCTCAGCAAAAAGTCTTCTAAAAGGGGATGAGATGACTTTAAAAGGGAACTGATTTTAGGCTAGTAAATTGATATGAAAAGGGGTTTTTAATAAATGATTGGGTTTTCTGGGCTGTGTGGGGCAAAGACAGCAAGAGCAGAGATTTAATCAAAGGCACAGATTAATCCATAAGGCGAGGTAGGAGTGAAGTTTAACAATTAAATTGAAATTAAATGGCAATGTAAAGACTGTTTAAGAAAGCAGAAAAGGGCATTAAACAATGAGTCCTTTCCAATAGAAGAAAATTACACAAATACTAACGTTGCTTCAAGGCAGAGTAAATAAATTGGATTCTGCCTATCTTATTGCAAAAGCATTCAGCTTGAACGATTATGAATGGACTATGAACATAACAAGGAAACATATGAAAACAGAAGAAAAGACAAATGCTAAATTTTCACACCACAAGAATCTTACAGATCAGAGCTGCACCATTTAATTATTTCTCTGTCAAAATTGTACAGTGAAAACTCTGTATTTCTCCAACAGCGTTTCAGAACCCTCTCTTCTTATTTTTGCTTTAAATAAACTATCCTAGGAGAAAACAGATCGACCCAAAACAGGGGCGCTGTTTCACCTGAAGTTACAAAAATAGAGATAGAGTCATCTCTTTATTCTAAAACAGAAGATCGTTCCCCTTAAAATCCTCTGATGGCCAATTTAAAGACACAAACTGGAGCGCAGATCCATTTGAATCATTAACTGAAGTCTTAAATAGGAATCGAATCCTATTCTTCTGTTGTAAATATCTTTGTTTTAAGTTTGGCTTTTGGACTTTGACCTTTCACCTTCGCTTTCTGTTTGAATAACAATAATTTTTAATAAAACTGGCCCTTTAAATAAGATTTCACCTGAACAATCCCAGCTGCAATTTACCAAGCTCAACACGTGTTTTCAGTTTGAAGACATTTACTTGTGTCACCACTGTTTGATTACCAGCTTGACATGTGCAACACCATTAGCGATAACATTTCTGAGGTGGAACGTTATGAGACGTTGTTTCAAACCACCATTCACTCTCTGAATCATGCAGGGCTGGACTTCAGAGATATAAGTTAGATCCCGCTTCTAATTAGAGCAACTAGCATATTGGCCAACTGCAGAGCCTACATTATCAATGTGAATACCAAATGCAATATCACTGTTTCAAGGTCGAGGGCTGTGGTTAGTATAGAAGATGCAATAGCCTGTTCAAGAATCAATAGATTGCAGCGTGATTTATCAAAGGATATGCTCGATCTTAAAGACTGCAATGCTTCTTTGCTTAAAATAGTAGCCAAGGCACTCTCAATCGAGCTGCCAAGGGCATCGCTTCATGTACCTTTACGTTCTTCAAAAAAATTTCACATTTCCCAAAAGTATATAGTTTCAGACATTTCGTAATTCACAGAGATATATTGATTCACCGTCTTTTTCTTTTTTCATATCCTTGTAGCCTTGTCTTCTCCAAGAGCGAGTAATTTTGTTTCTATGTGCAACCTTCAGGAATGAGTAGCCTTGACCTCAATTTCAGATTAGACGTATTTGTGTTGACAGCTTTAATTGAATAAATTGTCTTTTCCATAAGCGAGTGAATGCTTCTCCACAAGATTTCAAAAGGATAAAGTTTGCATCTACACATTTAGAGTAGAAAAGATTTCAAGTAGGTACCTTTTAATAAACGTCTATGAATCCCAGATATGCTTGTTTTAGGAGGAGGTACTTTTCTACTCTCTTTTGAGAGAACTGTATCAGCAGTTTACCATGCCACAAGTATTGGCATCCGTCTAAGAACATTAATTAGCAATGAAGGCAAACTGCAGTGCCAACTATGCAAAGGTCCAATGTAATCAGTTGGGACCTACTTCTGAGGCATCTATCTTTTAGTACACAAGTATTATTACAGGATTCTTAATGGCCTGCAAGTTTGTCTATCCTAAAGACCAGAATTCTTGAACAATCTCCCAAACCCTGCTCAAGTTTTATATAACCTTTACTGAGCCTTTCATCTAAAAGTCTGTCATCCAGTTTATGATGGCCGAGCTATTGTCAACATGACACAACTTGAATAATTTCACATGTATACACGTCCTACCTGGTTGCTGGGATGACAAAATATTGAGTGTAACAAACTTGCCATAATAGAAGTTTCATCTTTTCAAAATTGGCCAGCGCATGTTGCAAAATTCTTTGGAAGTTTTACTAACATATAGAATTCACCTTGTGGTCCATCACTGTATTGGAATCTTTAATTTGATGACTTATTAAAATAACATGTGCATCTTGAAAATACTTGAATTCCTTGAGCTCGTTTCATATGCTTGTACTTGATATACCTTCATAGGAAACTGTACCAAGTTCCATCCCTTCTAAATGTAGTGAACCCCTTACATTTTAGTGACACCAAATCATTCTTATCGAAACCTACTCATTGTAGATACCGTGTTACTTTGGTAGCACCAAAGACTTCTTCATTGTATCAAGACCTTGTACCAAAAACTAATTCATAGAGATAGCACCGAGATCTCATTACTGTGTTGAGATATCACCACTACAGTTGCACCGAGATCCCACGATTTCATTGCTGCAGACATACCAAGATCCTTTACCATTGTAATTAGACCGATACCTGTGATAATATTTGAGACTATAATGACATCAAACTAGCCCGAAACTTCTAAGATTGTAATAGCTCGAAAATTCAAATGATTAACCCGTCCAGATCGAGTTTGACATTTCTCTTCTGTCCCTGCTTTAAATCATATGGTCGGATGCCATTGGAACTCTGTTTTTGGTGAACTTTATAAGCGGTGGCACAATTTCTGTGGTGTTCCGGCTCTGTGCGCCGCGCAGGCTGCCCAGTGCGCCGCGCTGAGCAAACTCCATTCATCTTCACCCAATTTCACTCTAACTATATCAACTGCGCCTTCCAGGCTTTTCCTCAAGTCAGATATAGGCAAGAGCATACCATGGCAATATTTAACTCTCAGATTATCATTTGATCTTTCTATGTTGACAAAATTGGTTGATCTTTCAATGTCTTCATTCCAAAATGAAGGTTTACATGATGGTTTAGACAAGATCAAATCATTTCTTTCGCAAATAAGACTCTGTTGTGCAGATTGAAGGTGGAAACCATTTTATATGTGCCTTCCATCCTTGAAATTCCTATGCTGGTATTGCTATTGTTGAAATGTATTTGAGTATCTTCTTTGCAGCCACAGAAGAGCTTAAACAACGTTGGACAATTTAAGAGGAACCAAAACTGAACTGCCTGCAACTTATTTGATGAAGTTGACACTTGTTTCAACTGTTCGCTCTGCCGTTCTGAAAGAAAATCCAGCAATGAATTTAACAGCCTTTTTATGCTATGGCGCTGATCTGAAACAGAATCAGGTGTTGATGCGGAATCGGATCCCTTTGTCAAACCCTGGACTCAAGAATTAAAATGACTCTTTTCTGGACCACAGTAACATCAGTGACTGCGAATAACTAGGAATGAACTTTGGAGAATTTGACTGCAGCGAGCTGACAAGACTGAGTCTAAAAAGTCAGATGAAAAGAGCTTAAAGGAGACTCGTTTTTTGAGGAACGAGTGATAATTTCAGGTAGCATATGATTCTAGGTAAGGTTTGGAATTTTCCAATCACGACAGTTTCACAAGTTTGGCCAACAGGATCACTCTTTGTGGCTGTTCCTCAAAAGGGGTAAACAATCAAATGGAGGTGAACGATCGGCTAAAACAGAGTGGAGGTGATGGTAAGAACACGACCAGGGCTCAAAAGCTGATGATAATGCATTCACAATGGTTATTTACCAGGGATTGGTTCATTTTTTAATGAGCTTAAACTCTGGGGGAAACATTTGCTCATTGCAAAGGTTTAATTTTTAACGAGCTTGAACTTCGCATAAAAACTTCTCGTGCCAGTCGTATAATAAGGATGTCTCATCGATAGGTTCAATTTTTAGGGAGCTTGCACCATTCGAAACTTTTCTCCGGATCCTTGCAAGTTAGGAATGACCAATCCTACGAGTTTAAAGGGTTGAGAAACTACAAACTAAGAAAATAAATGGTCACTCTTTACTTTTAGGCCAAAAGGTTTGCATGCCCCCAGGCATAGCAAAGTAGAGTTTCTAGGTTACCATATGAAAGCTCTCGCATTTGCAAGATTTCTCCATCCTCATTGCAGACAAAACACTTCCTTGGCGATGTCTACCGAAATAGACAAAGGTGAGTGGCACGTCACTTCCACTCACATAACTTTGACGAGGGAATCTTATTCCAGACTAATCCCATTTTCCTAAATGGACAGGTGTGTCAGACTAGTCATATATCCCCCGCGGAAACTTACCCTATACCCAAGGTTTTCCTGCCGAAACAGACCAGGGTGCATGCCCCCAGGTTTCAGTCATGTCCTCCCGAATCACTCGCGCTCTTCAGGTGGACGGATTGGAGATTGATGAGACATGCCTTGCGTGAAAAGACCATTTAGGGATGGAATTTGACTATTAGCTATGTGTGAGCCAGGGAACGAAAGCTGGTCTATGAGCTGGACCACTCGGCCTTCATGCGGAAAACACATTACTATAAAGAGTGAGGAGACAATGGCTCCTATGCTATAAATATAGTCACGCCCAAGGAGTAGATTATAATCCAGAGTTCCTTGGACTACCATTATGTTCATATAAATAGTTTTCCTTCTCAACGTTATGGGTACACTGGGAAGGATCCCTAAGGGTCGACTAGTTCGTTTGTTGAAGCCTGTCAGATTTCTCATTTCAGGCAGAAGCGATGGCGAATCAAGCGCTTCCCAAGTAGTTGAGGAAAGGATACTCACAGAAGCCCCTTCATCTATGATGGTACTGACCATGATCATTTTGTAAGCTTGTATAATGATTCGGAATGGTACATTAGCCGGTAAACTGGGTCTGCCTAGTAGATTCCAATCGAAGGAAACGACTAGGTTGCTTGGAGGTGGGACCGAATAGACAACTGTATACGACTTTGACGAACTTCCTTCCTGCGGTAAAGGAATGGGTAGATTGCCCCCATGTTCATCGGAGTCTGTGTTTATGAAAAGAATTTGAACGATGTCAGTCTGATTCTCTTGGGTGATTGCATCATCTGAAGATGGACCTTCCGAAGACAAGACTGGGTTGACTGCTGCCTCAACCTTTTGACTTTCGTCTGGTATGGATTCGGCGGGTTTACCTTCAATGACAGATGCTTCAACTGACCACAATGGCATGTCAGTTGGATCTTCAACTAGCGATGGACTCGGCAAGAGTTTCTTGTATCCAGGAGCAAGCCGTAGCGGTGAAACAGGATGGTTATCCAAGACTATTTTAGCTTAGTCTAGGAAGGGACAACGATGGACGACGTGATCACCTTCACATAGTTTACAAGGAAATTTACATTTCCTTTTCTGTCCAAATGCTTCGCTTTCACTAGTTGATGGTGTACTTTAACATGATCTTCAGAGGTTGATGACACCAGATTGTGCAAACGAGGAGACTAGTCCCTTAAGATTCGAGGGATGCAAGGACAATCTCGATGATAGTGGTCTCCTTTGCAAATGACACATGGAGATTTAGGCTTGGACAGTGCAGTGTGCGGATTTTCACTAGATGATGCTCGGTTACCCCTTTTCACCTTTGGCTCCTTCTTCTTCTTCTCTTTCTTCTCCTTTGCCTTCTTCTCCTTCTTAGTTACTTGACTTTTGGCTTTACCAGTTTTATCAAGCGAAGAGGAAGGAGGAGAGGGAGTATCGGATGAAGTATAAGGTTGGGGGGTAACTTTAGTATCATCCATTTGCTGACTCGATTGTTCAAGAATCATGGTGTTCTGAATGATGGAGGTCGAGAAGAGCCACATTGGCAAGCCAATCGTCAATCCTGGAAGTGACAATGTGGCCATATGAGGTGCACCAACATCTCCCCAAGAGGAGAAAGGACTAGGATTTCCTCCAAGGGGAAATCCTTGGTTGGTGGACTCCATTTTTCACAACCTAAGACCAACGCGGGAATGGTGATATTATTCTGATTAAAATAAATTTTAGACACTTTGACACAACTTGTTTTTTCAATTTTTAAGAGTCGAGAAAAAAAAAAAGATGACTCTAGTCACCTTTGATTTTTAATGAGCCTGAAGTGACAAGTGCTTAAATGGACCTTTTCCTTTAAGGAGTCTGAAAAGGAACGGAAGAGACTACTCTGGAAAGCTAGACAAAGGGATTACCAAACCAATTGCAAAACTGCAGAATACTTTTTACGGTACGACAGTCAATCTTCCCAAATGTTGTGTTCAGTGCATTGCGATCGATAGGGTGATAGACACGGCTTCCTATGGATAAAGGATATAGCCTATTGTGGTCTCCAAATATATACTCGATGGTATGTGGGAGCACAAGTCTGTGCTGGCACTTTTCGTCTCAAAGAGGAGGAAGAACCCAACCAATAGTGAAAACGACAGTTACTAGGTTTTACGATGCCAGAATACATCTCTAGCCTAGACTTCTAGATGTTGTGCATTAAGTTCCAAAGAATTTTTATGTTCATTGAATTTATTTTACAATTGATCTTTCTTAAGAAATTTTCCTTTCAGGTTCACCACGTGATGTAGATATACAATTCCTAAAATGCAATCTAAGATGATAAACAATCGTTTAATCTTCTTTTTGCAATGAAAATCCTAGCTACTAAATGCACTGTCCTAAATCAAACCAAACAAGCAGTCTAAATGCAACTGCACATGCATGTATTTGTTTTCAGCTTTCTTAATGTGTGAATGACAAGAAGAATGCTAAGTACAAATCTGAATTATCTTTTCAAAGCGATAGTACTAAGAAATTTCTCTTCAAAAACGAAAGGAAGATAATGATGACACTTTGCTATTTTGAATTGAAAACTGCTTTCGACACTTGAAAAACTACTAATTGAAATCAAATACAAGAGTAACTGTATAATCGACCATCAAGAACAATAGAATTATTTTCTTTGACTAAAAACGACACTTGCGACACTTTCAAATCAAAAGACGATAGTTTGATTATGCTACTTTTTGTAAAAGAGAACTGTAAATGGCGCACAATACATAAAAACATTCACAATTCTTTGTACTATGGAGTTGGAATCATGCAAAGGAAGGGAGTTTCTACAGTGGTATACTGATCACAGACAGTGAAACTCCTGAATAAAGCTGAAGAGAGTGAACACAGAAACCAAAATCTGAGAGCAGAGAGGTCTTGTCTGATCAATGCACCTGCAACACAGGGAAAGTGTGATGCAACACACATACTGCACACGGGAGGTGTGATGCATCCAAATTCCCAAGAGGAGAAAGTGCGATGGTCCATGGACGAGACTTCAACTTGGTTCCGGGTCACAGTTTGCAGCTTAGTTCAGGGATTTAGGCTGAGCTAATGATAGTCAGTAAATAGAAATCACAGGGGCTAATCTAACGAGGTTACTAGAGCCACCACTAGGGAAATTAGAAGGTTTGCAAATCGATTGTTTAGTTTATAAGCAAAACCCAGAGATAGACTGAAACATCATTGATCTGCTTTGCACTTTCATAGCAAATGCAGTTCGAAGGCTAGCTGGCTTGACTTCAGGCTCCGTCTATAAGTTTATAAAACAAAAAATATAGACAAGCAAACAATCTATTCACTCCCCAGTGGAGTTGCCATTTTGTTATTGGGAAATCTAGTGTCCACTCGGAGCTGCTAGTCCCACTAAGACTGGTATCTATCTTAGAAACAAACAAACTAAAACTACTTTCACTTTCCTTTATGAGAAGTAGATAAGAGGGGAACAAAGGACACCAACCTCAGTCTTGTGCTTGGTTCCTTGCTTGGTTCCTCTCCCTTCTGATAGATCCTTGCCACTTTTCCTTTGTCTACCTAGCTTCAAAGATCACCTATGGAATCAAAGCAACATAATACTATCGAAGAACAAAGATCTACAATCATAAACAATATAGGACCAGATATATATTGACCACACAAATGCATATATCATCAAACATACAAGAATGTGGAGGAAAACTTGAATAGCTTTATTAATATCAAGAATAGAAAAGAGGATTACAACCAATTATTCTGACCCAGCGTCATCCTCCCAGCATGAAAGCCCTTCTTCACCTCATGAAAAGCTTAGATCACCCAACACTATGATATTCCACCAAAAAAACAACAACACTTCCTTACAAGATACAAAATTCCAGCCTCTGGATCTCTGGGATGAGGGATCCATATATAGATGATTGTAGGGGGGTGAGTCAGCTTCTGGGATTTTGATTAGTGTCCTCTCTTTGATAGTTCTTGATTCCACTTGGAGATTGATGATCTCTTACTCATCCTTGGGCGAATTCAGAGAGGCAAGTGTCACAGGAGAAGTTTCTGGAAGATTCCATGATGATCCACCTTGCAAAATGTCTCTGCCATTTGTCTACTCTCACCCATCACACCCTACAGAAGGGATTTCCAGTATGCATTGCACCCTTTTCACTGAGCAGGTGAGATGCATCGCACCCTCTGCATTGGGCAGTCTGTATGGTCTAGCTTTGACTAGTTCTGAGCAGTTATTTGTGGAGAACTTCTGGGAGATGAAGTAATCAGCTGACCTTGTTACTTTAGGGTGTGAAGCAACACTTTTAGTGACTTATGAGCCCTTGGTTTATGGACATGTATGATTGGGGTTGCAGTGCCCAAAATTGTCTATAACAATAGGGTGTTGGAGCATCCTTCAAGTCAGAGCCTTTAAACCAAGGCATTGGAGCATCCTTCTAGTTGCAGTTGATGAACTAGGGCATTGTAGCATCCTTAAGTTTGGAGCCTGTAAACTAGGGGGTTGTAGACTCCCTCAATTGGAGCTAAAAATATTAATGTAAATTTTATTGAATAAAACTATTAAGAAGCATTTTGTGGTTTTTCTCCCGAAAGGGTTTCCACCTAAAAATATGTTATCTACTATCTTGATGTTTGTGCATAGTTGAATGGTGTTGTTTACTATTCATATGATTTTGACATACATTGATCTAATGCTAATGATAATTAATGTTTTGTGAAGTTAAAAATACTAATTGAAGAGAAATAATGATTCCCCCACCCCCCCAGTATTCCCAACATGCACCCCATTGTCATGGCGCTGCACGAGAGCAACTTGTTATAGTTTCACTCCACTATCGACATAATATTCATTGATATTACTACTCCCCTGCTTAAAACAGAGCAACACATTAAATATATGGATGATTTCAGACATGATTTTATTTTATAAGTATTGAAAGGTTAATGTGGATTGATTTTTATTTACTATGTCCTTCAAATTGGATCTTGGCATTTGTCACATTCTTATTCGATGGTCAACAGTAGCTTGAAATCCCAACTTGAAACCAAGCTGTAGGGCTTGGGTTCTAAACTCATCACCCTACATTGCACAAAAGTTTTGATTTTTTTTATTGGCTAGAAAAGTTACTAGACAATTGGAAGGTGATATAACAAATAATAATGTTAAGATATTTGGGTACTTACAACTCATGAATGTAACTTCAAATAGCTGCCTTGGCCTAGCTTGTGTTGCCCATGTTTCTCAATCCTTTCCTTGATGGATTTTGAAGTGTCATGGAATCTATGAAAAGTTTCAAGTATGTTATATACCACAATTTTATTTAAAACTAAAGAAAATTAGAAGTATTGAATTGAAAATGTAATTTACCTTGGTACACTAGGTGGTGTTTTTCCTTCTTTTCTCATTTTATTCTCACTTTCATCGATGATGAGGGCCTTCCATGTTGATTTTCTTAGTGCAATTATGGTTACCCCATATCTTTTTCGAAATTATTATAATTACTTTTGATGTAGACACTATTTTAACTTATTCTAATATATAATTAAGTAATTATACTTAAAAAATTAAACCATAAAGAATAATATAATAGTAGAGATCAAAACATAAAAAAACAAGATTTACCCTAGGAAAACCAACCAAGAGGAAAAACCCAACAACCTTTTTCAATGGAGAAATTATTCTTGTTCAATGAGAGACATACCTAGAGCTATGGTCAAACTTGGTATTCTCCTCCAAGTCAAGTCACTCGATCTAATCTAGTAATTCATTGTGCTGTATAACCCAAAATTTCGGATCTTATGCAATTACTAATTGCATTTTTTTGTCTCTGCAATAGTTACCTCGGTTACCTATAAAATTTCACTCCCCTACAACATAATACCCAAAAAACTGTGAATCACAGAGAAAGAGACTAGTCCACACATGTGAGTTGTAAGAGAGAGAGAAAAGAGATGTTTCAACCTCCTTCTTCGTCCTATTTTTTCCTTCTTGCTGAAAACTTGTCTTCCGTGAGAGATTGAATACCTAAGTGGAGGAGGAAGTGTTGCCTTCATATAGCTATTTTTCTAGGTCGAATGGGTGTCTTTTGGAGCTAGGGATGACGCTACTTGGATGGAAGACGAATTGTCGCTTTTGGAGCCAAAAATTACATTTCAAAAATTCAAATTTTTATTTTTAAAAAGTGGTAATGGGACTTTCTCAAAATAAATTTTCCCATGACTTTGGCATTTATAAATATGCTTTGTAAAGATAAATACAAGTACATGAAGTGACCAAATATATTTTATGAAGACTGAACATAGTTACAAATTCAACATTCCATTCCCTTATAGGAATCATGGGTGGACACTAATACCTAAAGTTATTTTCCATGTAACCCCTATTGAATATTGAGAAATATATGGTAGAATATAGTTTAGGTTTCTTAACTTGAATTCTCTTATACTTTGACAAGTTCTTGTAATTATTATATTAGTTCTTTATCATTATTATCATGCTCTATTCATCATCAAGACAAATTCCAAACAAGAAGATCACAAACACAACAATAGGACACTAGAGATAGGCTCCAAGCCAGGTAAAAACCCCTCAATAGGGGAAAGAACAGAGAGCTCCTTATATAATCCATTCAAAGAAGAATTCTAGGACCATAAACTAAAGACCAACACACCAAGACTAGGTCATCCACTCGACCAAGATATTTTCCCCTTAAGCAAACTCTGTTTCTAGCTCCTGCAAGATTAAGACTTGTGGAAACCCTAATTTCCATAGAAAATTCACACAATATACAAAAAATAAGTTGTATGATGTTCTATACTTCTTTGTTGGTCTTCATCCATTCTCCAAATACTTCATACTTCTCCTTTTCTTTTCTAATTACAGATCAAGTATAAGAGATCATATGCCAAGTGTGTGTCAAATGGCGGTTGAGTTCCTCCCTTTATATTATCTTCTTTGAGTGCTATATGGGCCTCCACTAGGTCGACATGAAGGGCTAGATGACCTAATCTTGGTGGTTTATTCTAGAATTTTCTTTACATAAATAATATTTCTTTTCTTATATGATGAGCCCCAATGGGTCTTTTAAATCATGACTTTGACTTTGACAAAAGACAAATACCTAGAGCACTCAATGGGTGATGGACTTATTAGCTCTGAGGTCTAGTGCTACTAGTTTGAAGACTAGAGGAAGAAGATGGTTTGCTTTGTTGTCCTAAAAAGGGCCCCACATGGGCCATCACCCCACTTTTCCCCACTCTTCCACTTACATTCTATTCCGCTCATATCTCAACCCAACCATCACTTCATAACAAGACCCTCTCCCACCTTAACCTTAAATAAATTAACCCAAAAACCCCTGAAAAGCTTACCTTTCTGTCCATATGTTCCCTACACACATTTCTAGAGGACATCCCATACCTTGTATCCCCTCCACTGTCAATCTCTCATGTCGATCTAATGGCCTGCGTTTCACTTGATCGATGAAACATGCTTAATTGCTCTCTATCGTTGGATCACTCCCACTAGATATAACGGCTGTTGCTCATATCGCGTGGGCAACTAGCGAGAGGAATGCCTGCTCGATAAAGGTGGTTTTTATCTCTCCTCCACTGCTATGTGTCATCCGCTAAGTGGAATCGGGCAGGCTCTAACACTTACCACTAACTGCCTGATCTCCGTCTGATGGAAACCACTCCTGCCTTAGAAAAACCGCTACGATCGTTATTCGCCGAGCACTTCTTCCACCCGACTACCATCAGATCTGTCCACTCGAGATCTAATGGCTCAAACTTAACTCGCTTTTTCCATGACTGCAAGCCTCATGCATCGATCTTCACCGTCCATTTCTTCTGATCCAACGAACCCCATTCATGAATTCTCCCGCTTGTCCTTTGCCACCTCGCCATTACTCTGTTCGTCCGATGTAATTCATCCAACAGCTACCCACCTATCCTCCGCCATCCTTGCGCCTCGTCCTCCACTTCCTATCAGTTACCTGAGGAGGAAGGTGGTTGACTCTGTCAGTATTGTAACAGTCAGGCCGCTGAACTGAATTAACCAAAAGCATGGCCGAAAGAGGAAGGACATAGCACGATACAGGCAAACAGAATTAAACAGTCATGGAGCCTCACTGGCATAATCAAGCCAGCCACTTAACAGGGCAGTGTTGTACCAGAATTAATTACCATTTTTTTGATGGAAGGATAATTGTGTCCTTGTACGCAATCAGGCAGTTAAAGACAGTAGAAATAAATTAAGACACCTCAAGCCCTAAAAAACTTGAGAGCATTGTAAAGAGCTATAAATAGCCGAAAGAAAGATGTAATCAAGGTTCAACTTCTGGAGACTGTTAAGACTCTGCTACTCGAGCTTCTCATCTTCATTCATCAGTAATACAAGTTTCTTTTGCTGTCATATGTTCAATATCTCATCCCTTATGTTCTAAGCTTGCACTTGAATAGGTTGTTCAGGTTTCTTTTGTGTCTAATGCCAGATAACTGTCATCTTATCTCTGCGTTGATGTATTAGATTTGCAAGTTTCATTTACTTTCTGTAGCTGGCCATCATATGTTTATGTATGTATATGCTAGTATGGTTAGTATTCTCCATTCATTCACCTAATCTACAAGCTATTGAGCATTGGTGGTCTAAAGACTTGTAGGCTGAGGGTGTTCATGCATGTCTTGAGCAAAAAACAGAGTCAAACGATTATCTGTCTTGATCCAAACCATCATCCATTCTGATAGTTCCGAGAAAAATATCGAAGATTATATGTTACCAGGCATCTCTGAGCCACAACCATAGGAGAGTTTCCTGGAGTGATAACATAATTGGTGTCATTGCTGGGGAGAGGAGATTGAAGCTCAGCTTCCCTGGGAGATGACATAGATCCAACTTTGATGATAGGCAAACTCTGGGCACTATTCTGGTTGTAATCATCTATCTGGCGACTCTATTGGAGGACTAACCTCTTGGTGACTCCACTCCATAATTCTGGCTCAGTTTGGAAGCATGCTTGGAGAAATCCTCAGAAGTCACAAGCTGAACCAGTACCTGACCCTGAAAAAATCATCAAAGAGAGAAAGGCTTTGCAGAAGGGAGCATTAGGTTCAAGTAAACCTAAACAAGATTCTATACATCTTCAAGAAAATCTTGCAATAGAATAAACTCTTGTTGAGAATATAGTATCTAGTACTAGCAGTGAAGGAAAAATCTCAGACTTACATAAAGCTCCCGATTATTTAGGTTCTCCTTTTGTTGTAATCCCAAAGGGAACCTCACCTCCTATCCATAATTCCCCTTTAATCTTATCAATCACTCCTCAACCCTTTGTCATTCAGACTTCCAGTACCCTTCTATCCACCACAGCTATGGTAGGTCCATAAGCACCCACCAAAATGGAGAGAATTATAGCTTCTAGGTATGGACCTTTAGTACTTCCCATTCCTTTGAATGCTATGCCAGCTGGAGAATATCAGAAATACATGCCTAAGTTTACTGGGACAGAAGGGGTTACAGTTGAAGAACATATGGAATCATTCTATAGCTATGCTGATAATCTACACATTAGTGAATATGATGTATGGATGAGAGTATTTGTCCAAAGCCTAGATGGAGAGGCTGGAAAATGGTTCAGAGAATTGACCCCGAGGTCTATAGAAGATATTGAAGCATTGGATGACGTATTCTTAAAGCATTGGGGGGATAATAAATATATTCTCTACTACCATACTGAGTTTGGGAACCTAAAAACGGAAAATGGTGAGTCACTATCTGATTTCAATAAAAGGATTAACCACATGTACAACAAGATACCAGTTGAAGTGAAACCCACCCCTACCTCTACTAAACTCACTGATGCAAATGATTTTGACTCTGAATTCTGTTTACTATTGAGAGAGAGAATATGTTGTTCTTTGGTTGAGATGCAGGATGCAGCCTTGGAGGTAGAATCAAACATCATAGCTGCAGAGAAACTTAAGGGACACGCCAATCGAAGGAGACAGAGGGGTGAATCTTCATCATCTTTAGATCCCAAGTTAGATAAGATGACCAAGATAATAGAGTCATTGGCCTCTGAAGTCTCTAATCTAAAGATGGAACAAGACTCTGGGAAAGGAAGAGCTCCTAATGCCTTCGCTTTTAGAAATCTGAACCCATACAGAAGAACTAATGAGTAGTCCTAGGTTCCTCAAAGAAACAAAGATGAAAATGAAGACCAAAGGATGAAGACCCCCTTGTAGAATGTAGTCATGGATGAATATCAGTATGAGGAGGACGATGAGATCCATTGTCTGGAAGACAAGGGCAGTGCCTCTTTCTTGACCCTAGCTGCGCATGAGGAGTCACTATCTAAGGACCAAAGTAGAAAAGAGTGGGATGGTGGAGTTGTTCTGCAAATTGATGACCAACACAGATACAATCTGAGGTCCAAGGCGACTACTGCCCAGCAAGCCCCTATTCAGAGGGCTACTGTCCCTACAATGTAGCAAACCAACAAGCAAAAACGACCAGCAACTAATCCCATCATTCTCAAAGCTCCAGCTCAAGAGGTAAGAAGCCCTGACAAGTTCCCTTCTCCTTTCAATTTTGAATCAGAAATCCAAAAGCTGAAAATATCTATACCTATGATGGAACTAGTGAAAAATGAATCCTTTAAGAGACCCATCCTTGAGGCCCTTGAGCTTAAAGCCACACAAGCATCCAATGACTATGTGAATTTGCAAGATGACAAGCTAGCTGTTGTCCTTAACCTAATGATTGAACATCCTGATGACAATTCCCCATCATTCTATGTCTCCTTGACTATTCATGACAAAATCCTCCACAATTGTCCATTGGGCACAGGTGCCAGCCATAATCTAATGCCTAAGGTTGTCATGGAAGAGTTGGGCCTTGACATCACTAGACCCTATCATGACTTGTTTTCTTTTGACTCTATAAAGGTGAAATGTTTGGGGTTAATCAAAGATCTAGCCATCACCTTGTCCCAGCTGCCCATGAAGAGCATGATGATGGATATTGTGGTAGCAGATGTCCCCCCTAAGTTTGGCATGTTACTTTCCAAAGGATGGATTAAGAGATTAGGTGGGACATTGCAGAATGACCTATCCTATGCCACCGTCCCAGTCTTTGGAGGTGAAAGCAGGAGATTATACAGAGAGGCTCAGTTAGCTTATATCATCAGTGACGAAAGGAACCTGCTAATCATCCCATCTATGTTGTTGATACTGATTTTGGGACCTGTATTATTCAAGTAGAAAAATCACAGCTGACCCCATGCAGCTTAGAAAGCCAGTTTTCCATATCAAAGAGGAGGAAGGCCCACAAATCTGGGAAATGTTCTTTGATGGAGCTTGCTCTAAAGAAGCTGCAGGAGCAGGTGTAGTTCTTGTATCTCCCACACAAGAATACATACATTTGTCTTTCAAGCTAACTTTTCAGGTCACCAATAACATATCAGAATATGAAGCCTTAATGTTAGGCTTAAATGCTACTAAAGAGATGGGTATCAAAGATCTTAAAGTATTTGGAGATGCAGATCTGATTATTCAATAGGTGAACAAGACATTCCAAGCAAAGCACCACAAGCTAAAGGCCCACAGAGATGAGGTATGGAAGCTCAAGGACTCTTTCAATAGCTTTAGTATTTCGTATATCCCTAGAGCTAAAAATCAGCTTGCTGATTCCCTTGCTGTGTCTGCAAGCACTTTTATCCCTCCTTTACCTCCTAAGTTGACTTATGAAGTCCAAGTGAAATATATACCGTCTTTGCCTTACAATGTCAAGTACTGGAAAGTTTTTGAAGATGATGATGAAGTCAATAGGTCTCTACAAGTCATTGATGAATTCTATGAAATGCAAATTGACCAAGAGAATGAAGCCATTGAGGAATGTAACCAGTCCAAGCTGAGAGACAAAATTGGCCAGGATAGTATCGTGCAGCTACCTAGTAATCATATAACCAAAGGGTTGGTGCCCTTAGAGAGGTTGTTTGACCATGACGATGTACCTTATAAACCTGCCAAAAAGAAAAGTGAGTCTACAGTTCAGGAACATAATATAGGGAGTCCAGCCCATCCAAAATATATCAATTTGTCCACTCACTTGTCCTCTGTCCAAAGCTATGAGTATTTCACCCTGATGAAACAATTTGCTGATGTATTCACTTGGGAATACAGTGACCTTAGAACCTATGACACCAGCATTATTCAGCATAAGATTCCACTGGAGAAGAACACCATCCCCTTCAAGCAGAAATTGAGGCTGATTAACCCTCTCTTGTTACCTTTGATTGAAAAGGAGATCAAGAAGTTGCTAAATGCAAAAATCATAGTTCCCCTAAGGTACTCGAAGTGGATAGCTAATCTTGTGATAGTGAGGAAGAATATGGAGAAATCAGGCATTGTGTTGATTTCAGGAATCTGAACAAGTGCTCTAAAAGAGAAAACTACCCCCTACCCAAGATGGAACATTTGCTGTAAAAAGTTTCAGGGGCTAGAGTCATATCTTTCTTGGATGGATTTTCAAGTTACAATCAGATTTCCGTACACCCAGAAGACCAAGAAAATACCACATTCACTACTCCTTGGGGCACTTTCATGTACTCCAAGATGCCTTTTGGATTGATGAATGTTGGGGCTACTTATCAGAGGGCCATGGAAATAACCTTTGTGGGTGAGAAGGACACGTTTGTCCTTATCTATCTTGATGACATAACAGTTTTCTCCAGCAGTCATGAGGATCATTTGCAGCATTTGAGGAAGGTGTTCCTAAAGTGTAGAAGGTTTGGAATTTTAGTAAATCCAAGGAAGTCATAGTTTTCTCTTGAATAAGGAAAAATTTTAGGGCATATTGTTTATGCTGCAGGTGTTAAAGTTGACCTAGAAAGAGTTCAAGTAATACAGACATTGTCCATCCCAAGGTCAAAAAGGGACATTCAATCCTTCCTAGGTAGAATTAACTTCGTGAGGAGATTTATTCGAAATTTTGCAGAGCTAGTGAAGCACATCACTTCCATGCTAAAAAAGGGGTCAGAGATAAAATGGATAGAGGCTGCTAGAAGGTCTTTCAAAGCCATCAAAAGAGCTATCATGGAATCTCCCACTTTAATCAATCCAGACTACACCAAGGAGTTTTATATCTTCTCTTTTGCCTCTTACGATACACTTGCAGCAGTCTTGTTGTAGAAAAATGGTGAAGATGTAGGGCACCCAGTGGCCTTCTTCAGCAAAACATTGAGGGATGCTAAATTAAGGTATGACCTTATTGAAAAATAGGCATATGCTCTTATAAAGTCCTTAAAGGCATTACGAATTTACATTTTGCACTCCAAGGTGGTTGCCTATGTTCCTTCACCTTTAATAAAGGATGTCCTAACCCAGCCAGATGTCGATGGAAGAAGAGCCAAATGGATTGCAAAACTCATATAATTTGATATAGAGGTGAAGCCCACCAAGCTTGTCAAAGGCCAAGGCCTGGCTAAGATTATGGCTGAGGAAAATTGTAGCCTGCTGGACATAAATTGCATGAGCTTAAATTCAGATGGAGAACAAATAGAGGAAGTAGCAGGAAAGCATGAACAGAACCAGTCCTTGGCTGAGAATTTGGCCACTTGTGAGTGGTATTCTAGTATAGCTCATTTCTTGTTAAAGCTAGAAGTCCCTCCAGGGCTTAGCTCAAGTTAGGCTAAGACCATTAAGCTTAGATAAGCTAAGTTTTGTATTAATAAGAACCTGCTTTATTGGAGGGATCCATCTGGAATCCTCTTGAGATGCCTAGACAAAGAACAATCTGTGGAAGTTATGCACCAGTTTCATTTTGGCATGTGTGGGGGGCATGATTATTGGAAAACCATAGCCCACAAGATCCTGAGGGATGGGTATTATTGGCCTGCTCTATTCTCTAATATGTTTTCATTTGTGAGATCTTGTGACAAATTCCAGAGGTTTACAGGAAGACAATGCTGAAGTCACTGCCTTTGAAACCAATACATACTAATGGTCCCTTCCAGTAGTGGAGTTTAGATTTCATAGGGGAGATTAATCCACATTCCAGTGGCCAGCACAGGTGGATTTTAGTAGCCACTGACTATTTTACCAAATGGATTGAAGCTGTACCCACTAAGAAGGCTGATCACCAGGTTGTCATGAAATTCCTAACCGAGAATATCTTCACTAGATTTGGCTGCCCAACCAAACTAGTCACTGATAATGCAGCAGCCTTCAGAGCGAAGGAATTGGTTGACATGTGTGAATCAATGGGCATTCAATTAGTGCATTCTACCTCATATTATCCTCAAGGCAATGGCTTGGCAGAATCATCACATAAGAGCCTGGTGAGGATAATCAAAAAAATGTTGGAAGACAACAAAAGGAGTTGGGGTTCCAAGATGAAGTTTGCACTGTGGGTTGATAGAGTTACCACCAAGAAATCCATAGGGAACTCTCCATTCAAGCTGGTGTATGGTACTGAGGCTGTTTTTCCTATCCAATTGACCCTCCTTGTGGCCAAGCTCTTGTAAGAGGAGCTGGATGAAGGAGATTACATGGCAAAGAGGATGAGTGACTTGGTTGAAGTCCAGTAGATTGGGGAACAACTAATTGAGAAGTCAACAATGCATCAAAAGAAGATCAAGGAAGTCTTTGATAAAAAGGAAAATATGGACAGTTTTCAGGTTGGTGACTGGGTCCTCAAATGGGACGTGTTCAAGGAGAAGAATAGTAATCATGGCAAATTTGACGCATTGTGGATAGGACCTTTTGTCATTTCTCAAGCTCACACAAACAACACCTTCGTCCTTCACAATCTAGAGGGGCAAAGTGTTTTCGATGGCCCGATCAATGGGTGATTTCTCAAGCTTTATTTCGGTTAAGGTTGTAAAGGCCTTAGCATTGTAAATATGTTTTTGTTTCCATTTTTATTTTTATGCAAAATTGACTCCATGCCCAATCGAATACTAGGAGGAAGATTTGATCTTGGTTTTACTGGAAAGGCAATGGTCTACAGTTCTTGAAACCTCACAGGGAGGCTTTCATCCCTAGAAGGAGCCAGTGATAGCTCTAAGGTCCAGCGCTACTAGTTTGAAGACTAAAGGAAGAAGATGGTTTGCTTTGCTATCCTAAAAAGGGCCCCACACGGGCCATCACCACACATTTCCCCACTCTTCCACTTACATTCTATTCCGCTCATATCTCAACCCGACCCTCACTTCATAACAAGACCCTATCCCACCTTAACCTTAAATAAATTAACCCAAAACCCCCGAAAATCTTACCTTTCCATCCATACGCGCCCTCCGCACATTTCTCGAGGACATCCCGTACCTCCGTATCCCCTCCACCGTCGATCTCTCTTGTTGATCTTATGGCTCGCATTTCACCCAATCGATGAAACATGCTTGATCATTCTTCGCCGTTGGATCACTCCTGCTAGATCTAAGAACTGTCGCTCATATCACGTGGGCAACTAGCAAGAGGAATGCCCACTCGATAAAGGTGGTTTTTCTCTCTCCTCTACTGCTACGTTTCATCTGCTAAGTGGAATCAGGAGGGCTCTGACACTTACCACTAACCGCCCGATCCCCGTCTGATGGGAACCACTGCCGCCTTAGAAAAACCGCCCCCAACCGTTATTCACTGAGCACTTCTTCTGCCCGACTACCATCAGATTTGTCCACCCGAGATCTGACAGCTCGGACTTAATTCGCTCTTGCCATGACTACAAGTCTCATGCATCAATCTCCCCCATCCATTCCTTGTGATCCAACGACCCCATTCATGACTGCTCCCGCTTGTCCTTCGCCACCTCGCCATTACTCTGTCTGTCCGATGTAATCATCCAACAGCTACCCACATGTCCTCCGCCATCCATGCACCTCGTCCTCCACTTCCTATCAGTTACAAGGAGGAAGGTGGTTGAATCTGTCAGTATTGTAACAGTTAGGCTGCTGAACTGAATTAACCAAAAGCATGGCTGAAAGTGGAAGGACACAACACGATACACGCAAACAGAATTAAATAGTCATGGAGCGTCACTGGCATAATCAACCCAGCCACCTAACAGGGCAGCGCTGTACCAAAATTAATTACTATTTTCGTGAGGAAGGAGAATTATGTCCTTGTATGCAATCAAGCAGTTAAAGACAGTAGAAATAAATTAAGACACCTCAAGCCCTAAAAAGCTTGAGAGCATTGTAAAGAGCTATAAATAGCCGAAAGAAAGATGTAATCAGGGTTCAACTTTTGGAGATTGTTAAGACTCTGCTACTCGAGCTTCTCATCTTCATTCATTAGTAATACAAGATTCTTTTGCTGTCATATGTTCAATATCTCAATTTCCATTTTGTTATAAGCTTGCACTTGAACAGGCTGTTCAGCTTTCTTCCGTGTCTAATGCCAAATAACTGTCATCTTATCTCTGCGTTGATGTATTAGATTTGCAAGTTTCATTTACTTTCTGTAGCTAGCCATCATATGTTTATGTATGTATCTGCTAGTATGGTTAGTATTCTCCATTCATTCACCTAATCTACAAACTATTGAGCATTGGTGGTATAAAGCCTTGTAGGCTGAGGGTATTCATGCATGTCTTGAGCAAAAACAGAGTCAAACGGTTATCTGTCTTGATCCAAACCATCATCCATTCTGATAGTTCCGAGAAAAATATCGAAGATTATATGTTACCAGGCATCTCCGAGCCACAACCATATGAGAGTTTCCTGGAGTGATAACAGGACCTAGGACCAATGACCATGGGAAAGAAACCATTCTTCAAATAAATATTTTCTTTTACAAAAATATTTTCTTTTCTTCTTTTGAAAAGTACAATAATTATTACATAATTTCATGAGATAAATATAATTACGAAGAACAATATTAGTTACAACTTTCAACACTCCCTCTTAACTAGGGAGGTATTCATAATTGATCACTGATATATGGACACTACTTCCTTTGAAAAGTTATCATTAGGAGAGTATCAACAAAAACAATGCAGGGGATACCAAAACTGCCAAGGTGTCCAACACATCAAAGATCCAAGTGTCAATGAAACTATTTCAAGGATCCATCAACTCAAGGATCCAAGTGTCATTTGCAAGACATTAATACAAGGATCTAAGACATTAACAAGGACTAAAGCGTCATCAAGGAAATTTGCCACTATAGCTACCATCAAGATACAACCATGGTACCAATCCAACTGGATATAGATACCATCTAGGTCTCCATGCAAAGACACAAACCCTCACATGGATCTAGGTATCATCAAGGTTAACACAACAATGAAGATCCACAAAACCAAGATACCCTCCCATGTTGGCATTATGACACAGATTTGGCACTATGACACAAGTGTTGTCCTTGATGGCAACTCACTCAGATGTCAGATCACAGTTCAGACTCACAGAATGAAGAAAGAGAGGTATACACAGGTTCCCCATTGACCAAGCTGCATGTACACGCGGGTTCATAGACCAAAAGGCGCGTATAGCGTACACATGCATTTTCATGGAAGGAAAGGCGCGTACATGTTGGAAAACTTAGTTTTGGTTTGTGGCATTTGATCCATGGTATTTTGATCCTTGGTATTGGTCCAAGGTATCTTGTCCGAAGTGTTGACCCTAGGTATTTGGTCCAAGGTATTGCTTCTAAGTGGTTTTGGTCCATGGTATTGAGTAAGGCCTAAGACTATAAAAGGAGGAGAAGATCATTAGGCAAATGCACTCATGCATTGAATATCTAATGCAGAGAAAGATCCAGAATATAGGTTATTGGGTTATGGTGCATAGCTGGATCTGAATCAAGGATGAACCTTAGTGCTTGATGAAGGATAATATCTAATGATGGGTCAAGATCTTAAGGCTTGACGAGCAGTATCTTTGTGTGGTTTTTGATCTTTTATTTGAATAACTAGCGCATGTTGTAATCTGTAAATATGATGATCTAGGTATAACTGATGTCTGGAATTTTTGTAAAGTTTAAATCATCATTTACAGATCTATACGTACGTTCACTTTAGCAAAGGTGTGTATACACACTGGTTCTGCATATCAAAACAACATATACATCTTAAATTTGATTTGTAGATCTATACGTAGGTTCACCTTGAGAAAACAACATATGTACGCAGGTTTGACACATTGAAGTAGCGTATACCTCATAAAATATGCTTTAGCTACTTTTGTTTGTTGTTGCAGTGTTCTGGGTTCTGGCTTGGGTTCTGGTTACTGTTACTGTATTCTGGTTACATCATTCTGAGAAGTTATTGATTGATTCATTTTGGTTGGTGCAAAGCAGATTGGTCGATGCAGATATATTTGACATTTGATTGATGTTATTGATGGATCCAGTCTGAAAATTTATGAAATGTGGTCCCTGGAAGAAAAGAGAAGGTTGTACCCTTCTGTAGGCTAGCACCTACGTACTAGTAAACACATCAACTAGTACAAGAGCTAGGGGGTTATAGCTCCCTTCCAAGAGAAGCTGGAGAATGAGAGAAGGTTGTAGCCTTCTGCAGGTAGAAGCTTGCGTACTGGAATAAGACTGCACCAGTACAAAAATTGTAAAAAGAAGTTTCTTATTAAAAAGAAGATAGAGACAATTCCAGCAGGTGGTTTTCACCCACATTGGGTTTCTGCCTTATATCTTGTGTTCATGTGTGTGTGATTGTATGTTCTATTTTACTACACCTGGTTACTATTTATATGGTTCTGATACACTAATTAAAGATCAACATATGATAAATTAACTGAATCATAAGTTTGTAGGATATACGCTAGTTGCCTTAAATACAGTTGCGTATACACGCAAGTTCCATCAATTGAAGTAGCGTATAATAATTTGATTATGGAAATGAAATATTATTGACTTGATAATACTGATTCACCCCCCCTCTCAGTATTATTTCCAACAATTGGTATTAGAGTAGGTCCTTTAGAAGAAGCTTGATCGCTTGAAGGAAGATCTATCATCATGAGTAACTATGAAAGAGAGGGATCCATTAGACCACCAATCTTTGATGGGAGCAACTTCGTTTATTGGAAGGTAAGAACTACAACCTATCTTCAATCTCTTGGAAAAGATGTCTGGGAAATCATGGAAGGAGGATATACATTTCCATCAGCAATTCCTACAGATGCAGTAGGTAAAAAGCAATATGAAACCAATTCCAAGGCTGTCAATACATTATTGGGGAGTCTGTCACAATCAGAATTTGTCAAAGTTTTGCAGCGCAAAACCGCCAAAGAAATATGGGACAAGACCGTTCTAAGCTATGAAGGAGACAATTAGGTAAAACATGAAAAACTGCAATCTCTCATAATTCAATATGAAACTCTCAAAATGCACAATGATGAAAGTATCGCTAGTTACTTCTTACATATAGATGAGATTGTTAATTGCATGAAGAACTTGGGTGAAGAGATAAAAGAAGTTACTTTAGTTGAAAAGGTTTTAAGATCCTTGTCTACTAAGTTTGAATAAAAAGTATCTTCCATAGAAGAAAAGCAGGATCTTCAGACTATTACTATGACACAACTGCACATAATCTTAACTGCGTTCGAAATGAGAAAAGGAGGTCCATCAGATATGAGAGAAGCCACATTCAAAGCTTTAGGAAGAGAAGAACTCAATGAATCAAGACATATTTCAGAAGGAGAGGAAGAAGCAAACTTTGTCAAGAACCTTCAACGGGGTTCTGGAAGATTCAGAGGTAAACTACCTTTCAAATGTTTTTCTTGTGGAAGAGTCAGTCATTATGCTGCCAAATGTCCTCATAAAGATAAGCTTGATAAAGGTAAGGAATCAGCAAAATGAAATAGAAAACAAAATGTAAGTAAGAAGAGCTACTATCCTCATGAAGATAACAATGGTTTATCAAATAGTGATGAAGATGAAAATAGTAATGACTATGGACTTCTAATGGCTTTTGAAGATGATGATTTCTTCGATGCTTTAGATGAAGATGACCTTTATGAAGAAATCTCTAAACTCAAAATATGTTTCGAAGAAAAGAATATGATTATAGATACTCTGACATTCCAACTTGCTGAAAGAGAAAAAAACAATGAAAAGCTAGAATGTGAAATTGTGGGTCTAAGAAAGGATATTGAGAAAACAAAAGCTCTCAATCTTAGATTTTATAAAGGATCAAAAAACTTAAATGAAATTATCAAAGTGCAGCATTCTCCTCTGATACAGACAGGACTTGGATATACTGAAGAAGCATCCTGAGAAGAGAAGCCGTCAACCTCCACTAAAAGCTATCTTGATGCAGCAAAGAGTAGTGAACAGTTTGACAATCGACAGCAAAGGCATAAAGCAGATCAACAAGTAAATCAAGCTCATTTTACTTCAAGGATGAATAGAAGCTACAAACCTTAGTTAAATCATACTCAATTCGCTTCAAGAATGAATATCAATAGCAACTACAATCACCAGGTCAGTAGATTTGATAATCGCAGGAACTTCTGTAATGGCCAATGTTTTTCATGTCATAACTTTGGACACAAAATTGCTCAATGTGTTGCTTACAAGACCATCATGACTAGAGAAGGACGAAATCAAAGGAATGTGATAGGGATTATGAAATGGACCTACAATAACTTTTATCTTCTTGAAAATGAAATAGAGTGCCCTATCTGCAACAACTTTGGTCATGAAGAATCTGAATGCAGGAGTTAATTTTGGCAAACATATCAGAAGGAGCAAACTTCATTAAATACCAAATATGGAGAAAGAAAGAACCACAAACAGAAAGATGTGGTATAGCCCTGTATGCAGAAGGACAAGAAAATCAGTGGTACATCGACAGTGGATGCTCAAAACACATGACAGGTGATAAATAAAAACTTCAGTCATATAATGCCTTATAAAAGGAAAAGAAGGTCTCATTTGGAAATGACACTCCTGCTGTCATAAAAGGTAAAGGTTCTATTCTTCTTAAAAGAAAAAGTTAAAGCTGGGAACATTATGTATGTTGATGGTCTAAAGCATAACCTGTTGAGTGTCAGTCAAATGTGTGATCAAGGAAATGAAATAGTATTTCGATCAAATGGATGTGTTGTTCGTGAGCTTGATACAGGACAAACCGTGATAAAAGGTATAAGAACTCCAAAAAACTTATGTATACTCAAGGGATGACAACAACAATGCTATCTAAGAAAAAATGATGAACACTGGCTATGGCACAGAAGATTGGGGCATCTAAGCTTCTCTCAAATAAGAAAAACAAGCAAATTCCAGGTTGTTCGTGATCTTCTTGATATCAGCATTCTAGAAAATACAATATGCAAATCATGTCCATTTGGCAAGAAAACCAGGTCACAATTCCCTGAAAAGGAAGGATCAGCTAGTAAGCCTATTGAACTTGTTCATACTGATTTATGTGGTCCATCAAGGAAAAAGCCACATCAGGAGATGAATACTTTATATTGTTCATTGATGATTTTTCCAGAATGTGTTGGATAGGGCTTCTAAAGCATAAAGATGAAGCATTTGAAAAATTCAAAGCCTTCAAAGCCTTGGTTGAAAATGAATAGATCACAAAATCAAATGTCTTAGATCTGATCGAGGAGGGGAATTTACCTCAGATGAATTCTTTGATTTTTGTGAAGAACAAGGAATAAAAAGGAAATTCTCCACTATAAGGACTCCTCAGCAAAATGGATTGGTAGAAAGGATGAACAAAACTATTCAACAAATGGCTCATGCTATGCTAGATGAGTCTGGAACTCTTGCAACCTTCTGGGGTGAAGCTGCATTTGCTGTCGTCACTATTCTCAACAAAGAAAATGCTCAGGTAAACAACACTCAAACTCCACATGAACTTTGGTATGGTAAGACTCCTACCGTAAATACTTCAAAGTTTTTGGAAGCAAATGTTACATCAAAAGGACTGATGAAAAACTTGGCAAGTTTGAACGCAAAGAAGATGAAGGCATTCTCCTTGGTTACTCTTCTCGAAGTAAAGGATATAAGTGTTATAATAAAAGACTTGGGAAAATTATTGAAAGTATTGATGTTATGGTTGATGAAGTATGCAAAAATCCAAAGCAAGTAAAAATCGAAGATTGTGGAGAAGATGAGGATTATCCTTCCACATCAAATCAGACTAATTCTAAATAAGAAACCAATGAAGCACCAGAAGAACAGATAACGGCAAAAGAAAAGACTCCATCTAGGTATGTTTAGAAAAATCATCGAGAGACTCAAATTTTGGGACAGAAAGAGGCAGGTGTGCAGACAAGAAGAACTATTACAGAAGCTTCAAGCTATCTATCTTTTCTTTCCTCCACCGAACCTCAAAATGTAAATGAAGCATGCAAAGATGAATGTTGGGTCAAGGCCATGAATGAAGAACTTGAATTAGTTCCTAGACCTCATGATAAGAATATCATAGGAACCAAATGGATATTCAAAAATAAGCTGAATGAAAATGGTGAAGTTATTAGAAAAAGGCCAGACTTGTTTGTAAAGGATATGCTCAACAAGAAGGTATAGCTTTTGAAGAAACTTTTGCACCTGTTGCTAGACTTGAAGCCTTAAGAATGTTTCTTGCTCTGTCTAGTTTTCAGAAATTCAAAGTATACCAAATGGATGTAAAATTTGCCTTTCTTAATGGGGACTTAGAAGAAGAAGTATATATTGAGCAACTAAATGGATTCATCCTTGGAAATGATCCAAAAATTGTATGCAGACTCAGAAAGGCTCTCTATGGTCTAAAACAAGCTCCAAGGGCCTGGTATTACCATCTTGACAAATACCTCCATCAACAAGGTTTTTCAAAAGGATCAACTGATAGTAATCTATATACAAAGATTGACAATAATAAATTGCTAATACTTCTTGTGTATGTTGATGATATCATTTTTGGTAGAAATGAAGAAGCCATGAGTCAAAAATTTGCTTTGGTAATGCAGCAAGAATTTGAAATGTCCTTGCTTGGTGAGCTCACATATTTTCTTGGTCTACAAGTTCAACAAAAGAAAGATGGTATTTTTCTGTCACAAACCAAGTATCTCAAGCAGATCTTAAAAAAATACGGCATGGAAGATTCTAAACCAGTATGTACCCCTATGGTAACAAGATGCAGTCTCAGCTCAAATGATGAATCAACAGTAGTACATCAACCAACCTATAGATCCATGATTGGTAGTCTACTTTATCTAACAGGTACCTGACTAGACATCATGCATGCAGTGGGAATAGTTGGAAGATTTCAAGCCAATACAAAGGAATCACACCTTTAGGTAGTCGAAAGGATTTTCAAATATCTTCAAGGGACACGGAATTTTGGTTTATGGTATCCTAGAGATACAGATCTTACACTTCATGCATATACATATGCAAATTGGGCAGGAAGCATTGATGACAGAAAAAGCACTAGTGGTGGTGCATTCTATATGGGTTCTAGATTAGTGTCTTGGTTGAGCAAGAAACAAAGTTGAATTGCATTATCTACACCTGAAGCAGAATATGTGGCTGCTGCATCTTGCTGCACACAACTCCTTTGGATGACGCAAACATTACAAGACATTTAGATCACATGTACTCCACCCATCTCCATTCTATGTGATAATACAAGTGCAATCAGTATTTCAAATAATCCAGTCATGCATTCCAAGACCAAGCACATACCCATCAAATATAATTTTTTACGTGAACAAGTGCTTGAACAAAAGGTCAAATTGGAGTATGTTCCCTTCAAAGAATAGGTTACTGATATATTCACCAAACCACTGCCCAGAGAGACATTTGAATATCTCAGATAGAAACTGGGAGTATTTGATGCATCATCTTGCCGTTGAAACTTATCTGTTTCAGAGAAAGTGGTCACACGTGAGTTTCATGAAGCATATCCGCGTACATATGTCGGTTGCTGTGGATACAATAGCGTATATGTTGGTTTGAAGAGAAACAGTGGGCCAGACTCAAGATGAAAGAAGTCTGATATGGGTCTGATAGTGATCATCTATCATAGGTTTAGGGGCAGCACATACTTCTAATAATGCATTGTTGGCATTATCTTAGAAGATCTTGGTACAAATTCACAGTTTTTTTTTATTCAGGTGGAACAGGTTTAGGGGGAGATCATGGTTACTGGTCTAGATGGTGATTGACAGATGCTGTTGATGATAGTTTCTGATAACTATCATGGTCTTGTTTCAGATATTTGGTCTCTATGTCATGTATATCTTTTAATGTCAAGGTCATGAAATGACCTATTTTGTTTCCCCACTATGCATGGGATGGATGATGTAATGTTCTTATTTTGACATGTATAAACATTTGGTATATCCCCACTTGGTTGGGTGGATGAGTCAAACTTGGTATATCCCCACTTGGTTGGGAGATGGATGTATGTATGAGTCAATGGTGATAGGAAGGTCATTTATGATGTATAGAGTCTTGTTCTTCTGTTAGAACATCTTTTTGCAGATCCTTGCTTATATTTAGGGGGAGCATTCAACATGTACGCAGGGGAAGCATATCCCTTTGCCCTTGATGACAAAGGGGGAGAGTGACTTGGGGTTTCCATCAAGTCCAAAGGGGGAGATTGTTGGCATTATGACACAGATTTGGCACTATGACACAAGTGTTGTCCTTGATGGCAACTCACTTAGATGTCAAATCACAGTTCAGACTCACGAAATGAAGAAAGAGAGGTATACAAAGGTTCCCCATTTACCAAGCCGCGTGTACACATGGGTTTGCAGAACAAAAGGCACGTATAGTGTACACATGCACTTTTAGGGAAGGAAAGGCACGTACATGTTGGAAAACTTAGTTTTGGTCTGTGGTATTTGGTCCATGGTATTTTTATCCTTGGTATTGGTCCAAGGTATCTTGTCCGAAGTGTTGACCCTAGGTATTTGGTCCAAGGTATTAGTTCTAAGTGGTTTTTGTCCATGGTATTGAGTAAGGCCTAAGACTATAAAAGGAGGAGAATATCATTAGGCAAATGCACTCATGCATTGAATATCTAATGAAGAGAAAGATCCAGAATACAGGTTATTGGGTTATGGTGCATAGCTGCATCTGAATCAAGGATGAAACTTAGCACTTGATGAAGGATAATATCTAATGATGGGTCAAGATCTTAAGGCTTGAAGAGAAGTATCTTTATGTGGTTTTTGATCTTTTATCTGAATAACTGGCGCATATTGTAATCTGTAAATATGATGATCTGGGTATAACTGATGTCTGGAATTGTTGTAAAGTTTAAATCATCATTTATAGGTTTGTACGCAGATTCACTTTAGCAAAGGCTTGTATACACGCTGGTTCCGCATATCAAAACAGCGTATACATCTTAAATTTGATTTGCGGATCTATACATAGGTTTACCTTGAGAAAACAACATATGTATGCAAGTTCAACACATTGAAGTAGCGTATACCTCATAAAATATGCTTTAGCTACTTCTGTTTGCTGTTGTAGTGTTTTGGGTTCTGGCTTGGATTCTGGTTACTGTTACTGTATTCTGGTTACAACATTCCGAGAAGTGATTGAATGATTCATTTTGGTTGGTGCGAAGTAGATTGGTCGATGCAAATATATTTGATGTTTGATTGATGTTATTGATGGATCCAATATGAAAATTTATGAAACATGGTCCCTGGAAGAAAAGAGAAGGTTTTAGCCTTCTGTAGGCCAGCACCTACGTACTAGTAAACACATCAGCTAGTACAAGAGCTAGGGGGTTGTATCTCCCTTCTAGGAGAAGCTAGAGAATGAGAGAAGGTTGTAGCCTTCTGCAGGTAGAAGAGTGCGTATTGGTATAAGACTACACCAGTACAAAAATTGTAAAAAGAAGTTTCTTATTAAAAAGAAGATAGAGACGATTGCAACAGGTGGTTTTCACCCACATTGGGTTTCCACCATATATCTGTGTTCATGTCTTTGTGATTATCTGTTCTATTTTACTGCACTTGGTTACTATTTATATGGTTCTGATGCACTGATTAAAGATCAACATATGATAAATTAACTGAATCATAAGTTTGTAGGATATACGATAGTTGACTTAAATACAGTTGCGTATACATGCAAGTTCCATTAACTGAAGTAGCGTATAAGAATCTGATTATGGAAATGAAATATTATTGACTTGCTAATACTGATTCACCCCCCCCACCCCCCCAGTATTATTTCCAACATCCCACACCAAGATCTAGATATCATCAAGGGAAAACTATAACTGAGATATCAACCCTAACTAGGCCAAGATTTCCTTCCAAGTACCATCATATGGGAAATTTATGGTACTCATCTCTCCGTCTCAACCAAATCATAGATATCCATCAATCCAATCATGCTTCATAAACTTCTAAGGGAGAGATAAACACATCAACTACCTGTTCAATCATTAGATCATCTAATAGCTTCACGACCCCAAATAGTAATGATACTTTATCATCAATATGCTAACATAAAATATAGGGCCCTCAATCATTCTGATGCTACTTAGTCCATCTTAATATCAAAAACATATCCATGGAAGCTTCCTTCTCCAACTTCTTCAACAACACCAAGCTCAGCTTCAACACTTCTTAAAAAAAACCAAGTCTTGTTCATGACCTCATTAAACACGAATAACCATTAGCAATCCTTAAGCTATTCTTTGATCTCATTCTCTCCTTCCTATACATATGGTTGACACATCATGTCCTCCCTCTCAACCATGGAGGATATATAATTTTCTTCATCCAAGCTCCCTTTGAACATCAAGAAAGTGGTCCAACAAGACATGACCATAAAGTTATCTAAAACCTGCTACCTTTCCTGTTAGTGTCATATATTACTTTGGACCAAATGCCAAAGTAATCCTCTCAATTCACAAAATTGAGTCACAATCATATCATGTCTATCTGTCACATAATCTTCTTGAAATGTATCTTCTTCAAGTAGCAAGATCTAATTGAATTATCAGAGTCATTGGATCAAGATGTCATGTCTTATCTACACCATGGTCTTTCGTCATGCATCCAATTATTTTCATATGTGTGTACTATTGGATTCTTCAATAATTCATCTTATTTCAAGATACCATTTCAAATGTTGATTTATACCAACATATCTTCAACCGAAAGATACCCAAACTTTATCCAAGCCATATCATGCCAATGTAACGATGCATATTCCTCTTCTTCAACTAGTAATATGACCTCCTTCAACCTGTTCCTCATCTCCAAGATAAGATCCCGTCATGCTACAACTATACTAACAAGCTTCTAGGAAGCCTGATTCAATTATGAGAGAGTAGAAGATATCCACAATATCATCATGGTCCTTCTTCCAGAGAATGATGAAATCTTCCCACGACTTCATCAAGGAGGATCCTTAAGTCATCCTTTCAAATCACCAATTAACTGCCGCATGACTACTAATTATTATTTCTATATGAATGCATCAGGCTAATGTACAATGAATTATTATTCAATGCAACCAGGATCTACTTCATATGTCCATCAAGGTCCTTATCATTCCTTATTTCCATCATGCTCATTACTGATACATAGTCATACTTGAGTCTTACTTTGCTTGACCTTCTGACCTTATCATTTCGCTTTTACATTGAGTGCCTGTAATACTTATTGAAAATTACAACCAAGCAAGATATACAAGTACAATAACATGATGTTATGTTTTCAAACTAGGGCTTCCATGGAACCTTAGAGGATGAGTTCCTAGGGTTTTGAAACAAAAACTCTAGCTTTAGTTCAAGTTATCATCCACATCCATATTATTGAGTGTGGAGCCTAATTATCTTCTTGATTTATAGGTCTCAGTCATGTTGGACACCAATTCCTAAACGGAGCAACAATGTCACCCATATGATAGCTGTCAGAGGGGTCCAGGGGGGGAGACGACTACTTTTAATGAGCCTCCCTGGTGGGGGTTTGGGACAACACCCTCGAAGATAAAAATAGATGAAAATTTTCCTTGTAAAATATTGTAATTTCATAGTTAATCTAGGTCATTCATTAGGCAGTTGATCTAATAATAGAAGTTATGTTAATTTAGGGTTTTTTTCCATAGAAGGCAACCATCGGTTTATATGAGAGAATTGTATTGTGGATGTGCATTCTTATTCTAAGCGAGAGAGAGAGGGGAGGTTGTGTGAGAGGTGAAGAGGAAATTACAACGGATTTGTTGTAGGTTGTATCTCTTCATTTTGTTGGATACTATAAGGAAGGACTGGCTGTTTCACTATGGACATAGCCCAAATTGGGTGAACCACATATATGTGTCTCTCTTGTTTTATGTTTTTTTGTATTTATGTTTCTGCAAAATTTTATGTATTTCATTCCTCCATTACTTAATTTCTAACAATTGGTATTAGAGTCGAAGGTATATTTGGCTGATAAACTCATAAGAAAGAAGGGTTCATGGTTTGAGTGGGGAGCAATGGAAAAAAAAGGTAGGTTTAGGGTCAATAAATTTAATGACCAAACTTATCAACTGTGGCAGATGCAGATGGAATATTATCTGTATCAGAAAGAACTGTACCTACTATTGAGTGGAAAATCAAAGAAGACGACGAGTATGAAAAACATATAATGGGATCTTCTCAACAGAAAGGAACTAGGAACAATAAGGCTATGTCTGGTAGCTTCAAAGGAAATGAAAACATAAGGTTTAATGATGACATTAACCAAACTATATGAAAAACCCTCGGCCTCAAATAAGATATTTCTTATGAAGCATCTATTTAATATGAATATGTCAGAACGTGGATTTGTTTCTAATCATTTAAATGAATTTAACATGATTACTAGTTAGTTAAGTTTTGTAAGGGAAAATTTTTATTATGAAGTTAGGGCTTTGTTATTTATGTGCTCATTTCCAGAAAGTTGGAATGGCTTAGTTATGGCTATTAGTAACTTTGTCTCTAGATCTAGCACTTTAAAGTTTGATGATGTTGTTGGTGCCATCCTTCATGAGGAAATGCAACGGAAAAGCCCTAGAGAGACATCAGGTAATGATTTGATTGTAGAGACTAGGGGAAGAAAAATGGAAAGAGGAAGAAGCCTAGGAAATCACAGTAATTCAAGAAAATGTAGATCCAAATCCAGATTAGGGATAATGTGCTGTGTTAGAGCCTAGATTTGTCTCAGGCTGAAAAGACAAGGTTCTAGGTCCACGTCAAACCACGCTCAGCCTCGTAGCTAGCCCTACGAGGACAGGAGAGGGCTCTCTCCGGGTCAATCTTGGTAAAAGGTGATCAATGAGGCTTGAGATGACTAAATTTGCAATTGATCTTAGGCTAGGTATGAAGTACAAGGATTTTGAGGTTGATTTTTGAGGTTTTTGTTGAATTAAAGGGAAAGGCAATTTTGGGTGCGGGGATGAGACACAATTTTTGCAGAGGTCTACTTGGGGAAAGGTAGGCGATTGTCTTGATGCTTTTAAAGAAAATGAATGGCTAGATCTGACTGGTGAGAAGCTAAGGAGAGCAAGAAGCTTTCAAGGATTCTCCTTAAACAGATGAAAACATGAAAAATCAAACAAATTCAAAGGTAGAGAATAACAATCTATGGATTCTACCTTAACACTTCATTTGTTCAATTACAGAAGATGAGAGAAGGAAGGTGATACACATAATAACTTAAAAATATGTAAAGAAGCACACCATCAACACATAAAGCCACATGGATTCCAAACAGTGCTCCAAAACCCTGGTCTTTCCTTTGCCAAAAATGCAGAAGTGAATGTACAATAGAGTGTCAAGCTTTTCCCAAGAGTCCAACCATGAAAATGACTTAGAAATTACATAATATAGGCAAGCCAACCTCTTCCCTTGCCTCTAGGGGTCGAGCTCATCATTCTAGGAGCTGTTTCAACCAATTCTAAACAAAGCGCTAAAATCTAGGCAGTCAAAACAACTTGCCTCTATAAGGTAGGAAACTGTTTCATTCATTAAATTTTCACTCTTTGGTGAATGAATCTTCTAGAACAAGTAACTAAGTGTGAAAATTACATCATGTTCATTCAATTACATCAAGAGAAGTCAAAAATGACATCCCAAAGCAAAACAAGTCAAACTGGCCGAATTTCTGAGCTGAAAGATGAAAAATTGGGCCAAAAACCTATATGCGCCGCGTTGATTTTTATATGCGCCGCTATACTTTGCTGCCGATTTTGAGGTACTTGCTGAAATCTAAATTGAGCTTAGGTTGGCTTGTTGGAAAGCCCTACCTATCTACTTTCCAACCCAAGTGGAATTTTCCAATTTGGTGTCCATTTTCCCCTCCAAAAGTGCATTCTCCCAAGACTGCTTCTTGTGTGTTAAAATAGGGGTAGTGAGGTCATTTTTTGCATGTTTTTTGACCTTTTGGGGACCCAGAGCTTGCCCAAATTTCTTTTCCAAGTACGAAAATTCATGATTTTTCATCACAAATCCAAAACTACAAGCCATTTGTGATTTGGAGCTCCCAATCCTAAGCGTCACGCAAGGTGCGCAGCACATATAGAGAAAAACCCTGTTTTTTGTGCCAAAAATTTCAAAATTAACAAAATTTTCTCCAAATTTCTTGAAATTTGGGCTGGGGGTCCCGAATCAAGTACCATGCTCAGCCAAAGAGGCTTCGGCCAAGATTTGGAGTCAATCGTGCACTTTTTGCCTCTTTTTCTTTTTGATTGCCTTCTTCAATTTCGCCTTTAGATTCCTTATCCGTGCCTCGCAGACCTTGTTCCGCACCATGTAGTGGAAAGCCATGTGTCTCAGCAATGCTTTGTCCCTATCGGCCCTGTTTAGCAGTCTCTTTGACCTCATATCACTCATCTCACTTTTTAGAGTGCCTAGCAAACTTTTCTGCCCCCTTCAATTCAAGGAGCTTGACTGAGATATCACTTTGATTTGAAGGCTGATAATTAATCTGCTATGGAATACCTTGATCATAAATTTGTTGGGCCAAGTAATTAATATTTTTAGAATGGCAACCTGATATCTCAGGCAAAATTTGACTAGAGGTAGAAGACTGTACCTGGCCTAAAGGCTGTCCTTGAAAGATGAGTGTGCCTGTTGTGTGAATTGAGTAAGAAATTGGTTATTACTCTGTGACTGCCCTTGACTAGCTAACTTTACATGTGAACCAGATGAAGATTGCATTTGATTGCCTGATTGTGTTTGTATCAAGCTTTGATTTCGTGCCTCAAACTGATTTCTTATCTGTACATGCAACTGATTCGTGGCTGAAGGTGCCTTTGTCAACAATGGATCATTGCCTTGAAGAACAGAGGATGGTGTTTGATTAAAATTGATTTCCTTGCTTCATTGGCAAAGACAGCCTTGATGTCATTTTTGGATATGGGGAATAAGGGGTTTAAGGAATAGGATTTAGATTTTTGGATAACGATTAGGGTTTAGGAATGTGTAGCTAGGGTTTGGGAATTTGCATGTGGAATTTTGAGAAATGAGATTTGGGAAATGGGATTAGTGAACTTTTTAGGGATATGTGAGTTTAGGGATAGGGAAATCAAGAGAAAAATGGAATAAGGGAGTGGTGAGGGAATAAAGGATGGACTTGGTAACAAAACAATAGTTTGAAACCCTAGGCAGCAATTTGCTCTGAGAAATTTCAAAGGTAGGGTTTGCTTTCTTTTGAACACTCACCATACACAAACACCATCAAACCACCATCAAATTTGGATGAAAAGGAATAATCAGAGGGTTAACCTACTTGAACAAGTGATGATCCACAGGTTTCGGGCGATTTGGAGCAAATTTGTGAATTAGTTGATGGCTCGGCGCATTGGGCAACTGGCGCGGCGCACAGGGAAGGCGCGGCGCATATAGCTTCATTTCTCAGTGCAAAAATACACTGGCGTGACGCATATGGAAGGCGCGACGCATATAGCCTGTGCGTAGCACCTTTTTGTAGGAGACTTTTGGAGGCCTTCTCGGTGTCGAAATGGGGCACAGGATAGCTCGTTGGAAAGGTATTTTAGTCAAATTTCCATCCCAATTAGAATTTTTCAATTTAGAGTTTATTTTCCCTGTCAAAAATCAAATCTCCCAAGACTGGTCAAAATGTGCCAAATGAGGCTGCCCAAAGGCAGAGTGTTGTTACAGTCAACTTTTGAATGCCTTCCTCAACTCCAAATTGAGCTCATGATAGATCATTGGAAAGATATTTGTGTATAGTTATCATTTTACTCATCAAGAAAGTCATTTGGCCAACCAAGCTAGGAGAAAACTTGATTTTTCCAAGGTCACTTCAGAGGTGCACTCAATTCTCCTGAGGCAATGATATTTTTGATATTTCTCTATAAACATGACACCTGTGTAAAAAGTGAATGAGGTTTTTCTTTATTGGCATATTTTTGACAAAAACCTCTCTCATTTTTCCTAAATTCATCTTTTATTGCTCACAAAAATCATTTGAGTGAAACCTATCCCGAAGTGTGGAACAAGGGAATTGTCGAAATGAAGCGAAATGAAGGGTATAAGGGGCTTCTAAATTCTTGAGAAAATTTTTGGAAGTAGGGAGGGATGTTAGGAAGAAGGGGAAAGTGGAATCTTAGAGATTGCGTGAGGGGAAGGGGTCCAAAAGGGAAAAACACAAGCCCAACCTAGAAAATTGCCAGGTTGTAGCAAGAAACTAGGGTCTGTGCAAAAATGAGGAATTTTTGGGATATCAATGATGGGAAGTGTTTAATAAGGTACATGAAGGATAGGGGAAGGTGTATGAACATCTGGATACAAGTTTTGCTAATGATTTGACCATTCAAGAGAAATTGCCTTCAAAACCCTAGAGAGGGAAATGAACCTTGCCTAGGCGCAACTGAAGCATGAACAAGGTGTAAAATGACCCAATGGAACCTGACATGATGATGAATACCCTTTGAATGATGGTACACTCAGCTGAATGATGACATGGACTGACATTTGGACAACTTTGGAAGGAGTGAAAGCAAACCCTAGACCTAATGCCTAGTGACCAAATTTTGCTTGAAGACTCACTAAAATGACAAAATTTGACCTTGACACCTTAAAATCACTTTTAAAGAGCATGTTTGATCACTGGAGTAAGGCTGGAAAGACTGACACTAACATGCTGGAAATGTGGGAAGAAAGGACACCTGAAGAAAGTCTGCAAATATCATAAGGGAAAAGAAGGAGATGGAAAACAAGAGAACAATCATGAAGCGAATGTGATAGGAGATGTGTTGCAAGATTATTTGATTGTTTGATTATATAATATTATTGATGTCTGGTGGTAGATTCAAGGGCCTCATTCCATGCCACACCTGATAGGAAACATTTTGATGACAATGTTCAAGGAGATTTTGGAGAGGTTTGTCTGGGTGATGATAAACCATATAAAATCATTTCAATGGGCAAGGCTTTTATAAAGAAACAAAATGGAAATTAATGGCTATTAAATGAGGCAAGGCGTGTTCAAGAGCTGAAGAAAAATGTCATTTCAACAGGGAAGTTAGGTAGTGAAGGTTGTGTAACTACATTGATAGAGAAAACCTATAAGGTCACTAAAGGAGCCGTGGTAATAATAGAAGGAGAATAGGTTGGTACATTGTATTGATGTAATTGTATTTGGAATTATAAGCTTAGACACATGAGTGAGAAGGGGATGCATATTATTCACTTAAAAAATTTGTTTCCAGGTTTGAAGCATGTTGATTTGGATTTCTGTGAAAATTGTGTTTATGGAAAGAAGAAGAGAGTCATATTTATTAGAGTTGGGAAATAAAATAAGACTGAAAAGCTATAGCTTGTGCATACAAATGTATGGGGATCTACTTAGGTATCATCTCTTGGTGGATCTTGCTATTATGTTACTTTTATTGATGATGCAGCTAGGAAAACCTAGATTTATTGTATTCAAAATAAATCTAATGTATTTGATACTTTCAAGAAATGGGAATTTTTGGTTGAGAATGAGACAAGAAAGGAATTGAAGTGTCTCAAATTAGACAATGAAGGTGAATAATGCAATAAAGAATTTGATAAATAATTTTTAGAGGATGGAATTCAAAGAGAGAAGACAGTTCCAGGAACACCACAAGGAATGGTGTTTCAGAGAGAATGAATAGGACAATCATGGAGCATGCAAGGTGCATGCGATTGCATGCGGGATTGCCTTTACAATTTTGGGCAGATGTTGTAGATACTCCTGTTTATCTAATAAACAGAGGGCCTTCAAGTTCCTTGGATGGTGGTATTCTAGAGGAGGCATGGACAAGTAAAAAGGAAAACTATTCATTTTTAAACACTCTTGATTGTGAATCCTTTGTCCACATTAATAAAGAAAATAGAACAAAGCTTGAGAAAAAATAAAAGAAATGCACCTTTATTGGATATGTTGTTAATGATTTTAGTTATCGCTTATATGACTATGAAAATAAAAAAATAAGTAGGAGTAGAGATGCATGTTCAATGAAAAGGTCTTGTATAAGGATGAAATGTAGGAAAAGAAACAAGAAAAGGAAAACAACGAATACACAGTTCTTGATGAGATGACAAAAAAAGTAAAGGTTCCTAAAAATTATAATGATCAACAGCCACAACAAAAAAAACAACCACAATAACAACATGCACCTAAAATACCTGAAAGTGGTGTTAGAATATCTACTAAGATAAGTAGACCCCCTAAATGATACTCTCTTTCATTATAATATGTATTATTGACTAATTCTGGTGATCCATAAAGATATGAAGAAGCAATGCAGGTCGAACACATGAAGAAGTGGGAGAAATCCATGAAAGAAAAGATGGACTCCTTGATGCATAATCAGACTTGGGACTTAGTCAAGTTGCCTAAAAGTAAAACAAAATTGCAGAATAAATGGGATTATAGGTTTAAGGAAGACGATGGAGGAAAATAAAGGTATAAGGATAAAATTGTGGTGAAGGGGTTTGCATAAAATAAAGGTATATACTTTGATGAAATTTTTTCTCTTGTTATTAGAATGACTCCAATCAGAACTATTTTAAGTCTAGTGGTAGTAGAATATTTGCATATTGAGTAGTTATATGTAAATACAACCTTTCTCCATGGGGATTTGGAGGAATACATATATATGCAACAACCAAAATGGTATGAGGTCAAAGGGAAGGATAAATTAGTGTGTAAATTGAAGAAGAGATTGTATGGATTAAAACAGGTGCCAAGGCAGTGGTATCTAAACTTTGACAAGTTTATGTCTGAACAAGGTTATACTAGATGTTACTCTAACCATTGTGTTTATCTTAAAAATAAAAATTATGGCATATATATTATATTTCTATTGTATGTAGATGACATGCTTGTTGCAGGGTCTAACATACAAGAAACAAATGTGCTCAAAATAAAATTGGCAAATTCATCTGCAATAAAGGATTTGGGTGTTGCAAAAAAAATACTTGGTATGAGAATAACTAGAGACATGAAAAATAAAAAATTAACATTGTCTCAGCGTGATTACATAGAAAAGGTGTTGGAAAAATTTAATATGCATAATGCAAAACTAGTTAGTACACCTTTGGCTAGTAATTTCAAACTATGTAAGGAGACGTGTCCCAAGAGTCAAGAAGAGATGGGTTATATGTGTAAAGTTTCATATGCATCATCAATTGGAAGCTTAATGTATGCAACTGTGTTCAAAATACCTGATATTGCACATGTAGTGGGAGTTGTAAGAAGGTATATGAAAAATCTAGGAAAAGAGATTTGGATCGTAGTGAAGTGGATTCTCAAGTATTTGAGAGGTACCGCAAATAAAGCATTATGCTTTGGTGTTTTAAACATGCTCTACATGGATATGTTGATGCAGATATGGAAGGTGATAGAGATAATAGGAGGAGCACCACAGGGTATGTGATCACTGTAGGTGGAACAACTATCAATTGTGTTCCAAATTTGCAAAACATTGTTTCACTTTCAACAATAGGAGAAAATTATGTTATTTCTACAGAGGATACTAAAGAAATAATTTGGTTACAAAGGTTTATGGATGAACTGGGAAAGAAGCAGGAGATGGGAAGGTTATATAGTGACAACGAGACTGCAATCCATCTTCAAAATAACTCACCTTTTCATTCCAATACTAAACATATACAACTGAAGTACCATTTCATACATTTAGTGTTGGAAGATGGGCAATTGAACCTATAAAAGATACACATTAGTCAAAATCCTGCAGATATGTTAACAAAAGTTGTAACTAGGGAGAAATTGAGATTCTTCTCAGTTTCAATTGATCTTCAAGTATGATGGTGAAGATTAGAAACAAATAGGTCCAAGTGGAGTAATTTTCCAACAAGTGAAGAAACGATGGATTTTATATAATCAGTCTCCTAGTGAGAGTTTGTTAGGTAAGGATCTTGATTATCTTCTTGATTTAGAGGTATCAGCCACATTTGACCCCAGTTCCGAAAATGGGGTGGCAATGTTGCCCGTATGATAGCCATTAGGGGGATCCAAGGGGGGCCGATGAATACTTTTAATGAGCCCCCCCTTGACATAGGTTCAAGGGCAGTGCCCCTGAAGCTAAAAATAGATGAAAATTTGCCTTCTAAAATATTGTAATTTCGTAGTCAACTTGGGTCGTTCATTAGGTGAGTGATATGACAGTAGAAGTTATGTTAATTTAGGGTTTTTTTCCTTAGAAGGAAACCCTCAGTTTATATGAGATAATTTTATTATGACTATTCATTATTATTCTGAGTGAGAGAGAGAGAGAGGAGTTCATGTGAGAGCGAGGAGGAAATTACAGTGGATATGTTGTAGGTTGTATCTCTTGATTTTGTTGGATAATATAAAGGAAGGAATGAATGTTTCTTCGTGGAAATAACCCAAATTTGGTGAACCATGTATATCTATGTCTCTCTTCTTTTATTTGTTTCTGTATTTGTGTTTCCACAATATTTTATATATTTCACTGCTCTGTTAGGCTACCCACAAACCCTAAGAGTTAGGGTTTCTATGAAGGAACACTCATATTAATGATAGGGTTTCTACAAGTCCATGATTTCCATGAGTTATATAGGTTTTATAAAAGCTATATGCCAACATCCTTCCAAGAAACAAGCACACCCCATAAACCCTAAAATAATTCAAGTTAGACCCTTAATATATTCAAATAATTATATGTACCTTATAGTCAAGGATTACCTTAGTCATTCATGATTATGGGAATCCTGTAAATCCTTTCTTCTTGATGCCATGATCTCCTTCCTCTTTTCAAAGGATGCCTTCAAGGGGTACTGCACTTCTATTGATTCCAAGAGCATTTCCAAATGAAGAAGATCTTCATAATGCTACTAACGTAGCCTCTCAAACAAGGCATATTTCTTGCATACTTATTTTATCAATCTTATAGTGTCATATCCTTTGGTTAGGGCTACCCATATTTCATATAGGATCTCTTATCAAGTCAACCTAGTTCCTCTTCAAAAAATCCTCTAACTGTGTGGTGGGCTCCAGTATTGCAGCAATAATGCTACAACTCCTGGGATTCCCTTCTTTACTTTTATCAACCCGGTAGTTCGTAACAAACTTGGAAGCAACGGCGCTATATGCACAAGTACTAGCTCTTGTCGCAGGCTGTCACTTGATCAGCTGGCACAAGTACGCTAGGAGCTTAAGCCAACTTCTATGAGTTCTTAGAAGAAGATTTTAATTGTGATGGATGAAAGCTAACTCAAAAGAGGCTAATCTACTTGTAGAAAGGAGCAGAACGCTGAAAGGAAATGCAAACCCTAGCAAACCCTAGTTTTACTGACTAGCCCTACTAGTGCAAGAAAAGAGATGAAAGCGGTGGAAATGGATGCCATTGATTCTTGGAAAGGTGAAATGCATGTGACTAAGCTACTTCTGAATTAAAATCTAGAAAAAAGCATCTTTTTGTATTTTTGAGTAAGTTGTCAGAATTATTATGCATGTGCTTTAACTGTTTTTGACTGTGCAGAGGTTGATTAGCAAAAGGAAATGGGGTAGGTGCTTGCAGGGGGTTGGGAAGGTGAGAACAGGGCCTAAGGGGTCCCTAGCACCCTTTCAGAGAGTTTCACAGTGTTCAGATCCCAAGAAACCACTCAAATGATCTTCTACAGGAAGTCTACAGGGGTTCTACAGGATGATCAAAAAAAGGATTTTTGAGGGTTGATGGAGGAAAACCGATGGGAAAGTGGAAATGGAGGTTGTATGAGGCTTTGGAGAGGTATCAGACTTGGTAAATGAGGCTAGGAAGTGATGAAGACGGTTGGATTTGTTCAAGGATGGAGGGAGCAATGTTGCACAAAAATGAAGAAATTAGGTCAAACTGGCAAACTGTGGTGAATGAAGGGAAGGAATCTAGAATTTGGGGCTGGAGTAGGTTGTGTGAGGAAGGAAGGATAGGCAGGGATGGATTATAGGTGATCTGCACACAATTTCCCAAAACTGATCAAAGAAAGACTAAAAGAATCAGAGATCTATCTACTGTGACCTAATATGACCTAGAAACCAGAAATCATGATGGACATAGGTTTATTGGCAGAAAATCATGTAAGACAACTATGAAAACCAAGCAAGAAAAGATCTAAATATGCAAGCACAACTGGTATCAACTTTCCTAACTAAAAATCTAACACTAGCAATTGCATGGAAAGGCAAAAACAATGTTTTTGTGGCAGCAAGTATGCCTTGGTCTCAGCTCATGGTCCCAAGGAGGGAGAGATGAGATCAAGGATTTATTGATGGCCTTTTTTTAGATATTTTCCTTTACCAAACTATCAAATCAACCTGAAGTATGAAAAGCTATTTTAATCATCAAAAACAACCTAAGTAACAAAGCAAGATCTTAACCTAAATAACATAATTTATTCTAAGAATGCAGCAAAGACACATAAAAATACACAAAGGAGGTACTGGCACTTGGGTTGGGCCCAACCCCAAGAGCTACAGCCTCCTAAGAAAGATTAGAGTTGGTGCAAAGCTGGATTCATCTTTATTGATAAAAAAATGATAGTTACATCCCAAAACTGTCTACAAGAGAAGCTCGAAAATGTGCTGATACAGAGCTGCACTAAAGTGCTAACCTATTGACTAAAATCTAACTACAATCTAACTAAAATCTGAATAACTCCTGCCTAAAAAATGACTAACTGAAATGAGGCCCTAAGCCTTCTTATTTATACAAATTGAGGACCCCAACAACCCTCCTAAACTTTAGGGACTCGGCTGCCAAAACTTGCAGTTAACAGCAATCCTACTTGACTTGCTTGGATGCCCCTTGTTCTCTGAGTTTTTGATGGAGAATTCGAGGTAAGGGTTCATAAATGAAGGGGACACCTTCCTACAAATCCTCTCCCTTGTTCTTCCACGAATTTGGCTGCCAAGTGCTCATTAAACCTTTGATTTTGTCTCAAAATTGACCAAAAAATTTGCATAAAGCACAAATTAGACTTGTCGGCATAATGACTAACCCAATTCACTCTATTAGCATAAATATAATAAAAAACATGCAATAAACTAATGAGAATGGTGGATTAAGTCAAATTAGAAGGCTGAATGAGCCCATATAATTACCCATTTCTGGGGCTCATCACTGTGAGGTGCACGTTTCTTTAGAAGAAGCATGCCTTACAGTGGGCTGATATTTCTCATTGAGACAAATAATAAGCTTGACACACATATTTTCTTCCAAAGGTTTAAAGAAGAATGATAGGTAGTACTATTATTATTTTACTTCAGGTAGGCTACTATAGGCCCTTAGAATGTATTGTACTCATAGCCTTCCAATCTTGAGATAAATACTTTATGCTACTCCAAATATATTGCACTCTTGAGATATACTTGTTCAATGATACAAGGATCTCTTTTCACTACTTCTAGAGGATCACCTGTAGCTTTCTTTTGTATACTAGACCTTAGGTCTGAAGCTTTTGAGGTAGATCTAGTTATCTTTCAAAATGAGTTTCAAATATTTGATTTGCAATATTTATGGTTCTGGTATTTTGTTATGTAGTTTTGAGATAATGACCCTCTAGTTAGGGCTTCCTAAAACAATGATAGGTAGGATAAATATGCCTCTCAAACACAAAGATCCCTTTTATTCTTTAAGATTGACTTCTCTGCTACTCATAGGATTTGACTCTCCTTTATAAATATATGCACAAGTTATTATAAAAATTGGAAGATAATGAGACTGTTATATGATTTGTTAACGACTGATATATATATTTCTAATGGATAATTACTTGAATAATCCTCCAAAGGTTGGCTTATATTTCACTAATCAGGCTCAGACTACACACACACACACACACACACACACACACACACACACACACACACACATGTGCGCGCGTGCATGCACTCAGGTTAATCATCCTTCCACATGAGGCTCAGATCCTTCAAGTATGGTGATTGTAGTCTTGGTAACAAGCCTTCTAAAATAGGCCTAAAACAACTTCAAACAACTCGGTCTTGGTTCTTATACTACTGAAATTATTTGTTGGACTTTAAGACTACTTAAAGTCCACAAAATAAACATTACAAACCTATATCTAGTCACTCTGTAATGGTCCTTAGAACTTTGAATTTTGGCTCTCTGAGGTGACACAAAGTTCATGCAAAAAAACGTTTAATGTTCAGGTATTAAGGACAATTTTCAGATCCTAATTTTTTATTGTAGAACTTCAGTCTTCCTTCCAATGATATAAGCCTTGTATAGGCTACTTAACTAGTCTCTCTGTCCTTCAAAGTAGTGCCTCAATACCCTCCATCATCCTTGCTTAGGCATATGGTCTAGTCATAAGGAAATAGGCCCAGAACTATATTTAGAGTTTCTCCTAGGAGCTTGGTCCTATGGAACTAGCTTCTTTCACCTATTTTTAAGTCTTATACCACTATTGTGACCTTCTAACAACCCTTATGCTAATTTCCTAAGCTTTGGTACCATGTTGAGAAATCTATGGCAACATATAGTTTAGGTTTCTTAACCTGATTTCTCTTATACTTTGACAAGTTCTTGTGATTATTATATTAGTTCTTCATCATTATTATTATGCTCTGTTCATCATCAAGGCAAATTACAAATACGAATATCATAAAAGCAACAATAGGACACTAGATATAGGCTGCAAGCCAAGGAAAAAACCCTCAATAGGGGAAAACCCATAAAACTCCTTCGTATAGAATCAATTCAAAGAAGAATTCCAAGACCATAGACCCAAGACCAACAAACCAATACCAAGTTGGTAAAAAAAGCATGATATTTTATCCTTCATTTTATTTTTCTAGCTTCTACAAGATTTAGATGCGTGGAAACACTAGTTTCCACAAAAAAATTGCATAAGAGAGAAAAAACAAGATGTATTATGTCATCTACTTCTTCGCTAGTCTTCAAACCTTCTCCAAAGACTTCATACTTCTCATTTTATTTTGTAGCCATAGATCAAATATGAGAGTTTTTTTTCCAATTGTGTGTCAAATGGAGGTCAAGTTCCTCCCCTTATATAGGTTCCTTTGAGTGTTGGATGGGCCTCCACTAGGTCGACATGAAGGGTTGACTAACTTGATCTTGGTGGTTGATTCTAGAATTTTCTTTAAATGAATAATATTTCTTTTCTTATTACATGATCCCCAATGCATATTTTAAATCATGACTTTGACTTTGACTTAAGACAAAACCCTAGAGAACTTAATGGGTGTTGGACCTAGGACAAATGACGATGGGAAATAAACATATTCTTCAAAGACATACTTTTCTTTTCTTCTTTTGACAGGTACAATAATGATTACATCATGTCGTGAGATAAATACAATTATGAATACTGACATTAGTTACAACCTTCAACAATGACCCCACTTTTTTTAAGGCATCTACCCCAAATATACCTTGAAGGTAGTCCATAAGCTCTTTCTTTAGGTTGGAATATTGGAATTCCACCTTGTGTGTATGGTGGGCCTTAAAATCAACAACGATTTGTTGTTCATGTGTTATAATACAAGTTGTTTCCTACATGTAAATATATATGATCATTAGTTTGAAAATTATAATCTAGATTATTTATGTTTGAGATAGACAACATGAAACAATTAAAACATTAAACATTACCTGGGATTTTTGGTGTTTTTATTGGAATTCCTTATTTATTCAACAAAATTGTGCATGGAATTGTCCCCATGCTAATAACCTGTGAAAATCCAGGAAGTGAACCCATATTGTCATCAATAGGGTCACCTTTATCACCACGTCTAGAGCCTAGTTGTGTGTTTGCCTCCAGGGTGTTGAGAAACCAAGTACTATAAGAAAATGATTGATATCTATTAACTTGATAATTACTTGTGAGTTTTTGTTAGATTCTTATTAATTATATTATCTTCTTCATTAAGTAATTATATAAATGTGCATAAATATAAAGATCACAAAGAGACAAAGAACACCAGAAATCAGACTCTAAGCTAGGGAAAAGCTCCACAAAGGGGAAAAACCAACCATCCTTCTTATGGAATAAGATCACAATGAGATATATAAGACCCAATACTAAGAAAAAAAAATACCTCAAATATCCAAGTCAACCCTTCTCTAAGTGTCCTCTAATCAAGTCAAAGTCAACAAAAGTCAATGCTGGTCAAATCTTTCTGAAATCTAGATAAATCACCTAATTTTCATACTTATAGTGAAGGAAAACTTTTGGCCTTACAATTTTCACAGAGATCCCACAAAATATTTTCATGTATGAGTAGAAAAAAGATATAAAAACTTAATTTCTATCTCTTATTTGACTTCCTTCTTTGTCCTTTGACTTTGATTCTATTTCTTCTTGATTAGGCATATAAATCAATGGATGGTGTGAGGTGTGAGTATGTATCTCCAAGAGGTTGATTTGATTCATATATATACTTATTCAAGAGTTCAAATAGCTTCCACATCTGGGCCAACTTGTCCAAGGAGGGTCGACTTTGTGTTGTGTTGACTCTTTGACTCAAAATAAAAGTTCTTTTTGTTTTTCTTACAAAAGTCCAAAGGGGAATTGACTCAAATACATTTATTTTGAACCATAATAAACTCTTTTTTAATATTTTGACTCTATAAGCATGAAGAACATGCTTTTACCAAAAATAAAATAATAATAATGAATAATAGATATTTTGATGATGCAATTACATTAAATTATGAAGACTAGCACTAGTTACAATTGAAACACTCCCTCTTAACTAGGGAGGTATTAATAATGACACAAAAATATATTCTCAAGTTGAAATATTCATATAAGAAAGGATCTAGATTGATAAGCATCAATGATGATAACAACATCATATACAACATTGTCAAAATACTAGGGCCTTGACAAGCAATCTCTATCTATCCACTATTGGCATTATGATATAGGTGTTGTCCTTGATGGAAACTCACAAGATAACAATTCACAGTGCAACAGGTTAATAACAAAGGATTACAGATCAGACTCCAGAGATTGAAGAAAGAGAGTGGTTTAAGAAGTATACGCTGGTTCCCTTTTCCAAGTAGTATATACATGTGGGTTAACATAACAAAAGGAGCGTATACGTATACACACACTCCCACATGAGGAAAAGCGTGTACATGTTGGGAAACCAAGGTTTTGGTCCGAGGTATTTGGTCCAAGGTATTTTGGTCTAAGGTATTTGGTCTGAGGTATTGACCCTAGGTATTTGTCCAAGGTGATGGTCCTAAGTGGTTTTGGTCTAAGGTATTGAGAAAGGCCTAAAACTATATAAGGAGGAGAAGATCATTAGGCCAAGAGGGCAAGTATTGAATATCTAATGAAGTGTTAGATCAAACATGTAACTTATGGTTTTATGATTCTTTTCTTGATCTGAAATAAGGATGAACCTATGTGGTTGATGATGGATGATGGATCGGGATCATAAGGCCTGGAATGAATTATCATTATGTGGTTTGATCATGGATAGTCTAGATCTGAATACTAACGAATGTTTTATTCTGTAAATGTTATGATCTAGGTTTGAATGAAGTCTGGAATATCAAAGAAGTTTTTAAGATCGTATTTGCAGATATATATGTTGGTTCACTTTGGTAAAAGAACCTATACACGTTGGTTAGTCACATCCAAGTAGCGTATACATTATGAAATATGATATTTGAAGTTGCAGTTGGATCTAGTTGTTGTTGCAGAGTTCTCAGTTTTTCTTTGTGTTCTGGTGACAGTGTTCTGAAAGTTTAGATTGAATGATTGTGATCTGCTTCAGTGATGATGGGTTGTCAGTGATTGATTAATTCAGTTGTGGTTGATTCAGAGATTGATGATTGAGTTTCAGTGATTGGTTGATGCAGATGTATTTGATGGTTGTATTTGAGTTGTGATTGATTTTGAGCTTCAATGTTGTTGATGGGTCCAGTACGAAAATTGGATGAAATGAGGCCTTCAAATTGTGGTGTTGTGTTTTAGGAGTATCTAGTCTAAAAATTATTGAAACGTGGTCTCTAGAGGAAGAGATAAGGTCGTAGCCTTATGTAGGCCAGCACCTACATACTGGTAAACATATCGGCTAGTACAAGAGCCAGGGGGTTGGATCTCCCTTCCAGTAGTAGCTAGAAAATGAGTGAAGGTTGGAGCCTTCTGTAGGTCGACGCCTACGTACTAGTAAACAAATCGGTTAGTACAAGAGCTAGGGGGTTGTAGCTCCCTTCCAGTAGAAGCTGGAGAACAAGAGAAGGTTGTAGCCTTCTACAGGTGGGTGATTGCATACTGGTATGAGTCTGCACCGGTACAAGATTGTAAACATGTTTTTCTTATATTAAAAGAAGACAACAGCAGGTGGTTTTTGTCCTGCATTAGGTTTCCACCTTAAATCTTGGTGTTCATGTGTGTTTCTTATGTGTGATGGTTTATTCTATTCTTACTGCACATGTTTACTGTTTATATGGTTAATGAAGTACTAATGCACTGATTAAAGATCAACATATGATAAATTAACTGAATCATAAGTTTGTTGGATATATGCTGGTTTCTTTAAAGACAGTTGCATGTACACACAAGTTACCTTCATTGAAGTAGCATATATAAATATGAGTATGAAAAGAAAAAGTTATTGATTTAACTAATACTGATTCACCCCCCTCTCAGTATTATTTTCAACAATTAGTATCAGAGCAGGTCCTTTGGCAGAAGCTTGATCGCTTGAAGGAGATCCATAGAAACAATGGGAAAGAAGCTAAAGAAGAAAGCACCTCAGAAAAGGAATACATCTCAAAGGAACAATGACAGTAGGAGAGATAATGGGTCGATAGGTGGAAGCAAGTATTTAGATTCTGAATCACCTCATATTAAAGATGAACAAGCAAAAGAAGTATCAGATAAAATTAGAGATCAACAATATCTATTTAACAGAAGGGAGTGTGCCTTCAAAGAAGAAGTTACCAGATTAAAAGCTTAGTTGGAGGAAGGAAACAAGGTAAGGAAGCAATATAAGGAAAAGGGAGATCAATGTCAAAAGCTATAGGATGAAGTAACATCATTAAGAAATGAAGTAAATGAAAAGAGAACAAAAATCAAGCGACTTAAAGATAGATCCAGTTACTATGAAAGTCTTGAAGCTAAGATCCTCTCTCTAAAAGAAGATCTTGAAAATAAGCAGAATGAAGAACTACCTCAAGCAGATGAAGAACAAGAAAATAAGATTCCCAAATTAAGGCAACAAGTGGAAGAAGGAAGAAAGGTTGAAGAAATATTGAAGAAGCAATATCTGGAAATGGAAAAACAATATCAGGTTGAGGTAAATATCTTAAAAGGTAAATTAGAAGAAAAGGATAAACTGTTACTATTTCAAGATAGTACTAAGATTTTGGATAATATTCTTAGTAGTCAAAGGTCTCCTACCATTAAAACTGGTCTTGGTTTTCATGAATCTATTGAAGGTGAATCTAGCTCACAATATGAGGAAAGGAACTCTAATGCAAAATCTGAAATTCTCAACAAGGAGATGAGAGGTCAACCCCATCAACGACCAAGGAAAGAAATTCTTCAAAGAAAATATTTTACTCCTAACTGTGGAAGTGATAGTCAGTTATTTCCTCCGATGAATAATGTTGAATGTTTTATATGTCATAATTTTGGACATGTTGCAATGAGATGCAAAAGTAGAATGGTTCAAGACCGTCACACAAAAAGATCATCAACTTCCAGGTACTTTAAGGGATATTGTTTTTCTTGCAATATGTTTGGTCACAAAGCCATTGACTGCTATAGAAGGAATATGAAACATGTAAGATGTTATACATGTGACAAATTTGGACATATAGCAAAGGAATGCAGGAGAAAATTTCGGGCACCATACCAAAAGAAGAAAACATCATCACACTCGAAGATATGGAAGAAGAAGGAAGTACAGCCAGAAAGATGTGGCATAGCACAGTGTACAGACATAAAAAACTTAGGGGGAGCTAAAAGTGTGAAACTTCAGTGTTCTAAATCTCATACACAATTTTCATGAAGACAAGTCACGTATATACATGAGTTCAAAGCTGAAGAATAGTGTATATGTTGGTTTGAGGAAAAAGTAGTGGGATAGACTCAAGAAAAGGGGTCTGATATGGTTCAGTTAATTATCTGCTCTGTTTGATGATGGTTACAATTTGTTGATGATATGTGGAAATGTGTTGGTGCTCATAAGCTGTTAAAAAGTTGATGTATATCTAATTGATGATGACGCCTTGATGATTCTTACTAATATTTGCAATGATCAGATCTGACAATGAATAGTTGGCACAGGTTCAGGAAGAGCATATGCTTCTAATAATGCATTGTTGGTATTATGTTAGAATATCTTGGTACATGAAGATGCTTATATTGCTTGATCCACATAGTTTTTTTGATTCAGGTGACTCTTTTTATGATGGACATGTACAGGATGTTGATACTGATGCTATTGGAAGATGTTGATGGTGCAATTCATATATGATGTATGATAGTTGTTGATGACTATCATGGTCTTGTTTATATTGTTGGTCCTTGTTACAAATTTCATGTATATCATTTGATGTAAAGGTCATGGAAAGACCTAATTTGTAACCCCACTATGCATGGGAAGGATGACGTAATACTTTCTACTTTAGTCATGTATAAACATTTGGTATATCCCCACTTGCTTGGGTGGATGAGTCAAAATTGGTGTATCCCCACTTGGTTGGGAGATTGATGTATGTATGAGTCACTGGTGATAGGAAGGTCATACTCACTTAGTTGAGTTATAGAGTCATGTTATTCATTTGAATTTTTTTTTTGCAGACTCTGCATGTACTCAGGGGGAGCATGGATGGTTTAATGCATCTTAGCATGTACAAAGGGGGAGCTTAATCAGAGAATTTAGCATGTAGTCAGGGGGAACATGGACTGCATAATGTATTTCAATGGGGGAGAATATATTGGTCCGCCCTTTTCCCTTGATGTCAAAGGGGGAGAGAGCCTTGGTGTTGTTGTTTCCATCAAGTCCAAAGGGGGAAATTGTTGGCATTATGATACAGGTGTTGTCCTTGAAGGAAACTCACACAGATGAAAGTTCATAATGCAAGAGGTTAACAACAAAGGATTACAGATTAGACTCTAGATATTGAAGAAAGGAGTGGTTTAAGAAATATAAGTTGGTTCCCTTTGTCCAAGAAAAATATACACGTGGGTTTGTTGGCCGGATAAATCGATCTTGCAGACAAGGCTAATCTCCCTAGTATCATAAGATAGTCTAGCAACAAATAGACAAACAAATCTATCTTTCTCTAGACATATAGATTTACAAATAAAGACTATAGAGGTGTTAAGATCCTACATTAGATCCAACGCTTGTTCATTGTAGTTATCCCTCGATCGTCCGCAATAGTTATCTTTAAAGACCTGCAATCACAAACAAGCAAACATAAAATAACACCTACATAGAAAATATCATAAATCATGTCTATTATGGTGATCAAGGAATCCATAAAATAAACCATGAATCAATAGCTTATTGAGAAAAACAAACTTATTTGTATTAACTTTGAAGTAGAAGAACCTTACAACCTTTTCAGCCTTGATGTTGAACAAGCTCTTCCTGGGGCCTGAAACAGGAATTTTCTTTACTTTGACAAGCCTTGAACTCTTCCAAATGAGATCTTAGAGATATGTAATCTCTCCTCATAAAAGCTCAACTAAAGAAGACTAAGTTCCAGTAGCATTTCACCTCAAAAATGTTCAGCTTTCAACCTCCTTAGTAACCAGCCCAATGCTTCATTTTATAGTGCAGAGGAGGAGGTTACATGTACATCTATGAAGGGATAGAATCCTCCTTCAAAGATATAAGCTCTCACATCAAGGGGTTAGCTCCTTAAGGTATGGGATGCATGAACCTTAAGAGAGTGAACTTGCCACCTCAAGATTCCTTCCAGAAGCTTCTAGAAATGACTGAAAGTGAGTTTTTTAGAATGTACTCACGCCTTTTTAACTTTTACAGGGGTCCACACAATAACACAGATACAGAGTGGTTAGGTGCATAGAGGACATGACCATTAGGTGCGGGACCGCAGGTAATGCAAAGAGAAAGTGCGGAACTAGAGTTTTAGAGACTTTTGAGGGCTTTCTCTTATTTTAAAGCCTTGATATGAAGAACTGAGGCTTTAGACTTGCAAAGGAGGAAATTATGAGTGGTAATGGACTCACACAGATTGCAGAATGTCAAGGTGACAATTTTTAGTGCAACAGATTGCCCCCTAAAGTGCGAAGTCTGTAATAGATGAAGATGGAGTCTTTCATGTATGAAGAGTGAAGTACTTTATCATTTCAAGGATCATCCTATGGACACCCCAGTCGGAACCTGTAAAAACATTCAATGCAATATATATATATATATATATATATATATATATATATATATATATATATATATATATATATATATATATATATATATATATATATATATCATCGCTGAGGTAGGCATTCCCATACTCAGATCAAAACTGACTAGAAAATTGACTAAATTGTTCTGATACAGGAATAATTTTGTAATACATCAAAAGTATAGACATGTGTAGACACAGTATGGACGCAGCCATTTGTTTATGAATAGTCCACTGCATAATGAATAACAAAATTCCTCGCAGCTTGGATGGTAGAAACTAGATCTAGGGTCTTGATTTCTGCTTCCCGAACTAGTACGATTCTATCCATGTGAATGAATGTGTCGAAGTCGAACATGGTAGAAACCACTTGATTACCAGTCAATGATGTGAACTGTTAACAAGTGTGAGAGAAACCACCAGTAATGTCAATGGCTCTCAAAGTACCCAGTACAATCCATGAAATGTGAATAAATGAGTCGAAGTCGAACATGTCATAGAATCATTCAATCGAAGGTCAATGATGCAACCTATCGGCGAAGGTGAGAAAACTACCATTAGGGCATGCAGATTTCAAGGCACTGATTTCTAGATCAAATTCCTAGATAATGAGCTGAAGTCGATAGAAAGCGATCTGTCGTAGGCAAGCTCACAACACGAAATCATAGATCAAGTTTTGAAGAAATATATTAGCAAGGACTGACTCAAGGATGGTCAAAATGGATGACAGATATTTTTTAGATGAATGGTTTGTTTGAACTGTTCTCTTGAACACATAATGACACTGCAGATGGTTTGGTGACAATTGACCCAAAGCTAATACCCAAAAACCGGCTGAAGACTTTCAATGTGGTTTGATTAACTGTTAAGCAAAGGATTTTCCAAACCCAGGTGAACAAAAAGTGTCGTGTTCAAGAGTGGTTAACGGCTTTTTACAAAACAAAGTGTAACAAATAGGTTCATTTTTCTCTCTTTTCCCCCACCATTTCTGGCAAGTACCTCTTTATTTTTGACAAGCTTGAGGAGGATAACATTTTCTTGTTTATAAGCTCATCCTTCGGATGAGTCCAACTTAGTTTAAAATTCAAACAGTAAGAAGGAGTGGTTCATTCCTGTTTAAAATTGAACAGGTCCTTTATTGTTAAATTTTAATGAGTCCAGTATAGGAAAAACTCGGTGTTTTTCAATTTTAGGGAGTCACAAGAAAAACTTAAGAAAACTCCATGGGGGTACTTTTTCGTAAAATAATCCCTTAGGCCTGAAAAAGGATAAAATAATACAAAAGGGATACTTTTCAATACTTTAACGAGCTGAAGAAGGCAAGCGCTCGACAATCCTTTCATATTTAACAAGTTTGAAAAGGGTTTAAAGAGGACTCTATTGACCGTATTTAGTCAATGTGTACCTTTTTCATAAATAGTCCATTTCAGTCTGTAAAAAGGGTAAACTTATACTAAAGGGACGATTATTCATTTATTTTAACGAGTTCGAACAATCAAGTGCTCGACAATATTTTCAGTTTTTGAGAATCTGAAAAGAGCTTAAAGAGGACTCCAATGTTTCAATTTTTTGTAAATTTTTGAAAGAGTCCGAAAAAGTGATAAAAGTATGCTCTTTGTTGAAAAATGATCAATTTTCCCAAAAAAATCCAATATTCTGCACAAAAACTCAAAACATTACACATACCTGTTTAAGATAAATAAAAATGATTTAAAAATTTACCTTTTTAAAGTGAAAAATAAATAAATTAAAAATTCATTTATTCGAAAAAACTTATAAAAAGGGGTTTTCCAACTTCATTTTTACCATTTGAGTTCAGAGTGAAAAGTGAGAGCTTTTGGGTAAGAAAGTTCCTGTGAAGATTTTGGAAAATCCATCCGTCGGAATCGAAAACCGTCAGCTTCGGGTAATCCACGACCTCCTTATCTTGCATTTCATCCATTTACATTTTGATTTTAGGCTTTAGATTTAATTTTTAAGGGAAAATTTGGTTTAGACATTTGCTCGTGGGGGTCCGCAGGCGCAACACATGGCTCCTGCAGACCCCGACTTTTTTCTACAAAGAAAAAATTCGTGGGTCCGCACCTGTTGCTTACAGCCCATGCAGACCTACGCATTATCTATAAGTGGCGGGTGCGGACCCCATGAAAATGAATTTTAAAATTTATTTCTTTCCATTTTTGCCCAATTTTTTTTGAACTAGCTAGTTCTAATATGTGTTTTATGCATTGTAGGACATTCAAAATGCTTATTTGGTGAGAATGCGAGCATGAGGATGTAGATTTTTCCGCACTAAATCATATGCCCACAATGCAGGCATAAGAGCATGCAGATTGCTAAAGTTCTGGGGCATACAGGGTATGAGGGCTGATCTAGGTGGATGTTGGTGGCCACCCACCTATCCCATTTGGACCCCCACAACCGTCTCTTTCAGTTTTTTTTTGTTTCCTTAATTATAGCACAGTTTACTATTTTTAGCAGTTTTTCAGGTCCTAAACTTTCAGAGCCGTTTTGAGGCCCTAAACGACGTTTTTTTGGGAAATCCACCACCAACAATTTTTCTAACTAAAAATCATCTTTTTCGTCGTAGTCCTCGAAGAGATCTTTCCAACAGGCTATCATGCGCGTCAAACGGAGATAGTACGACCAATTCACAACCCCGAGAAGTTGATGTACCAACTTACCCAAAAAACGGGGCCCACAATTTGGCGTTTCATCTTCTAGGGTTAGGTTTTGGAATGTGAAGGGGTTTTCCATTGTTTCTCAACAATAAATAGGCCCTCGAGCCTCATTGTAACACAGTTTTTGGAGAACAGTTCAAAGGCATGTAGCCGACACATCTCTTCTCAGAGATAAGCTACCATCGCCCTAGCTGGGTTATTTCCATTTCTATTTGTAAGCATATTTCAGTATTTTACATCAATGAAATGAAGTATTATTTCTGCTGCATATTTGTCTTTAAGGTTATCTCTGTATTTTATTGTGTTCCTGTTTAAATCCGGATCAGTGGTATCAGAGCGGTCTGCTTTTTCTTTGTTTTTCTTTGCATGTCCCCAACGAGGTCGGGATACAAGGAGTTAAGGCTTGAACTGGTCGAACCTTTGCAAGACCAGCCTTGCAAATCCCGACGGCCTCCCATGGTGGATGAGAAAAAAGATGAGGGGGCAGGAGATCCTATCAAAATCCTGCTCGAAGAAGCGCTCGAGCGGAAAAGGAACGCGATGATGGATAGCTTTGCATAGATCCTTCAACGGCTACCTAGAGGCGACGCATCGCCATCCAACAACTACTCTGGAAACACCACACCGTTTAAGGTACAAGTTAATTTTGAAATCCCCATCTACGAGGGTCAAATAGAGGCAGATGTCGTAGATAAATGGTTAAATCTGCTCGATGGGTATTTTTCTGTTCACGAATTTTCAAGTCGGGAAAATATTATTTTCGCTCTTCTCAAAGTAGCCCCCCACATCAAGGACTGGTGGGAAACCTACTGCGAGTAGAAGGATGAAAGTACGGGTGTTGTTGGGAAAATTATCTACTCAGAACGCCCCTATCCCACTAAGGTGTGACAGTGCCTTAGCAACAAACAAGGAAAACTACTTTCGTATTCTTCTTTATGAATTGTAAACGAAGAGGAATAAGATGAACCAACCTGTGTCTTTTGCTAGCCCTTTGATCCAATCTCTCCTCTCTTTGATAGCTTCCAGCTACCTACTCCCTTACTTGCCCAGCTTCACCAAGTTCCTGCAAGATCACAGAAGAGGAAACTACACAAAGACATAGATTTACATTCATAAATAACTTAGGATCAGATTTAAGCTAAACATGCAAATATAACAAAACATCATTGATACACAAGCATGTAGGAGAAACTCAAATAGTTTTATTGATATAACAAGAAGATCCAGGAGGAGATACAACCAAGTGAGTCTCGATCTAGCATCTACCTCCCAGCAAAGGAATCCCTTCTTCACCTCCAACAAAGCATAAATCACCCAATGCACTAATCTCAATCTCAAAACCAACAGCAATTCTCTGCAAAGTACAAAATTCCAGCCTCTGGATCTCTGGGGTGAGGGATCCATATATAGATGTAAGCAGAGAGGATGAGTCAGCTTATGATTTGACTTGTGGCTTCTCTCTGTCAGTTCTTGCTTCCACTTGGAGGCTGAGAGCCTCTTACTCATCCTTGGTCGAACTCAGTGAGGCAAGTGTCATGGGGGAAGATTCTGGAAGCTTCCATTGTCTGTCCACCTCACGGAATGACACTGCCATTTGTCATTTCCGGCCCAGCGCACCCTGGTAGTGTATTTAGGTGTGTTGCAATGCACCTAGCTAGTGTACTGGGGTGCTATGCAACGCAGGTAGCTAGTGGAGCAGCTGAAATGATCCTGATTTGACTGTTTCTGAGCAGTTTCTGGTGGAGAACTTCTGGGAGAAGCTGTAATTGGTTGACCTTGTTCCTTTAGGGGCAGGAACAACACTTTTAGGGACTTTGGATCCCTTGGATTATGGACATTTCATGCTTAGAGCTGTAAGGCACAAAAATGTCTATAACAGTTGCCCCCTAAAGTATGAGGCCGTTTATCGGGTGAAATGCTTTATTAGGAGGATCCGAAGTTCTTTCAATGCTGGGAGGAGACCTGTAATAAGATACAATACAATACATTATTTTCATACTGTTTTCATGATCTAGCTGAGGCGGGCATTCCCATGCTCAGCTTTATAAATTCATTTTTATGTACACAGGACAGACAATCGTCTGATGGTAGACTGATGATTTTGATGAAGTCATCATCCTTTTGGTAGGATAATTATCTGTGCTGTAATGCTGTACATGTCAATGTCTTTATTTTTCCTGAATATATACGCAGCCCGGATGGATGAAACTAGATCCGGGGTCTTCAATCTCATTCGATCTTCACTCGAAGTACAAGTCGATCCATGTGAAAAATGTTTTGAAGTCGAACATGGAAAGACATTGCTTGATTACCAGTCAATGATGTAAAATGTTAACAAGCGCGAGAGGAATCACCGATAAGGATGATGACCCTCAAGGTACTGCAGTACAATTCACGTGGTGTGAATAAAGGACTTGGCGTCGAACACCACACAAAATCTTTTGGTCGAAGGTCATTGATGTATACCTGTCGCCGGAAGTGAGAAACTTGCCATTGAGGCATGCAAGCTTCAAAGTACTGAATGGGGTGTTCCTAGATCAACTTCTTGGATAATGAGCTGATGGCGACAAGAAGCGATCCGTCAAAGGAGGGCCTTGATGAATCCCACATCAATGACACGGAACGGAGCAAATGATTTTGATGGAGGTGAAAACGGTCTAATGATATATGGTTCAGGATGGCGGTCATGAAAGAATGAAGTATAATGTATGGTAGTGGATGAGACACGGGTGACTTCTCTGGATGACTTCTCTTGAACATGTCGGCGACACTTATGCGATGGATTGGTAGCATTTACCCCAAATGTGGATGGTATGGCATGACCATGGTGATGTGACCGGTGAATGAAACAACCCAACCCGACTCAGGCACGGAGTGGAAGTGTCATGTTCAAGAGCGACTTGCTACCAATAAAGATTCTTTGAGTTTCTTCCCAATTTTTCCCCAGTCATTGCTGACCAGTACCTCTTTATTTTTGTCAAGCTTGAGGAGGATAACATATGCTTGTTCTATAATTTGCCCTTCGGGCAAACCCATCGCTATGTTTTAACGAGCCTAGCGATAGTGAAACTCGTTCTCGTCTAAAGACAAGTTTGTCGCTATTAATCTTTTTAACGAGTCTAACGACAAAGATAACTTGGTCCTTTTCATTTTTAGAGAGTCTGAAAAGGTACGTAAAGTTAACTCCGGAATTCCTTTTTCGTCATCTAATCCCTTAAGTCCGAAAAAGTATAAAACAATACAGAAGGGATGAATTTTCGATAGTTTTAACGAGCTGAACAACACAAGCGCTCGATCTTTTTGTGCAATAATCCCTCAGGTCCAAAAAGATTAAAATCTAGAGGAGGGATAGCACTTCCGGTCGCTTTAACGAGCTGGAAGGCCAAAACTCGGCAATATTTTCATATTTTACGAGTCAGATGAAAAGAGCTTAAAGAAGACTTGTCTTTTGAGGAACGAGTGATAAAATGGGTAGCAGCTGATTCCAGGTAAGGTTTGGAATTTTCCAATCACGACAGTGTCACAAGGATGGCTAGTGAAATCACTCTTCGCAGCTGTTCCTCAAAATGGGTAAACAATCAAATGGAGGTGAATGATCGGCCAATGAAAAGTGGAGGTGACGGTGCAAACACGACCAAGGCTTTAATGGCTGATAATGCTACATTCACGGTGGTTATTTACTGGAGGAGAGTTCATTTTTTAATGAGCTTAAACGCGGATTGAAACACTTGCTCGGTCTTATGTTTATTTTTTAACGAGCTTGAACTATGTGCTAAAACTGCTCGATAAGATGGTCTTGTTTTGATTTTTTACCATAAATAGCTTCGTCTTTTCAAAGATAGTACTGTATTTTCAATTGCTTCATCAAACTAGTTAGAAATGAATAACATTTGCTTGAAAATGAGATTAAAACGCTAATATTTTACTTTGAACTACGTAAAAAGCAATTAAAAAGTGTTTTTACCTCTCATTTTACCATTTCATTTGAACTTGGTTTGTTGGAGCTTTGGAGGTGCCTCTTCCCCCTTGATTTTCATCAGCTGATTTCGGGAGATTCTGTGGACGATTCTCGGCGCCGTCTGGACCAGGTAGGAGCTAAACCCGAGCTCTTTCATTTCATGGTTTCCTTTTTGCATTCTGTGCTTCATTCTCTGCTTTTCTGAGCCCCTGGGGTTTGATGGGTTCGTTCTGCCATCAACGCACCCTGGGTACATCGAAACCTGCGCTGAATGTTGGCCAGCATGAAGGCAGTTTGACATTCAACGCAGGTGGAACATTGCTGTAGGTGCGTTGGGCGTAGAAAAGGAATTTGTTGCACAGTTTTTGATGAAAATTTTTGCCTGTTTCTCATCAAAATCAGGATCTAACTCCTCTCTTGTTTGTTTTTCAGAGATCTCGGAGCAAGATGACCCTTACATGGCGAGAACAAGAACATGAAGAAGAGGACTTGATTGCCCTACATGATCCGGTTACAGTGAACGCGCTACGGAACTGTGGCTTGCTGAAGTTCTTCCGCATCTCTAGCATGAGACAGCAGATTAACCTACTGCAGTATTTGCTCGATGCTTGGGATCCTATCAATCAGGTTTTCCAGATTAGGGGCAAATCTATCCCCTTGACTGTAGTAGACATTTACTTCTTGACTGGCTTGTCGAGGCGGGGTGCCCCCATTTCTTTGTCAGGTTCGTCCCGAGGAAGTGACTCTGTGAGAGATTATGTCCGCCAGTATTGCAGGGAAGGATCTCAGTATTGTAAAAACGGCAAGATCATCATCCGTGATGTCACCGACAGGTCCCTTAGGTCTATCCTGTTTACTTTTGGTAGGATGGCCACTAGTGCGTCTCTTCATGTAGCCAACAGATCCTATATGCAGCATGCCTTGGAATGCCTCCAACCGAAAATATTCAACTGGTGCGATGCAGTACTTCTTGTGAGGAAAAATCAGTTGACCAAGATAAAGGACGGGAGGTTGAAGAACTTTGGGTTCGATTCTATTTTGACCGCCTTTGCCTTGGAGAAGATACCACTGATGCAACCGCAGTACATTGCACTCGACTTACCTTCTCCTACTGAACCACGTACGTAGAGATGGGTTGACCATATGTCTAGGCATGTTGGCCAGTCTCAAATTTCGTTTTCTGATACCTTCTTCAGGTGGTTTGATCGTCAGGAGATGGCTTATGCCGAGTATCCATATGCTGGCATGGACTTCCGGGGTGATCCGGATTTAGTACTGCCGGATGGCGAGCAGTGGGGCGCTATTGGTAAAAACTTTGACCATATCACTGTTTACTGTTTTTATTTATAATGTTCTTGTGCTTTATTCTATCAAGACTTTAATCAAACTCATGTGTACATGCAGATGTTTGTCCTGTTCGTCCAGTAGTTCGCCCGAGAGTGCCAGCCGCTGCCCCAGCAGGAGAGGCTGCTGGGAGGGTTATTCTTCATGACCTTGATGTGGCTGAGACTCTCACAACTGTGCAGGAGCAGGTTGAGAGCCTTACTCTCAGTATTCCAGATGTGAGGATCGACGAGCTATCTTTGCAGTTACAGCGGCATACTACTGGTGTGCCTTGATGATGGACTCGTCTCTTACGCATGATCACACAGGCTGTGACTTGCTATCACGAGCATCATTAGACTAGGGTGCCCCCTAGAATTTTGAGTTTTTGGGTCATGTGACTGATTTTGTCTTGGTTACAGAACATTATATGTAAACCATAAACAGCTATATATATATTTTGATTTTCAGGGTTTTATTCTGGTTGAGCTATATGATCCACATGTAAACATTGATGATGTGTTTCTTTTTATAAATGTTGCAAATGTCTATCTAACACATAGTTTGCTAATGAGTCGGTTAATGTGTTTAAGTTTCTGGAAATATGTTGGTATTGAATAAGATCAAATTGTCTTTCCAAAATCTTAACCCTTAAGAACATGCGATAAATAGCTGGGTTTCGGACGGAATATATACCATTGAGTTGTAGTATTACGAGTTGTGAGTCTAGCCTGACGATTAGTCGGCGTATACCATGGGTGATGGAATCAGAGAGAAGTTCTATCAACGCGCTATACTCAGCGATGTTATTCGTTGATTGACCAATACATACACCTCTGAAACTTACTAACTCGCCGCTTGGATCAAAAATGGCCCAGGCTGCAGAGGACAGGTTCCGCGAACTACGACTCACTCCGTCGGCATATCCAACACATGTCTCCAAAAGGTTTGACATCTGCAATAAATGTAAAAAGGTGGATTACTCGACCAAAACGAACACTTTAGCGAAAACAAAATACAACAAAAGCATATTGGTTACTATTTAAGCATAGTAACACTTGAGGTACAACCCATTACGAGGTTGTGCCAGTGGAATTCCATCATAATCCATTAACTCGTAGGCTCCTTTTGCTAGCACCCATTTAACAATATAGGGGCCCATCCATAAAGACTTAAATTTTCCTGCTCCCAATTTATCGGATTCTTGGTCGTAAAGCAAGACCAAGTCACCTTCTGAGAAGACACGGGGTTTGACATTTTTGTCGAACTGCGCCTTGACTCGTTTCTTATGGGCTTCGTTAGCCAAAGCAACATCACGACGGGTTTCATCCAATTGGATTAATTCCAAGAAAAGAGCCTCTTCTTCTGAAGTTCCGAGGAGGAGATCGATTGCGAGTTTAAGAGACGAGATTTCGCACTAGACTGGTAAGACTGCTTCCAGGCCATATACCAGTTGGAAGGGTGTGAACCCGGTTGCATTCCTTACCAATGTTCGGTAAGACCACAAGGCTGAGTAGAGGATTAGGTGCCACCTTCTTTTGTGAACTCCGATCATCCTTTGCAACATGCGCTTCAGGACCTTGTTGATCGCTTCAACTTGTCCGTTGGCTTGCGGATAATACGGAGTAGAGCTGTCGTGAGACAATCCTAGTTTGGCAGCTAATTCGAGCATCATGTGATTGTGAAAATGCGATCCATGATCTGTGACTATAGCCTATGGTACGCCGAATCTGGTGACTACATGATTGAAAAAGAAAAGGGCAGTTGTTTCACCAGTATTATCTAATGTAGGCATCGGCTCGGTCCATTTGGTAAAATAGTCAACTGCGACTATGATATACCCATGCCCCCCGGTCGAGGTGGGGTTACATGTCATGAAATCGATGCCCCATTTGGCGAATGGCCCAACAGCAACTATTGGTTGAAGAGGTGCGGGTGGTCTTCTGGTTTTGCTATCAAAAATTTGACAAGCATGGCAACTTCTGACTGCAGTTATGCAATCTTTGAACATTGTTGGCCAGAAGTATCCTGCTCGTAAGATTTTTTGTGCTGTAGCATATCCAGATTGATGCCTCCCACAAGCTCCTGAATGACACTCATTCAGGGATTTTTCGGCCTCCTCATGTGTGAGGCACCTTCTCAGAACTGTATCGATACCACGACGGTAAAGTGTATCACCGACGATCATGTAGTCTTTTGCTTGGTATCGAATACGTTTTTGTTCAGAGTGCGAGGTGTTTGGCCTAAATTTTTGGGTTGGAGATAAATTATTATATCTCCAGACCACTCATTGCTTGTAGATATCAGAAACAAATTCTCATCCATGATTGATTCTTCGGATGTTTCATCGTTGGACGACGATGGGAGATCGCATAATAGTTCTGCAAAAACTAGAGCTTTCTTTGATTTGGATTTTACAAATTCCAGATCAAATTCTTGAAGGATTGCTATCCATTTTGAATATTTGCCCCCCAGCAACTGTCGCGACAATATATAAGTCATGGGGTTTCAATCTGACAGAATGGTAGTTTTCCGGAAGAGGACATAGTGTCGAAATCTTTGTATCGCTTGAACAGCTGCAAGTGCTAGTTTTTCAACATAAGAATATTTGCTTTCTGTATCATTTAAGTTTTTACTTAAATAATATATAGGGTGTTCAATTCCATCGACTTCTTGAACTAAAACCATTGCGATGGTTGTATCTGCTGCAGCCAGATACAGGTTAAAATCTCTTTGATAATTGGGGGCATACATTAATGATGCTTTCATTAAGGAATCTTTTAAAGCATCAAAGGAAGCTTGCGCAACCTGATCCCAGACGAAGGGTACCTCCTTTTTCAAAAGACGCGTATAACGTTTAGCAAGTTCGACGTAATTTGGAATGAACCTCCTCAGAAAGTTTGCTTTCCCTTGGAGTTTCTGAATTTGAAGCAAATTTGAAGGTGGAGGCAAATTTACGATTGCCTGGACCTTGCACGGGTCAAGACGAATCCCATCCTTGGAGACTACAAAGCCAAGTGAACGACCAGAACTGACGCAAAATACACATTTGTGTGGATTGAGTCGTATCTTGTAGTGTCGACAACGTAGAAATATCGCTCTTAAATGCTGCGGATGATCAGTCCGCTTTCGCGAATGAGCCGGAAGGTCGTCGAGGTATGGTTGAACAATGTTTTTGATGTCGTGGAAGGCATAATTCATTGCCCTCTAAAACGTCGCCCCTGCGTTCTTTAAACCAAAGGGTAATTTTCGATATGCGAATGTGCCCCACGGACAAATGAATGCAGTCTTTGACTGGTCCTATGGGCGGATATTTATTTGATTATACCCGGAAAATCCATCCATGAATGAAAAGATTTCGCATCCGGTGCATTCATCAATTATCTGGTCGATGAAGGGTGTAGGGTAGTTGTCTTTTGGACAAGCTTGATTTACATCCCTATAATCGACACACACTCTAATTGTCCCTTGTTTTTTCATAACAGGGACAATATTCGATACCCAATCGGTTAGAGGAACCGGGTAGATGAAACCGGCATGGAGAAGTTTTTCAACTTCTGCCTTAATGGCAGTGGCTTTCTTGGGGTGCACCTGCCTGAGCCGTTGTCGTACCGGTTTGACATCTGGATACATCTTAATTTCGTGTTCAACGATACTCGAGTCGATGCCTGGCATTTCACTGTATGACCAAGCAAAGACATCTCTGAATTCGCGAAAAAGAGCGTTGTATATTTCCAGTTCTGAAGGAGAACAACATTTGCCGACATAAATATTCTCTACAACATCCGTTTTAGTCGAGATATTTATGGCTATAGTCTCTTCAATGTTGGATAAGTTTCGCTCGGAATCCACCGTATTTACAGTATTTGATAGGAATTCAAAAACTGAAGGATGATAAAGGTCATCTTGAGTATCTTCTTCATAATCCGGAAGAAGGAAACGATGGTGGCAATCGCTCCATGGTGCCCCTTCAATCAACATTGATTGTACAATTCCTTCGTCGGTTCCATGCACTCGCGACCAAGGATCTGAAGGGGTACCATATTCTCTAGACCTATCTACCCAAACGCTTGAGGAGCGTTGATTCGGGTTTGCCTCCCATGCTAGAAACATTGATTGCTATAATGTTTCTATTGGGCTTGGGGGCAAAACCATTGCATGATCCATGCTGATATCGTTTTCTGAGATCTTTGTGGAAGATATCATATTGCAGGTTCCTATCGACGCTACTTCTGCCAGATTGATTGGAGGTGGAAAAGCGAAAGTTCCCATTAGTATAGGATGTTTTAGTAGGCCTACTCCGATATTCTGGAGCGAATGGGGGCTTCCATGGATCATGGGAATGCTTCTTGTAACTTGAGAACCATTGGGGAGGAAGTTTTGTTGATCGACGATTGTAATCCCTCCTTGAAAGGGAAATGAAATCTTTCTAAAATAGGTCAACACAACAGCTGCCATGGCATATATCCATGGTCTTCCTAGTAGGATGTTGTAATCAAGATTCCCATCGATGACTTCAACATCTATTTCTACTGTTTTTCCCCCTAGTTCAACTTTCAAGTTATTTAGGATACCATATGGGGTATATGTCCTTCCATCGAATGCTTTTAATGTTGTCGAGGACCGCGACAAGGTTGGAGATCCTAAAGTTTTCCAGCAACTCATCGACATAATACATGTAGATGCCCCCTCATCAATAATTGTTCGATGAACAGTTTTGTTGAGGGCTTTCACTTGAACAAGGAAAGCTAGTTGCGCTGGTAACTGAGGATCGTATCCTTTGTGATCGAAGGATACAAGATTGGAATATTTAGGATCTATCCCACCAATAGCTGATAACAAAGCCTACCTTTGGGATGGGCAATTTTGTAGTACTTCAAGAGTCGACATAGCGGATGGCGATTGGGCCAAATCTTCCACTACGTTATAATGCTGCACCGCTCTAGCGCGGGGATTAAATGTCGACTTGTTTACTACTCCCTTCGGTGGTTTTATTATTAATTCAGGAATGATGGGTGGTACAACTTCTGTCGAAGTTGTTGTCGAACTACTTGGTTGATCTTTATCCTTGTCATTCGACAGCTGCAGATTCCCGTAATCTTTGTTCCTTGTCGAAATCAAAGCATCATTCTGCTGTTTCGAAATCGACAATATTAGCACTTGAGACGGGGAAGAATTTCCACTATCAACCAGATTTGTTCCTCGATTTGGAAACGGATCAGTTAACTCTGCTGAGGTTTTCGAACTTTTAAAGAATTTCTTAATCTCATCTTTGTATGGACATTCTTTTGTCCAGTGATCCTCATCACATATTTGACACCCTGAAGGGGGTTTCCTATTTCTAGGAGGGTTTGAAGAAGGTTTTTTAGGAGATGACTTATGCTGTTTCTTCTTCTTCCCTTTGCCTTGTTTCTTCTTGCTTCCTGGTTGTTTGGTTTCTTTGCCCTTATCTGTCGATACGGCATTTACTTCCGAAGCAAGAAGTTTGTCTTTTGCATTTTGATCTGAAATCTTACGGGCCTTCTTATATGTAGCCTTTATCAATTTCGTGTCTGTTTTTCCAATCACGCCATCGCCGGCGTGAGAGTCATTGTTCGATTTAGGAGGATGAGGAATTGAGAATTCCGGTCTAGGGGCGTCAGGTATTTTATCGTAGAGCGTTCCAGACTGAGTATAGATCAAGTCCAGATATTGCGCACGAGCTATAACTTTCTCTTTCGTTATGACTCCCCCCTTTGCCACATCTTCTGTGATGGAAGGTAATAACGACTTGATAAACCATTCAGCTAATAGCTGATCGGGAACGTACGTTTTTACCATCCTGCGACGACATCGCCACTCATGTATATGATCAGATATGTGAGTGGCTGTTGTCTGTTTGAAGTTGGTAAGTAGTTCTGTTCCCGTTTCATACCTTATCGGTAATTGAAAATGGGTTAAAAACGTCGTGGCTAAGGTATTGAAGTTGTCAAACGAAGCTGTAGGCAATTCAATATACCATTTTGCCTTTGGACCCGTTAACGTCCTCTGAAAAATGCGAAGCCTTATCGAATCATCGTTTAGGGTGTTTGATGAACACCATAGATGAAATGTCATCACGTGATTTGATGGATCTTCACACGGATTTCAATTAAATTTAGGAATATCTTATGGAAGTTTATGAGGGATCGCTGGCCACCAAGGGGCGTAAGCAATTGGATCGTTTGTTAACCGGTGTAAATTAGGTAACTCTAAAGTTGCCACGAATGGTAACTGTTGATTCAGGTTGGGTGAAGCATACCCAGGATACGATGGAATCGCCTGAGCAGTTGGCCTTTTCATACCAGCATAATGCAGTTGATGCTGGTACGACTGATAAGGTTGGTGGACATGACCATTGTAAAATGGTTGATTTTGACCGTTTTGAATGTACGACTGTCCACTGTTCGCAAAGATCTGCTGCTCAGAACCTTGGTATACTTGTTGGAATTGTGGTTGTTGGTATTGCACCAACGACGGTTGTGAAGCCATGTTCTATTGCGCTATACTAACCGTTGGACCAAGGTGTGGGATAATTGTACCCGTCTAGACCTGTGTCGCCCCACCAGTTGGCGATTGTGGTTGAGTCACAGGGTCAAGGGGCTGTTGCATTACAACCTGAGAAATCTGAGGCTGACATACAACAGGCAGTGTTTGAACTTGTGACACTGTCACAATAGCTGGTGTAGTCGGGATGTTCGACATAGGTACACATTGTTGCATTGAATACACAACTCTTGGTTGTTGAGGTAGCATAGGTACCCAACCACTTGAGGTGATTCCAGTGTAACCTGAATATTGTTGTGAACTCCTGTATGGATATCCTCCCGGAGGGGGTAATGAAAGGGCATACTGCCCCCCATACGGTTGTAATCCGGAACTCAAGGGGATTGTCTGCCCTTGGGGACTGGATTGCCCAAATTGACCTCCAAATGGATCAATTTGTTGAGAATCAACATAAGAGTTACCGAATATTATTCCGGTTGAACAAACAGGAACGGACCAGACTGTCGAAATAGCCCCTGAGTGGGCTCCTTCTAGCAGTTGAGAGCTAGTTGGGACAGATGGTATGCCGGCGAACATTGTCGGAGTGACGGCAGGGAGTTCTGCTATCACTGTGTCAGTCGACACAGTCCTAGATGTTGATGGTTGTTCAGACATTTGGAGTCTATCCAAAAGATTACCTAGCGATTCTACAGGAACTTCCACTGGTGGCAGACTAACTTCTGATGAAGAAGGATATAGAGTGACCCCGACTCCAATGTGCGTTGGAGTACTTGTTTGAGGATCTTCTACAATTTCTTCAATCGCAATCAAACCAGGTGGAAGGGGAAGACCGTCAGGTCCGTAAAATATTTCTGGTGCCGAAGAAGGGGTGGAATCGACAGCGACAGATGTTTGAAGAGCAAGACTCTCCGAACCGGTTGTAGATGGAACTAGTTCAGTAACACAAGTGTTTACTCTCAGACTAGGATCAGTATCACTGTCTCTCTGTTGCTGTTGAACTTCTTCTGTAGAGGCAGGGTTTCCAGAAATGTTTGGAGTAACTGGAATCTCGGATGTTGTTGGAACACTTGTTCTAACTTTAATAGGAGATTTGGAACCGGTTAAACGAGTTCGCTTTGTCCGTACTGGTTTCGATTCTGGAGACAAAGACGGTTGACTCGTAAGCCTCCGCGAACGACGGGGTTTCAATTGACTTTCTTCCATGATTGCGGATTACTCGATCAACTAAAATACAAAAGGGGAAGTATGTTTCCGAATTAAATGAATTTTAGACGCTTTAGACACAACTTGTTTTTTCAGTTTTTAAGAGTCGAGAAAAAACAAAAGATGACTCTAGTCTCCTTCGATTTTTAATGAACCTGAAGTGACAAGTGCTCAGATGGACCTTTTCCGTTAAGGAGTCTGAAAAGGAACGAAAGGGACTGCTCTGGAGATCTAGGTAGAGTGTGTGCCAAACCAATCACAAAACTGCAGAATACGTTTTACGGTATGGCAGTCAATCTTCCCGAATGCTGTGTTCGGCGCATTGCGATTAGTAGGGCGGCCAACACGGCTTCCTATGGATAAAAGGTTTTAAGCCTATAGGGTTCTCCCAATATATACTCGACGGTACATGGGAGCACAATCCGTACTGGCACTTATTGTCTCACAGTGGAGGAATCACCCAACCATCAGTGAGGACAACAGTTACCAGGCTTTACGACGCTGGAACACGTCTCTAGCCTAGACCTCTATGTTGTGCGTTAAGTTCCAATGCATTGTTAGATTCATTCAATTTATTTTAAGTTGATCTTTCTTAGAAGTTTTCCTTTTGGGATCACCATGAGATGTAGATGTAATTCCTAAATGCAATCTAAAGATGATAAGCAAGCTTTTATCTCTTTTCAACAATGAAAATCCTAGCTACAAGGGGAAAAGAAAGACACAATCTTTTCTCAAAGAGCAAAGAGCACACTGTAAATGCACTTTTCCTAAATCAAGCCATACAAACTATCAATATGCAAATGCACATATGCATGTATTTGTTTTCACTTTCTTAATATTGATGCCTAAAAAGAAAGTTGATGTAAAAATCTGAATTTGCTTTCAAGTGAAAAACACAAACAAGCTTCTTTTCGAAATCAAAAGGTAGAGAAGATTACGACACTTTATGATTTTGAAATAAACACTTGTTTCGACACTAGAAAGTGACAAATTCAAACCAATGGTAAAATTAAAAGGTATAATCAACTGTCAACAACAAACAACCTTTCTCCTAAGATCAAAATCGACACTTACGACAGATCTAAATCCAAGGACGACAGTATGACTATTCTACTTTTCAATGGAAAACTGTAAATGATGTAACAAACATACAAAGAAAATCTACAGTCTTTTTGTACAAAGGAGGTAGAATTAAGGCAAAGAAAATGAGTTTTCAGACAGGTGCACACACTGATAACAGGCTGCAAAAATCAGAGACAAAACTGGACAAAATGAAGCAAAGAACCTCAGCTGCACAGGGAAAAGGCTGATCAGCGCACCTGTTGCACAGAGAAACTGAATTGCAGCGCAGGTAGCCCTCTCGGGACCTGCGTTGAAATGCAGAACCTCTTCACAGAGCCTGCGCTGGGGCAGAAACGAGACTTCTATCCGGGTTCTGGGTCACAGTTTACAGTTTAATCTATGGTTTTTGGCCCAGTAAAAGCAATAAGTAAGGTACAATCAGAGGGATGATTTAAAGGAGGACTAAGAGCTATCACAAAGGGCAATCAGATCATTTGTGGATCAGCTGTTCAAGTCATAAACAAATCCAGTGAGTGGATTGAAGTAGCAGCTACTTTGCATTTGATAATGGCAAATGCAGTTCGATTGCTACTTCTGTGTTTATGAAACAAACAACAAGAGAAACACAAATAAACTAACTAGACACGATCCCCAGCGGAGTCGCCATTTTGTTGTTGGGAAAAGTATCTACTCAGAACGCCCCTATCCCACTAAGGTGTGACAGTGCCTTAGCAACAAACAAGGAAAACTACTTTCGTATTCTTCTTTATGAATTGTAAACGAAGAGGAATAGGATGAACCAACCTGTGTCTTTCGCTAGCCCTTTGATCCAATCTCTCTTCTCTTTGACAGCTTCCAGCTACCTGCTCCCTTACTTGCCCAGCTTCACCAAGTTCCTACAAGATCATAGAAGAGGAAACTACACAAAGACATAGATTTACATTCATAAATAGCTTAGGATCAGATTTAAGCTAAACATGCAAATATAACAAAACATCATTGATACACAAGCATGTAGGAGAAACTCAAATAGTTTTATTGATATAACAAGAAGATCCAGGAGGAGATACAACCAAGTGAGTCCCGATCCAGCATCTACCTCCCAGCAAAGGAATCCCTTCTTCACCTCCAACAAAGCATAAATCACCCAATGCACTAATCTCAATCTCAAAACCAACAGCAATTCTCTGCAAAGTACAAAATTCCAACCTCTGGATCTCTGGGATGAGGGATCCATATATAGATGTAAGCAGAGAGGATGAGTCAGCTTATGATTTGACTTGTGGCTTCTCTCTGTCAGTTCTTGCTTCCACTTGGAGGCTGAGAGCCTCTTACTCATCCTTGGTCAAACTCAGTGAGGCAAGTGTCATGGGGGAAGATTCTGGAAGCTTCCATTGTCTGTCCACCTCGCGGAATGACACTGCCATTTGTCATTTCCAGCCCAGCACACCCTGGTAGTGTATTTAGGTGCGTTGCAATGCACCTAGCTAGTGTACTGGGGTGCTATGCAACGCAGGTAGCTAGTGGAGCAGCTGAAATGATCCTGATTTGACTGTTTCTGAGCAGTTTCTGGTGGAGAACTTCTGGGAGAAGCTGTAATTGGTTGACCTTGTTCCTTTAGGGGCAGGAACAACACTTTTAGGGACTTTGGATCCCTTGGATTATGGAAATTTCATGCTTAGAGCTATAATGCACAAAAATGTCTATAACAACAGGCCCACTATTTTCAGCCGCACCCACTTGGAATGACTTCCGGGATGCCATCAAGGAGTAGTACTACCCTGTCGGAAGCTATGAGGACAAATACATCAAATGGACCACACTGCGGCAAGGACGAGACCAAGATGTGCCAGAGTTCACAAAAATTTTTCATACCCTTCGCACACAATTGGGTATCAAAGATTCTGAGCTGCATCTGGTACTCAAATACCGCGGCTGCCTACACAAATACATCCAGGAAGAGATGGAGTTCTTGAACATCTCCTCACTCGGCACAGCATACCGATACACTGTCAAAATCGAGCAAAAGTTCAAACAGAAGAAGCGAGACTTTGGATCTGCAAATCCAAAGCCCAAAGGACAAAGCCAAGGCGGGGTGACCCAAGACAACCTGTCCAAGCCGCAAGAAAAGAACAACACCACAAAGCCGAAGAAGGACACAGGAAAGTGGTGTGAGTTCCACAAGAGTCCCACTCATAACACAAGTGAGTGTCGGACCAAGCAGTCGCTGGTGGCCGAGTTGAAGGCTTCCGAATCAGATGCATGTTCCGACTCTGAGTCAGAACCCGACAAGGGGAATGACAAAGGGAAGCAGATCATTGATGCGGATCCCAGCGCCATTGCTGCTACTGCCAAGATCCAGAAAAATGAGCCCGAAGATCCAGAGGAGGGGGAACGTCTTTTCCACTCACAGATGTGGGTGAAGGGTTCGCCGCTGCAATTCATTGTCGACAGTGGCAACCAAAAGAACCTCATTTCAGAAGAGGTCATGAAGCGGTTGGGCCTACCAACTACAGCACACCCACAACCGTACAGTATTGGTTGGCTTCACAAAGGATGAGATCTCAAAGTTTGCCAGCAGTGCCGTCTTCCCTACAGCATCAAGCCCTTCACAGATGAGGTATTGTGTGATGTTACGCCTCTGGATGTTTGTGATGTACTATTAGGCCAGCCATACTTGTGGAGGTGACATGCTATGTATGAGTCAAGGCCTTGCACTGTCATCATTTCTTTGGATAATTTATTATACAGGATACTGGAGGTAGCCCCACCTACCGCCACCTCTTTGATCACTGCTAAGAAAAGCAGCAAGCTCATCTCACAGACTAGGAAATTTATTTTTTGTCTGGTTCGCTCCCAAAGTAAGGGGAAGATCGTTGCTACATCCATGACCCCCGCGAAGGGTTCCTCCACACAGCAGCAGCAACAGAGGGATACAGTCGTGACAGAACACAGGAACAACTTCTCCTTACCCGGAGGGGTACCACACAAGTTTCAGGTGGGCGGCAAAGTTTGGTTACATTTGCAGAGGGAGCGCCTTACCAGAACCCATCAGAAACTCAGACCACTTCCACATGCTCCTTACACCAGTAACAAGGCTACGGGAAACAATACTTTGAAGCACAACATTCCTCCATTCCTTCGCTTGCACCGAATGTTCAATGTGGACCATCGCCGATTTCTGGACACATCAGAGATTGCAGAACAGCTCACCAGAGACCCAGCTCAGCAGAAGCTTCCTCATCTCAGGGAGGAACTCAACGCAATGGGGACCATTGCTTCCTAAGGGGGGAGGAATGATCCAGGTGGATGTTGGTGGCCACCCACCTATCCCATTTGGACCCCCACAACCATCTCTTTCAGGTTTTTTGTAGACCTCTTGCAATGGTTGGTAGACAGGTGGAACACACAGGACCAGTGTTTCATAATTGGTGGCCATTAGCTCGAAATCGAGCTAGAGGACATATATTTTTTGACTGGTTTGTCTAAGAGGGACGGACAATTATCTCTTTTCGGGACTAGGCCAGGTGGCCAGTCTGTCGCTAGTCTTCGATTGGAGTTTTTCAATGATCAAACCAAGGAAAAACAGATTGATATTAAAACTATCAACCATCCTGAGCTTAAGGTCATTGCATTCACTGTTACTAGGTTATGCGGGAGTGCAACATTGCATGTGGCTACAGGATCCTAGATGCAGTTGGTAGTAGATTGTTTTCGAGGGAGAATATTCAATTGGTGCGAGGCTGTGTTGGCAAACGTGAAAGGCAAACTAACCGGAGCAAAGAACATACAGCTGAAAATTTTTGGATATGGATTCATTGTGATCAGCTTTGCTCTAGAGAGGATACCCATGCTAGCTCCGCAGCATATTCCTATTGATGCTGGTCTTCCTTGAGAGCCTAGGATAGTTCGGTAGGTTGCTTTGATGGCCCACCACCCTGAGGAGGGTACAGAGGTTGTTTTATTTCCGCCTAAGTATTTTTGTTGGTTGAACAACCAAATTTTTGCGATTCAGGATTTTCCAAATGCTAGGATGGATTATCGTGGTGACACAGACATGATTCTCCCACTAGGAGAATAATGGGATGATTCTGGGAAAATCATTTTCAACACTTTCTAAGTTTTATTTTTATTTTTTTAATTTTTAAATCGTCCAAAACTGATAATCAAAAGTTTAAATGCATATGTGGGTCCACGATGACCAGCTGCTCTCCAGCCTTTCGAGAGGAGGCACTCGACCGTAGTAGCACTAGCCCCATAGGACCAATCAGCAAAGATCCTGACTGATTTGGAGCATCATCTAGAGCGCTTGCCGTTAAATATTCTAGAGACGGATATATATGATATTCCATTTAGGTTACAGAGATATGTGATTGGGGTCCCACAAAATTTTAGGAGGTTCCTATGTAGGGTGGCCCGAGCAGTGGTTTCTTATCATGATCATCACCAGGGATAGGATGATCGATTTTGTAGACTCATGAAATTTTTGACTTTTGTATTTATCATTTTTGCCGATCTTAAGGTGTTTTTAAATCTATGATTGAAGACGATGTATATTTTGGAACACTACTTCTATGTTATGATATATCATTATTACTGGCTATCTCGTGTAACATGTTATTGAATGTTATTAAATTTACTGTTTTGATTATTGAAAACGTCTATCTATCATACTAGAAGTAACTGCATCTGCTAATGTATTTAAATGTCTTGGAATATGATGATACTCAATGTAGTCAAATTCACGTTCCAAGAGACGAACTCTCAAAAATAACCTTAATAACACTGGATTTCTAATGGCATAAACCCTTATAAGCTGTAAAACAATGAGTTTAGAATCCAACCTAACATTCAAATTCTGAATCCAAAATGAAATGGATTAAGATAATAACTCAATCACTGCACTATACTCTACAATGTTATTCGTTGTTTGATCGAGGCTTACCCCATGCATAGATACTAACTCATCAGAGGGTGAATAGATAACCCAAGTTGCGAAAGAAATATTCTGTGTATTACGACAAGCACCATCAGCAAAACCAATGTATGTTTGAATAGACGTCGACATATGCAATATCAAGAGTAAAATCAAGATAAGCAGGAATAATGATAAGAGCATTCTCTAAACTAGGGACACTTTTATAATCTAGAACACACCAGTAGTAAAGAAACTAATCTAACAAAAAATCTCCACCCAGAATTTAAGCATAATATCTCTTCAGATAAAGTCCATTTCTGGGTTTACCCAAAGAGACACCGTCAAAATCTATTAATTCATAAGCCCCTTTTGCCAGCTTTCGCTTAACAATGTAAGGACCATGCCACATAGGTACAAATTTTCCAGCCCCTAGCTTATTGTTTGCTTGATCATATATCAAAACTAGGTCTCCTTCCGAAAAATTGCGAGATGTAACATTTTTGTCATACTGAGCTTTCACTCGTTTTGCATGAGTCTCATTTGATATTGCAGCAGTGCGTCGATTCTCATCTAGTTGAGATAAGTAAAAAAATGTTTCTCTTCTTCAGAAGTAGATGGGAGTATTCCATGGCTAATTGCAATGACAAAATTTTGCATTCAATAGTTAACACTACTTCCAAACCGTAGACCAGTTGAAAAGGAGTGAAACCAGTCGATGTTTTTACTGAGGTCCGATATGCCCAAAGTGCTGAAAATAGCATGGTATGCCAATTCGACTTATGAATACCAATGATTCGTTTGATCATAGTCACTAAAAATTTATTGATAGCTTCAACCAGACCATTAGCCTACGGGTAATATGGAGTAGAACTATTGTGGCATAGACCAATATGATCTTTCAGTTTAGTCATCATGATGTTTCGAAAGCGACTTCCATGATCAGTAATAATAGCTTGAGGAACACTGAATCTAGCAACTATATGATTGAATACGAAAGTTGCAGCAGTCTTGCCATCTTCTGAAAGGACTGACAATAATTATAGGGTGAACAGGAGCGAGTGGAGCGTGCATCTTATGATCAAAGATTTGACAATTGTGGAATTTACGGACTGCATAGGTACAATCTTTGAATAGGGATGGCCAAAAATAACCCGCACGTAATATCTTTTGGGTTGTGGCATACCCAGACATATGACCACCACATGCTCCAGAGTGACAGTCATTAAGAACCTTCTCAGCTTCTTCATGAGTTAAACAATGTCGGAAAACAGAGTTCGCTCCACGAAGATAAAGTGTATCACCAATAATATTGTATTGTTGGGATTGGAAACGTATTTTCCGTTGCTGAGATCGTGAGATTTCAGGCTGAAAATATTGGGTTTGGAGATAAATGATAATATCTCCATACCATGGATCAAGAGTACTGATAAGAAACAAGGATTCATCGGCAATGGGCTCTTCTACCACAGTTTCAGTATCAGTACACACCCCAAGACTACAAGGCTTTAGACCACCAATTACTCATAGTTTAAGGATTGGGTGAATATGGAGAATACTGACCACACTAGTAGACGCACAGGACCCTGTGATGGCCGGCTGCAACCAGTAAAGAGGTCTGCAAATCTAATTCCCTAGTGCACAGACAGGATGACAGCTTTCAGTCACTAAGTGAAAAGAAACCTGATTAACACATTCACTGATACATGCAAGATTCAAACACAGAGGTAGGATGACAACTCCTCTAATGCTATACATCAAGAGTTCAGGAAAACTACAATAGAAATGAAAAGTGAGTAATTAACAGCAAAAGAAACTTGTATTAGCTGAAAATGAAGACGAGACGTTGCAAGTATCAAAGCAGTTACAGTCTTCAGAAGTTGAACCTTACATCGAAACAACAACCACCAACCTTGATTACATCTTGTTTTTGGGTATATATAGAGTTTGAATACAAAGGCACTTGGCCATTCTAAGTATGGGGAGGTCATAATCGACCACCAACTGCTTTAACTGCCTGATGGAGTCTCTGGTGCAATTTTCTTGCTTTAGTGAACAAATCCGATCTTCTCAGGTGCTCAGTTGTCCTTCTCAGGCAGGTGGAGTCTCATATGGGATAAAGTCCCATAACTGTTGAATGCATTCACCTGCTCGGCTCTATACCTTTCCTTCTCATCCATACTGCCTCTTGAATATGGTGGTTGAGGATCTATTACAAACGGTACCGAGAACTAGTTATATTCATCCTTTGGATGCATGGAGCAGTTAAGGGGCGTGGACTACATAGCAGGTAGATGAACTTGATGGAGGAACAAGACTGGCCGTTGGATTGAGCAGATGGATGACGGATACAACTTGGCGGGGAGTGTCGAGAGATATGGAAGCGGAATGGATGCATGTCGTTGGATTTCGAGACAGACAGATCCAACAGTCATCGGGTGCTGAAAACACGAGGAGTTTATCAGGCGGGAAAATGGGTTTGAGCAGTGGGTGGTATTGCTCGCACCGTCATGGATCATCGGGTGGTAAATATACAAGGGGGAGTGATCCCATTCAACGTATGACGCATGGCGGTGGGGAGCGAGCAAAAACCACTTTTCATTGCGGGTTGTCATGCTATCACTTCACAGGTGTGGGGGAAGCGATCACCGTCCAAACATGGTGGGGATGATCGGACAGTGAGGATTTGATCGCACAGGTTTTCGTTTGATGTGATAGGGAAATGTTTGGGTCGGGCGTGGCGAAGAGCGGCATTTGTGAAGGTGTGCGGTTATATGGGGTTTTGGGGCTTTGACACCTGGGGCTTAAGGAGAAGTGCTTTATGTGATTTTAAACGGAAGCATGTGTAAATGAGATGAGAGAAGAATGGGCGAGGACAACCGGTGTAGACCTTTTCTGAGCAAAACCGAGGAATGAGCTTACTTAGGCTTCTCGAACATCAGCGACATGTAGCATAGCTAACACTAGCTCCTTTTGGGGATGAGATCCTCCCTCTGAGGTCTCAAGAACTACAGACCAATGCCTTTCCTGTGAAAACCAATTAACAAAATTTCCTAGTGTTCCATTGGGCATGGAGTCTAACTGAGATTACACTAAAATTGATAAAACAACATATTTACAACCTTAAGGCCAGAAGACCTTAAGAAACATAAATTTTCAAAACCCGCCCATTAATTGGGCCATCAAAAACTGTCTCCCCTCCATACTTTGTAGTATGAAAGTATTGTTCCCTTGGATCTGTGAAATGATAAACGGCCCTATCCACAAGGCATCAAATTTCCCGTGGTTGCCTTTCTTCTCTTTCAGTGCATGCCACTTCAGAAACAAGTCTCCCACCTGAAAGTTATTTGATTTTGTCCTCCTGTCAAAAAATTCCTTGATTTTCTGCTGATGTGTTGTTGACCTTTCAACCACCTATTCTCTGATTTGGTGTACTTCTGCTAAATCAGTGATCCTTTTTTCCATGTCTTCTTCCCCATCCTGCTCTTCTTGTAGGAATTTTTCCACAAGGAGGGTTAACTGAATTGGGAATATGGCCTCATTTCCATATACCAACTTGAAAGGAGAATTCCCTGTGGATTTCTTGGTGGTCACTCAGTCATCCCATAGTGCATACTTGAGCTTAGAATCCCAACTCTTTTTATTGTCTTCCAATAGCTTTTTAATTATCCTTATCAGGCTCTTGTTGGAAGATTCTGATAGACCATTGCCTTGAGGGTAATATGAGGTGGAATGAACCAACTTAATGCCCATTGAGTCACACATCTCCATCAATTCTTTTTCCCTGAAAGCTGCTGCATTGTCTATGATCAATTTACGTGGACAACCAAATCTGGTGAAGGTATTCTCTGTCAAGAACTTCATAACCACATTATGATCAGCCTTTCTGGTAGGGATTGCTTCAATCCACTTAGTGAAGTAATCAGTGGCTACTAAGATCCATCTGCGTTGGACACTAAAATGGGGATTGATTTCTCCAATGAAGTCTAAGCCCCACTGCTGAAAAGGGCCATTTACATGTATTGGTTTTAGGGGCAGGGACTTCAATTGCTATTTCCCTTCAAATCTTTGGCACCTGTCACAACATTTAACAAATGAAAAGACATTAGAAAATAAAGTGGGCCAATAGTACCCAGCTCTGAGGATTTTTTGGGCTGTAGTTTTCCAATAATGGTGTCCTCCACATATGTTGGAATGAAATTGCTGCATGACTTCAATGTATTGTTCTTTGTCTAGACACCTTAGCAAGATTCAAGAGGGGTCCCTCCAGTAGAGAAGATTTCCATGAATGCAATATTTAGCTGCCCTAAGTTTAACAGTTCTGGCTTGGCTTGAACTAAGGCTTGGAGGAATTTCTAGCTTCAGCAAAAATTGAGTTATTGTAGAGTACCACTCGTAGGAAGCTAGATTTTCTGCCAATGACTGATTTTTCCCTGGTTCAGCTGCTTCTTCTTCTGTCTGACCATTGTCTGAGATTGTGCTTATGAGATTTATGTCCAGTTTTCTACAATTTTCTTCTGCCATTAGTTTGGCAAGGCCCTAACCTCTGACCAGTTTAGTGGGCTTCAGTTCTATGTTAAATTCAATAAGCTTTACAATCCATTTATCCCTTCTTCCATCAGCATCAGGCTGCATTAGAACATCTTTTATTGAAGCAGAGGGTACATATGCAATTATCTTGGAATGCAAAATGTAAATTCTGAAAGCTTTCAAAGACTTGATAAGAGCATAAGCTTGTTTTTCGATGATATCATACTTCAGCTCAGCATCCCTTAATGTTTTGCTAAAAAAAGCCACTGGATGCTCTGAGCCTTCTTCATTTGCTTGCAATAAAACTACCGCAAGGGTGTCTTCAGAGGCAAATGAAAATATATGGAACTCCTTGTTGGAATCTGGACTTCTTAAAGTGGGAGCTTCCATAATAAATTTCGTAATGGACTCAAAGGATCTTCTTGCTGCATCAGTCCATTTGACTTCAGACCCCTTTCTCAAAATGGAGGTAATGTGCTTTACAAGTTCTACAAAATTTGGGATAAATCTCCTTAAAAAATTTATCTTGCCCAGAAAGGATTGGATATCTTTCTTTGATCTCGGGACTGACAAGGTCTGTATTGCTCTTACTCTTTCTGGGTCAATTCAGACACCTACAGTAGAAACAACATGTCCTAATAGCTTGCCCTCTTCTAAAGCAAACTGTGACTTTTTAGGATTGACTGAAATTCCAAACCTTCTTCACTTCAGGAACACTTTCTTCAAATGCTACAAATGGTCTTGATGGCTGTTGGAGTACACTGTTATGTCCTCAAGGTAGATAAGGACAAACTTATCCTTCTCCCCCACAAATTCTATGTCCATAGTTCTCCGAAAGGTGGCTCCAACATTCATCAACCCAAAAGGCATCTTGGAATACATAAAAGTGCCCCAAGCAGTGGTGAATGAAGTCTTTTCTTGGTCATCTGGATGTACAACAACCTGATTATACCCTAAAAATCCATCCAGGAAAGACATCACTTTAGCCCCTGAGACCTTCTGCAGTAAATGCTCCATCTTGGGTAGAGGATAATTGTCTTTCTTGGAGCACTTGTTTAAGTTTCTAAAATCAATGCAGAGCCTGATTTCTCCACTTTTCTTCCTTACTATCACTAAGTTGGCTACGCATTTGGAATATTTGAGAGGAATTATGATTTTGGCAGCCAGTAACTTCTTTATTTCTTTTTCAATCAGAGGAAGGAGTGAAGGATTTATGGGTCTCATATTCTGCTTAAAAGGGATGGTGTCTTTCTCTAAAGGGATTTTATGTTGGATGATCTTTTTGTCATATGTTTTCAGGTCACTATATTCCCAGGCAAACGCATCAACAAATTGCTTCATTAAATTTGCAGTATTCAACACTATGGACAACAGACAGATGAGTGGACAGATTTATATATCTTGGTTGATCTGGACTCCCTATATTATGCTTACAGACTGCAGATTTGTCTTCTTTTTGGGCAGCCTTATAAGGCACATCATTTTGGTCAAACAAATTTTCTAATGGAACCAGACCCTTAGGTATATGATTGCTGGGAAGTTGGATAATGCTATCTTTACCAATTCTGTTTCTACACTGGGACTGGGAATTTTCTTCCAAGGCTTCATTCTCTTGGTTAATTTGCATTTCGGAAAATTCATTAATGACTTGCAGAAACCTATTCACTTCATCATCATCTTCAAAGACTTTCGAATGCTAGATATTATCAGGCAATGATGGTCTGTATTTCATTTGAACTTCATAAACTAGTTTGGGAGGCATGGGAGGGATAAACATGCTAGCAGACACAGCAAGGGAATCGACAAGATGATTTTTTACTCTAGGGATATATGAGATACAAAAATTATCAAAAGAATCTTTAAGTCTCCATACCTCATCTCTGTATGCTTTCATCCTTGGGTGCTTTGCTTGAAATGTTTTATTCACTTGCTGAATGATAAGATCAGCATCTCCAAACACCTTTATGTTCCTGATTCCTCTGTCTTTAGCTACATTGAGACCTAATATCAGAGCCTCACACTCTGCTATATTGTTGGTAACTTGAAAGGCTAGCTTAAAAGACAAATGTGTGCTTTCCTGTTCTGGAGATATCAGCACCACCCCTACTCCTGCAGTTTCCCTAGAACATTCTCCATCAAAGAACATCTCCCAAACCTGACTTCCTTGCTCTCCCTTGGCTTGATTCACTGGTTTCTTGATCTGCATTGAGGCCTTATGAGATTCTTCAATTTGGAGAATACAAGCTCCAAAGTCAGTGTCCACAGCATATATGGGATGATTAGAAGGATTCTTCTCATCACTGATGATGTAGGCTAGTTGTGCTTCTCTGTACAATCTCCTGCTTTCCCCTCCAAAGACTGGGATAGTGGCATAAGATAAGCCATTCTATAATGTCCCACCTAGTCTCTTAATCCACCCTTTGGACAATAGCATGCCAAACTTGGGAGGGACATCTGCTACCACAATATCCATGATCATGCTCTTCATGGGCAACTGAGTGAGGGTAATGGCTAGGTCTTTGATTAATCCTAGGCATTTTACCTTTCTTGAATCAAATGAAAATATATCATGATATGGTCTGGTAATATCAAGGCCTAACTCTTCCATGACAGCTTTAGGAATCAAATTGTGGCTGGCCCTTGTGTCTAACAGGAAATTGTGGAGGATTTTGTCATGAATGGTCAAGGAGACATAAAATGATGGAGAATTATCATCAGTAGGTTTGGTCATCAGGCTAAGCACAACTGCAGGCTTATCATCTTGCAAATTGACGTAGTCAGTGGGGGTTTGTGAGGCTTTCAACTCAAGAGCCTCAAGGATAGGCTTTCTAAAAACTTCGCTCTTTACCAATTCTATCAGAGGCACAGATATTTTTAACTTCTGGACTTCTGATTCAAAGCTAAAAAGGGAAGGGGACTTGTCAGGACCTCTTACCTCTTGAGCTGGTGCTTTGAGGATGACTAGATCAACTGCTGTTCTTTTTTGTTTGATATTCCGTGACTCTGTTTGCACAAAAGCTCTTTGGGCAGGACTCTCCTTGACATTGTTTGATTTTGACCTCAGATTATATCTTTGTTGTTCATCAGTCTATAGAACAGCCTCTCTATCCCACTCTTGACTATTTTGGTTCTGCAGCAATGATTCTTCATAGGAAGCCAATGTCAAAAAGGTAGCACTGCCTTTATCTTCCATGCAACGAATTTCATCCTCTCCCTCAAATTGCTCCTCCTCCATGACCACATTCTGGAAAGGAGCCTTAACTTTTTGTTCTTCATTTACTTCGTTACCCCTCTGAATGATTTGCAACTGTTCATTTTCTCTTTTGAATGGATTTGGATTTCTTGGAGCAAATGTGTTTTGAAACCTTGCTTTCCCAGAACTCTGCTCAACTTTCAGCTTAGATATCTCAACAACCAATGACTCAATCATTTTAGTCATTTTATCTAGTTTACGTTCTGAATATGAAGCAGAGGAAGAAGAAGCCTCACCTCTTTGCCTCCTTCTATAAGCATGACTTTTAAGCTTTTCTGCAGCCATAATATTTGATTCCACCTCTAGTTCTGCATCTTGCATATCAGCTAGAGTGGCACATCTTCTTTCTCTCAAAAGCAGGCAGAAATTCGAGTCAAAAGCATTAGCATGAGTGAGTTTGGCAGAGGTGGGGGTAGGCTTCACTTCAGCTGGTATCTTACTATACATACAGTTAAATATTTTATTAAAATCAGGCAATGATTCCCCATTCTCCCTCTTGAGGTTTCCAAACTCAGTATGGTAATAGAGCATATTTCTTATCCCCCCGTTGCTTCAAGAATGCATCATCCAACGCTTCAATGTCTGCTATGGACCTATGGGGCAATTATCTGAACCACTTTCTAGCCTCTCCATCAAGGCTCTGGACAAACACTCTCATCCACACATCATCTTCACTGATATCTAAGTTATCAGCATAACTATAAAAAGAATCAAGGTGTTCTTCAGTTGTTACTCCCTCTGTACCAGTGAATTTAGGCATATATTTTTGATATTCTCTTGCAGGCATGGCATTCAAAGGAACAGGCAAGACCAGGGGTCCATACCTAGCAGCTATGATTCTTTCCATCTTTGAGGGAGCTTGCTGACCTGCCATGATTGGGATAGGTGGAAGGATACCAGTAGATTGAATGGTAGGAAGTAATGAAATAGATGACAGACAAAAATGAATATGATGGACTATATGGGAGGATTTCTTTGGATTGAGATATGAAGGGGGACTGACTGAGCAAGGAGCTTTATGAATCCCTGTAGGTATTTCTTTACTAACAATGCTAGGCTCTAAATATTCAAACTGTATATCCTCAGCTATAACCTTCTCTTTCAGAGATGCATAAGATTTCTTGGGCTTACCTGATCTTGATGCTCCTTTCGGTGATGTTTTCTTATGCTTAGCAATCTTCTTAGGGTCAGGCACTGGTTCAGCTAGTGATTTATGAGTATTTCTCTGAGTATGCCTCACAAACTGAGCCAGAACTGTAATGTGGAGTCGCCACTAGGTTGGTTCTCCGGTAGAGTCGCTAGATAGATGATTACAATCAGAAATGTGTCCAGACTTTTTCTATCATCAAAGCTGGAACTATGTCATTCTCCCAGGGAATCTAAGCTTCACTCTCCTCTCCTCGGCAATGATGCCAATTTCTGTTATCACCCTAAGAAACTCTCCTAGGTTGTAGCTCGGAGATGCTCGGGAACATTACAAATTCAACTTAATGTTGGAAATGGATGAATGGAAGGAATGATGCTTATTCAATCCAGATAACCACTTCTACTTTGCTTGACTCCAGACATGCGTGAACACCCCCAGACTACAAGGCTTTAGACCACCAATTACTCACAGTTTAAGGATTGGGTGAATATGGAGAATACTGACCACACCAGCAGATGCACAGGACCCTGTGATGGCCGACTGAAACCAGTAAAGAGGTCTACAAATCTAATTCCCTAGTGCACAGACAGGATGACAGCTCTCTGTCACTAAGTGAAAAGAAACCTGATTAACACATTCACTGATACATGCAAGATTCAAACACAGAGGTAGGATGACAACTCCTCTAATGCTATACATCAAGAGTTCAGGAAAACTGCATATCAGGCACAACCTAGAACAAAATAGAAATGGAAAGTGAGTAATTAACAACAAAAGAAGCTTGTATTAGCTGAAAATGAAGACAAGAGTTGCAAGTATCAAAGCAGTTATAGTCTCTAGAAGTTGAACCTTACATCGAAACAACAACCACCAACCCTGATTACATCTTGTTTTTAGGTATATATAGAGTTTGAATACAAAGGAACTTGGCCATTCTAAGTATGGGGAGGTCATAATTGACCACCAACTGCTTTAACTGCTTGATGGAGTCTCTGGTGCAATTTGCCTGCTTCAGTGAACAAATCCTATCTTCTCAGATTCTCTATTGTCCTTCTCGGGCAGGTGGAGTTTCATATGGGATAAAGTCCCATAACTGTTGAATGCATTCACCTGCTCAGCTCTGTACCTTTCCTTCTCAGCCATACTGCCTCTTGAATATGGTGATTGAGTATCTATTACAAATGGTACCGAGAACTGGTTATATCCGTCCTTCGGGTGCACGGAGCAGTTAAGGAATGTGGACTACATAGCAGGTAGATGAACTCGACGGAGGAACAAGAATGGCCATCAGATTGAGCAGATGGATGGCAGATACGGCTTGGTGGGGAGTACCAGGAGATATGGAAGCGGAGTGGACGCAGGCCGTTGGATCTTGGGATAGACAGATCCAACAGTCATCGAGTGCTGAAGACACACAGAGTTTATTGGGCTGAAAAATGGGTTTGAGCGGTGGGTGGTATTGCTCGCACCACTATGGATCATCGGGTGGTAAAGGTACAAGGGGGAGCAATCCCATTCAACATATGATGCGTGGTGGTGGGAAACGGGAAAAAACCAATTTTCATCGCGAGTTATTGTGCTATCACTTCACAGGTGTGGGGGAAGCGATCGTCGTCCGATCGTGGTGGGGATGATTCGATGGTGAGGATTTGATTGCACAGGTTTTTGTTTGATGTGACAGGGAAACGTTTAGGTCGGGGGTGGCAGAGAGTGGTATTTGTGAAGGCATGCAGTTATATGGGGTTTTGGGGTTTTGACACCCGAGGCTTAAGGAGAAGCACTTTATGTGATTTTAAATAGAAGCATGTGTAAAGGAGATGAGAGGAGAATGGGCGAGGAAAACTGGTGTAGACCTTTTCTGAGAAAAAACCGAGGAATGAGCCTACATAGGCTCCTCGAACATCAGTGACATGTAGCAGAGCTAACAGTAATCGGAAAAACTATCCATAAAGGAGAACATTTCACTACCGGAACAATCATCAATAATTTGATCGATATAGGTTGTTGGATAATTGTCTTTAGGACAAGCTCGATTAATATCGCTATAGTCGATACATACTCTTATCGTTCCTTGTTTTTTGTTGACAAGAACAATATTTAATACCCAATCGGTTAAAGGAATTGGATAAATGAAACCTGCGTGAAGTAATTTCTCAATTTCGGCTTTGATAGCAACAACTTTTTGTGGATGTATTTGACGTAAGCGTTGTCAGATAGATTTAACATCCGGGTATGTTTTAATTTCATGGACAACAATTGACGGATCAATTCCTGGCATTCCTTCATATGACCAGGCAAACACTTCATGGAATTCTTGAAATAGGGCTTTATAAGTTTGGATTTCATCATCCGTACAACAAACACCTATATGAATGTTTTCAATAATTCTAGGCTTAACTAATATGTCAATAGGAACCGTTCAAGAAATATTTTCCAAATTTAACTCAGAATTAGAATGTTGTAATGGATTTTGTGGTTCTTTGACATAGTTAGTCATAAAAATAGAAGAAAAATCATTTTCAAAATGATCAAGCTCAGGTAAAAACGAAGATCAGTGATGTAGATCTTCCCATGGTAAATCATCAACAGAAAATAGTTCACGAATCTGCTCATCAGTATGAACAAGACTAGGAAATGCTGTTGTAGCCGAGCTTGATAAAGAAAGTGATTCCCCTTGGACCACATTCATTAGATCAATTTCGGTTGAATAGGGATCAGAAAATGACTGTACAACTTGATATGCAATTCCAAAGGGACTCAGAGGCATCGCGCCACCAAATGAATCCACATCAGAATCGGAAGGTACGATCCAAGGATCATAAAAAATAAGAGCATTCGATGAAATCATATGAATAGTTGCAATAGAAGGCGATATGTTAGGAGGAGGGAAGGAAAAAGTTCCTAGTAAACCAAAATCTTTAATCAAACCTACGCCAACATCCTTGTAAGGGATAGTCATTTTACCGATGTGTTGAATACTATCTGTAGAATCTGGGTCGGATGAGAAATAAGTCAGCTAGTCTATCGTAATGATCTTTCCATGATGAGGAAACTTGATAAGCAGAAATACCGATGAAACAATAGCAATCATAGCATTAGACCAACTGCAACCTAGGAGAAGGTTGTAATCTAGAGGGGCATCAACCACTTCCACATCTAGATTTATGGTTTTTCCTTCGACCCCTATAGTTAAATCCTGCAAAATGCCAAAAGGATGGAACCCCCTATCATCAAAAGCCTTTAGAATTATCAGACACTGATTGAGTGTGGGAGAACCAAGCGCTTTCCAACACTGGATGGACATAATACATGTAGAAGCCCCTTCATCAATCACAGTCCTAAAGCAAGGTCTATTTTTGACTAACATTGGAATCTGGAAAGCCATTTGATGAGGGATGCACGGTGTACTATTCTCTAAATCGAAGATTATTAGGTTTGAATCCTAAATATCAACAGCTCCTATAGCAGACAATAGTAATTTACGCTGTGTTGGGCATGATTGCAGCACTTCCAAAGCCGACATTGCTAAAGGGGAAATAGCTAAGTCTTCAACAATGTTATAATTCTGACCATCTCTTGCATGTGGATTGAAAACTGATTTCCAAAGTATACCTTTAGCAAGCGGTTTGATTACTAAGTCAGGGTTAGGTTTCTCGATCTGTAGTGGACCGGAACCGGGAGGAGGTGTGTTAAAATTGGCAACCAGGGAAAAACTTCATGTGGGTCATCTTATTCATGGCTGATAATATTTTTGTTAGATTCCTCTCGTCAAGAGGTTTAGGATTGATATAAAGATCATCTGATTTCGATAAGTATTCATGGAGATATGAATTTATTTTGATTATGGAATTATTATCAAGCCGACCTATAATTCATGTAGGCTCAGAAGCCCAACAGTCGCATCTATTCAAACACCAAGGTTGTGTATAAATATTGGAGGACCTTTCCTCATTTGCACTCACTCTTATCATCACATCTCTCTCTCTCTCTACTCCGCAGAAATGAGTCTCTTTTCTACTGCACAGAAATGGGTCTCTCTCTCACACATGTGAAGCCAGAAGCCGTTGAACCTGAAGCTGAAACTACAGAAGTAAAGATTGACTTGCGTGGCCTAGAAGATCTCCTCGTTTAAGGTTGTAGGTTCATCTAAACCTCCTTTGGAAGCCGCAACTTTTGGTGGTGGAATGAAGTCAATCCGACGGTCGGTTTGTGAGATATCGTCTGCCCTAGTTTGATAATGAAGCTACTAAAGCTGATGTTGCCGATCTAGGGTTTGCTATTGCTGATATGAATCAGATTTATTGTACTATTTCTCTTTGCTGAATTATTGAATATAAAAGAATATTTGATCAAATGGTTTCCCCACACATTATGGGGTTTGTCCTTGGCTAGCCGCCACATCTTGTGTCTCTTTTCTTGGCTTGTTTTCTGTCGATCATTTGATGTTCTATATTCACTTTACTTTATGTACACGTGATTGCTAATCTATGGAATATAATAAGAAAAAGAAGTAAATTTTTATATGCATATAACATACCATAACTCAACATGGTATCAGAGCTGAGGTGAAGACAAAGTTCGAGCAAGAGCAAGAGAAATCACCGAAGAGAAGATTGGCAAGGCTATCCTAAAAGAATTATGGGGTCCTCAACACTCTTTCCTACCGAAGACAAGCTCCGTGAGAAAGCTGACTATCATGGATGGAAGATGTCTATCGATCTAACCCTAGAAGATCCAGGAGTGTTGGACCATGTAAGAGGCAATATTGTTGAGCCTCCATCAAATGCATCTGCTGCTGCATGGAACAAATGGAAAACCGAAGAAGTCAAAATAGAAGATCATCCAGGACTCTATCGACAAGCACTTGGTGGCCTACATCTCTGAACTGGACACCTCCAAGGAAATCTACGATAGACTGGGAAATGGCACTCACGACTCTTGGAGGATTACCATCCGAATGGTACATTTTCAGGACTACTCTTCTGAACTATAATGTAATTCCTGGTTTCAAGGAATTAATGGCTAGATGCATTCAAGAAGAAACAAGGGAAGAAGAGCAAGAAATGCCCATGCCTAAAGGTCCTCCTACTGCCTTTTCTTCTCATGCTAAGAAAAGAAATAATTTCGGGTCTAAATCAAAAGGAAAGGCTGGACCTAAGGGTGGAAGAAAAGGATGATGTCACATATATGATAAAGTAGGTCACTATGCAAGGGAGTGCCTTGATAGTAAGGACTCACACCAGGACGATGATCAAAATCCATCTGATGGCAAATAAAAGGAATGGCAAATTCAACAACAAAGGTAAGAGGAGAGATGGGGATCGAGGAAGAGGGAAGGCTAGAAAATCTAGGATATATTAAATGCACCTAACCTCAAAAAAACCTAGTGTCCATCTCGGCAATGGAAGACAAAGGCTACAAGGTAACCTTTAGCGATGGCAAGGTACATATATGGAAAAATAATGTTAGAGATGCATTTACTCTTGGGTTTAGTGTTGATTCATTATATCAGGTCGATGGAAGTCTGCTAGGTGTCATGTCTTATGACACATCTCTTCAGTCCGAACGTTGACATCGGAGGTTTGCCCCCCTTCATTATAAAGCTATACTCGATGTAAGACAAATGGTTACAGGGATGCCCGAATTCTGAGTAGAGAAAGAAGGTGTATGTCCAGGATGTGCCGAAGGAAAGCTTAAAAGGGGACCATTCCCCTCCAGCCAAAGCAAGACCTCTGATATATTACAGTTGGTTCACTCATGCATATCTGAGGCTGACATTAAGAGGGAGACTACTACACCACGTACTCTTGAGCAGAATGGTGTGGCGGGAAGGAAGAACCGCACGATTGTGGAAGCTGTCTGGGCCATGCTACATGATCAAAGACTTCCGAAGTTTCTATGGGCTGAAACTACAAACACTGCCATATAGCATTGGGTTCCAAGACTCCCGAAGAAAAGTTCACCAGTAAAAAACGTGATGTTTCTCATTTTAGAATTTTTGGTAGCCCTGTATATTTTCATGTGCCGAAAGAGAAAAGAAATAAATTGGGTGCATCTGGAAAGAAGTGAATTTTCGTGGGCTATGGTGAAAATACTAAAGGTTATATTATCTATGTACTCGGTCAAAGGGAAGTCGTAATTAGTCATGATGTCACCTTTGACGAAGATATGGCTCTCAGCAAGGTGAAAAATCTTTCGACTTTGAGGAGCTCTCAAGGAGCCAACACCAGGGAACCGAAAGAAAAGGATGATAAATCAATGCCTGATGTAGAAGAACCCATGGATCCGATTGATCCTCCTCCTCATGAGCCTTCCTCTTTTAAGAAGAGGCCTTCATGGCTTAGGGGGCTACTTGATGATGCTGAAGGACATGCTACACCTCGAGGAACCTTTCGTGAAAGTAAGAAACCTAATAGGTATTAGGGATACCTGACCATCTTGAGCACAATCATACAAAATAAGCCTTCATCATTCTCAGACGCCGTCAAGCATCAAGTATGGAAGGATGCTATGACAAAAGAATATGAGTCTATCATGAAGAAATATGTCTAGGAAGTAGTCCCCAGACCCCAGGACAAGATAGTTGTTACTTCCAAATGGCTTTACAAGATAAAGCATGTAGCAGATGGAAGTACGGAAAAGTATAAGGCTCATTTTGTTTCTTATGGTTTCTCCTAGAAGGAAGGTATAGACTATGATGTGATATTTGCACCTATTTCTAGATATGCGGCCATTTGCTCGATCATAGCCCTTGTTGGTTCACAAGGATGGAACCTACATCAGATGGATGTCAAGACTGCGTTCTTACACGACTCGATCAAAGAAGAGGTCTATGTGGAGAAACCTGAAGGATTTGAAATTTATGATTGAAAATCTCATGTATGCAGGTTGAAGAAGGCTCTCTATGGGCTGAAGCAAGCACCCCAAGCGTGGTATGAGAGGATCGACAGGTACTTGATGAAGCTGGGATTCACTAGGAGTGAAGCTGATCCTAACCTTTCCTTTAAGGTTGAAGATGACAAGCCTCTCATAATGGTGCTATATGTGGATGACCTCTTTCTAACAGGTGCAAACCCTATCATTCACAAATGTAAGAGGGAGTTGGCTTTTGAATTTGAAATGAAGGACCAAGGACTTGAAGTGTGGTAGAAGCCAAGGGAAATTTTCCTATCTCAAGAAAAATATGTGGTAAAGATATTGGAAAGATTCAGTATGATGAACTACAAGCCTGTGACTACCTTGAGGATCTTAACTTTTAGAAGTTATATGGTAGTGATGTCGGACCAGATTTGGGAAATGCCTCTGAGTTTCATAAACTCATTCGCATTGATGTTCTTGGTGAACCTCCATCTAAACATATGTTTTGCAGTTAGCATTGTGAGCTCATATTTGGTTGAGCCTCACTGGATTGATGCCAAGAATCTTCTGAGATATCTTCGTGGTAAAATGGGTTAAGATACACTACCGGAGATGTGACACTACTTGGATATACTGATGTTGATTGGGCAGGCAGTGTGGCGGACCGTAAGAGAACATTCGGGTGTTGTTTCACCTTGGGATCTGCTTCGATATCCTGGATGAGTAGGAAGAAAAAGTCGGTGGCTTTGAGCATCGACGAAGTATAATATATTGTGTTAGCATGACCTTGTGTGAGGAAATCTGGTTGCGAAAGCTCTTCAGTGAGCTGTTTGGATTTACATTGGATACCACTGTGATTCTCTGTAACAACCAGAGGTTGGATTCAATTATTGCGAAATCTCGTATTCTTCGATTTCTCCACCAGATAAACATCATCTGGGATATGGCAATTCAATGAGAAAGGAGGCTCCATTGCATTAAGATGATGTAAAGATTGATACACCTTGTCAAAGCCCTGAGGAAAGATCTAATCTGTGATTTTCCCAAATGACTTGGAGTCAGCAAGAAACCCTTGTAAAAGGGTCCTGCATACATTGAGCTCTGGGAGCTCTGAGGGCTTGCGGTTATTACTGGAACAACATATGACCACAGGGTGACTCACCCTCCCTTGGTGGTGTGCACTGGAACAAGATGATTCAATCTCGTGTGGGACAAGATGATTCGCTCTCTTGTGGAACAGGATGATTCGCTCTCCTGTGTAGCAGGATGATTAGTTCTCCTGTGAGGCTTGGATTGATGTGTTCTCCATGGTGGCCTAGATTGATGTGTTCTCCATGGTGATTGTAGTAGGATTGATGTGTTCTCCTGTGAGGATAGGATTGATTAGTTCTCCTGTCGAGGCATCCTACCCATGCAGTCTGGGACTCATGGGAAGTACCTCTCATCTGATCAACGAGCAGGGAAATGAAGTTAGGGACCATAGTAGTACCGATGGACGCATCGTTGTATCTACCATACTCCCTACGCTAGGATGACCTCCATTGATCTAAGATCAATTATACTGGTCTGGGACCAGTGGTAGGAGTTGTACCATACTATGATGCTGACTTCGGGTCGGTTGAGACTGGTCTGGGACCGGTGGTACATACTACGAGACTGACTTCGTGTTAGTGCAATACTTGTTTGGGACCAGTGAGAGTGGTACATACTATGACACTGACTTCAGGTCGGTTGAGACTGGTCTGGGACTAGTGGTACACTCTCTGAGACTGCGATACTGGTCTGGGACTAGTGGTAGGAGTTGTACCATACTATGACGCTGACTTCAGGTTGGTTGAGACTGGTCTAGGACCAGTGGTACATACTCCGAGATTGACTTCGTGTTAGTGTAGTACTGGTCTGGGACCAGTGAGAGTGGTACATACTATGACGCTGACTTCGGGTTGGTTGAGACTAGTCTGGGACCAGTGGTACACTCTCTGAGACTGCGATACTGGTCTGGGACCAGTGGTAGGAGTGGTACTTACTATGAAGTTGACTTCGAGTCGATTGAGACTGGTCTTGAACCAGTAGTATGCACTCTGAGACTGACTTTGAGTCAGTGGAGGATGATACTGGTCTGGGACCAATGGAGTTGTACTCACTATGACGCTGACTTCAGGTTGGTTGAGTCTAGTCTGGGACTAGTGGTACATACTCTGAGACTGACTTTTGAGTCAGTGTGATACATCCTCGATCATTTCTTATTCTTCATAATTCGGAAAAAAGCAGAGCAGAACAAGAAAAATGCAAGAGAAGAGCAGAACAAAGAAAAATAGTACCGATTAGTACAGGGCAGAACAAGACAAAGTAGAATAGGCAGAATAGAGCAGATTAGGGCAAGGGTCAGGCTGTACAGGGCAGTGCATTTGATGGATGACTAGTAACGTCCGATAGACAGATTGCAGATGAAGTTGTCCCTGATTGAGAGGGAGTGTTAAAATTGGAAACCAGGGCAAAACTTCATGTGGGTCATCTTATTCATGGCTAATAATATTTTTATTAGATTCCTCTCGTCGAGAGGTGTAGGATTGATATAAAGATCATCCGATTCCAATAAGTATTCATGGAGATATGAATTTGTTTTGATTATGAAATTATTTCAAGCCGACCTACAATTCATGTAGGCTCAGAAGCCCAACAATCACATCTATTCAAACACCAATGTCATGTATAAATATTGGAGGACTTTTCCTCACTTGCACTCACTCTTCTCATCACATCTCTCTCTCTCTACTGCGCAAAAATGGGTCTCTCTCTCACACATGTGAAGCCGGAAGCTGTTGAACCTGAAGCTGCAATTGCAGAAGTAACGATTGACCTACGTGGCCTAGAAGATATCCTCATCTTAACTACGCTATAGGTTCATCTGAACCTCCTCTGGAAGCCACAACTTTTGGTGGTGGAATGAAGTCAATCTGATGGTCGGTTTGTGAGATATCGTCTGCCCTAGTTTGCTAATGAAGCCGCTAATGCTGATGCTGCTGATCTAGGGTTTGCTACTGCTGATATGAATCAAATTTATTGTACTATTTCTCTCTTCTGAATTGTTGAAGATAAAAGAAGATTTGATCAAAGGGTTTCCCCACACATTGTGCGGTTTGTCCCTGGCTAGCCGCCACATCATGTGTCTCTTGTCTTGGCTTATTTTATGTCGATCGTTTAATGTTCTATTTGCACTTTACTTTATGTACATGTGATTGCTAATCTATGGAATATAATAAGAAAAAGAACTAAATTGTTATAAGCATAGAACATACCATAACTCAACAAGGTGTAGTTGATGTGTTTGAATTAGAAGATTCTACTTCTTTACCACCAACTGGATTTTTACTACCATAATCTTGCGATCGTGTCACAATCCTGACATGAGACATCATCATAATGGGTTCCTCTGAGGCATTCAAGGAAGAACCAATCATCTTACTATCTTGAGTAGGAAAAGGATCCTTCAAGATAGCAGGCGTTTGAGAACCTTTAACGACTTTCGAAACCTCTGCTCAATGTGAGAAGTCTTTGGTAAAATGATCCTCGTCGCAAATGAAACAAGGATAATGAGGTTTTCGTTTTTTGTCAATAGATTCATTTTTATTTGTTTTATCTTTTTAATTTTGTTTATTTGTCTTCTTCCCCTTCCTTTTACTACTGGATTTTGATTTGGCCATAGATGATTCTACGACATGGATGTCGGCAGAAATTTCGGTGGAAGACTCTCCTGTCAGGGAATCAGGTAAAGTTATTATAGGAGAGGAATTATTTGAAGATTTCTTCTTACTTTTAATGCTAACTGAACCAATCATACCATCAGTAGCATGAGACCCTGAAGGAGCTGTAGTTATTTGACCGTGTTTTGGAAGATCAGGGATTTTTTCATGTAAAGTACTTGACTGTGTATAAATGAGGTCAAGGTACAGAGCTTGAGAAATGACTTGCTCTTCAATAACAACTCCTCCCTTAGCTACATCTTTAGTGATTTTAGGTAGAAATGATTTAATGAACCATTCCGCTAAAATTTGATTCGGAATGAAAACTTTCACTAAGCGCATTCTACGTCGCCATTCATGAATATGATCAGAAATATATGTGGATGTGGATTGTTTTAGTGAAGTTAACAGTTCCGTGCCATTGTGGTATCTAACAGGCAACTAAAAATGAGTTAAGAAAGCAGTGGCTAACTGATTGAAATTATAAAAAGAGGCTCGTGGTAACTCAATGTACCATTTGGTGGCAAGACCAATAAGAGTTCGTTGAAAAAGATGCAATCGAATTGAATTATTGATGATGGAATTAGATGCACACCAGAGGTGATAAGTCATAACATGATTTGACGGGTCGTCTCCTAACTTACCCTCGAATTTTGGGATATCACTAGGCAACTTACTAGGCATTGGCAACCAATACGGAAGATAGTAAATCAGATCGTTCGTAAGACGCGACAAATCAGGTAAATCCAAAGTTGCAATAAATGGTAGCTAACGGTTAGGGTCGTGAAAAACTTGAGTAGCGAGACCAGTTCCAGGAGGAGGATATCCAAGATAACCTGGAATCGGATTTGCATTAGAAATGTTATAACCTCCTAGGAAACCAGGATTAACTGGACCAAACTGGGGTTGTTGAGGCTATTGATAAGTATAACCAGGATATGGTTGATACTGATAAATTGGGTTTTGTATAGTAGGACCTAATTGATACCATCCCTGGTATAGTTGATACGTAAATTGTGGTTGACTTGTGGCAATTGTAGCAATCGTACTAGCTTGTCTTGCAGGCATCTGGACCGAAGTCTGAACCGTAGGTCCTGACTGAGGCACAAAGACTTGAGGAATTTGCACTGATGCAGGGGTAGTAGAAACCAAAGCTGCTGATACTCCAGAAACAGGTGTTGTAGGTTGAATAGAGGTTGCAGTAGTTGCAGCAGTTTGAGGCGGAGTACGAGGTGAACTAGGCCCAGGCTGCTGAACTGTACCAGATGCAGGGGTTTGAATAGTAGGTTGGACAGGTTGCTGGGTTGGACCAGAAACCAAAGGTTGTCCAGGTTGATTAATTAACTGCACATTAGGTTGCAAAGTCTGTTGAGTTTGAGATGGATCCCACACCATGTTCATTCCAGAGTATGGACCCACAAAAGGTTGTGCATATGGAGGACCATAACCTGGTTGAACATAGGGCTGATAATTAGGCGGTACATTTCCAGCTCCTTGAAAAAATGGTTGACCAGAAGGCAGTTGGAAACCTTGAGTTGGGTACTGACCTTGGGGTTGATAACCCTGAGGCACATACTGAAACTGGGGTTGACCTTGAGGTTTGTACTAAAACTGGGGTTGACCTTGGGGTATGTACTGAGTCTGAGGTTGACCTTGGGGTATGTACTGTCCTGAAGTCTGATAAACTTGAGGAAGCCCTTCAGGCGGTAACTGACTACCTTGGGGTTGCCCCCCAAGCGGTAACTGACTACCTTGGGGTTGCCCTCTAAGCGGTAACTGACTACCTTGAGGTTGCCCCCCAGGTGGTAACTGACTACCTTGAGGTTGAGGATTTGGAATACTACCAGAAATCATAAGGATTTGTTCTGCATTCAACGCTTGAGTTCCATTACTTCCAGATGATAACACTTGTTCAATCGGGCGAGGAGATGCTCTTGAAAAAGTACCAGAGAGTGACTGGTACCCCAAAGGAATACAAGGACTGCTAGATAAAAATGTTTCCGGTGTTTGGGAAAACATAGATGACTGTCTTGACATGATTGATGAAGGATAATAACCTCTTGGTGTAGGATGAAAAGGAATTTGAGGTGGTGAAAATATAAGACCTGGGTTTATCAATGAAACATACCAAGTGTCACTCCTAAAAGGACTGTAGAATATTGATTCACGCTCCCTAAGATTTAGAATCTGTTGGTTTTCGGGAAAAGTTATGTCTTCTCCTGGATTAAGAAGTTCTTCAATAGAAAAGAGGACAGAAGGAAGATTTTGTGTAATGTTATTGATTACCCTAGGTGAACCAGGATTACTAGAAGTTGGAGTAATAGGAGGTTCAGTGTCGGGCTCAGAAATTTCAGGTTCTTTAGCTAATTCACTGGAAGGAGAAATACTACCAGTAACTTCAGAAAATGAAATTGGCTCTTGAATAGACTCTGTTGTTTGTATTTGATAATCAGGATGAACAATTAAAGATGATTCTCTGGCTTCTGGTGATCCAAATCTACTGTCACTAGGTGATACAAGAGCTCATAGCCCTTCAAGCTGGCTTGGTGAATACTTAGGAGGTTTCCCCTAAAGTCTATGATATTGTCTCGATAATTCAACCACGATTAAATATTAATTAACCACACGCAAACAAAGAAAATTTCAATAAAACCACCTAAAGTCTCTAAAGAAACAAACAATTGAATCACACGCCTAAAAAATCTAAGAGTTCAAACCAAACACAAATAGTAACTTCTCATACTAAAAACACTAGTTGGTGATGAAATCCAACTTAGTAGAAGTTTAATACAGAAAAGGGCGGTTGGAATAGTTACCCTGAAAACCTGCTTAATGAAACAGACTGGCACAAGTTTCTTCACAAAACCATCTCGAGTGAAGAGAACCCCCCAGAGAGTCCAAGTGAGTCTAGTCGACATCTGCTCTAGGAACAATGAGACCCGTCCTTCACCGTTACCTTAGGAAATAATCTTAGGTTTATGGACTCTAAGGTTACCAACAACAACAAATACAACTGGGGGACAGTCTACGATCTGAACTACGCGCAAGGGCAGAGTAAGAAAGCTCAATCCCCTTGAAGGCTCCTCGACATGGTCAATCCGAGGTTTACCAACAAGTGACCCCATGCTCCTCGAGAATGGTTAATCCGAGGTTTACTGTTTATAATACGGACAAATCTTCTATCTTTCCCAATGAAACAGACTTGATTGTCTCAATGGTCCGGACATGATTTGGTGATTGACTCCTTTAAGAGAAGCTTCCCAGAATGTATCAATTACAATTGGATTTATTTCCTACCACAAGATGTATCTACTTGTTTGTTTTAACTATCTTGGAGAGTTAATTACTCCCTACTCCAAGATACTAGCCTAAGCTATATTGGTGATAAGAGCCCTAGAAATAAAAAAGATTACTAGATCAATTTTAATTAAGCATTTCTTTTATGGGTTGTTCCTTAAGTCAATAGGTATGGAAATAAAACTTTGATGGTGTGAAGGCTCAACTCCAAATACTAAAAAATGCACCTAAAATGATAAGCAATTCATTTTTCTTTCAATGAAATTCTAGCTAAAAGAAAGAGCTCGAGAATGCAATTATTTAAGAAACAATTCTTTCTTTCAACATGGAAATGAAAAGAAAATATTTTTGTCTTTTTCAATAAGAACTCAAAATGAGACTAATAATTAATGCTCACAATAAATCCCTTTCACTTTTCAAAACTCGAAACTACAAGAAAAACAATTTGATTCAAAAGAGATCTACAAGTTCTAGAAAAGCACTCAAAACTACCAAAACTAATTTTGAGATCTAAAAATTTTAAAATCTAAATTGAATCAAAGCTTCAATTCTTTTTGAGGACGTTTTACTTAGTTGTTTAGTAAACTAAGGATTCATTTATTTAGAATAACAAACCAATCAAAAAACATCCAGATATGTTTTGTTTTGTAAAAATGAAATTCAAAACTTATAACAAAGTTTGTTCAAAGATTTGCAACGAGAAAGCTGAATCTATTTCTCACAAAGGATAGATTTCACAAGCAAGTCAAACTCATCAAGAAGACAAAAAAACACCAGGGTAATCTAAGGTTTCTCAAGCTTCTAATCTTTGAATCACTACACAGACCAAGTGAAAACCACTCCAAGCATGCAAACTTCTAGAAAATTATTGAAAACAAAAATACTATTATAACTCACTCACAAGAGGTTTTTGATAGGAAAAACACAGATCTGGGTAGACCCTAAAGCTTCTAAATGAAACCTAAACGTAACTGGAAAAAGGTATTTTAGGTTTTTATAGGGTTCACAGGCTCCAGAAGTAACAGGTGCGGTGCCACTCTGTTTACTAAAGGAAAACTGTGGAGATGCCCGCATTGTCTATGAAGAGAAAGTGCGGTCCCCTGAAAACTTAAAAAAAAAACAAAAAATACTCCCAAATTTAAAAACTACCCAAGCCAGTATACATCAATCAAAAACCAAAAACAAAAACACTTCTCAAGACAAAACAGGAAAACCAAAAACCAAATTTCATTCCCTAGCGGAGTCACCAATTTGTTGGCCGAATAAATCGACCTTGCGGACAAGGTCGATCTCCCTAGTATCACAAGATAGTCTAGCAACAAACAGACAAACAAATCTATCTTTCTCTAGACATATGCGATTTACAAATTAAGACTATAGAGGTGTTAAGATCGTACCTTAGATCTAATGCTTGTTCGTTGTAGTTATCCCTCGATCGTCTGAAAGAGTTATCTTTAAAGACCTGCAATCACAAACAAGCAAAAATCAAATAGCCCCTGCATAGCAAATATCATAAATCATGTCTATTATGGTGATCAAGGAATCCATAAAATAAACCATGCATCAATAGCTTATTGAGAAAAACAAACTTATTTGTATTAACTTCGAAGTAGAAGAACCTTACAGCCTTTTCAGCCTTGATGTTGAACAAGATCTTCCTGGGGTCCGAAACAGGAATTTCCTTTACTTTGACAAGCCTTTCACTCTTCCAAATGAGATCTTAGAGATATGTAGTCTCTCCTCATAAAATCTCAACTAAAGAAGACTAAGTTCCAGCAGCATTTCACCTCAAAAATATTTAGCTTTCAACCTCCTTAGTAACCAGCCCAATGCTTCATTTTATAGTGCAGAGGAGGAGGTTACAGGTCCATCTATGAAGGGATAGAATCCTCCTTCAAAGGGATAAGCTCCTCACATCAAGGGGTTAGCTCCTTAAGGTATGCGATGCATGAACCTTAAGAAAGCGAACTTGCCACCTCAAGATTTCTTCCAGAAGCTTCTAGAAATGACCGAAAGTGAGTTTTTTAGAATGTACTCATGCCTTTTTAACTTTTATAGGGGTCCACACCCATAACACAGATACAGAGTGGTCAAGTACACAGAGGACATGACCATTAGGTGCGAGACCACAGGTAATGCAAAGAGAAAGTACAGAACTAGAGTTTTAGAGACTTTTGAGGGCTTTCTCTTATTTTCAAGGCTTGATATGAAGAACTGAGGCTTTAGACATGCAAAGGAGGAAAGTATGAGTGGTAATGGACTCACACAGATTGCATAATGTCAAGGTGACAATTTTTAGTGCAACAGGGTTAACATAACAAAAGGAGCATATACGTATACACACACTCCCACATGAGCAAAAGCGTGTACATGTTGGAAAACCGAGGTTTTGGTCTGAGGTATTTGGTCCAAGGTATTGACCCTAGGTATTTGTCCAAGGTAATGGTCCTAAGTGGTCTTGGTCCAGGTATTGAGAAAGGCCTAAAACTATATAAGGAGGAGAAGATCATTAGGCCAAGAGGGAAAGTATTGAATATCTGATGAAGTGTTAGATCAAATACGCAACTTATGGGTTTCTGACGCTTTGCTTGATCTGAACTAAGGATGCACCTATGTGGTTGATGATGGATGATGGATCGAGATCATAAGGCCTAAAATGAATTATCATTATGTGGTTTGATCATGGATAGTCTAGATTTGAATACTAACACATGTTTTATTCTGTAAATGTTATGATTTGGGTATGACTAAAGTTTGGAATATCTAAGAAGTTTTTAAGATAGTATTTGCATATCTATACGCTGGTTCTCTTTGGTAAAAGCACGTACACACACTGGTTAGTCACATCCAAGTAGCGTATACACTATGAAATATGATATTTGAAGTTGCAGTTGGATTTAGTTGTTGTTGTAGAGTTTTGGATTCTTCTCTGTGTTTTGGTGACTGTGTTCTGGTGATAGTGTTCTGAAAGTTTAGATTGATTGATTGTGATGTGCTTCAGTGATGATGGGTTGTTAGTGATTTATTGATTTAGTTGTGGTTGGTTCAGATATTGATGATTGGGTTTTAGTGATTGGTTGATGCAGATGTATTTGATGGTTGTATTGTAGTTGTGATTGATTTTGAGCTTCAATGTTCTTGATGGGTCTAATATGAAAAATGGATGAAACGAGGACTTAAAATTGTGGTGTTGTGTTCTAGGAGTATCTAGTATGAAAATTTATGAAACGTGGTCCCTGGAGGAGGAGAGAAGGTCATAGCCTTATGTAGGCCAGCGCCTACGTACTGGTAAACATATTTGCCAGTACAAGAGCTAGGGGGTTGGAGCTCCCTTCCAGTAGCAGCTGGAAAACGAGTGAAGGTTGGAGCCTTCTGTAGGTCGATGCCTACGTACTAGTAAACAGATCGACTAGTACAAGAGCTAGGGGGTTGTAGCTCCCTTCCAGTAGAAGCTGGAGAATGAGAGAAGGTTGTAGCCTTCTGTAGGTGGGTGCATGCGTACTGGTATGAGTCTACACCAGTACAAGATTGTAAACATGTTTTTCTTATATTAAAAGAAGACAATAGCAGGTGGTTTTTGTCCCGCATTGGGTTTCCACCTTAAATATTGGTGTTCATGTGTGTTTCTTATGTGTGATGGTTTATTCTATTCTTACTGTACATGGTTACTGTTTATATTGGTAATGAAGTACTGATGCACTAATTAAATATCAACATATGATGAATTAATTGAATCATAAGTTTGTTGGATATATGTTGGTTGCTTTAAAGACAGTTGCATGTACACGTGAGTTACTTTCATTGAAGTAGCATATATAAATTTGAGTATGAAAAGAAAAAGTTATTGATTTGACTAATACTGATTGACACCCCACCCCCCCCCCCCCCAATATTATTTCCAACATCCACTAGATTAGAGCATAATTCTGGGAGGCATAAATTTTGGACACCAATGCATCTTCGAGGCACATACCCCACCCAGGTGTTCACAATACCTAATCCATTCTAATGATACTTGACTTAAGGAATTTTCCATCACGAGGACTACTATCATCTTAGATAAATGTACTTGACTTAAAGTGGTTAGTTCTCGTCATCATACAAATCTTTAAAGAATATCAGTGCCAGATGCTTATCAATCCAACATTCTCCCTACCAGTGTTCATGCACTAGGATTATGAATGTAAGTATTTTCCATAGTATGTGACACATAGATAACACGATGTACACTCTCACTCCCTCTCAACCAGGGAGGAGACATCCACAAGCCTAAGTTTTTCTAAAAAATACCCATCCTTTTTTATGAAAAGGAACATCGACTACCTACTTTATTAGTGGATAAATTCTGCTACTTCTCAACTTCATCTTGCATCATGTCATGAATCATAGAGCTCTTCAACCTTCCAAGTTATCTATCAATATTCATGTATCCTTGATTAATATAAAATCCAACATGTCATCAAATAGTCCAATGAATTGTCTCATAATGTCTTGTACCAACTGGTACATCTTTTGTCTCTATAGTTTACATAATTCTCATACATACTCTTTAGAAAATCATACTCTCAAACATCAGTAGTATCTTTCCTCAAATCACAAGTTGTAGGACCCTTCTTGTCAATTTATGCTACTAGCTCTCTTTGAAGTCAATATTGCTTCCTTCATCATTTATAATAGGATCTAGCTTCACATTGTTCCAAGATATTGCATTAAATAAATAGAAACGACCAACAGTAGTGTCAACATTAGTTCTCCTAATAAAGAGTTCAAAGTTCGAACCAATCATCCGCAAGATCAAATTTCTTCAGTGATGTTTCCAAGAATTTAGATAATAAGCATATTTTGATTTTATACCCAACCATCTAATAATATATCTAATCAACATATATTATGTTTTACTAGTTATGTTTTGTCTAATTTGAATTTGATTTGATTTCTGATTGTAAGATTTTCTATGATCACGAGGCCCTCTTTACATGATAGAAGCAAATTATTTCATCTTGAATTAAGAGAACTTCTTTCCCTTTTGAAATTTCTTCCATGTTGCCTTTAAATTTCCTGCTCTTCCTGTAAATAGACTTTTCTATTTCCCTTCAATTCTTCCATTTACTTTGTGAAAATCTAATTTTGCTATTGAAATGATAGCTTCTAGTAGTATCACTTGAATTTGGAAAAAAACGATTGATTTCTATCAATAGGGCGGCTAAAAAACTGACGCATAAAATAGCTAACACAGGCGCTGTGGCCATGGGTATTGGCAAGAACTCATTGAATCTATTGTTTGGGCCCATAACAAATTGAAGGTTGCTCCTTGCCTGCCCATGGATTCAGCAGCAGTGAAAAAGGTTAACCTATTCGGGAATCTCCGGATCTATGCTAATTTTCAACTCCCCGAAGCATTTCGTCGCTTACCACGCCCTTCCTCGTCTCTGTAGGGATCTTTTTTTTTCAGGATTAAACAAAGGGATTCGCAAATAGAAGCGCTAGGGCCACAACTAGTCCATAAATAGTTAAAGCTTCTATGATGTATGAAGTCAAATTATCTTCACTGGTACTTGAAGAAAATATCATGTTGGATAAGTTTCACATTTCCCTTGACTCTGCTATTATTATACTTCTATTATCAATTTGTAGCCCTTTCCGTTAAAAGAGATGATGAATGATTTTAAATCTTCATGATGAAATTAACATAACTGTGATTGTGACTGTAGAATACCATGTATACAACTTCAATGATTCTATTTATTCAAAACTATATGCTTCCACTTAAACTAGATCTTCATGACTTCACACTTTTCAAATCCATTTTTTTTCTATCTTCAAATGTAACTATAACAACTACTCTAATCGCTATATTCTAAATAAGAAATGAAAAGTTAAACTTTCTTGCACACTAGGTACTTTCCATATTTTTTAATAGTAGAGGTCCTTGTTGTCTTCAACTTTGGGTTTCTTTCCATGTCCTTGATCTTATGCTATACGTGCTTCATTTATTTATTTCTTTTTTTTGTTCTTATGATCCTTAAAATTTATTGGTACACTCCTTATAATTTCCATATTCATTGCAATCAAAAGATTGAACTTTTGACATGTCTCGGTTTCCATGAGGATTTTTATTGTTGTACTTGTGATGAGATTCAAATCTTCCAAACTTTCCAAAATTATTCTTTGATTTAGCAGCAAAGGTTTGAGAGTTTTTGTTATTAGGTTCAGTATCATCTTTAGCCTTCAACCTTGTTTCTTTCAAAACACATAGAGCATGCATCTCTTCAATAGTTGGAGTATTTTTTCTTGCATAGATTCCACTTTCAAAACCATTCCAAGTTGGAGGTAGAGTATTAATTACGAAAGTGATTAATTCAAAATCAGATATGGTTTCTCCAAGTCCTTGAAGTTGATATTTTATTTTTGATATTTTCATAAAGTACGAAGCCACATCTTCATCCTTTGACATTATTGTTCCATAAATGTTATTCCTTAGATATATATTCTTACCGGCAGTAATGATAGAATATAGTTTGTCCAATTTATCATAAACTTCTTTGGATGTGGACAAATCTGAAACAAAAGAAATAATATGATACTTGATAGATTCAAAGAGAATTTGTTGAGCTCTAATTTCTCCCTTGTTGTACTTGGCTACTTTTTGAGCATTATTTTTGTCTAGTACTAGAACATTGCATTCAACAAATTGCATGACTTCATTTTCTTTGAGAACTAGATCAATTTTATTTCTTCTAAGTGTTGAGATTAGAATCTTCATCAAGTTTGTTTCCTTCCTTGCAATAGATGTCATTTGGTTGGTAGGCTTATACATAGAGTATAGTAGAGTACTTACTTATCAAATAAGGGGAAAATGATAATCGCATGTCTTTAAGAATGTTGATGATTGAGAAAGAGAGTTGATGAGTGTGTTGGAAATACGGAGAGGGGGGTGAATCAATATTTCTTACAATAATTAGTATTTTTAATCCTTCATAGCATTAATTATCTTTAACATTTCATCAACATAAACAATAAACAACACCATTCAATAATTCACAGTAATCAAGACAGTAGGCATAAAGATGTTTTAGGTGGAAAACCCCGTTCGGGTCAAAAACCACCAAATGCTTCTTAATATTTTTCATCAACCTTTTAGCTCCCACTGAAAAGTAAGCCCCAAATCCTTAAAACTCTAAAAAAGCATTCATTCTCTAGCTCCCACTGGAAGGGTGCCCCAATGCCCTAGTTTTATTAGCAGTCAATTGAAAGGATTCTCCAACACCATAGCAAAGTCCAACTTGAATTAGCACCACCCTACCACCCTTTAGTGTTTTCAGGATCCAACCTAAAGGTGACTTAAACCACGTCCCTAACACCACCCTACCACCTTGATCAACTGGCAAAACACATTTCATAATTTTTAGATTGGATCCCCCTACACTCAAAATCAATATAAAAAAAACTGTAATGAAGCTACTTTTTCTCTTCTTAGAATCTGTATCATTGTCAAATCCTGGCAGCCTTTTTTCTCAATTTTTTTTTCGATCTGATCACTTTAAAAATGTACCTCAAGCCCTAGCTTCAATATCCACTGACCACTATAGAACACTGGTGTAATCACACAACCACTATTGGTATTATTTGACTAAGTAATCAATTCTACTTGGTACCCTACCACCAATCTGCCTCTATTCTTGTTCAATTTTTACATCAAACCCTTTACTTATGAGACCCTATTTGTCACATGAATAATTCTACCTCTGCTCAGTTTTCTCATTAACAATCAATGTAAACTCTCATGTTCATTGACTATCCATACATTTGATGACCTTTCTCAAAGTGCCATTGTCAAGCCATAGTTATGCAATATATCAAATCATCTAATGGTGGCATATACTACTGTTATGTGAGAACAATGTTAAGTACCAATAGCACTATCAAGACTATTCACATGAAATCCACTGTCACTACTTATGTCATAGGTCACCACCTTGCAATTAGGTTACCAAATTTACATAAAAGTTTATTATCATCAAGGTTTCAATGCTATAGAAATATTGTCACATATCAAGTCCAATTTACTACACTTTGTGTTATCTTAAGATCATTGTTATAGAAAGTTCTGTCTCACTCCTACAACTACCCAAGGTCAATCAATAGGACATTCACATGGATGTCCTCACTGTAGGATCTATCGTCAAGGTTATTGTATACTATGTACACCATTAAGCATATCACTTGTACTGTGAAACAAATTTACTATATCCCTTTCTTCAAGGTTTAGTGTGTAGCCAAAGAGTCGCTGTATACTTCCAACACAGAAGCCTTACTACCTTAGAATGGCATAACAATGTTTCTATATAAGCCACTGAATCTTACACTGTCAGAAGGTGCCTACTGCCAATTTCTAACTTCTACTATTAAAGATACTGCTGGAGTAAAGAATGATGATGTATGTAAGGATCCAATGCTTCAGAAGAAAAGTGAAATAATAGTTTCACAAATAGAGGTTGAGATTGAGGCTAGAATCTTCAAATTCTTGCAAATACGCAAGATGTTACTTCTATCAATATATATCCGAAATTATGAGAGATTGGTTGCTTGTGTAAACAAAACATGGCTCCTCCATGTTGGATGTATCAAATATACCTTGTGTGTCAGCTTAAGATAGAAGTATTTGTTAGAAAACTTGGAGACTAATGTATTATATATGATTTTACTTAACTTTATAATTAATTGTGATATATGTTGGAATTTTATTACTTTATTAGTTCTTGCTCATTAAGCAATTACCAAAACAATGAATATCACGAAAAGACAAAGTACATAAGATATAGGCTCCAAGTCAAGGAAAAACCCCTCCAAAGGGAAAACAAAAAAAAGTGCTTCTCTTATTATATAAAATATGCTTAAAAATATACTTCAAAGACCCAAATACCAAATCCAACAACCCTACCAAGCACTAAGTCAACCCCCAAAAATATTTTTTCTAAGGCAGCCTACAAACTTCGACCTACTGTAACTTTGTCCTAGAAATTCAACCTTGTAACTGCTCCTCAGAATTTTGACCCTACAATTTCGACCTCCTCCAAGTGCAGCTTCAAAAAAACCCTAACTTTTCACATGTGGACACCGAGAGAGAGATATTTAGCCTAAGAAAAGTTGATTCTTCCTTTGTTTTCTCATCCTTCTAGCTCTTCTTCTCCTTTTCTATTGCATATCAAACTTTCCTTGGATGAGTGTCTCAAATGATGTTGAGATCCTTGTATTTATAGCCTTAGTGAGGGGTCAAATAACCTTCCCTTATGCCGACTTGGTCTTGGAATACAAAATTTATTTTTCTTGATAAAACAAATATCTTTCTTTATTACAATGAGTCCAAATGGGACTATAACACATGACTTATATTATTCTTTTCCCTAGAAATACATAGAAAGACCTAAAAGCCCTAAAAGCATGAAGAACATGTTTTTGACTCAAACTTGAGTATGAAACCTAGACTCTAAAATAAAACATGATTTATTTTTCTTTCTTTATAAGTAATATACAATGTCATGATTACAATCAGGTCATTATGAAGACTAAACCTAGTTACAATTTTCAACACTTCCTCTTAACTAGAGAGTTAATCATAATCCCATTACATGGTACAAATAATCTCAAAATTGAAGCATTCTCATGAGAATATTTAGATTGATAAAACTTCTTTTCAAGCATCTTTATCATAACCAACTTTGTTCTTGAAGGCCTTAACTAGACAAACTCATCCTTATTCAAGAGCATTATTCTAGGAGGCTTTATGTGATTTGCCACACTACCTCTAAGGCACATACCACATTTGTATTTTCACTAGGTATGTCCTTTTAGGACTATTATTATCTTGTATTTCTAATCCTGAATCCTCAAAGAATATTGGTCCTCTTCGAATACTCTTATCTTGGATTCCCTAACACATCCTCAAAGAGCATCGATTAACAACTTCTTTTTCTTGGATTCCCTAATCCATAAGAAGTTCCAATCTTAGATTCTTATCCATTCCTCTAGACACCATTCTTTCTTTATGGCCTTCACTAAGAATTACAATTGTTAGCCTTAGTCTATTTCTTAACCCATCAAGAAAAGAACTATCCAATATCACTCCCTCTCAATTAGGAAGAGATGTCTACCAAACCAAGATTGTCTCTTAAATTCTCAAGATTATTTTTTGGTAATTCTTTAGTCAATATATCTACTACCTATTTGTTAGTAGGTATATAATTCAGCTCTATGACCACTTCTTGTACCGGGCTTTTGATTTAGTTGGACTTTTTGTTTATATGATTCATACTAGCATGAAACATCAAGTCTTCTGTCAATATTGTACAAATTTCATTGTCACAATGTATATGTGTAGGGCTAATCGGCCCTTCAAACAAATCTGATAATAAATTCATGATCCAAACAACTTCCTGAAAGACTTCACTCGCGACAACATACTATGCTTCAAAAATACTCAAAGAAACTGTATCTTACTTTCTGCTCATCCATGAGACCATGAAAGACCCTAGGTTGAAGCATCCACTTGCTTTTCTTCTTCCATCTATCTCACTGTCATCCCAATCTAAAGCTATATATCCCATGAGTTGGATTTCATTACAAGTATACCCTAGTAAGTGATGTATGGTTCCATGCAAATATCTTAGTATATACTTGGCTGCAATTGAATGATCATGTTTTGGCTCCATCTGAAACTGACTGACGATATTCACTAAAAAAAATGTCTGGTCTTGTATTTACTAGATACATTAAGGACCCAATCAATTGTCTGTAGAAAGTAGGATCCACTAGAATAGACTTTGAACTCCTCAACTTCTTTAAATTCGTAATCATAGGGGTCATCATATGCTTTCTATCCACCATGCCAAACTTCTGAAGTATCTTGATCATATATTTACCTTGACCAATATATTCCCACCTGGCTTTTTCCATACTTCTAATCCTAAGTAGTAATGCATAATCCCAAGATCCTTGATATCAAACTTGGCTACATTCATGAATCTGATGCCCTACACCTGTGACGAGTAGATCCTCCACATACAAGAGTATGATAACTGGTTCACCTTTGACCAACCTGATGTATAGGTTAGGATCTACAGTACTCTTGGTAAAACCAAGTCTCAATAGGTATGCATCCATTCTTGCATACCAAGCTTTAGGTGCTTGCTTTAATCCATATAGAGCTTTCTTTAGCCTACAAACATGAGTCTCCCTCTAATTTATTTCAAATCCTTGAGGCTTGTCCATGTAAACCTCCTCATCAATAGTCCCATTCAGGAAATATGTCTTGACATCCATTTGATGGATGTTCCATCCCATAGTAGCAGCCAACGAAATAAGTGATATTCTTGTTTTAAATCTATCAATGGGAGCACAGGTTTCCTTGTAATAAATCCCTCCTTTCTGTGAGAATTCTGTTGCTACAAACCTTTCTTTATATTTATCAATGCTCCCATCTGTAGGATGATTTATATTGTAAATCCATTTTTAAGTGACTATAGATTTGTCACTTGGCCTAGGGACAATATCCTATACATCATTCTCATTATGGAGTGGTATTCTCGTACATAACATTTATCTACCCTTAATGTTTAGCTACATATTCATAGGAGGAAGGTTCTATTTCAATAAGATTTGTCATATATGCAACATACCCGGAATACCACTTAAATATTTTTCTTTCCCTAAAGGTCCCCAATTTTGTATTTCCTTCGACTTCTTATAGAGTAGTTCTCAACCAAGCATGCCTCTTTCAATTTTCTAGAACAATAATTTATTGTGTAGGATTACTAGGACCTTCAACATCTTCATGAGTAGATGTCTGATCTTGACCATCATTGTCCCTTGAGATATCCTAAAAAATAAGTATCTCTTCTTCACTTGAGTCAACCTAAACATCCTTTGATTTCTTGTAAGCTATAATTTCATTAAACATGACATCCCTATTCACTTCAATTCTATGATCCTCCTTAATATAGATTCAATGTGCCTTTGATGAAGCATTATACCTAACAAAAATTCCCTTTAGATAGGTAGTATCCAACTTCTTTCTATTTTCCTTGGGTATATGAATATGCACAAAACACCCAAATATTTGAATATGATTCACACTTGGCTTCTTTCATATAAATACTTCTTCTAGAGTCATGTCATCGAGAATTTTGTGAGGACTTTGGTTCTGTAGGTAAAAAATTGTCATACATGCCTTTACCCATATTAATTAATGGAGATATTGATCATGTAGCATGATCCTAGCACATTATTAAATAGTTTTATTCTTCCTTTCGACCATGCCATTATGTTCAAGATGATAAGGAACAATAATCTCCCTCTTGATCCCTGCTTCCTTATATAAATCTATCAGTTATTTGGAGGTGTATCTCCACCATTGTTTTACCTTGGAGTCTTGGTATTTCTCTCAGTCAGGTTCTCCACTTCATTCTTGAACTCATTAAAATTTTTAAATACCTTGTCATTGTTATTGAGAAGGTATAACCATGTCTTCCTTCAGAAATCATCATTGAAGGTTACATAAGATTGATACCCACCAAGAGACTTATTTTCCATAGGTCCACATACATCTGAATGCATGAGACCTAAAACTTCCTTAGATTTGGTATCACTTCTTGCAAATGTCTTCTTCACATTATTTCATAGAGCCCATCCTTACAGGTCCCTTCATGTTATTCCTTCAATTCGGGGATTCCATTGACCATTTGACTTAGAGATGGAAAAATATTATAATGAAGGTGTCCATAACTTCTATGCCATAGTTCAGAAGGCCTCAGATCCAAGTGGACTAGGGCATGAAATAAAGGTGTAAAAACTCTATATAATGTCCCCTCACAAATCCCAATTGCCCTAGAACCATCAATTCTAGAGCCATTACCCTAAACCAAAACCTTTCCAACAACAAAATAAACTCTATCATCCTTATCCTCTAGACAAGAAACATAAAGTAATTTTTTCTTCAAACCTGAACCATATGAAATATTGTTGACGTGAATACTTCCACTAGAATCGAGCTCCAATGATGTAGATCCAATTCCTTTCACTGTATATCTCTTCTTATCTCCAATTTTGATTGAGTTAGAGGAGGTTCCTTTATATAGGGTTTGAAGTTGACTGCATTCTACCGTCATATGTTTGGAGGCACCACTGTAAATAACACATATATTATCATCCTTGAAAATTCCAGATAAATCAAAGAAAAAACTTCCATCTATTACTTCCTTTGAAATCTTGGAGATTATATTTAATATGCAATCCTTGATAGATGTAGCAAGATTCCTAAGAAACTTGAAACCATTTATTACAACTTTTGCCATAGTGCCAGCTAGAATGTGATCTTCAATCTCCTTGCACCTTAGCTCTGATACCATGTTGGAAAATCAGGAGACTTATGTATTATATATGATTTTCCTTAACATGATAATTACTTGTGATATATGTTGGCATTTTATTACTTTATTGGTTCTCATTCATCAAGCAATTAACAAAAAAATGAAGATCAAAACAAAACAAAGTACATAAGATATAAGCTCTGAGCCAGGGAAAATCCCCCCCAAGGAGAAAACCCATAAAAATGATTCTCTTCTCATATAGTATCTACTTACAACGACACTTCCAAGACCCAAATACCAAAGCCAACAACCCTACCAAGCACCAAGCCATCCCCCAACAATATCTTCTCTAAGGTAGCTTCCAAACTTCAACCCACTGCAACTTCGTTCCAAAAAATTGGCCCTGTAACTGCTCCTCATAATTTCAGCCCTGCAATTTCAGCCTTCTGCAATTGCAGCTTCACAAAAATCATAACTTCGCACGTGTGGATAGAGAGAGATAAATTTATCCCAAGAAACTTCGATTCTTCCTTCCTTTTCTTGTCCTTCTAGCTCTTCTCCTCCTTCGCTGTTGTAGATCGAAATTGTCTTCGATGTGTGCCTTAAATGAGGTTGAGCTCTAAGGATTTATAGCCTCCTTGAGGGGTCGAATAACCCTCCCTTAGGCTAATTTGATCTTCTCTTGGAATGACTTGGTATTCAGATAAAAAACATATTTTTCTTGATAAAACAAATATATTTCTTTATTACAATGAGTCCAAATGGGACTATGACACATGAACAATATTATTCTTTATCCTAGAAAGACCTAAAAAAACTAAAAGAACAAATAACATGCTTTTGAATCAAAATTGAGTATGAAACCCATACTCCAAACTAAAATATTTTTTTTCTTTAGTTATAAATAATATACAATATCATGATTATAGTTAGGCCATTATGAAGACCAAACCTAGTTACAATTTTCAATAGTATTGAGTATGTACACACACATACACACACACACATGCACATGAACAATCTTGATAAATCATTCATCTTGAATTTATCACTTTAGAGCTTGGTCTTTAAAAGGTAAGAAATGAATCTCATTTTCCACTTAATTCAAACAAGTCCCTTTCTACAAGATCCGAGATGTACCCCAAATCTTTTGCGGGGGATCTAATGAAATATAAATCCTGAAATATCATTGCTTCTGAGATCCACTCATCCTTAATTTGATGCCCATATAAAATACTTCTATTAGGCTAGAAACAATCCCCAAATTGATGCCTGAAATTGCAAATTTTTAGTGCATAGCATTGATGCCAATTGACCTCGACTTGAGACCTTTAAACAAAGATTAAGGCCAACAATATTTGTGTCATAGTCATAGGTACTTGTTCACCTTTATACCTTGGATTAGGTATTCTAAACCTTTGGTAACAAATATGCAAATGTTCTTTGGAGGATGCCTCAAAATTATTCAATTCCAATGAGATTAAATCTTGAATGAGTAACACTCAACAGAAGGACTTGCACTGAAAGAGAGCCCTAGTTTGAGGCAAATTACATAAATGATGGTGACAATGAGGGATGAAAATATGATAAGAACTCGCACAAAACCCTACCATAGATAACCCAAACAAATCCCAAATAACCAAATAAAATCAAAAGAAAAACTTTACCCTCTATTTAGATGTCTCTTGTTTTTATAGGGGTCAAATTTCATAGAAAAATCATAATAGATAGTCTATTAAGGTACATCATGAGGAGGACTAATCAAGGTCTTTATATAGTTTCTCTTGGCATGAGAAATGGATTCCAAGAGATGACTGTTGCAGGATATTTAGGTAGGGATATTTTGATATTAAATTTTATTTAAGTTAAAGCCTAAAAGTAGGCCATCCAAATTGATGTAATTTAAACAAATACTAAGAGTGCTCATTAATAATTTGACATCAATGAAAGGTGTTTAGTCAAAGTCAAATTCCATAGTTGAAATCAATGGCAACACCATTCAATAGAGTCATCAAGAAATTGATGATATTTCCAGGAGCCTTCAATAATGTCCTCAAGGGAGAGATATAACTACTATGAGGATGCCTTCAACAACATGACTTGTAAGCGTTCTTTATTTGTAGAGATAATAGCTGCAATAATGTCTTCAAATGTGCCAACAAGTTGTGATCTTCAAGCTTCCTTTCTTATACCTTAGCTTTGACACCATGTTGACAAACCAAGTACTATAAGATAATGATTTATTTCTCTTAACTTGATAATTAATTGTGATTTTTTGTTGGATTCTTATTACTTATATTATATTCTTCATCAAGTAAATATACAAATGTGTAGAAATATAAAGATCACAAAGAGACAAAGAATGCCATAAATTAGACTCCAAGCCAAGGAAAAACCTCACAAGGGGTAAAACCCAAAAATCCTTCTTATAGAATCAGATCAAAATGAGATATCCAAGACCTAAGATGAAGACCAAAAAATTCCACAAAGATCCAAGTCAACCCTCCTCCAAGCCTCTTTCGATGAAGTCAAAGTTAGTGAAAGTCAATACTATTCAAACCCTTCTAAAATTTGGTCAAACCAAAAAAAATTTAGACCTGTAGCGAAGGCCGAATTTCAGCACTATAATTTTCACTGAAATGCCACAAAACTTTCGCATGTGTGAGTAGAAAAAAGATAAAAAACCCAAATTTTTATCTCACCTTTGACTTCTTTCTTTCTCCTTTGTTTTCGGCTTTCTTCTCGATTAGGCACATAGGTTTATGGATGATGTGATGCGTGAGTGGGATCTCCAAGAGGTAAATTTGATTCATATATATTCCTATCCAAGAGGGTAAAATATCTTCCACATAGGCTGATTTGATCTTATGTTGACTTTTTGAGTCAAAATAAAATTTCTTTTTCTTTTTCTTACAAAAGTCCAAATGAGACTTGACTCAAACACTTTTTTTTGGATCATAATAAATTATTTTTGACTCTTTTGACTCTATATGTTGGGTCCCTATAATACTAGTGATTACCCCATTACTATTGTAGTTATACCCCTTATTTATATTGTTGTGCCCCTATTACCCCCATGTTGTTATTTCTGTGCCCCATAGAATCCCTCTATTGTTATTTTTGTGGCTTTATATTATTATTGTTAGGTCGGCTGGATTATATGGTGACTCCTTAGACTCCTATATATAGAAAGGAGGTTTTGTCATTTGTATCATCCAAGAATTGTTCATTTATGTAATGTAAAGGAGGTTGCCCCCTCGAAGAGGTTTAATTCTAAGGCGTTGATCTATCTTTTCTATCTTTTCTTGAGCTGGTTTCATAACATTTAGTATCAAAGCTTTTGATTCTAGGGTTTCGCTGCTCCAAACAGGTCATCATGGAATTTTTGCTATAACTTTTTTTCTGTGACGCTTCAGAAGTCGCAAAAGAAAACCCATTTGAGAAGAAATCGCGCTGAACCTTGGGTCCAAATTTTAGATCTTTTCACGCGATATTTGCGGAGATATGATCTGAGGAAGTTAGTCTTTTTGCAGACTCCTGAATTACATTCAAAACAGGTGACCTGGGGAAAATCGTCATAACTTTCTCTCTGGGGATCGGATTGAAATTTCGTAAGAAGGTACAGAAAGACGACGAACTGTAGTTTCTTGTGTGTGTGTTTCATATTCAAAGGTTGAAACAGTGACTCGTGGCACGTCGTACAAGTTAGCTCTACTGAACTAGTCTAAAAGCAAGTCACTGTGGGAGATTTCACATAACTCGTCCGTGGAGAATCCAATTTGGGTCAGACTTGTAGCATTGGAAAGAGGACGCAGAAGGCTACTACAGGTCGTAATTTTAGAACTGGATGATCCGAAATTACGGAGATACATCAAATTCAATATCTGGCTTCTATAAAGTGAAAAACGGTGTGCATGAATAACATTCTTTGACCAAAAATAAAATAATAATAATAATGAATATAATAAATAATTTAATGATCAAATTACAATACATTAGGAAGAATGACACTAGTTACAATTTCAACATGGGGGAATGTGCTCATGGGTCCTAGCCAAAGGCGTGGTTCTAGTCTAACTATTGGGACTATGACCAGCTAAAGGTGGGGAAGAAAATAGCCTCACATGCATATGTTGGGTTGTGGTGGCTGAATGATGTGTTGTCTTTGCCAAAAAATCATATATAAGAAATAAATGTTTTTTCGATTAGATAATGTAAAATTAAAAAAAAACTTTCATAATTGAACTTATGAATAAAAGGTTATTACCTTATATCTTTGAAGAGTTTGCTTCAAGATGTTGACCCTATCTTTAATCTCATGAGTTTTATCTCTAATCTGTATCAAATGAACAAGTTCTTTGTTCTCTTTAACCACAAGCTTATTGATTGTTATGATTGGGTTTGAAGAATTGAACAAATCCTTCTCATTAAATGAATCCTAATCATCTTCATGTCCCTCAGACTACATATTTTAACAAAAGAAAAGTTATTTTGATTATTTAACAAATAATCAATTTCGATTTCAATGTATATCAAAATTGTTAATCGTTTAGCCATTCTGAATTTGTTAGCGCTTTTCCACGATCAGCTTGCCACATTATAAATTTTGGCTTAATAAATTCATAATAAATAAAATGAAGACCGAATTGGCCATGAAATTTTGATAGCAGGTAGATGAAAGTAACATCTAGACACCCACCAAAATTCAACATCAAATTCATTTATTTTATCTCGAAAAAGGTGAAAATCAACACCATAAATTCTAGAATATAAATTTGTAATCCAAGGTTATACCATGGAACTATTTCCTTCATAGGTGAAAAACCACCATCTTATTCTTAGCAATAACAACAAAACAACAAGTATTTGTCATTTATGATACTTATTTTAGTTTGTTTTGGATTTTTTTTCTAGCTACTTACTTTTATAATTGTATTATTCAATGGTTAGTTCTTCTTCTCTTCTTCCTAGGCTCTTGGCTACTAGTAGTTGTACTTTCGCTCGATGAGGAAGAAGGAGGAGGATGGGAAGGTAAAAAATTACACATATAATTGAAAATAGTCTGCCAAATTTACATAAGATTATTATTCTTCTAAGTGATAAACATAAAATATAAGAATCATTAATGAGAGGTTACATATCACCCCCATAATAACAATGTTTGAATATATTCGATTCAAGTTGTAATTGATCAACAACTCTTCTCCTATAACTATTGATTTTATTGTGGATAAAGATACACTGTTTCCTTCATGTCCCTCAAATATGCGATTCAGTTTCTTATTTTTTGTCCTAGGCTATGTACTATTTAGATCCTACAATATTCCCTGATGATTTTGACATTCCGTCAATAAAAATAGATGCTATTTTACTTTTATCATTGTCTCTTAGTTGTATATAATTTTCAACCACACTATATCTCTACATACCTTGCATATATTGGACTAGTTGCATCCAATTGATGTAATCGTAACAAGATCTGACATACTCCATTAATTCAGTTAATTAGTCATAACAAACCTTTATGTCATCCATGGAGAATAGCCCCAAACCATGTAACAATGATGGAGCAATGCGATATATCCTCTTGTTGAGAAATAAATTAGTGTTTACTTGAGGAAGGTCCTTGGGTACCCATCATTTCACTAGATGTTTGTACCTCAAGGGAACCTTGATCTCATCTATGCTCTCAACATGATAAGAACATTACCCCCCTTTATCAAGAAAAAATTCCATGTATTTATGTAATTTTTTTATGATATTCTCACTTATAGTTGATCTCTATAGTTTAGGCATTATAGATCTCTGATTTTCCTCCACTCAACTTGAACTTCCCTCGCTCAACAAATATATATCTGAGAGGTATTTGTTTGGTTGTACATACAATCCATCGAATGAGAGAAGTAGTTAGCCAATTCATGGCATGTAACATGCAACTTATTTCTCTCCAAAGAACTTTGAAGATACTTCAAGGTGGTTATATTAGAGCCTTTGAGCCAAAATATCACATGTTATTACTTTTAATATTAAAATGCCTATCTTGAAAAATGTGTGCTTATATGTCAATGAGCTATCAATGAAAAGAATTAGTGGATACTTTATAGCTCATTGACTCACAATATGGTTCATAATAGATTTAGTAGCTCATTGGTTAATGTATTAGGCACAAGGAAAAAAAATTCCCCATGGTTAGGTATGAAGATTTGCACCCCCCCAATGTTAGGCACAAAGACGAGGATCCTCATAATGTTAGGCATGAGCATGGGGAATGATGGCTAAACCAACAAGCTCATCTAAGCGTCTAGAAATACTAGCTAAAATTGCTTACAACTAGGAAATGACAACTCACTTCACAATTGAGAAGGTTTTAACTGGAAATACTTTAAAGGGGTGGACATGGATATGGATGGAAATTATCTCTTCAGTAAACCTATCCATGTCCTATATTAAGCCTTATTTTGGGATGTTATGTAGTTTCTAAATCTCCTTGTTATTCATCGTGAGAATTTAGAATACCCTAGGAGAAGTTCATACTCGAAAGAAATCTCTTTAATAACAATATGAGAAAGAGGAAGAGGAAGAAATAATTCAAAATAAAATTCATATAAAATCTAATTAAGAAACAAGAGAAGTGGAATCCAATAGGGGTAAGTTTCTAGAGCCCGAGATAATGTTTCAAACAACCTATAATAATGGAGCTAAACATTAGCAATTAAAAAATAAAAATGTTATCTTATGATTGTAGGGAAATGGGAATTGAGAAAAATAAAGAAAGAATAAGATATATGATTCACTCAAAATTTCCAAATGAAATTCTCCTACTAGAAACAAAATTAGAAGAAATCATCATGATGTATCTAAAAAACAAACTCTATAAATGTCACAATAGAAAAATAAATAGTGCAAAAGGGAACTCAATGGAAATTTACACGCTCTAGGATCAAATTTCTATTGGGTCCCTCCAAAAACATGTATATCAACATAGTTTCTATATTAAAAACCTTCAAGTCAACCAAATAATGATATCCATGTATATACTATCCATGTTCTAGTTTATCTAAAAAAAAAGGAATGTTGTACCTCTTTAAGTTTTTATGGAAACTATATTCCGGTCTCCAACATGATCCTAGTGAGAGATTTCAATATGTTTCCCCCCCAGAGGGAAAATAAGCGGGTCCTTTATAAGATACCCAATTAGAGAGGTGATGGATGTGATAAGTCCCAATATTTATTTATGATGAATATGAAGTTGCAGAGTTGTTGTAAGGATGCATAATACTTGTAACTATATAAAATACCTGAAAAACCACTCACTTCAATCATTTAATGAATCTATCCTGCAACAAATGGGCCTCTATTGCTATGGTGTCATTGGATGCCTTGTTTCCTGCTCTGTATGCTGATCCAATTCATGCTCTATTGTCTACCATGTATACTTCTCTATCTACTCTGCTATAGGATTTATCCTAATGTTTTCCTTTGTTCTTCAAAGTTCTTGGCAGAATTAGCCTCTTGTAGCACTTTATATTATTCCTTTAGCACTCTGCACGATATCCTATAACACCTTGTACATGATACTATAGTATTCTGCGCAATATCCTGTAGCACCATGTACATAATATTGTAGCACCGTGTCTTGAATCCTTCCAAAAATAAGGCTTTCCTAGAAATCATTGCATCATCAAAGGTAGTGATCTTACTTATGTCATTTTTATTGAAATGAATATCCAATTATCTTATTTCTATCACAAACTCCTGGTCACATGGATTTCGCAGGTTGACTGCAAATTGCAACGCAATAGTCCTTCAATTTTCAAAGAACCCCATCCAATTTTTATTTTGGAAAATGGTGAGCACTTCAGGATGTTGATGGACCCTATTAGTGTTGGTGGACTTCCCACCCATGTTGCCATTTTGTGAGTTCTGTGCTCTAGTTGTGAGGCTAGAGTTTCACTTGTATGACACAATTTCTTCCCCACAAAAGTTTAAGTATGCCTTATGCCTCCCACAAATTATATTGAGGGTTCATCTCGGTAAGTCTACCTTCCAGCCCTTTTGAAAACTCCCTTAAGAGAAAAAAAACAATTGGATGAGTGATGAATAACGACTTCTATAGGAAACAAAGTTTCCTATAGAAGATATGAAAAATTTTAATAATAGTGGCCTCAAGTTTCAATTGTAGGAGTGTATTTTGGATTCTTGGCCATAACACATCATATTATCCTTCAAATTATCATGAACGTCCTTGACAAGCAATTTGAATTCTACTTTGCTCACTACGCTAAGGAATTGAAAACACTTAACATAGAGCTATTTATTCTTACAAAGGGAGAAATTATGGTGGATAACCGAAGCAAAAGAGATGGATGATGTTGTTAAATTTTGTTAGGACTATATTGTTTTTTTTTTAGATAATTGCATTTCATAATTTACATATTGAATTCACCCCACAACTAATAACATTATTCATATTTACCACATTGTCAAGCAACATATGTAATTATATATAAAGAACAATATAATTATCAATGCAACAGAACATAAATGAACAATAGAAGAAAAGCATTCACACATAGAGACACCATGATTGGTCGGAGACTAGGGAAAAACCCACTACGGGGAAAATCCTTTCAAATTCTTCTTCTTATTAGATTGTCATTAAATGATTCAAAAAAAGAGTACAACAATCCATATCTTCAACTATAATCCCATCCAACAAAATCAACTAAACAACATCCATGAGATGAACCCAACAAGGTTAATAATCAAAACCTTGATTTAGATGCCTCTGATCAACTCTCACTATTTGTGGCCAACTTCCAAACCTCACGGTCAACTGATATAATTTTCATTCAACTGTAAAAATAAAACCCTAGCTTCCAACCACACAGAGAGAGTGATGTGTGTGTGGTTGAAACCTTCCAACAACACACATGAACCTGCGTGCCTGCAGTTGTGACTAAAATTTGTCTGAATCATGACTACGGTTGGAAACTAAAATTCTAAACACACGTGCAAGCTTTAGACCCTGCAATCTTAGACCCTTATGGACCAATCTCCATGACCTAGCCTCAGATTTGTGTGAGCCAAATCAAATAAAGAAGAATGATCACAATGATGATGTTTATCAAATGAGGGTCACTTGACTTGTATTTATAGCCATCCACGGGTGTCCAATTTATCTCTTGGGCCCACTTATCATTTTGTGCACATGATGAATTTTCTTCAAATGTACATTTTCCCTTGTCCAAATTGAGTGCTTCAATAGTCAAAATTGGTTGTCTCAAAAAGAGGAATCTACTCCTATGATTGGAATTTGTCATTGAGCTACCAAACATTACCACTCCCTCTCAGCTAGGGAGTAATTCCAATCCTGTTATCATAGCATGTCCCATCTCAAGTATCTACTCATCTCTGTTCATCTCATATTATCCCTACTTAGCTCTTTCTTGTCCTTGCTCATATGCTGATCATTATCGAATCTAAAAGAAGAAGAATTTGACATTGGAGGGGAGTTCAATATACCACCCTTTATCCATCGGGGAGCCACTTCTACCACCCGAAATCACTGCCAGTAGGAAGCCAATGATGATAATTGGGAATATTTTCCAGCGGGGAGCCCAATGCTACAACCCAAGAAACTCTACTAGCGGGGAGCCCAATTCTACAACCCAAGAAACTCTGCTAGCAGGGAGTTGATGCTACAACCTAGGAAACTATGCCAATGGGGAGCCAATGGTATAACCTAAGAACCTCTGCCAATAGGGAGACCAAGGCTACAACTTGGGAAACTCTCCCATTGGGGAGCCGAATGCTAGAACTCAAGAAACTCTAATGATCTTCCCAATATGACATTTAGGAGTCATTGGTAGAACACCTGCATCTCTAGCTTGAGTGGGATGACACTTACCATAAATAGTAAGGATCACACTCAACTCAAGCAACCAACACCCACTGGCTAGATGGGTGGGAAAGAAAGATGCAAATATGGGTATACTCTGCATAAACCATGATATGGGAGAAAAATCTATGACCCTATCTCCCATCATGCCTTAGGGCTTACCTTTCCATCCAATGTTACAACTGAGACAATATACTATACATATCTTATGACATTCACACACCTTTGCACTTTGTATCACTTAATTTTCAAGGGAAAATGTAGCTCTTGGCTTCCTGCACTATCCATCTTTTCCTGCACCTCATATGATCCTCAAGAAGGATCCACTTATCACATATCATTAGGAGGTTAGAAGTATCCAAATATTGAAATATACATGTAGGAAGTATAATTAATGATAAGATAAATAAATCTAAAACAAAGTAAAGACATAAAGGAGTAACATAAATGAAAAAATAACTTATCTTCAATGAGAGGTGATCATCTCCCTCTTGAACCAACCTTCAAGAGCCATTACTGTTCATTGTCCATATAGCATAATACATTATATTTCAACCAACTTCATCAGCAACCAAGCCTAATTGAGACTATCCCATCTAGTGCTATATCAAACTTGTCACAAGTGCTTGAATGTATCCATGCTGATCATGATAGGGTTTCTAGATTGTTTATCTCAAATATTTGTCATAATCTAGGGTTTCTTCCAAACCCTAACCTCATAATATTCATCAAAGCCTAATAACTAAATTTCCTAGGGTTTCCTTCAAACCTTAGCCTTCTTTAGGTCTCCTCCATACTCTCTTTCTTCCATCAATGATGTCTTCATAGGGGTGATCTTAATGAATTTTCTTTAGCCCAACTCTAATACCATGTTAAATTTTCTTAGGGATATATTGTTCTTTGCTTTAGATAATTTCATTTCATCATTTACATATTGAATTCACCCCACAAATAATAACATTATTCATATTTACCACATTATTCAACAAAATTTGAAATTATATATAAATAACAATATCATCATCAATGCAACATAACATAAAGGAATAATCGAAGAAAATCATTCACACATAGAGACACTAGGATTGGTCGGAGACCAGGGAAAAACCTGCTACAGGGAAAACCATTTCAAATTCTTCTTCTTATTAGATTGTCATTGAATGATTCAACAAAAGAGAGTACAATGATCCATATCCTGAACCATAATCCTATCCAACAAAATCAGTTAAACAATATCCATGAGATGAACCCAAGAATGCTAATAATCAAAACCTTGATTCAGAAGCCTCCAATCAACTATCACTATTTGCGGTCAACTACCGAACCTTATAGTGAACTGACAAAATCTTCGGTCAACTGTAAAATTCAAACCTTAGGTCCCAACTGCAGAGATGACATGATGTGTGTGCATTTGAAAGGCTTTAGCCACATGGATGAGATGTCTTGCATGCGGTTGCGACTGAAATTTTCCTGAAGCATGCTTGCGGTTGGAAACCAAAATCCTAAACATACATTTGAGCTCCAAACTTTGCAAACTCAAACTTGTACAAAAAAATCTCCATGACATAGCCTCAAACTTGTGTAAGCCAAAACAAAAAAAAAAAAATCATCGCAATGATGATGTTGATCAAATGAGGGTCACTGGAATTGTATTTATAGCCATCCATAGGTGTCCAATTTCTCTTTTGGGTTGACCTGTTCTTATGTGCACATGAGGGTTTTTCTTCAAAAATACACTTTCCCTTGTCCAAATTGAGTCCGTCAATAGTCAAAATTGGTCCTCTCGAAAATAGGAATCTAGTCCTATGATTGGAATTTGTCACTGAGCTACCAAAAAATTAACATATGTGATGACCAACCTGGTGACTTGCAGACCTTCCAACCTTGGAGAATTTACCATTTTGCTGCCCTGGTTGTCTTAACAAGCCCTTTTTAGCTATGTTATGTTTCTTTGTACCCTGTAGAAATTAATCAATCATTGTACAACACCCCTATAACAAAAATTTTATATAGTATCCCTCCTATTGATTTTTTTTATATAACAAATCTCTTGTAGTATCAATTCCCTTGCGACATGCAAACTTCTTTCACTATTTCTCCTTGATTTGAGGCGGCAGATTATAGCTTGAGTTTTTTATATGAGGTGATAGGTGGGCTCAACTTGTAGGAGAAATTGTTTCATCAATCATAATTTAAAATTAAAATAATGATATTATGATATCGTGAGATCATGTCACCTCACCACATAAGTCAATAGATGCCCTTTTGCATGAGATTTCCTATTTTGTCTCTTCCTGTCCTATCATGTGGTAGTTGAGATAGATGGACACTTTGTTTAGCTGAGAAGTGATCCTCGATACTTAAACACACATAAGATAGATTACATAATGTTTCATGGAATCCAAAGGGTTCGATTTACATACCTTTCTTACATGTGGAGATTTGGTTTTTGACGATTTAGATATGAAGACTTGTTTTGTAGGTGTTGCAAGGAGGAAAAGGATGTGTCTTCATGGTTGGCTGTTGTTAGAGATATGACTCGTTCTTTACTTCCAAACCTTCTTATTGATGTGGTCCTTCAATCATTTTGTGATGCTAAGGCCCTCCTCACCTCTATCCTTCAATTTGTGACGGTAAATGGTGGCATTATTTGGACCTTGAACGCTACTATAGGAAAAAAAAGGTAGTAGTCACAAGGGATACATAAACTCACCATTTCTTAGAGATTATTTTTATGATCCTAAAGTCCTAAATACTTCTCGTTCTTTGGAGGCTTCTTGGAATACTTCATCATGATATCAAATACTCTACTTTAGAAAATGGTTGAAAAATGTGTTGCATGCTGCTACTCCTGGATAATGGGTGATCTTGTATCAACTTATACAGGGTCCTGTAGGTGCTCAGGGTCATGTTTTTCCTTTTGGAATGTGGTAATCTTCCTTATGTAGTGTTGGTGCAGGCTATGTATCTATGGTTTTTGGAGACTTCTATAGGAATGTGTCATTTCATGTAACATCCAAAAAGGCCCCTCAAACTCACTGATTTTCTATGCTAGAGACCTTGGAAAATTTCCATAATTCAGGAGGGGGATGCTGATAGTGATGGGGAAACATTTTTTTGTTTGGACAGGTGAAAATGAAGGGAAAAGTGGGATTTTTTGGCCAAAAAGTGGAACAATGGAAATATTTGGAGGTGTTGGTGAGGTGTATAAATTGTATGAAGTCCTAATGATATTCCCCTTACTCGGAGATAAAAAAACTCAGTCTTATAACCTTCTCCTTACTCTGTAGTTTCCTATAGAAATATAGAAACTTTCCTGTAGGTTCCTATAACCTATAACTTACATATAGTAGATTTTTTTAACCAATATCTCTCAAACGATAGATTTTATTCACCTAAAAGTTTTTGAGCATGTTACCACCATCCTTATGCATCTCCGCGTAAAAATATTGGCCAATGGATGCACAAATTGTGAGAAAAACAAGAAATGCATGTAGGTGATGGTGGTCAATTTATTGAAAATGTATGCTAGAATTTGCTAAAAAATTTTGAGCATGTTACCATCATTCTTATGTATACCCCCATAAAAATATCTAATAATGGATGTATGGCTTGCAAGATATGGTCAAGACAATTTTGCCCTGTGTTTTTTTACAATTCTAGGATATTTTGTAGCAACACAAAATTTTCCTGTAGAACCTCAGGAGAATGATAAAAATGAATGGGAAAGGCTTGGAAATGATGGGTGATAGTGATGGATTTACCTTGCATTGGCCTTGTTGGAGCATCTTGAAAAAGGAGGTGAAAAGCTCAAGTTTGATTGCCCTTAACTAGATGTCTGCTTTTCTGATCAACTTCTTCTTATGGTGCTAACTTATTATTGTTGCATGCATAGGTTGGAAAGCACCTACATACACCAAAGAGAGGTATTTTTTTGTTTTCATTTTTTGATTTTATTTTCTAAGCCTACTCATTTCCTTAATGAGGTTTTCAATCAACAGGTTTACCTAGACACCTCAAAGGAGGTTTTCACCTAGGATCTTATTTCCTTGTTTTTTCTTTTTTTCTTTCATTTTTTCAAACCAATGATTGCCTCATAGAAGTTTTCAAATAATGATCCACTCTCAAGCACCTCAAAGGAGGCTTTCGCTTGAGATTTTATTTTTCCCTCTTCTTTTATTTTCTCTTTTCCCATTTTTTATTTCTTTTTTTCTATCTTACTCTACTTGTAAAAAAAGAAAATATCTTTTAAGTATAGGAATATTTCCAATGGAGCCATGTACGTACCAGGATGGAAAATAAACTCATGTGCATGTTTGAAAGATATTCTTTGATGCATATTATAATACGAGAGATCAATTAATTTTATTGAGATAATATCACGAACTGTTGACGAGGAGTGTGGTACCCCAACTTAATGATAATCTGGAACCAATGTTCAATATAGTTGTGATGCCCTTGGTTCAATTATTCATTTGGATCAGTCTCTATGTCTTCTTCTTCCATAAAATTCATATCTTCTATTTTTTTCCAATTAGTCTCTTAATCACATGCATGATCTGATGATAAGCATAGTAGAAATTATTCAATCTTAGGCTCCAATCGATGCTCTCCATCATATGTGGTCTATGATTCTTTAGTCTTCTCTGAATCTTCTTATTTTAGATGTTTTTCTTAAATTATAGTAAGAGAATACCTTCTTTGCAATACTCTTCCCTATCTAAGATGAACATCATTTTGATAGAGAGGAGTTGTTTGGAAATTTGTACCTCAACATTGAAAGTGGGCTAAGTTACATTATTATTTGGGTTCAGAAATGGTTTTGCAGGTAGTTGAGTAGGAGTGGGTCTTTCATATGGCTGTGGTTGTGGTGGAGGTGGGTGGTATTGATATTGGAATTGAGGATATTGAGGATGTTGAGGGAAATATAGATCACCACATTAAGGAGGTTTGTGTTGATATGGATGGAAATGAGGAATGATAGGTTAGGGAGGATAATACCATGAATATTGAGGTAAATACAGATCACCACATTAAAAAGGATAAGACCATGTAGTGGGGATAGACCAAGGTGAGGTGTTGGGTGGATACCAAGGTTAAAATTGTGCATTATATCTTGTACTGAAAGAGGAGGGGTAGTTCATATCTTCCTAATATGAGTTGACAAAGTAGAGCTTCTCCATGAATTCTTCTCACTTCTTGGCCACCTTTTCTTTGTCTACCTGCAAAAATGGATGGATATGTGGTTCTTACTGCACCACATGATTAAGTGGGGGGGTTTATGGCATTGAAGAAATATTTTTATTTTTTTTATAAAATATTTTGAATTGGAATGCTATTGTAATGTAATTTTTGGTTTTTGAAATGAAAGATGCCTAATGCAATTTTTTTGTTTTGTTTCTGGAACAAATATGAACGCAAAAAATAAAGAAGGAATGATTCCAAGAATAAGAGTGTGCTTTCTTTGACACCCTCCCTGACAACGACACCAAAAAGTGATGAGCCCCAGTATTGCAACAAGAATGCTGCAACTCCCAAGGCTACCAACTTTAATTATCAACCCGAGGTTTATAAAAAATTAAGAGGGGCCGAAATGATATGTGTAGTAGACAAATTCCTCTTCCTAGTTTGACTCCCTTTGATGTAGGTGAAAGATGGCAAAGAAACAACCTTAAATGAGCAAAGATCTAGGCAAGTTGTCAGTCCTAAGTTGCATAAGGTAAATATAAATAAGAAAACCTATTATAATTTTGGTGGAAAGTAAATGATAGAAAATAAATATATTCTAATTTGTAGGAAAGAAAAGCCCTAGATTACTCTTGTAAGAAATAAATTATACTTTGATTAAAGTAAATTGTAGGAAAGGAAATCTAAACTAGTTGCATAAATCAATATTCAAGAAGCAAGAAATGCAGAAGATAAATGGTGACTTAACCCTAAACTCAACCAAAGTGGTCTCAAAGAATTCATGGGATATTCTAATACATAAATATACTCCTACTATGAATTTGGAGTGAATTTGGGCAAGGGAAAAGCTCGAAAACATATTCCTAGAGGGAACTCTCTATTGCTACAAGAAACTTCTAGTAAGTTTGTTTCTCGAGTTAACATGCTAAATTCCCAAGCTAACCAAATGAAAATTATATGGGGTAATTTAAATTTTAATCCAAGTGGAATAAACTCCAAATAGATTCATTAGTATGTGATAAAATGTAGCAGAAATTTACTACTATAAAAACCAAAAAATTTAGAATAGTGAACTAGTAAGTTGAGGCTAAGTACCCAAAAGCCTAAGCTAATCAAGTTAAAATGATATGGGGTGGTTTTTTTTTATTAAGGTGAATTTTTTTATAATCTAATCCAAGTTTAATCAACTCGAAATAAGCCCATTAAAACTTGCTAAAATTTAGCAAAAATTTATTAATAAAACTATTTTTTTAGAAATGTGAACTAGTAAACCAATCTAAGTAACTCGATGATGAATATGAATTTGCAGAGACATTATAAGGATGTATAATAATTTTAACTATATAAATGACCCGTAAAACTGCTCACTTCAATAACTTAACCAATTTAACCTACAACAAATGAAGCATGGATACTAAGTGTAAAAATAAGAAATGTAAGAATAAGAGATGCAAGTGAACAATAAATGCAAAGAAGATAAATAAATTGTACAATAGGGATTTGAGTATCCCGATATGGCCAAGATCAAGGATACTTAGATTCCTATGAAAGAAACCAAGCCTTAGAAGCTGAAAATGAAACCAAACTTCATTATTAGAATAAATTCAAGTACATCTTTGCTGGAAATGATAGTATAATTGCTAAATAACAAGTTTTCTTCACCAAAAGACTAAACATTCCATGCCCCTAGAGGTTAATTCAAATTGGTACTTATAAAAATTGATGGGGAAGCATCCTCCTTGAAAAAAGACAACTTTCCCCTCCAAAATCTCTCAAAAAGTGGATTTGGTTCCTAGCAGTAGGAATCTTCATAAAACACTGAGTCTCGACTTCTCCTATAGTAGAGAACGCATCCTTAGATTTTCTCATTCAACAAATATTTAGAATTTATTCAATATTATCTCAATATTATGCAAATTAAATGATATTAGGTACATAATAAGCAAGGGAAAATCAAAGTCCTAAGGACCCATTAAGACTATGAAAAGAATCTATAATGTGCAAGTAAGGAGGTTAAACAAATGTTTTAAGTGTCTAGTAATGATCAAATGAGCCTTAAAATATATACAATTTAGAGGCCCATTAGGATTACCTAATTGTGTATTAGGATTTGTATGATTTAAACCTAAGTCACCGTGTTCATCTTCGAGTTCAGCAACTTCGAAGTTTGAATAAGGTTCAACACTATTTTTGCAATAAAGTTCGAAATTAAATTCAACATGCTATATCTATCTATCTATCTATATATATATATATATATATATATATATATATATATATATATATATATATATATATATATATATATATATATATATATGTATATGTATATATATATATATATATATGTATATGTATATATATATATATATATATATGTATATGTATATATATATATATATGTATATATATATATAGTTTAAACACATATAAAACATTTGAAAAATTAGATATACTTGAAAAACACATATATACAACCTGAAAAAGCACATAAAATGATATACCTAAAAAACACATTTAGTGCCTAGGAATTGTTGCTCAAAGGACACAATTGTTACAACAAGCACTCCAAAAGAGCAACACAAAGAAGTAACATGAAAAATTCCAATATTCATAACTTGTTTAGGATTGATTACAAACTTGTGTATGATCAAACATTCATTTGTATTATGGCAGAATGCAACATTGAAATAATTTTTAATCATAAGTTGTAATATATATAACAGAGTTGGATAAAGAAGTTGTTTTATATTGAAGCTATCCTTCTGTACTAAACCTAACCAAATATGTAAATGGGCACTTATATGATAGCTTATAGGGAACATTTATACTAGTGAATTAAGACATGTATAAACCTCAAAGTACTTTGTTTCCATTGTTGATCCTCAGGCATGGAAGGAATAATAGTCAAGTTCCCCACTGTTCACCCTTGTAAACTGGAAAAACAAATTCTATGATAGCCCAAACAAAGGGTGGAATTTAATCTGATTCCTACAACACAAAGGTGAATCGTTCCTTTGAAACCGACTTGGTGGGAAATAATTGAGAGAAAATATAATCATTTGATTTGTTACATGTTATTTTGATGTTTAGAATTTTTTTGGTAATAATATCAATTCCTAGTTAATTCAGTTGCTATGTTTGACGTTTTGTGTAATATTTGTTATGAATGTTGATAGAAGAAAGAATGCAAGCATCTTGTTATTGTACTTAGAATTTTGGAACCAAAATCTAAGATTCATTCAACTCTATAGATTGTGGGTAAAAGTTGGGCATGTGAAGGAATGAATGAAGATATCTACATTTTTAATTCTATCATTTAATTACTTGAGATAAGTCACCCCCTAGCCACCCCATTGAGTGACATTACCTCCAAGCTATACCTCTAAATCCATCAATTTAACATTTATTTAACTTGACACACAAAAACCCTATGACACCATAAATATATTTCTCACTTGGGCTTCGAAACACAATGTAACCTACCATGCAATTGCAACATGTACATAATTATAGATAAATAATGCACACTCAATCATTACAATCTATACTAAAGTTGTTGTAGGCTAGGACAGAACATCACATGTAATCCATGGCATCATGAATATGACTCATCCTATATACACAAATTACCACGAAAATCATGGCATCATTGCAATAATGGAATCATAAATTGGCACAAACAATAGGCACGATATGTGGCATTAAGAAAGTTGTAGATCAAAGCACCAAGTTGTAAAAAATGAAGGCATCTAAACATGATAAAAATCACATGTCTCTCTAAAAACCAAGGTTCTCATGATCATATTAATGTGCAATATGCATACTAGGATTGCATACAATATAGTTCATACTATATATTCTTGCATTAAATCCACTCTTCTGTGTAATGGAGTTAGAGGTGCATAAAAATGTTAAGGGTTGAAGAGGGTTCTCAACGAGGGGAGTTCATATAATAGTTGATGCAAGTTAGTCCAATTAATAATAAATCAAATCTTATGCTCTTTGGTATATTTGTAGCATTTATGTCTAATTGAGTTGTTGTTGAATATATATTCATTTCCAATGTCTAAAGTTTTTAGTAAAATTTGCAAGATAAATGATGCCAACAATTCCACTGTCGCTACACTTTGCGAAACCCCAAACATAAATAATGATGCTCTTCCATCCTTCCCTCCCAAGTTTCATGTGATCGCTTATCCATATGTCTAATTTCTCTATGTCGAGTATAACATCCACTTTCAACAAATAATGGAACAAAAAATTGGATCCTTGGAAATCCACTCTATGCGAAGGGTGGATTTTGTGGTGTAGAACCCCTAAAGGTGTGAAGTTGAACCATCCCTCTTTCTGAAATCAATTTATCTCTTAATAGTAAACATTTCTCTTCTTGTCAAGATTCATGCCAAAATAGATTTGCATCAATTTCCACTCTCATTAGAATTAACATTAGTCCTGAGGTTCATGATTTTAGTAGTCTGTAGGGGTGTACCTAGCTATGAGACAAGGTGATTTTGTGCACAATTTATGGTATGATTGAGTGCACTATTAGAGTCCAATCAAGGTGCTTTATGGGAAAGGGGAGGGGTGAATTCCCTTGTGCTCCACCTACTCAATATAATCCTTCTCGAATGTTCAAATATTTCTCCACACAATGCTCGTGACATACCTATTATATAATTATATTATATATTATATATAGTTTATATAATATATTATATATACTTTATATAATAAATTATATATCATTTATTAAATATTAATATTTTGCTTCCTCGCTTCTCTAAATTTTTGTTGCTTAGTTTTTGTATTTAGGAAACAAATTTCGAAATTTGATTGTAACTTTTTCTATTCAAATTGGATATTGAGTTTCATTTAGTCAGAAATTGGATTTGTGGACAAATATCTGACATAATTTCTAATTCGTATAATTTTTAGATAAGATCCAAGTATGCACATCCTAATTTTTGTGAAAATTTAATTAAGGTATAACGAGGGAAGTTGTGTCCAAAACATCAAATGACATATAATTTGAAGAATTGTTGGATGGTATTTATTTTGGGATAAAATTTTCCCAATCATTAATATTTTTTTGTGCATCTAAGAGTTGGACAATTTGGAATCACCCGATCTAATGATGAAGTCCTAATGATATTCCCCTTACTCGGAGATAAACAAACTCAGTCTTATAACCTTCTCCTTACTCTGTAGTTTCCTATAGAAATATAGAAACTTTCCTGTAGGTTCCTATAACCTATAACTTACCTATAGTAGATTTGTTTAACCAATATCTCTCAAACGATAGATTTTATTCACCTAAAAGTTTTTGAGCATGTTACCACCATCCTTATGCATCTCCTCGTAAAAATATTGGCCAATGGATGCACAAATTGTGAGAAAAACAAGAAATGCATGTAGGTGATGGTGGTCAATTTATTGAAAATGTATGCTAGAATTTGCTAAAAAAATTTGAGCATGTTACCATCATTCTTATGTATACCCCCATAAAAATATCTAATAATGGATGTATGGCTTGCAAGATATGGTCAAGACAATTTTGCCCTGTGTTTTTTTACAATTCTAGGATATTTTGTAGCAACACAAAATTTTCCTGTAGAACCTGAGGAGAATGATTAAAATGAATGGGAAAGGCTTGGAAATGATGGGTGATAGTGATGGATTTACCTTGCATTGGCCTTGTTGGAGCATCTTGAAAAAGGAGGTGAAAAGCTCAAGTTTGACTGCCCTTAACTAGATGTCTGCTTTTCCGATCAACTTCTTCTTATGGTGCTAACTTATTATTGTTGCATGCATAGGTTGGAAAGCACCTACATACACCAAAGAGAGGTATTTTTTTCTTTTCATTTTTTGATTTTATTTTCTAGGCCTACTCATTTCCTTAATGAGGTTTTCAATCAACAGGTTTACCTAGACACCTCAAAGGAGGTTTTCACCTAGGATCTTATTTCATTGTTTTTTCTTTTTTTCTTTCATTTTTTCAAACCAACGATTGCCTCATAGAAGTTTTCAAATAATGATCCACTCTCAAGCACCTCAAAGGAGGCTTTCGCTTGAGATTTTATTTTTCCCTCTTCTTTTATTTTCTCTTTTCCCATTTTTTATTTCTTTTTTTCTATCTTACTCTACTTGTAAAAAAAGAAAATATCTTTTAAGTATAGGAATATTTCCAATGGAGCCATGTACGTACCAGGATGGAAAATAAACTCATGTGCATGTTTGAAAGATATTCTTTGATGCATATTATAATACGAGAGATCAATTACTTTTATTGAGATAATATCACGAACTGTTGACGAGGAGTGTGGTACCCCAACTTAATGATAATCTGGAACCAATGTTCAATATAGTTGTGATGCCCTTGGTTCAATTATTCATTTGGATCAGTCTCTATGTCTTCTTCTTCCATAAAATTCATATCTTCTATTTTTTTCCAATTAGTCTCTTAATCACATGCATGATCTGATGATACGCATAGTAGAAATTCTTCAATCTTAGGCTCCAATGGATGCTCTCCATCATATGTGGTCTATGATTCTTTAGTCTTCTCTAAATCTTCTTCTTTTAGATGTTTTTCTTAAATTATAGTAAGAGAATACCTTCTTTGCAATACTCTTCCCTATCTAAGATGAACATCATTTTGATAGAGAGGAGTTGTTTGGAAATTTGTACCTCAACATTGAAAGTGGGCTAAGTTACATTATTATTTTGGTTCAGAAATGGTTTTGCAGGTAGTTGAGTAGGAGTGGGTCTTTCAGATGGCTGTGGTTGTGGTGGAGGTGGGTGGTATTGATATTGGAATTGAGGATATTGAGGATGTTGAGGGAAATATAGATCACCACATTAAGGAGGTTTGTGTTGATATGGATGGAAATGAGGAATGATAGGTTAGGGAGGATAATACCATGAATATTGAGGTAAATACAGATCACCACATTAAAAAGGATAAGACCATGTAGTGGGGATAGACCAAGGTGAGGTGTTGGGTGGATACCAAGGTTAAAATTGTGCATTATATCTTGTACTGAAAGAGGAGGGGTAGTTCATATCTTCCTAATATGAGTTGACAAAGTAGAGCTTCTCCATGCATTCTTCTCACTTCTTGGCCACCTTTTCTTTGTCTACCTGCAAAAATGGATGGATATGTGGTTCTTACTCCACCACATGATTAAGTGGGGGGGTTTATGGCATTGAAGAATTTTTTTTTTTTTTTTTTTATAAAATATTTTGAATTGGAATGCTATTGTAATGTAATTTTTGGTTTTTGAAATGAAAGATGCCTAATGCAATTTTTTTGTTTTGTTTCTGGAACAAATATGAACGCAAAAAATAAAGAAGGAATGATTCCAAGAATAAGAGTGTGCTTTCTTTGACACCCTCCCTGACAACGACACCAAAAAGTGATGAGCCCCAGTATTGCAACAAGAATGCTGCAACTCCCAAGGCTACCAACTTTAATTATCAACCCGAGGTTTATAAAAAATTAAGAGGGGCCGAAATGATATGTGTAGTAGACAAATTCCTCTTCCTAGTTTGACTCCCTTTGATGTAGGTGAAAGATGGCAAAGAAACAACCTTAAATGAGCAAAGATCTAGGCAAGTTGTCAGTCCTAAGTTGCATAAGGTAAATATAAATAAGAAAACCTATTATAATTTTGGTGGAAAGTAAATGATAGAAAATAAATATATTCTAATTTGTAGGAAAGAAAAGCCCTAGATTACTCTTGTAAGAAATAAATTATACTTTGATTAAAGTAAATTGTAGGAAAGGAAATCTAAACTAGTTGCATAAATCAATATTCAAGAAGCAAGAAATGCAGAAGATAAATGGTGACTTAACCCTAAACTCAACCAAAGTGGTCTCAAAGAATTCATGGGATATTCTAATACATAAATATACTTCTACTATGAATTTGGAGTGAATTTGGGCAAGGGAAAAGCTCGAAAACATATTCCTAGAGGGAACTCTCTATTGCTACAAGAAACTTCTAGTAAGTTTGTTTCTCGAGTTAACATGCTAAATTCCCAAGCTAACCAAATGAAAATTATATGGGGTAATTTAAATTTTAATCCAAGTGGAATAAACTCCAAATAGGTTCATTAGTATGTGATAAAATGTAGCAGAAATTTACTACTATAAAAACCAAAAAATTTAGAATAGTGACCTAGTAAGTTGAGGCTAAGTACCCAAAAGCCTAAGCTAATCAAGTTAAAATGATATGGGGTGGTTTTTTTTTATTAAGGTGAATTTTTTTATAATCTAATCCAATTTTAATCAACTCGAAATAAGCCCATTAAAACTTGCTAAAATTTAGCAAAAATTTATTACTAAAACTATTTTTTTAGAAATGTGAACTAGTAAACCAATCTAAGTAACTCAATGATGAATATGAATTTGCAGAGACATTATAAGGATGTATAATAATTTTAACTATATAAATGACCCGTAAAACTGCTCACTTCAATAACTTAACCAATTTAACCTACAACAAATGAAGCATGGATACTAAGTGTAAAAATAAGAAATGTAAGAATAAGAGATGCAAGTGAACAATAAATGCAAAGAAGATAAATAAATTGTACAATAGGGCTTTGAGTATCCCGATATGGCCAAGATCAAGGATACTTAGATTCCTATGAAAGAAACCAAGCCTTAGAAGCTGAAAATGAAACCAAACTTCATTATTAGAATAAATTCAAGTACATCCTTGCTGGAAATGAAAGTATAATTGCTAAATAACAAGTTTTCTTCACCAAAAGACTAAAAATTCCATGCCCCTAGAGGTTAATTCAAATTGGTACTTATAAAAATTGATGGGGAAGCATCCTCCTTGAAAAAAGACAACTTTCCCCTCCAAAATCTCTCAAAAAGTGGATTTGGTTCCTAGCAGTAGGAATCTTCATTAAACACTGAGTCTCGACTTCTCCTATAGTAGAGAACGCATCCTTATATTTTCTCATTCAACAAATATTTAGAATTTATTCAATATTATCTCAATATTATGCAAATTAAATGATATTAGGTACATAATAAGCAAGGGAAAATCAATGTCCTAAGGACCCATTAAGACTATGAAAAGAATCTATAATGTGCAAGTAAGGAGGTTAAACAAATGTTTTAAGTGTCTAGTAATGATCAAATGAGCCTTAAAATATATACAATTTAGAGGCCCATTAGGATTACCTAATTGTGTATTAGGATTTGTATGATTTAAACCTAAGTCACCGTGTTCATCTTCGAGTTCAGCAACTTTGAAGTTTGAATAAGGTTCAACACTATTTTTGCAATAAAGTTCGAAATTAAATTCAACATGCTATATCTATCTATCTATCTATCTATCTATCTATCTATCTATCTATCTATATATATATATATATATATATATATATATATATATACAGTTTAAACACATATAAAACATTTGAAAAATTAGATATACTTGAAAAACACATATATACAACCTGAAAAAGCACATATAATGATATACCTAAAAAACACATTTAGTGCCTAGGAATTGTTGCTCAAAGGACACAATTGTTACAACAAGCACTCCAAAAGAGCAACACAAAGAAGTAACATGAAAAATTCCAATATTCATAACTTGTTTAGGATTGATTACAAACTTGTGTATGATCAAACATTCATTTGTATTATGGCAGAATGCAACATTGAAATAATTTTTAATCATAAGTTGTAATATATATAACAGAGTTGGATAAAAAAGTTGTTTTATATTGAAGCTATCCTTCTGTACTAAACCTAACCAAATATGGAAATGGGCACTTATATGATAGTTTGTAGGGGACATTTATACTAGTGAATTACGACATGTATAAACCTCAGAGTACTCTATTTCCATCATTGATCCTCAGGCATGGAAGGAACCATAGTCAAGTTCCCCACTGTTCACCCTTGTAAACTTGAAAAACAGATTCTATGATAGCCTAGCCAAAGGGTGGAATTTAAATTGATTCCTACAACTGGAAGGTGAATCATTCCTTTGTAACCAACTTGGTGGGAAATAATTGAGAGAAAAGATAATCATTTGATTTATTACATGTTCTTATATTCATGTTTAGCATTTTGTTGGTAATAATATCAATTCTCATTGAATCGAGTTGTTATGTTTGACATTTTGTGTAATATTTGTTATGAATGTTGATAGAAGAAAGAATGTAAGCATCTTGTTATTGTACTTAGCATTTTGGAACCAAAATATAAGATTCATTCAACACTACAGATTGTGGGTAAAAGTTGGGCATGTGAAGGAATGAATGCAGATATCTACATTTGTAATTCTATCATTTAATTACTTGAGATAAATCATCCCCTAGCCAACCCGTTGAGTGACATTACCTCCAAACTCTACCTCTAAAACCATAAATTTAACATTTATTTAACTTGACACACAAAAACCCTATGACACCATAAATACAATTCTCACTTGGGCTTCGAAACACAATGTAACCTACCATGCAATTGCAACATGTACATAATTATAGATAAATAATGCACACTCAATCATTACAATCTATACTAAAGTTGTTGTAGGCTAGGACAGAACTTCACATGTAATCCATGGCATCATGAATATGACTCATCCTATATACACAAATTACCACGAAAATCATGGCATCCTTGCAATAATGGAATCATAAATTGGCACAAACAATAGGCACGATATGTGGCATTAAGAAAGTTGTAGATCAAAGCACCAAGTTGTAAAAAATGAAGGCATCTAAACATGATAAAAATCACATGTCTCTCTAAAAACCAAGGTTCTTATGATCATATTAATGTGCAATATGCATACTAGGATTGCATACAATATAGTTCATACTATATATTCTTGCATTAAATCCACTCTTCTGTGTAATGGAGTTAGAGGTGCATAAAAATGTTAAGGGTTGAAGAGGGTTCTCAACAAGGGGAGTTCATATAATATTTGATGCAAGTTAGTCCAATTAATAATAAATCAAATCTTATGCTCTTTGGTATATTTGTAGCATTTATGTCTAATTGAGTTGTTGTTGAATATATATTCATTTCCAATGTCTAAAGTTTTTAGTAAAATTTGCAAGATAAATGATGCCAACAATTCCACTGTCGCTACACTTTGCAAAACCCCAAACATCAATAATGATGCTCTTCCATCCTTCCCTCCCATGTTTCATGCGATCGCTTATCCATATGTCTAATTTCTCTATGTCGAGTATAACATCCACTTTCAACAAATAATGGAATCTGTTGTATGGATGCAGAATTGCAAGTTTATCCCCGCTGTTTTTGTCATATATGAGGCTCATTCAGATCTTCGGATCTGCTTGTTAGATCTTCGGGTCTGTAAAGACATTTTGTATGTATTTCTCATACAATATAAAGATTTTCGTTCTAGAAAAAAATAATGGAACAAAAAATAGGATCCTTGGAAATCCACTCTATGCGAAGGGTGGATTTTTTGGTGTAGAACCCCTAAAGGTGTGAAGTTGAACCATCCCTCTTTCTGAAATCAATTTATCTCTTAATAGTAAACATTTCTCTTCTTGTCAAGATTCATGCCAAAATAGTTTTGCATCAATTTCCACTCTCATTAGAATTAACATTAGTCCTGAGGCTCATGATTTTAGTAGTCTGTAGGGGTGTACCTAGCTATGAGACAAGGTGATTTTGTGCACAATTTATGGTATGATTGAGTGCACTATTAGAGTCCAATCAAGGTGCTTTATGGGAAAGGGGAGGGGTGAATTCCCTTGTGCTCCACCTACTCAATATAATCCTTCTCGAATGTTCAAATATTTCTCCACACAATGCTCGTGACATACCTATTATGTAATTATATTATATATTATATATAGTTTATATAATATATTATATATACTTTATATAATATATTATATATAATTTATTAAATATTAATATTTTGCTTCCTCCCTTCTCTAAATTTTTGTTGCTTAGTTTTTGTATTTAGGAAACAAATTTCGAAATTTGATTGTAACTTTTTCTATTCAAATTGGATATTGAGTTTCATTTAGTCAAAAATTGGATTTGTGGACAAATATCTGACATAATTTCTAATTCGTATAATTTTTAGATAAGATCCAAGTATGCACATCCTAATTTTTGTGAAAATTTAATTAAGGTATAACGAGGGAAGTTGTGTCCAAAACATCAAATGACATATAATTTGAAGAATTGTTGGATGGTATTTATTTTGGGATAAAATTTTCCCAATCATTAATATTTTTTTGTGCATCTAAGAGTTGGAAAATTTGGAATCACCCGATCTAATGATGAATATTCAATTTAGGATTTATCTTGCGTGGGTGTTGATGGTGTTCATTCCCTTTAAAAATTGAATGACTGAGAGTGATCAACATAGACTATTTAACTTTCTTTTGGATTACAAGTTATCTAGAATATGACAATGTTTTGTACATCTAAAAAATATAATAGGTGAGAATGAAAGCATATGATGATTGAGTACTATTTTAGGCCTAGATATGCTCAAACTATAATGGTTTTTTCAAAACTTCAATGTTTTTTGCTTGTTGTAAAGCATCTATTATTTAAGTAAGCAAGAGCTTGCAAAATAATGATATTTTAAGCACCATTGTGTTTTAAAAGATCATCCGATTGGTTTTTTCCGAGGAGATGATAACAAGTGGCCTATAAATATGTTTTACTTATTGATTTAGGGTTTTATTGATTAAGGTTTTCATTGATTAAGGGTTGAAATGGATTCAATCTAAAGGAATAATCCCCTTATTCTATGGAGGGAATTGGGACAGACCTTGATTACATGGAAATATTTGATGAATACCCTACAAGGGGGGAAGAATAAAAATTGGAAAACTCTCCAGAGAATGCTTTAAGGGTATATAAAGATCAACTTAGAAATGAAAATGAGGAGTTAAAATGGGCAGCTCAGGCTAAGGTCATAGATAATAGCATGGAAATGGAACAATAAATTTAGGTGCTTCAAGATAAACTCCATATAATGAATATGAACTACCTGGAGGACAAGAAGAATTTGGAAGATAATAATGTGAAGCTAGCCTAGGAATTGAAGTTGGTGAAAGCAAATCTATAGGTTGATGCTCAACATATTGATTCTTTGAAAATATCCATAAATTTTTTTTGTCAAATATCTAAAGAAATGATACAATGTAGGCCCCAAGATTGGGTATACACCTTATGTTTACAGAAGAAATGGTGTGAATTTCAACTCAACGGAGTGAAGAAAAAACTGTCTCACACTTGGAATACACCTCATGATTTTTAAGAAGCATTTCAGGGCTACTCAAAGGAAGAAAACAACCAACTTTATGAATTTTATTTGCATAGCTTCATTGTTCCTCGACCATACAAGTGGTCACCCAACTCTTATGTGGGTGATTTACATCTTAGGGCCCTCAAATATTGGGTCATTCATGAAAACATCAAGGCTAATGAAATGTTATCTTATGAAGTGGCCGAAAACCAAGATGAACTGTATATAAGAGTAGAATCCAACAAGCCAATATAAGTCACTATGAGACATGAAGTCCTTAATTTTGAATGAGAATTAATTCATGCTCTATTATCAAAACAAGAGGAGGCTTTGTTAGGGTTTGAAGAGATATTGTAGGAGAATGGAACATGTGCCTTAGAAGAATATCAAAGACAATGGAAGGAGCTTCCACCAGAGTTAAAAATAATGGATCCTCACTCCCCCAATGAGATCTTTAGAGCCCCTTTTTAGAGCTACAGTATACAAGTGCACTTTGAGGAGGATGGGACTTAGAAAGATTGTCCTTAAATTTTATCCTCCACTGTTGTTGAAATTAAAACCAGAACAAGACCTGGATGAAGAAGAAGAGACACGGGATTAGAAATAGGTTGAGCATCTAACAAGTTATGTGAAAAGATATGAGCTAAATAGGATTGTAGCATATGATGCTATAAAATAATGTGTTATGCATTCCCATTCTACCTCAATTCAACTTATTTATTTAAGATTGAAATGGATTCAATTAATCAGATAGACATTGCACCAAAAACATCCAATCCTCATTTGCTAGGGGAGGGTTAAATAGAAGCCATCACTGGCCAACCTGTGGAGAAAGGAACCACTAGGAAGGATAAACCATTTCATATGGGGAGGCAAGCACAACCCTAATAATAATATATTTGGAATACTTTAAGACATATATGGATCTAAAAAACAACCACGTTGGAAGGTCAAAGTTGAACAATTAGGACTTCGATGTAGATTTCTCATTTTAGAGACAAAAACGTGTAATCAAATCAACAATTTTAACATCAACAAAGATTTTCTCATGTTAACGTATGTATGAATCTTGTCTCAATTGTGATTTACATGAATATTGTAAATTTTGAATACACTTTTCATGATTTGATGCAACCCTATAGAGATTATAGAGGCCTTTCCTCTTCGATCATAATCTTCTGTGACTTACTGATTCAGGGTTGAAATGAATTTGATCTATGGATTCTTCTATATGCAAAAAGAAAGAAAAGAAAGGGGAATCAATGCTTACCAACATATCTTTGTTTCCTAGGATGATATAAACACCTTACCTCTATGCCTCTGTGCCACTACCTGCTTGTTGCTCATGAAGATATAAACACATTTCCTCTATGCCTTTGTGCCACGACCTACAACCACTTATGGACTCATTGTTGCAACACCTACAACCACCTACATGCCCAGACTCTCCAGCCACCTACTCCACTTGCTTGATAGAACCCCTTCTCGAATGCCCTCATGTTCCACCTACTCTACAATCCCCCTTCTCGACATGCCCCCTTCTCAAATTCCCTTTTGATTGACCTGTGTGATAAACCCCCTTCTCAAATTCTTAAATATTACTCCAAACATTTCCACATCATACCTACTATGTAATAAATAATATATTAAATATTAATATTTCATTAGGATATATGGTTAGTGATTAGGTGATACAATGATGGGGTTATAGGATAATGGTTTTGTTTATAAGTTTTGTGGGGTAATGATGGTTAATATTAAAATTTAGCACTTACAGTTGGTAAGACTTACAATGGTTAAAGGTTTAAGAATTGGGATAATGACACCATGGATTTGGTGCTATAATTAAGGGTCAAGGATTATATGTTTTGGGGGTTATAGTGGTTAAGGTTTTATCCAAGGCAATGGATTTAGGTTAAAATTAATCAAATATTATAAGGGTGATGGGTTGTAAGGGTATAAATATAATGATTATGTTGGTTAGGGCTTAGACATAGTGGTGATAAGGCTATGCATTAGTTGTATTATGGTCATGGGTGATAATGATAAAGGATCAATATTTATTTTTTTCTATTAGGGGCTCAAATGGTTAAGGTTTGGGGTTTATGATTTAGGATCAATAGAAGTAAGTGTTAAGGGTTAAGTTTACTTTTATCATTTTCTACATGGTTACTTTTTAGTGGTTATAGTTCATCGATTCATAAGGGTTGGAAGTTGTAGGGATTTAGCTAGGTTATCAAGCGCATAAGATGTTGTAAGGTTTAGAGGTTATAGTGGGTAGTAGAAAAAGACACTTAGAGAAAATAGGAATTGGGATTTAAATAAGAAGGATATTAAGAGTAATAGAGGTTAATTTCTATATTGGTTAATGGATATGGGGTTAGGATTTATAAGGGTTAGTGGATAGTTGATAAATGTTAGGGATTACAAGGATCATGGTCAATGGCTATATCTTATATAAGTTATTAGTTGAGAATTAAAGCTTGCAAGTATTTGGAATTATAATGGTTATGGGTAACATAGGTGATGAGTTATACATTCTAGTTGTTATGGTAAAATATTCAAGGATTATGGGTTAGAGGTAGGTGGTTAAGCATTAGGGGTTGAGAGCATGGAGAGAATTGATCCTATGACATCTCAATAGAAAATTAAGGTGCTTTACTGATGGGTACTTGACCAACTGAGCTAAAACTTGGGGCTAAATACATAGAATGATAAGGACACTAAAAAATAATAAATAATTGTATCTCCTTGACATTTATGTTATAATTTTGTCTTTTGATTGTCAAATTCATTGTGTGAGTCATATTTAAGTGTTGAAACCCTCCCATATCATCAATGCTTTCATCTATTACAATCATGTCAAATTTCAGTGCATACGAGCACAAACTAAAAAAATATCACCGTTGGCCCCATTCACAACCCCCTTTGTAAGGGGTCAATTGATGAAAGACTAATTTCCACTTATTGGTAAATGTTAAATGAATTGAACATTTACTTGACCTTGAGAACATGGAGAGAGTTGAACCCATGACCTATCAATAGAAAATTAAGGTGCTTTAATGATAGGTACTCGACCGATTAAGCTAACCCTCAGGGATAAATAAATAGCATGATAAGGACTCTAAAGAAAATAAATAATTTCATATTTCTCACATTTATGTTATAATTTTGTTTTTTGATTCTTGAATTCCTTTTGTGAGTCGTATTTTAGTTTTGAAAACCTCCCATAACATCAACTCATGCATCTATTATAATCATATCAAATTTCAGTGCATACAAGCACAAGCTAAAAAAAATCAACGTTGGCTCCATTCACGACCCCCTCTGTAAGGGGTCAATTAATGAAATTATAATTTCTACCAATTGGTAAATTTTAAGGGAGTTAATAGTTTACTTGACCCCAAGAGCATGGAGAAAATTGAACCCATGACCTCTCAATAGAAAATTAAGGCAATTTAACAATGGGTACTCAACCAATTGAGATGACACTCGAGGCTGAATACATAGCATGATAAGGACACTAAAAAATAATAAATAATTTCATCTCCTTGATATTTATGTTATAATTTTGTTGCTTGATTATCAAATTATTTGTTTGATTCATATTTGAGTCTTAAAACTCTCCCATACCATCAACACATGCATCTACTATAACCATGTCAAATTTCACTGCATACAAGTACAAACTGAAACAATTTCATTGTTGGCCCCAGTCACAACCCCCTCTGCAAGATGTCAATTAATGCAAGCATAATTTCCACTAATTAGTAAATGTTAAGTGAATTGAACATTTACCTGACCTTGAGAGCATGGAGAGTATTGAAACTATGACATTTTAATATAAAATTAAGGTGCTTTAATGATGTGTACTTGACCAATTGAGCTAACCCTTAGGGATATATACATAGAATGATAAGGACACTAAAAAATAATAAATAATTTCATCTCCTTGAAATATAAGTTATAATTGTTTTTTTTGATTGTTGAATTCTATGTGTGAGTTGTATTTGAGTCTCAAAATCCTCCCATACCATCAATACATGCCTCTACAATAAAATGTCAAATTTCATTGCACACAGAAAAACAAAAAAAGTTTCAACATTGGCCCATTCACAACCCCCTATATAAGGGCTCAATTAATGAAAGCATTATTCCTACTAATTGGCAAATTTTAAGTGAATTGAACATTTACAATACCCTGAGAGCATGGAGAGAATTGAACCCATGACCTTTCAATAGAAAATTAAGGTGCTTTAATGAAAAGTACTCAACCAATTGAGTTAACCATCAGGGTTAAATACATAACATGATAATGACACCAGAAAGGAATAAATAATTTCATCTCCTTGACATTTATGTTATAATTTTGTCGTTGATTATTTATTTATGTGTGAGTCGTATTTGAGTCTTGAAACCCTCCCATATTGTACATGCATGTATCTACTATAACCATATCAAATTTCAGTGCATACAAGCACAAATTTTAAAAATTTCAACATTGGCCTCATTTAGAACCCCCTCTCTAAGGGGTCAATTACTGAAAGCATAATTTCCACTAATTGGTAAATTTTAAGCAAATTGAACATTTACCTGAACCTGAGAGTGTGGAGAGAATTGAACTTGTGACCTCTCAATATCAAATTTTGGTGCTTTAACAATGAGTATTCGACCAATTGAGCTAACCATCAGGGCTAAATACATAGCATGATAAGGACACTAATATATATATATATATATATATATATATATATATATATCTCATTGATATTTATGTTATAATTTTTTCGTTTGATTGTCGAATTATTTGTGTGATTAGTATTTGAGTCTCAAAATGCTCCCATACTATCAACGCTGACATCTACTCTATCCATGTCAGATTTCACTTCATACAAGCTCAAACAAAAAAAATTCAACGTTGGTCCCATTCACAACTCCCTCTGTCAGGAGTCTATTATTGAAAGCACAATTTCCACTAATTGGTAAATGTTAAGTGAATTGAACATCTATCTGACCTTGAGAGCATGGATAGAATTAAACCTATGGCCTTTGAATGAAAAATTAAGGTCTTAAATAACAGGTACTTGACGAATTGAGATAACCCCCAGTGTTAAATACATAACATGACAAGGACACTAAAAAATAATAAATAATTTCATCTCTTTGACATTTATGTTATAATTTTGTTTTTTGATTGTCGAATTATTTTTTTGAGTCATATTTGAATCTCAAAACCCTCCAATATCATCACTACATGCATATACTATAACCATGTCAAATGTCAGTGGATACAAGCACAAACTGAAAAAATTTCAACATTGTCTCCATTCACAACCCCCTCTATAAAGGGTCAATTAATGAAAACATAATTTCCACTAATTGGTAAAATTTGAGCGAATTTAACAATTACCTGACCCTGAGAGTGAAAAGAGAATTGAACCCGTGACCTCTCAGTAGAAAATTAAGGTGCTTTAACAATGGGTACTCGACCAATAGAGCTAACCCTCAGGGCTAAATACAGAAACATGATAAGGACACTAAAAAATAATAAATAATTTCATCTCCTTGATATTTATGTTATAATTTTGTCATTTTATTGTTGAATTATTTGTGTAATTTTTATTTGATTCTCAAAACCCTACCATATTGTCAACACATGAATCTTCTATAACCGTGTAAAATTTCAGTGCATAGAAGCACAAACTTAAGAAGTTTCAACATTGACACCATTCACAATCTCCTCTGTAAGGGGTTAATTAACCAAAGCATAATTTCCACTAATTGGTAAATTTTGAGGGAAATGAAAATTTACTTCTACCCGAGAGCATGGACAGAATTGAACCAGCAACCTCAGAAAATTAAGGTGCTTTAACAATGAGCACTTGACTAATTGAGCTAACCATCATGGATAAATACATATCATGATAAGGACACCAAAAAATAATTAAAAAATTCATCTCCTTGAAATTTATGTCATAATTTTGTCGCTTGATTGTAGAATTATTTGTGTGAGTTGCATTTGAGTCTTGAAACCCTCCCATATCATTAATGCATTCATCTACTATAAGCATGTCAAATATCAACACAAACAAATAGAAACTGATAAAATTTCAACATTGGATCTATTTAGAACCCCCTTTGTAAGGGGTTAATTAATGGAAGCATAATTTCCACTAATTGGTTAATGCTAAGTGAATTGGACATTTACCTAACCTTGAGAGTGTGAAGAGAATTGAACCTGTGACCTATAAATATAAAATTAAGGTGCTTTGACGATGGGTACTCGACTGATTGAGCTAACCCTTAGGGCTAAATACATAGCATGAGAAGGACACAAAAAATAAATAATTTATTCTCCTTGACATTTATGTTATAATTTTTTCATTTGATTGTTGACTTATTTGTGTGAGTTTTATTTGAGTCTTGAAACCCTCCCATACCATCAAACACATGCATCTAATATAACCATGTCAAATTTTAGTGCATAAACACACAAATTGATTTCAATGTTGGCCCCATTCACATCCCCCTTTTCAAGGGGTTAGTTAATGAAAGCACAATTTCCACTAATTCATAAATGTTAAGTGAATTTAACATTTATATGACCCCAAGAGCATGGAGAGAATTGAACTTGTGACCTCTCAATAGCAAATCAAAGTGCTTTAACTATGGGTACTCAACCCACTATAGATGATGGTATAAACCTGAATGAGATCCTCTTGGTTTCAAGAATAATATATTCTCTACTCAATAAGGCCAACCATGAGAAGGTAGAGGCTCATATGGCCACTTCCCATCCACATCACTCTCAATTCCCCAATAACCAATTTTATCTCCTATAAAATATTTCAAAGAAACATAGTAAGAATCAAGCATAGCTAAAAACTAAGAAAACAAAAGGTAAATGAAATAGGAAAAATCAACTAAAAACATATAAACACATACCTTGTACATTTCAACATTTTGATATCATTAATATTATTCTTTGTCCATATCAACATATGCATCATCGAGTTCAGAATTGATGTTCAAAGGATTGGCCATATCAAAATCATCATCAATGTCATCATTTCCAATCATATCAACATCTATGTCATCATTGGGACCATTGTATCCTACGTTTGTTTTGTTTTCTTCAAGTTCTTCATCTGAGAGATAGTACATCGTCGATACCATATTCATCCAAAAAATTGTCTTCAACATATCCTTAAGCTTATTTGACATCTTCATTTGAAACATGAAGTAGATTCTCTTCTATATCATCTTCTTCTTCAATAACATCTTCTTTCACTACATTATACTTTAGCAACCTTCTTCTCATATCATATCTTAGAACATATGATGAACACCCTATACCTGGAACCTCTAAGTAAAAGTCCAGTTGACATTGGCTTGAAGAATATAACGATATGTTCCTGGATCAAATGATGTTTTATTAACCATGGTAAATCCATTATCATGCTAAATGACAATTCTATTAGGATCACATTCATTCATTTGCAGCCTGTACCATTTGACGTCAAATAGAATCAATTTGAAGGATTTAAAGTCACACTCAAGTATGTCATCCAAATACCCATAGTATCAATTTTTATAGACTTGTGGATATTTGTAACTTCTAGAGGAAACATTAGTGACTTGGAATAATGTAGTTATCCCACAATCATAAGTTTTACTCTTTTCATCTTTCTTTTTCATATGAAATTTACGACCATTGTGTTGAGAAAATATAGGGCAGCATATAAACAAGTTCTTTATTTCGATTTTTCTAATACTTTGAAAAGTACTTATGATTATTATATTTGTTCTTTATTATTGTTTTTATGTTATTTTCATCACTAAAATAAATTCCAAACATGAAGGTCACAAAGAATCAGAGATAGACACTCAGCGAGGGAAAAACACCTATGAAAGGGAAAACCCAGTCAAACTCTTCCACTAGTAGATCCAAATAAAATTGAGATACTCCAAGACCTTTCACTCAAACTTTGACTCAACCTCCTCCAACCATCAATTCAACCTTCCAACTGATATTTAACAAGCAAAATTTCTTCACTAGTCTAGGGTCTCGACCTTCTTCTAGATTGAAGTTTTTCGGTTCTTAGTATACTTTGGTTCTGCACCATGTTGTTAGATTTCGTTCCTGAAATGAATAAACAAAAAATACCTTTCTGCAATAGACAACATGATCTTTCGGTCCTGCAATATATAACTAGACTTTCGATCCTGTAACTTTCTTTTGTACCTCATTTCTCCTTCACTAATCTATCACAAAATTCTTTGCTAGTCTTATAGATCTCTTTGCTTATCTTTTCCTTAATTTTGTAGTAGTGTAGGTCCTTCTTTTAAGTATCTCACACTTCTTTTTTCCTTGTAGCTTCAGAATGAAACTTATTATTCCTCTCTGTTGAGGGCCCCGAAATCGGGTCAACAACAAGGGGGATACCCACCCGGTCAGGAACCTGGTTGGCAGCTCCTTGCCCGTTTGGTGTAGCGGGTCCGACTGGGGATGATGGGACCAGCTTCCCAATCTAAAAGATGTGTGTGTGTGTGTAGATTTTGAAGATACTAATCTAAAGGTAGTTTTAAACTAATTTAATTCTAGACTCTAAATTGACTCTATGCTACTGTAATCTAACAAAAACAGCACATCTAATCTATACTAACCCGGGGTAAAATTCTTTCATTATGCGATCTAAAAAGATTTCATACAACAACTGGTAATAAAGATCATTCAACAATCATAAGAATATAAATCAATTAAGATGAACCATTCTGCATAAGAAGTTAGGAAAAACAATTGTGAACATCATATCGCATAATCAGTTATTCATATGTCAAGCACAAACAAATGATTCCACCATACAAAAGTGCCAAATGGTAATCCAGACATTCATACATTAACATATAAACAAATCAGCTGTATATCACTCTAAGAATATGAGCAGAAATTAATCAAGAGATAAAAGTACCATTTATGACTGATTTCACTCACAAACTTCAAGCAATAACGATTTATCTCTACTTACCTCTAACATCTACTAAGAGTACAGAAGTGCAACATCAATAGCAGACATTAAAATGTAAACATAAATAAATCTCGATCCATCCATTCATCAAAAACCCCCTCCGAGGGTGCAAAAGTGCATGTTTTGAGGACAAGTTTTTTGACAAATTTCCGGACCCTTCTCCAAATGCCATGAGAAGGGTTAAATACTACTAACTAACTAATCTTAATTACACAAATTTAGGGAACGGTTTCAAATGACCACCCTTTTACTAAAGTAAATTTATTTCTAAAAATTGAATCTAATTTCTAACCGTTTCTGTATCTGCTCCTTAGTGCTGTAAGCAATGTGAGGTTCGCCTGGAAAGAGTCGGCTGGTTGTCTTTTCCTTTTGCTCGGGCGATGAAAGTAGAAATAACAAAAGCTGGCACCTCTTTCTGACAACCTAGAAGATATTTTTGAAAATCTTCCTCTCGCTGGGTGTTTTTTGCTGTGTGTATACTTAGTATAACCCAGATTTCTTTCAAACTCATTGTGATGTTGCTATTTCGGTTTCCGGCCATGTGAATGACTCAATGAGTTAGGGATTTTGTTGCCTGAACAATCTTACGTATTGAAAATTGCTTCCATTCTTTGTTCCAGGCTTTTCTGAAGCGTCATCCCTTTTCAGCGTTTTTCTTTTTGCTTTACCCAATCTGAGCTTCAGGATCTTTTGTAAACATGCTGCTTTTGTGCGCCTTTGACTCTGAGTCTTGGATAGTCTATTTTCATCAGTCTCTGTGGAGTGATATTCTGGAATCCGCGGCTCTGTTGCATGTGGCATTCATTTGCGAAGGCATCTTCTCTCCGTTCTTCAAGTATTGGCGTTCTCCCTTTTTCCTTAGATGTTTCCTGCATATAGATTTATATCAGTTACTGCCTTACAGTTTACGCAAAGGAAAAGAGACATGACGAAAAGATTAACATGAAAGCTTTAAACTCTAATGAATGCATAATCATGACACTCATAATGACTTGACTCTTCGAAACACGCAACACGATCATCTTTGGATACTCAGGCATGCAATCATTAATTTCCCTTAAGGTGCGCGCTCGATTTTGGGTTTACAGATCATGCCGAAGAAACTTTGCGATGAGTGGTTTCTATGATTCGTATCGCAGCAATTAATAGTCTTATTCGTCGCAGATCGCAAATCGCAAAATCGCAGTTTGTAGGATCGCAAATCGCAATATCGCGATTTTCTTTTGCTCGTTGAGTGCTGCTTTTGCGACGTTTGCGATATGCAACGTCACATATCGGCCGTCGGCGATTCCTTTTTATTTTCTTTTAAGGGCGCTTTCAAAATATGCGATACGATGAATTTCGCATCGTTTCTTTGCGGCTTATTTACGCGCATAGGAAAACTCTTCACTCTCTCTCTGCGATGCGATATAGCTTTTAGGGAGTTAAATACAAAAATTTGGAAAAGAAATATTTTTGGGATTTTTTGTTAAGGGTCCCCCTTTGCTTGATATTATTGCTAATACTAAACAAAGAGGGGGGTTGTTGGTGACCACAACAATGGTGATTCACTGTGAAGAACCAGTTATCTCTGCTTTTCTATTGATATTTCCACTTCCGAAATAGAAAAGTTTTGATATGTCTAAATTTTGTTATGGACAGATAGAGTAGATTACCCCTCATCCTGTCAACGATACTTTGTTTCAACCCTTCTTTTATTCCAATTGTCTACTTCCCTAGGCTTAGTTCTTGCATTCATACCATACATTACTCGGTCCTTTTTAAAAGATAAAATAAGGTCTTCTCTGTGTGCTGGCTTTAACATATGCTCATTTGTCGTAGGTAGACCCTCTGCTGCCCGCAAGCGTCCATAGCCTCGACAAGGTTACCATGTTATCTAGCAATGATCCTTTTTCCTGCTTGAGGTTATTTACAACAATTCAGAGAAAAATCCTTTTTGACACTTTTTCCTTTTTTATTCTCTAAAGAACAATGTCTTGGTTTGGTGGCCAAATTATGACACAGTCATTCACTTGATTTACACTTTTGCTGAACAAGCTGGCTCCTGATGAGACCCCTTGTCTTTTGATTGCAACAATCTTGAGTCGTTGCCCTGTTTTGATAGACAGTATTGGCAAAGTCAGCAAGTTATAATATCTGTGATCATGATAAGCCGGCTCGTGATGAGACCTCTTATTCTTTGAGATATAGTGTTTTCTCGGATTGTTTCTCTGAATGCTGCGGTTTCCTTTAGCAGGGAGGAAGTCATTGTTTTTCCTTAAGAAAGCTCTGGACGACAATAATAGAGTTTTGAAAATAACAGCTTTGCAGAGAATATTTATTTTATTATTGATGATACCTTTCATTGTGCTGGGATAAAACAATTTTTAACCAAAGGTTGATTTCATCAAAGTTTTTTGAAAGGTTGAAACTAATATCATTATTCAGGCTAAAGTTAACTCTATTTGTCAATAATAAAAATCAGATTTTTCGAAAAGTTTTGCTATTTGTACAAGTGAAATCAAAATCTGATAGAGAGTTAGTGTGCTCTTTCATGAATCTTATTCAATGATCATTTACAACCAGTTTTATTTATAAGAGAGAAAAAAAAACAAAACAAAATAAAAGAAACTAAAACTATCCTACAAAAAATAGAAGAGTGATCTTCTATGGAAAATACATTTTAAGAATCTGTCCATTCACAGGCAAAGAATCTCTTCTACCTGCCAAATCCTGCAACATAAACGTCGATGGGCCTATGACTTCTACAATCTGAAAAGGACCAAGCCACAACTTCTGAAATTTCGTATGTTTGCCCTTTTCTTCATGAGCCTTATCCCATTTCAAAACTAAATCTCCCATCTGAAAGTTCTTTCTGGTTATGATGGCTGAGTCAAAAGAGGATTTTATTAGCGCTTGGTGGTGAGCATGGGTTTTCTTAGCTTGTTCTCGGCATTCTTCTAGTTTGATTATTTCCATTTGTCTTAATTGTAAAGAGGAAGTAGATACTTCATCGATGTGTTGTACTAAAGACAAAGAGGGAATGACTAAGTGAGTTGGAAGGACCACTTCTTTCCCATAAACTAAATTAAAGGGAGAAGTGCTGATTGAAGCTTTCTTCGTGATTCTATCTACCCATAAAGCATTTACCAGCGCTTTGTGCCAATTCTTTTGGTTTTGGTCGACTGTTCTTTTGATAATCCTGATTAGGTTTTTGTTTGTTGATTCAGCCAACCCATTACCTTGCGGATAGTAATTAGCAGAATATTTCAATTTGAACCCTCTTTTTAATGCAAACTCAGTCATTGCATTTCCAGAAAAGTATGATGCATTATCGAACATTAAGGCTGTTGGCAATCCAAACCTAGTGATGATAAATTGATCTATGAATTCAATAATGTTTTCAGAATTAACTGTCTTGAGAGGAACTGCTTCTACCCATTTAGTAAAATAATCTGTTGCTGTGAGGATATACCTATGCTTCTTAGAAGAGTGAGGAACGATCTCACCTATTATGTCCAAGCCCCATTGGTTGAATGGTTGCTCGATGTTGACCAGCTGTAGTGGCATGGACGATTTCCTTTGTTTCCCCGCAGCAGTCTGGCAGATTTGGAATTTCCTTACGTAATTGTATGAGTCTTTGAACAGCGTGGGCCAATAATATCCTACACGTAAGATCTTATGCGCAGTAGTCTCTCCAGCATAGTGTCCACCTGCTGGTCCATCGTGGAGTTCCTGCAAAACCTTTTCGGCTTCAGTTTTCTCAAGACACCTAAGAAGTACAGAATCGTAATTCCTTTTAAACAGAACATCATTTATGAGCTGGTATTGTTTAGCTTTCAATCTTAGAGCTCTTTTCTTGGTGTGATCCAAGTGCGATGGAGCATACCCGTTCTTAAGATAATAAATGGTGTCCGCATATAATGATTCTGCGTCGTTTAGGCTTACCTCATACGTGTGTACCTCTTCGGATGAGTTCTCAGGAATTTGCGATGCTCCAGCTAACATCTTGCAGAAGCCTTGACCCCTTACGATGTTTGCTAGTTTGATCTCAAGATCGTATTCTTGTAGAGCAGTAATCCAATTTGCTCTCTTTTCGCCCACATCCTTCTGTACCAAAAGGTTTCTTACCGCTGGAAACGGTACTACGACTTTGGTATGGGCTTTAAGTAAGAAAGGTCTGAAATATTTGATCGCTTTGAAAACAGTATAAGCCTGTTTCTCCACGTCTGAGTAATTGAGTTCAGCACCTTGTAAGTTCAAGCTAAAGAATGCGATTGGAGCTTCCACCTTTTCTCGCGGCATAAGATTTCTCTGAGGCAAAAGTGTATAAGATGAAGGATTCTAAAAAATTTGGGGTAGCTAAAGATGGAGCGTTGATGATAGCTTGTTTGATCAAGTTGAATGCTTCGTGCTCATATATGCCCCATTTAAAATTTGAATTCTTTTTTATCATATTTTGTAAAGGAGAAATAATACGTGAAAAATCGGGGACAAACCTTTTTACAAAATTGATTTGTCCAAGGAAAGATTGCATGGCCTTTTTGTTATGGGGTATGGGTATTTCGGAAATTTCTTTGATTCTGTCAGGTTCAATGTGAATACCAGATTTCGACATTATGAATCCGAGCAATTTCCCTTCACTTAATGCGAAAAAAGATTTCTTTGGGTTAAGTGAAATTCCATACCTTAAGCATCTTTGAAAGATCTGTTTCAAATCTTTGAGATGGTCGCTTCGCTTCTTGGAGTACAATGTTATATCATCCAGGTAAATCACTACCAATTTATTGACCAAACCTTTAAACGCGATGTCCATGGCTCTCTGAAAGGTAGCGCCGGCATTGATCATACCAAATGGCATCTTTCGATATGCGTATGTGCCCCACTTGGTTCGGAATGTGGTTTTCAACTGATCATCGAGATGCACCAGCACTTGATTGTATCCTGAAAATCCATCCAGGAAAGACATTAATTATGAGCCCGCTACTGCCTGTAGTATTTGCTCCATAGGTGGGAGGGGAAAATTGTCTTTCTGACAGGATTTGTTGAGATTCCGGAAATCAATACAGATTCTAATATCTCCGTTTTTCTTCCTAACAGGCACCATATTGGATACCCATTTGGAGTGTCTGACGGGGAAAATTATTCTGGCTCTCAACAATTTATTTAGCTCAGTCTTTATCTGATTTTCTAAGTTGGGGTGGATTTTTCTGAGCTTCTGCTGGACAGGCTTTTCATTGTCAATCATAGGGATAGTGTGTTGAATGATAGAAGTGTTGTATGTTTTCAGCTCATCGTAATTCCATGCAAAAACGTTTTTGTATTGTCTCAGAAGACGGATATACGCTGATTTTTCTTCAGGGGCTAGGCCGTGGCCCAGATTAACGTTTTGCGGCTTCTGATCGGTTCCTAGGTTCACTAATTCATAATTCAGAGTTGAACTGTTGAGTTTAGAATTGGTAGACCTTTTAAACCGACTTTTCAAATCATATAAATCTTCTAACTTAACCACCAATTTAGGTATAGCGTTATCAGTGCTATTTTGCTGAATTTGGTGATCATGATGGTCTTCGTCAATTATTTGATTTGAGTAGGATCCTTCAGAAGTGAGGAAATTTACAATGTCTGGATCGTCATTGAATACTCTCGAGTTGGTGATGTTGTCAGGGATGGATGGTTTAAAGATTAATTCTATTGAAAACCTATCGGGACTAAAATCTTCGGAGGGAATCAGTCTAGAGGCTACGTTAGCTAACAGGTCTGCGCTCGCATTTTGGAGTCTTGGGATTGACGAAATATTGAATGATATGAAATGTGAAGTCAGATCTTGTACTAAAGATTGATAGTGCTTTAAATGACTTGATAGGCAATGTATGGTGTTACGTACCTGTTTGACGACAATTTCGGAATCTCCAAAGACTTGAAGATACTTAACATTCAAGCCGATTGCTTTGTATAGGCCTTGCACCAAGGCTTCGTATTCCGCTGTATTGTTTGTGCAATCGAACTCAAGTCTGCATGTAAGCATGGTCTTGTTCCCATTTGGGTTAACCAGAACGCATCTTGCTCCTGCTCCCTCGTTAGATTTAGAGCCATCAAAATATAATTTCCAAAATAAAGATGTATTTACAGAACTATCTAAAAAATTAAAACACTTTGAATCATCAGTTTGGGAAAAATTTTCAATTTGGGAAACAACTGAATTTTCTAAGTAAGGTGAAGTGTGAGCATTGAAATTGCCGAGGAAAGAATCTACTGAGTAATTGCCTATGATATTGCTATTGTATGCTATTGCTTCGTTCTCTCCTTCCAATTCGGTCACTATGTACTTTTGGTGCAATTCTCGTTCAACCTTTATTTGATTGGGTTTGCCGTTGTAGGGTAACCACATGTGCGACCAGTCGGTTGAGAAATATCCGTGGAGTTTCTCGGACCAATCCCTTCTAAGAATTAAACCATAGAATTCATGGATATCAGCTACTAGAATGTCGATAACCTGACATACTTTCGGGTTAGACGACAATCTTATGGTCACCTGGTTAAGTTCACCAATCACTTCGACTTGAGATTGATCAAGTTGAACTATGCGCACTGCAGATTTCTGAGGTTGAACATTTAATTTGGCACAAATTGATATGGGTAGAATATTCTTTGAAGCACTAGAATCAATTAGGCAATTGTGCACGTTTTTATTGAAAATTTCATAAGTGAGGAGAAAAGGAGGAGTATGGGATCTTGACCTTCCTCCAATCAAGGCAATGTCATTTGGATCAATTTTATTGATCATGTTGGTTGGAGGTCTTCCCATGTTGTGGGAAGCTACAGCCGTAGGTAATGATGTAGTAGGCACGACATGTAATTCTTTCATCATTATTTTCTGTTGATGTTTCAGTTTGCTCAATTCGTAAAGAGTGATATTAGCCCTAGTCTTTTTCATGTCATCGATAATGTTATACTCCATTTCATCCGACACTATCAGTGTTCTTGATGGAGGTGCTTGATCTGATTGGACTGGGCTAAATTGGGTCGCTCTAGCGGTTGTTTTCTTTGTTGCGACCTTATCTTTTGTTGCAGGGTTTGCGCCCTTCTGTTTAGGGGTAGTTTGGGGAGGATCAAGTTGATTTTTGCTTCGTGTGCTAACCGGAAATGCTTCTTGATCCTCTTCTTGTGGGAGGATGAAATCCCACATTCCTTGTAGTTCCACAACTTCTTCATCATCGGTCTGCCCTTCAATGGTATTCTCTTCTTCTTCTTCTTCTTCTGATTTGACGTTTGAGACAGCATTGGGTGGTTTCACCTCCATGGGAAGGTTTCTTTTAAAAGATCTGTAGGGCTTTTTCGAAGAAGTTTCTGCTACTTGCTTTCTTATGTCAATCATCTTGTTGGACATGGCCTTTAACACCTTTTGTAATCCTTCCATATCGAAAGGATCTTTCGTTTGCTTCTTCTTGGTGTCTTCTTTGAAAGAGATCTTCTTAGATTTGCGTTCTTCTATTGCAGATCTCTTTTCTAGGGCGACTACACATTTTTCTACTGCTAACGCCTCAGTTAAGTTTTCAACTAAGGTCGTCTTGTTTGCCCTATCTACGAAGATAGCCAAGTTAGATGGTAAGGCCGTGATGTACCATTCACATCTTACTTCCTCGCTGGGTTGAGAAGCAGCGGGAATCTTGTTGAGGATCTTATTGAACCATAAATTGAAATCTTTAATGGGTTCTCTAGCCTCAGCTTTAAGATTAGATAGGTCATTGATCAATGTCGCTGTTGATCTGTCATTGCCAAACTTGGTGAGGAATTGACTTTGAAAAATGTCCCAACTTGTGATGGACCCGGAAGGTAACGAAAAGTACCATGACCCGGCTGTTCCTTGCATTGTGTAAGGAAAAAGTCGGACGACAGCATCTTCGTTGGTAACTCCGTTGAGATTAACAAAAAGCATGAAATTATTGATATGCTCTTCAGCTAGCATGCCTGTTTCTGGATCGAATTTAGGTAGCCACTTCTCAGGATGGGCCGGTATTGGGCTCAGGGGTGGAGGCATTAAAACCGCCCCAGGATTGTTCCATGGAGACTGGGCCATCGTTGAGCCGCTAGTTAATGAGAGTGCAGAAGACGGTCCCTGATGCTGAGAAGATGAAGGTATTATGATCTTTGATGATTAAAGAGGAAGTGTGGAAGATGGATGAGTGATTTTGGATGAGGATGTGGGTTGTTGACTTTGCGGCGAGGGTGTTGAAATGGACGAAGTGGATGAAAGAGTCTCACGGTCTGACTCTGGTGGTGCTTTCCTTGCTCTTTTCCTAGTAGGGAGAGGGAGTTCACTTGGTTGAATACAAAATTTTTCACTCTTCAATTTGGTCAGAGGGTGAGTAGGATTGTACTGCGAAGTCACGCTGCTGTTAGATTTATCAGACCTATGAGAAAAATTAGAGAATCCCTGGAGTTTACGAATCAAAGTTTGAATTTCAGGGGGTTCAATAATGAGTTGGTCTGATATATTGGAGTAGGTAGCAGCGGTGGATACTCGAGCGACTTCTAACTCCGGGTTTAACCGTAGTGGAGAAGTCGGGGGAGTTGATGAGGGTGATTTACTCTTGAATGGCATTTAGATTTTGACTTAGTTGCCATTCATAGTTCGTGCCCTCCTTCTAGCGCCAAATATGTTGAGGACCCCGAAATCGGGTCAACAACAAGGGGGATACCCACCCGGTCGGGAACCTGGTTGGCGGCTCCTTGCCCGTTTGGTGTAGCGGGTCCGACTGGGGATGATGGGACCAGCTTCCCAATCTAAAAGATGTGTGTGTGTGTGTGTAGATTTTGAAGATACTAATCTAAAGGTAGTTTTAAACTAATTTAATTCTAGACTCTAAACTGACTCTATGCTACTGTAATCTAACAAAAACAGCACATCTAATCTATACTAACCCGGGGTAAAATTCTTTCATTATGCGATCTAAAAAGATTTCATACAACAACTGGTAATAAAGATCATTCAACTATCATAAGAATATAAATCAATTAAGATGAACCATTCTGCATAAGAAGTTAGGCAAAACAGTTGTGAACAGCATATCGCATAATCAGTTATTCATATGTCAAGCACAAACAAATGATTCCACCGTACAAAAGTGCCAAATGGTAATCCAGACATTCATACATTAACATATAAACAAATCAGCTGTATATCACTCTAAGAATATGAGCAGAAATTAATCAAGAGATAAAAGTACCATTTATGACTGATTTCACTCACAAACTTCAAGCAATAACGATTTATCTCTACTTACTTCTAACATCTACTAAGAGTACAGAAGTGCAACATCAGTAGCAGACATTAAAATGTAAACATAAATAAATCTCGATCCATCCATTCATCAAAAACCCCCTCCGAGGGTGGAAAAGTGCATGTTCTGAGGACAAGTTTTTTGACAAATTTCCGGACCCTTCTCCAAATGCCATGAGAAGGGTTAAATACTACTAACTAACTAATCTTAATTACACAAATTTAGGGAACGGTTTCAAATGACCGCCCTTTTACTAAAGCAAATTTATTTCTAAAAATTGAATCTAATTTCTAGCCGTTTCTGTATCTGCTCCTTAGTGCTGTAAGCAATGTGAGGTTCGCCTAGAAAGAGTCGGCTGGTTGTCTTTTCCTTTTGCTCGGGCGATGAAAATAGAAATAACAAAAGCTGGCACCTCTTTCTGACAACCTAGAAGATATTTTTGAAAATCTTCCTCTGGCTGGGTGTTTTTTGCTGTGTGTATACTTAGTATAACCCAGATTTCTTTCAAACTGATTGTGCTGTTGCTATTTTGGTTTCCGGCCGTGTGAATGACTCAATGAGTTAGGGATTTTGTTGCCTGAACAATCTTACGTATTGAAAATTTCTTCCATTCTTTGTTCCAGGCTTTTCTGAAGCATCATCCCTTTTCAGCGTTTTTCTTTTTGCTTTACCCAATCTGAGCTTCAGGATCTTTTTTAAACATGCTGCTTTTGTGCGCCTTTGACTCTGAGTCTTGGATAGTCTATTTTCATCAGTGTCTGTGGAGTGATATTCTGGAATCCGCGGCTCTGCTGCATGCGGCATTCATTTGCGAAGGCATCTTCTCTCCATTCTTCAAGTATTGGCGTTCTCCCTTTTTCCTTAGATGTTTCCTGCATATAGATTTATATCAGTTACTGCCTTACAGTTTACGCAAAGGAAAAGAGACATGACGAAAAGATTGACATGAAAGCTTTAAACTCTAATGAATGCATAATCATGACACTCATAATGACTTGACTCTTCGAAAAAACGCAACACGATCATCTTTGGATACTCAGGCGTGCAATCATTAATTTCCCTTAAGGTGCGCGCTCGATTTTGGGTTTACAGATCATGTCGAAGAAACTTTGCGATGAGTGGTTTCTGCGATTCGTATCGCAGCAATTAATAGTCTCATTCGTCGCAGATTGCAAATCGCAAAATCGCAGTTTGTAGGATCGCAGATCGCAAATCGCAATATTGCGATTTTCTTTTGCTCGTTGAGTGCTGCTTTTGCGACGTTTGCGATATGCGACGTCGCATATCGGCTGTCGGCGATTCCTTTTTATTTTCTTTTAAGGCGCTTTCAAAATATGCGATGCGATGAATTTCACATCGCTTCTTTGCGGCTTATTTACGCGCATAGGAAAACTCTTCACTCTCTCTCTGCGATGCGATATAGCTTTTAGGGAGTTAAATACAAAAATTTGGAAAAGAAATATTTTTGGGATTTTTTGTTAAGGGTCCCCCTTTGCTTGATATTATTGCTAATACTAAACAAAGAGGGGGGTTGTTGGTGACCACAACACTCTCTCAAAACAAGTTGAGTCTATTTGCTATATGTAGTGGTCTGTCATTTTAATTTTGGGCTGACATGAACAATAGGCAGGCAGACTTATAGAATATGAAGTTGCAGCCGAATTTGAAGAGCTTGAGGCTGACTTGATGGTGGAGGGGTTCACATGACTAGAATACATATAATACTTTTATTTCTTTGATATGATGAACTCCAGAAGGGTCTTATAAATCATGATATTGAATTTTGACACAAGAAACAAACCCTAGAGCACTCAATAGGTGATTTTGACCTATTAACCATTGAACCAAGCATGAAACACATTATTTAATAAGTTAATTAGTTTTACAATAAAAAAATGTTTTTTTTTCTTTTGTCAGATAAAATAATTAAGACCGACACCAGTTACATTCTTCAACACTCCCTCTTAACTAGGGAGGTATTCATAATTACATATATTCATAGGTACATTAAAGATATCAAAATGATATGTTCTATGAAGATTCAAAACACACACAATGCTACATATTAGATACTTGATTAAGGTATCTAACTAGGTGGGAATAAGGTGTGTTCCAAGATTTATCCACTCTAGGTACCATTAGGATTTAGCCCTAACACTAACCCAGGGATCTAGGCATGTATCGAAGGTCAGAGCTCCAAGACCAATGACAACCTCCCTACTTTAGGATCTAGACATCACCATAGGTCGGCCATATGTCCTCCCAAGCATATTTTCACCCCAAGATGCTTCATTTCTCCTTATCAATTAAACCAAATATATCCACCAATCCAAGCATGCTTCAAATGTTCAACCTTCTTATGGAGAGATATTGCATAATCAAAACCCCAATAATGATCCTATTTTAAGCAGGAATGCAAAAAATTACAGATATAACCATAAATACAGAGATGCAATAGAAATAACACTTCATTATATTAATATCAAATATTGAAGTATGCTTACAAACAGAATGGAAATAAGACTAGATCGGACGACGGTAGCTTATCTCTGAGAAGATATGTGGTGGCTACATGCCTCTGAACTGTGTTACAATGAGGCTCAAAGGGCTATTTATTATTGAGAAACAATCAAAAACCCTAAACATCCAAAAACCTAACCCTAGAAGATGAAGCGCCAAACTACGGGCCTTGTTTGGGTAAATTGGTACATCAACTTCCCGGGGTTGTAACTTTGGCATACTATCTTCGTTTGACATGCACAATACATTGTTAGAAATATCTATTTGAGAATTAAAACTTTCAAGTAGCCAACATTGGGCAATGATCCATGTTGGCCCCAATTTTCCCAAAAAACGTCGTTTAGGGCCTCAAAACGGCTCCAAAAGTTCAGGACCCAAAAAACTACCAAAAATAGTAAACTGTGCTACAATTAAGGAAACTGAAGAACTAAAAGAAACAATGGTGGGGGTCCAAGTGGAATAGGTGGGTTCTGATACCCACTCCCTACAACTTGCCAACTGTCCATGTTAGGTGACATCAGATAGATTTTCATTCTAATTTCCTAGGAGGTAAAAATTTTCCCATTAAATAATGGAGGTATGCTTGAAAATACATCATCATGACTAGCCATTTTTATAAGATCCTCCTTCTAGCAATTAAGTTGTTACTGATGGAACCTTGCTCTGGTACTAATTGTTGAATACAGAGAGGGGGGTGAATCAATATTCAAGTATCTCAAAATAAATTTTGATCTTGATTTAAATAGGAACGCAACAAATTACAGAGATAGCCATAAACATAGAGATCAACGGAAATAATACTTCATTTCATTAATGTAAAATATTGAAATATGCTTACAAATAGGAATGGAAATAAACTAGCCAGGGTGATGGTAGCTTATCTCTGAGAAGAGATGTGGTGGCTACATGCCTTTGAACTGCCTTACAATGAGGCTCAAGGGTATTTTTATTATTGAACAATAAGAGAAAACCCTAAACAACCAAAACCCTAACCCGAGGAGATGTGACACCAAGAGTTTATGGGCCCCGCTGGGGTGAGTTGGACAACCAACTTCCCGAGGTCGCGACTTGGTCATATTATCTCCATTTGATGTGCATGATAACCTGTTGGAAAGATCTCTCTGAGGAATACGACAAAACAGATGATTTTAGGCAAAGAATTTCTGGCGGTAGATTTCCAAGAAACATCGTTTAGGGCCTCAAAATGGCTCTAGAAGTTTAGGACCCGAAAACCTGCTAAAAATAGTAAACTGTGCTACAATTAAGGAAACTGAAAAACTAAAAGAAGCAATGGTGGGGGTCCAAGTGGAATTGGCAGGTGGCCATCAATATACACTTGGATCATCCCTCCCCCCTTAGGAAGCAATGGTCCCCATTGCGTTGAGTTCCTCCATGAGATGAGGGAACTTCTGCAGAACTTGCTTCCTGGTGAAGGAGTTGCCATGCCTTGACAACTCGATATAGTTGGATATTCTGCTGGCGAGTGTGCTTGATCTGTGTGTCCATGATTTGATCAGTTGCAGCTTGTTACATGCAATCTGGATTTAACTCTGTGGGTGTGAGCTATTTTGCAATGTCGGATGTGTCTAGTAATGGTGGAAAGTATGGCTGAAGGCAGTCCACATTGAACACTAGGTGCAGGCCAATGGGGGAATGCTGAGCTCAAATGCATTGTCTCCCAAGCCTTGGTAATTGTGTAAGGAACATATCAGAGTGGTCCGAGTTTCCGATAGGCTCTGGTAAGGCATTCCTTTTGCAAATGCAACTAGACTTTGTCGCCCACCTGAAACTTATGTGGCACCCGATGTTGATCATGTCGCTGCTTGTACTTGGCATTTGATTTCTCTAGAATGTCATGGACTTGCTGGAAAATATGTTGGATGTGATCAATGAAGTTGTTTTCCTTATCTGTTTTGGACTGGACATGAACCGAATCTATGTGAGTAGCTGCAAATGGCATGGCCACATCAATGAGACATAGTGGCTAGAATCCAAAGCCCACCTAAAAAGGGTTGTGGCCAATCGAGCTGTGGAGAGCCTAGTTGTAGTTGTGCTGAACATAGGGGAGGCTCTCGTCCCATGTGCGTGGATGCTTTGAGTTGTACATGCACAAAATGCGTACGATCATCCTGTTGACAACCTTTGTCTTGCCATCAGTTTGGGGATGGAAGGCTGTGGACTTAGTGAGTTTGGTGTCCAGCATCAACTAGAGACTAGACCAAAATGTACTAAGGAACCCAATGTCCCGATTTAAGATGATAGACTATGGGATGCCAAAGTTTACCCACACTCATTCAAAGAAGAGTTTAGCAGTGGCTTCTGCTGTGATATTCTTCTTGCAAGCCACCATAATGGCCATCTTCGAGAACCTGTCGACGACCACAAAAACAAAGTCATTTCCATGCTTAGTTGAAGGAAGGCTTGAAATGTAATCCATGGAGATGGATTCCCAAGGTCGACTAGGGGTAGGCAGCAGGGTATACAAGCCTTGCTTCTTGATGGTCAGTTTGGCAATGGTGCAGGCAGTGCATGATTTGATGTACTTCCCGAAATCCCGTCGCAGATTCGCCCAATAGAAATGCTTCTACAGTACTGCCATTGTTTTCTCAACCCCGAAAATCCCAACAGCCAGACTGTAGTGTGCTTCCAAAATCATCTTGGCACACTCGCTTGAAGGAACATAAGGTGACCCAGGTGGCATAACAGGGCATCCTGGAGGTGAAAATCTGGAACATGCTGACCCTCCAAGAGTGTCTGGTCTGTGTGGCCAAATTCTGTGTCACTTTTGTAGAGAAGTGGCCAATCAGAAGTCTTGTGCCCATAAGAGTTGAGCACGGTGGTTAACGCCATGATCAGTGGTCGACTGAGGCAATCTGCAACATTATTAGTGCTACCCTTCTTATACTTGATATTTAAATGGAACTGTTCCAGATATGTGGATCACTTCTGATGGCGATCATTCTGCAATTTCCCTTGGGTCTGTATGAACTACAGGGGTTGATGGTCTGTGTGGATGATCGTTTCCTTCCCCAAAATATAATGCTTCCATTTTCGACAGGCCTGCACAATGGAATACATCTCTTTGTCATAAGTGGGATACTTCCAAGCTATGTCTGAAAGTGTCTCACTGTGATATGCCACTGGATGCCCATGTTGAGTAAGCACTGCCCCAATAGCATAGTCAGAGGCATTTGTCTCGACCTCAAATGGTTGTTGCAAGTCTGGTAATGCGAGCACTAGTGCCGAGAAGACGCGATCTTTCAATTCTGTGAATGCCTTCTATTGAGATTCAGACCAAAAGAATTTTTCTTTCACTCCTCCCTTAGTGACTTGACTTACAGGTCAAGTGATATGAGAAAATCCCAACACAAACCTGCGGTAGAAGTTGGCAAGACCTAGAAAGCTGCGAAGCTCTGTTAGAGTGGTTGGAGATGGCCAATCCAGAATGACTTAGATCTTGGTTGGATCCACATGGACCCCCTGTTCATCAATAATGTATCCCAGATACTGAACCCGGGTCATGCCAAAAGTGCATTTCTCCAAATTGGCACATAACTTGTGTTGCCGCAGTGTTTGGAGAACCTGTCGGATGTGGTGGGGGTGCTCTTCCCAACTCTAGCTAAAGATCAAGATATCATCCAAGTATACCACTACAAATGAGTTGGTGAATGGGCACACGATGTCATCCATTAGCCTCATGAAGGTTGCAGGAGAATTCGTCAATCCGAAAGGCATAACCAACCATTCAAAAAGGCCCTCCTTGGCTTTGAAGGCAGTCTTCCACACATTAGAGGGTTCGATTGGTACTTGGTGATATCCTGACTTCAAATCGATCTTGAAATATTTTCCCCCCTTCAGTTGGTCCAGGAGGTCATCAATTCGCGAGATCGGGTACCTATTACAGATAGTGATCTTGTTCAACGCTCGATAGTCAATACAGAGTCTCCAAGTCCCATCCTTCTTCTGTACGAACACGATCAGGCTCCCACAGAGTGATGAACTTGAACAGATGTGACCTTTTTGCAGTAGCTCCTGAATTTGCCTCTTGATTTCATCGTTCTCCAGAACGGAGCACTGATAGATTGGTCCATTGGGAAGTGGCGCACCTGAGGTCAGATCGATGGATCTCTTGACTAATAGTGCAGAGGAACACCTACGGGGAGGTGAAGATGTCCTTGTACTCCTCCACGACCTTGTCCATCTATAGTTGTCATGTGGAGGGGCCCTTTCTATAGGTCATGGCCACCGTCTTCTTCTTTCCTTGAGGGTGTATCACCAAGAAAAAAAAATTCCCAGTTTTGGAAATGAGCTTACTACATTGTTTTGCAGTAACCAAAGAGATGGCGAGAGGCGGTGCTACCTCTGGTATCTTGTACAACTTATTTCCCAAAGTAACAATAGCAGCATGAGGCCTTGATTCATACATAACACGTCACTTCCACAAGTATGGTTGTCCTAATAATACATCACAAACTTCAAGGGGAGAAATGTCACACAATACCTCATCTGTGAAGGGCTTGATGTTGTATGGAAGGTGACATTGCTGGCTGACGCGAAGATCACGTCCTTGGTGAAGCCACCAGATGGTGTACAGTTGTGGAAGTGTTGTGGTCGGTAAGCCTAACCGCTTCATGACCTTTGCCGAAATGAGGTTCTTTTGGCTCCCGTTGTTGACAATGAACTATAGTGGGGAGCCCTTTACCCACATCTGGGAGTGGAAGAGACGTTCCTCCTCCTTTGGATCTTCGGGTTCCTCCTTCTGGATCTTCGTGGTGGCAATGATGGCGTTGGGCTTCGCATTGATAATCTGCTTCCCTTTGTCATTCCCCTTGTTAGGTTCTGACTTAGATTCGGAACATGCATCTGATTTTGAAACCTTTAGCTCGATCACCAGTGACTGCTTGGCTTGACACTCACTTGTGTTGTGAGTGGAGCTCTTATGGAACTCACGCCACTTTCTCGTGTCCTTTTTCGGCTTTGCGGCACTCTTCTTTTCTTACAACTTTGGCAAGTTGTCTTGGGACGCCCCACCTTGGTTTTTTCCTTTGTTCTGTAGTTTGGGGGCACCTTTCCCTTGCTTCGGATTCACAGATCCAAAGTCTCGCTTCTTTTGTTTTAACTTTTACTCAACCTTGACGGCATATCGAGCGAGGAGATGTTCAGGAATTCTATTTCTTCCTAGATGTACTTGTGTAGGCAGCCGCGGTATTTGAGTACCAAATGCTTCTCCGTATCCTTGATAACCAACTTTGTGTGAAGGGTATAGAAAATATTGGTAAACTTTGGCACGTCTTGGTCCCTTCCCTGCTGCAGCGTGGTCCACTTTATGTATTGATCCTCATAGCTTTTGACAAGGTAGTACTGCTCCTTGATGGCATCCCGGAATGAATTCCAAGTGGGTGCGGCTGAAAATAGTGAGTCTGTACTTTCATCCTTCTACTCGTAGTAGGTGTCCCACCAATCCTTGACATGGGGGTTGCTTTGAGAAGAGCGAAAATAACCTTTTCCTGACTAGAAAAATCATGAACAGAAAAATAATCCTCTAGCAGATTTAACCATTTATCAACAGCATTTGCGTCTATCTGACCCTCGAATATGGGGATTTCAAAATTAACTTGTACCTTAAACGATGTGGCGTTTACAGAGTAGCTGTTGGAAGATGATGTGTCGCCCCTGGGTAGCTGCTAAAGGGTTTGGGCAAAGCTGTCAATCATCACATTGCTTTATCGCTCGACGACTTCTTCGAGCAAGCTTTTGATAGGATCTCCTGCCCCCTCATCTTTCTTTTCATCCGCCATTGGAGGCCGTCGGGATTTGGGAGGCCGGTCTTGCAAAGGTTCGACCAGTTCAAGCCCTAACTCCTTATATCCTGACCTCGTTGGGTACATGCAAAGAAAAACAGAGAAAAAAAAGCAAACCGTTCTAATACCACTAATGTGGATATAAACAGGAATGCAACAAATTACAGAGATAACCATAAACACAGAAGCAGTGGAAATAATACTTCATTTCATTAATGTAAAATACTGAAATATGCTTACAAACTGGAATGGAAATAAACCAGTTAGGCCAATGGTAGCTTATCTCTAAGAAGAGATGTGGCAGCTACATGCCTCTGAACTGCCTTACAATGAGGCTCAAGGGCTTTTTTATTATTGAACAATAAGAGCAAACCCTAAACAACCAAAAGCTTAACTCGAGGAGATGTAACACCAAGCGTTTATGGGCCCCGTTGGGGTGAGTTGGACATCCAACTTCCCGAGGTTGCGACTTGGTCATATTATCTTCATTTGATGTGCATGATACCCTGTTGGAAAGATCTCTCCAAGGACTATGACAAAAAAGACGATTTTAGACGAAAAACTGCTGGCGGTAGATTTCAAAAAAACATCATTTAGGGCCTCAAAACAGCTTCGGAAGTTTAGGACCCAAAAAACTGCTAAAAATAGTAAACTATGCTACAATTAAGAAAACTGAAAAACTGAAAGAAGCAATGGTGGGGGTCCAAGTGGAATTGGCGGGTGGCCACCAATATCCACCTAGATCAAATTTTCACTTAAGTCCTTATTAGTTATTTTGTTTATTAATCTAACAAACAAACATCACATAATTAAACAGACATAATATACACCATATATTCAATGTGGAAACCCATAAAGCGAGAAAACAACAAAGGTTTTTTTTCTTTAAAATAATGATTGCAAGCACCCACCTACAGCTAGAAAATTTGAAAGTACCCACTTGCAAGATTTATTATCCCCTTTCTTCTTTTGCGAGCTCCAATCCACTGGAAAAAATGATCCCCAATGTTTATTGGGCACCCACCTACTGGGAACACCAATCCCCTCTTTATCTTTGAATTGAATGTTGTTTATGAAAATATGCTTGGTTTCCTATTCTTCTCCTTCTTTGTCCTTGCCTATGCCTATATCAACAATTGTTGTTTCTTAACAAATAACTTTGCTACTAACCTACCATCCTTTCTATTTCTCTCACACATTCACATGGATCTCATTATGTACAATGCTATGCTCACTCTCTCTTCTTCTTTCTGATCTCTTGGTCACTTCACTTTTCTCCACATGAACAGCTTGTTCCATCATTATTTTGTTGTATATATACTTGATCCTTCTTATTACCATGGGTATCAATCCATGGTTTTACTCGTGGAAATTATTTTTAACTATATCAACAACCAAAGCTCCCTTACATCTAACCTTAATCTTGGCTACCTCCTTGTTCATATCTCTTCACTAATTCAATGGCACCTAAACCACTTATTGCGGGTTCCTTGAGTGCTTAACATTGGCGCTTCAAAACCGACAACGAGAACCACAACCTTAACCTTTATGTCATATTTCAGATGTTGGGATCATTTATTCTCTCCAACACTACTATAGCTTGATGGCTCAATGAGAGATGGACTTAGTCTTTAGGCATTCAAACTATAAGCCCCTTGTAACTTGGGGTGTGACTATAGACTTAAACACTGCTCACTTCTTATTGCTCACCACTTTGTCGCCACTTGCCTACACTTCTTATTGCTTTGACTTCCAATGGTTGATATGTTGATAAGCCCTTGAGTGCTCACTCTCTAGCTCCTACAACTAGGGGTTGTGATGACTACCTTGCTTCTCATTGCTCACCGCCCAAACTTTGAGTCTTGTCTTCCCTCTAGTGGCAATCCAATCAATGGAACCGTCACAAGACACTGCTACACTTAATAAACCTGACTCTGTCTGATGCCTAACCACTCATCACTTTGTTGTTGGATGGTGTTCATCTCCGATGTACATTTCTTCTATCAAGGCGATAAGTGATGATTGACAACTGTCAAGCCCATTGTTTCTCCAAAATCAATTAACATTGCAAGGCCTTACAAAAAAACCTCTTGGCACGAATCCTAAGGCTTACCACATCTTCTGCCACATGTGCTCCATGTCATCCTAGAAGAGTAATCAAATCATGTTGGATGTCCTTTGTTGACATGTACTTGCCACATGTCACTCACCAAACTTCCACTTGGCCTATCAAAAATGTTGAATCTACTTGCCACATATAACCTCCTCAAGTTGTTGCATCATCACTTGAGCCATGTATACCTACCACATGACATCCATGTCATTACCAGCTGACATCTATGTGGAGGTGCCACTTATCCTATCACGTGAGCCGACCACTACTTGCTAATCATCATTGTGTTGTGTGTAGTTCAAGTCTCACTCGACAGTCTAATAAATGCCTAGGTGCTAACCACCAAGCTCCTAGTGACCAGGGGTTGTTACCAGCAAATTTACCACTTCACCACTCACCGCTCGCTGCTCATCGCTCTTCCTCTTGAGCTTTTGTTTGATAGTTTGGTGTCAATCTAGTGAGGAAGGGCTTGCATTGGAACCATGATCAGCTAGAACCTTGCAATGGTCATACATGGTCAACCATATTTAACCATAGCTACCCATGGTCAACCATGTCACCAATGTTCAATCCCCGTCTTCCCTTAGTCAAACATGGTCAATCTTCATCAACCATGGTTGACAATCGTCAAACATGGTTGACCCTCTTTAACAATAGTCAACCATAGTCAAGCATAATCAACCATAGTTAACCATGGTTGACCCTCATTAACCATAATCAACTATAGTCAATCATCATTAACCATGGTCAACCCTTAACAACCATGGCTAACTGCTTGACCTTATTTAACCATAATTAATTATGGTCCACTAATCCTCCCCAAGCACATTGAGCATCAATTAATATAACCATATTAATAAAGCGGTTGATATACATTGATTGACATCATTTTCCACCTTTCACATACCGATTAACACCATTAATTTTTAAAAACGAAAAATAATATTAATAAATATATATCAACCATTTTATTAATATAATAATATTAGTTCAAATGCTTTTAATTTTTAAAAACATTTTAAAAATAGAAGTTAAATAAAAAATAAATTTATCATCAACTATTAAAAACATTTTCAAAAATAGAAGTTAAATAAAAAATAAATTTATCATCAACTATAGTGAAAATTATAGCAAAAAAGACTAAAGTAAAAGGTTTAAACTCCACCCAAAAAGGTCAGTGAAATAGGGTGTGAACTGATACATGGATGTGAAAAGTAGTTTGACAAAAGCAATCCACACAGATTGCGTTCTTAGTCACATATCGTGTTGTAAAAGTCGTGTAAGAAACGCAATCCACGCAAAGGTGATTTGACAGACCCTTCCACTGGGATAACGTTACGTTCTTAATCAAGCGTTCACACTCAAACCTCAGAATCGTCACTTATTATATACATCCCCTCACTTTGCCTCCGTGGGAAACAGAGCCGAATGGAAAAGGCTGGCAAAGGTTTGCATGTTTCTGTAGCCGATTCTTATTTCATAGATTATAGAAAAGTAAATGTTGTTTGACATGTCAGGGATTTACTTTTTGTCTTCTGAGTGACAGCGTGCTCATCATCTAGATAGCAGCATGAGAAAGAGAATGTGAAAGGTAAATACCTAACATGTCAAGCAGCATTTACTTTTCTATAGTCTATGAAATAGGAGTTTCCGTCTATGTAGAGTACAACTTCAAAAGTGCTCTGAGTTTATCTTCATTGTTGGTTTCCAAAATATTTTGGACATAGCAGTGGTCAAATAATTGATCGCGTTCATATTTTGTCTGATGGTTAAATATTTAGGAAATTTGCAATTAATATATAGATATCCTGTCTTTTTGAGTGGTTGGAAAAGATTTACCTGTCTTTGGAATACAGTTTCAAAAATACCCTGAACTTATCAAAATTACTGATTTCCAAAATATCCTGAACATAACGGTGGTCAAATAATTGACCGCGTTCATATTCATCTAATTACCAAATATTCAAAGAATCAGACATCAATATAAGGATGCCCTGCCCCTTCCAGTGAGACCACCACAACAGACTAAATAGAATGGCCAAGTTTCGATCGCTGTCTTTATTGTTATGGTTCTCCTGCATCATAGTCAATGCAGCCTCTCCTGCACAAGCACAAGCTACAACGCCGACATCAACAGTTTCCGATCCTCTGAATACCCTCTTACTTCAGGTGAAATCACATTCATTCTTTCATTCATGAATTGTTAGGCAGGAAGGATTGATGTTAATTATGCTACTGGTGCGTATTTAGAATTGCATGTCATATGGTTTTTGTTGGACTCCAAATGATGGGCTGGGCTGGGCTGCATAATTTAACCTTTCCAGGGCTTCAATTGGGAATCGGCCAAGAGTTCTTCTCCTTGGTATAACGTATTGAAGGGAATTGTAGACGATGCAGCGGACGCCGGCATAACGGACGTCTGGTTTCCGCCGCCCTCACAATCCGTCGCTCCTGAAGGTATGTATACGGATTTGGTGGGTTTCATGTATGCAGAGTCCATTCAGAGAGCCCAAAAGCCCATGGTGGGCTTTGTGTTTTGTGGTGAATTAGGTTATTTGCTAGGGAAGCTCTATGATTTGTGTTTTGTTGTGAATTAGGTTATTTGCCAGGGAAGCTCTATGATTTAGACTCGTCCAAGTACGGGAGCGAGCAACAACTAAAGGATGCCGTGAATGCATTCCACCAAAAGGGAATTGGGATTGTGGGCGACATCGTGATAAACCATCGGTGCGGGACGAAGCAGGACGATAAAGGATATTGGTGCGTGTTTGAGGGCGGGAAGGGGGACGGGACTCTGGACTGGGGACCCTGGGCGGTCACCGTGAATGACCAGCCATATCCGTGCGGCTCCGGCCAGGCGGACACCGGCGGGGACTTCACGGGAGCCCCGGACGTGGACCACACCAATCCCAAGATACAGCAAGATTTGTGGGAGTGGATGAATTGGCTCAAGTCCAATGTTGGCTTTGATGGCTGGAGGTTCGACTTCGTCAAGGGCTACGCCGGAAACCTGGTGGGCGGCTATATACAAAACACTACCCCCAATTTCGCAGTTGGGGAGATGTGGGACACCGATCGCCAAAAAGTGGTGGATTGGGTGCACTCAACGGGTGACCGCGCCTTCGCTTTCGATTTTCCTACCAAGGGGATCCTGCAGGACGCACTGAAATCCAATGACCTCTCGCGCCTAAAGGATTCCGACGGAAAACCCGCTGGCATGATCGGCCTGTTGCCCCAGAAGGCCGTCACCTTCATTGAAAATCACGACACCGGCTCCACCCAGAACATATGGCCCTTCCCCTCTGATAAACTGCTACAGGGCTACACCTACATTCTGACTCACCCCGGCATTCCCACCATCGTAATAATCTTCTATACTCTTTTCTTGCATTATTTGCGACTAATTAAGGTGGATATTTAGTTAATTGATAACGTTGTTTTTTAATGTGCAGTTTTATGATCATTTCGTGGACGGGAATTTGAAAAATGAAATTAAAATCCTGACTGCCATACGCAAGAGAAATAACATAAATGCTAACAGCAATTGCAGAATTATAACTGCGGAGGGCGACCTGTACATGGCAGCCATTGACGAAAAGATTGTGATGAAGATCGGGCCGAGGTATGATGTAGGAAAGCTCGCCCCGCCTTCTCCAGAATTCCGCATCGTTGCTGCTGGGAACGACTATTGCGTGTGGGAAAAGAACAGCTCCTCCGCTCACTGAGCTCCATCGATAGCCAAGCACCAAAAATATCTATTCGCATAACGCGGAATCGAATAATGTCAAGTCCAGTGGTGAAATGTTTCACAAATTTATAAATAAATGTCATATTTTGCGGTACTTTTGTTGACTCATTTAATTTTAAAGTCACGGAAAGATGCCGTACACGTCAAAAATAATAATAAGCAATATTTTATTTTAACTCTTTTTTTTGCGGGGGAGGGAGGTTTGTGGTATATTTTAAAAGAATTAGTTTCTATGGTTTGTGAATGTATTTTTTTAATCTAAGATTTATTTTACTTTATATTGATATATATGTATGAATGATGTTATAACGATCAATTCTTAAAGCTATGCAGAAAAGCATTTGAATGGCTTATTAGATTAGATTTTGTTATTGATGAGAATCAATGTTATTCCATGTTATTAATTTAGTCATTTTTTTGTGCTTTTCAAAAGTAATCATGGTCAATGTCACAATTAGAGTTATATTTGTTAAGGGAGAAGTCACTTGTAATTTGCAACAAAAGTTGAATTTAGTAAGAAAGGTGGCTTTAAATAAATTATTAATGTATGGAAATTTGAATAATTTTTTATTAGTTATAAGATTTTCCCAATTATTTTTATCAAGATTATTTGGGAAAATTACTGCTATATTATTTAGTTTTTTTAAAATTTATTTAAATTAAATTTGTCAATGTTAAACATATTATATTTTTATTATTTAAAAATTAAAATATTTATATTAACAAAATATTTAAAATAGTTAAATTACCCATTATATTGTATTGTATATAGATAAATATAAATTAATTAATATTTAACATTGATTTTGAATGAGTAGATGATTTTATATGCACAACTTTTGATGTGTAACTATGGGATTGATGAATCCTTCTTCCATGACTTTGTCAATGAAAGTTAATGAAAGGAGATCACCCTCGTTGTGGGTGGCTATAAATTTTCTTTGTCATTTATTGAGCCTTATTTTTTTAGTGCAATGTCTCATTTTCTTGAAAAAATAAACTCCAACCAAATTTATAAAAATGTCACACATACATATATATGAATACGATAGGGCCAACTGACTATCACCTTTCACCAATGAAGAGTCGGAGTATATTAGAAAGATACACAGGGTTTGGGAACTTGCAAGTCTTGAAGGAGATCAACATGGTTTTCCTTTGCATTGGTGCCATTGGAAGCTGGGCCAAAGAATGGGTAACCAGGCACATGATAACATTCAGTCCCCATGGGTGGCTTAGAAGTAAAGAGGGCAACAGACACAGAGTCACAGTGGCTTGACGCCATAGTGGGTCAGAGCAGTTTCACGCCCCTGGGCACCCTCAAAACTGGAAAAGGCCTTCAAGAATAGCAATCGAATCCACTCACTGTCCATTGCGTGGCTCTGTGAGGAGAGGGATTACCACCCTTATTGGGCAGGTATCTTGTGGGATCATGAAGAGGCAGATCAAAGGCTACAGGCCATCAAGCAGGTGGGTGGGTCCGGAAAAAGTCCAAACAGCTTCTGGTAAACCACCATTTTCGGGGGCCCTCAATACCAAAAGTGGTATCACAGAATAGCACGCAATGCCACTCAATTGTCAACAAGTGGATTGGGGTGGAGAGTGAATACCGCCCTCATTGCATGGGTATACCTCGGGCTTCTGCTCCATGCGATATGGCCCCTAGCCATTTGATCATGAAGGAGCAGATTGACAGCTATAGGCAGTCGAGTAAGTTAGTGGGTCCAGGAAAAGTCAAAACAACTTCTGGTATACCACCATTTTTGGGCGCCCTCATTACTAAAATTGGTATCTTTGAATAGCACGCGATGCCACTCATCTGTCAACACATGGATTGGGGTGGAGAGCAATTACCACCCTCATCGTGCAGGTATACCTCGGCCTTCTGCTCCATGCGATATGCTCAAGGATCCTCGCATAAGAGACAAGGAAAAGGTGCGAAGGTCTAAGGAGATGCGCATTCCTCATGCGCATAAAGGTTAGAAGGACTTCGCATATTTTGGAGCTTGGTTTATGTGAAGGAGGTCTCGGTTGAGGGAGTTTGGTACACGGTCTTGATGCAGAATTGTATGAGCGTCTTGGTGACCCATGTGGGTACCCGCTCATGAGCAAAGGTGCATAGATGTGTATGTAAAAGGCGGGTTGCCTTGATTGTAAAAGATTCTAAGTGTTGGCCGTGGACCTTGCCCGGCACACTTGTATGATTGTATTATTGAAGAGTTCATAATATATTATTATCGGGCAGACTTTTCGGGAGTTGCCCCTCCCATTCTACACGGTTGTTTGCAATTGTTATTCGGTTTAATTGCACATGAAAATGTTAAGAATGGTTTATGATGAATTATGAAGATTAATGATTTCACATGGTTATGAGATAACAGTTAAAGCATGTTTATTTCGGTTAAGGCGTAGTCCATATGTACAAGTATTAACGAAAAGAATGTACACGGTGGTGCCGCACCCCGCCGGGCACGGTCAAAAAATTTACCGTAGGCTTGGGGGCGTGACAGTTTGATCTTGAGGGAGCAGATCGACAACTATAAGAAGTTGAGCAAGTTAGTGGGTCCCAATTCACGAAATATCAACGGACCCGAAATCTCTTGGATACAATTTATATTTCCTTCTTCAAGTCTGTTATATGTTTTGTCGGGGCATCAAATTTTGTATGGGTACTAAGGGCTGATTTAATTCTTCCCTTTGGGGATGGTATTGCTTCCTCTTAATGCCTGTTGTAACTTATGTAACATATTTTCAGTCACAAGTTAATAGAAGGTCCGCCTCTTGCTTTAGCAAAAAAAGAATACGATTGGGCCAAGAGTATAACGGATTTTGTATTTTGTAAGGAATGTGAAGATCTTCATTCACACTTGTGAGAGGAAGTCGATATGAATTCTTATTATAATATGAATTTTCTTACGAATTTGTACTTTGTAAGGGATGTGAAGATCTTAATTCACACTTCGTAGAGGAAGTCTTATTATAAAATGAATTTGTATTTATGTTTTCTCAAGAATGTAAAGATCTAATTCAAAACTAGGAAAGGATGAAGTAAAGATTTTAATTCAACCTTCAGACGATATTATAGAATAATAATAATAACAATAAAATATTTGTTTAAGCTCTCTCGATTTCATTTCCGTAAAGTAGTAAATATTTTTTTTTAATTTATTTTTTAGCTCTACCTGGTAAGGCAATGAAAGCATCTAATTACCAAACCATTTTATCATTCATTTGGTGCATGTCAACAACCACTTTCACTTCACCAGTGATCTTAGTAAACCTTATCAGGTAAATCTTTGAAACTTAGTGCATACATGCAGTATGTGAGGTTGATGCGACTCCTTCGCCTTGCAAATCCATGACGACATATCAATGTGAAAAAAGAAGAGAAATGTATGTTTGTACCTGGAGAGGTCTTGGGATGAAGGAAGTCAGTCTCAACCTAGGATGACTAACTTATTGCTATCCTCGTTTGCTCTTGAAACCAACTATTATAATGAAATACAACATAAATTTATTCACAGTATGGGCTGAACGGTCATCTATGCTCATGATACTCCTGCAGAGAAAAAGAAATAAATGGAGTCATTGTTGCTCTTCAAACTAGCCCTAATGAAATATTGTCTGCTCATCGTACTCCTGCATGCAGTTTTCCAGAAATTTGGCAATAACAAAAACAAATAAACAATTAATTAAGTCACAAATAAATACAAATAAAAGTATTTTAAAAAATAAAATAAAAAAAAATCTGAAAATTATACTTTATAAAATTTAAAAATATTTGATATATTTGACTGAATAATAACTGGTCAAACTAAAATCCAATGCATAGGTAGAGACAATAAATAATTTTTTATACATTAAAAATATAATTTTAATTTTTAATATTTCTTTTAATAAATGTTTCTAAAATTGAAAATTTTTATGTGTTAAAATTTAATGAAAGGAATGTTATTATCATTTCATAGAACTTTCAAATCAAATAAAAAACTATTTATTGAATTATAGAGTCTCCCTAAATTACATCAATAAGTGTTTCTTTATTGGATATTAAATATTGTGTTTCTTTGGGTTTTAAATATACTTTTACATGTTCTATTGTTTCCTTGTACGACCTCGGCCCTGATTTAATTAATGGAGATAAATGATTGTTGATAATTTTATCTAAAGTTTCCGATCCATTTACAAATTTTATGTTCAGATCCAATTGTTACGTCCCTATGATACTAGTGTATCCCCACTATTGTTATTTTTGTGCCCTATATAAGCCCACTATTGTTATTGTTGTGCCCTTACATTATTATTATTATGTAGGATTTGATTATAGTGTGACCCCTTAGACTCCTATATATACAAATGAGGTCTTTTCATTTGTATCATCTAAGAATTGTTCATTTATGTAATGTAAAAGTGTTTTCCCCCTTGAAGAAGATAATTTCTAAGTCGTTGATCTATCTTTTTGTGAGCTGGTTGCATAACATTTGGTATCAGAGGTTTGGATTCTAGGGTTTCACTTCTTCAAATAGGTCATCTTGGTGTTTTCACTATAATATTTTTCTACAAGGCTTCAGACGCTGAAATTTTTATCACGTGGAGCTGAAATCTTAGTTAACTTCGTGTAAAAATTCTAGAGCTTGGTTCACTATATTTTAGGAGATATGATCTGAGGAAGTTAGGGATTTTGCAGGCTCCAGAATTTTGTCTCAAACATGTGACCTAGGGAAAAGAATCATAACTTTCGTTTCATACATCAGATTTGAATTCTGTAAAATGTGGACAAAATTTTACAAACTATAGTGTTTCTTGTATAAATTTTAGGGCTGAAGGTTGAAACTGTGAAACATGGCATCTCGTACAACTTCACTCTACTGAACCAGTCCCTAATCAGGCCATCTTTTGGAAGATTTAGAATAACACTTTCTTGAAGAATCCAATCATGATCAGACTTGTGGGGTTGAAAAGGAGACTCAGATATCTACCACAGGAAGAAATTTCATAACTTAGAGATCTGAAATTACAGATTTACAACCTTTTCAAGATCGAGCTCCTAAAAGCAAGAAAAATGTGTGTTATTTTTTTTTAAAGTTACATAATTTTTGTTTGAAAAATTAGTTTGAAGTGATTCAAAGGGAATATTGAAGCATAGATATCATCATTGGGTTCTAAAATTCCTCCTAAGAAAAATAATTCTACATGCATTAAGCCCTCATAAAGCTTTACTATGATGCATGAAGAGGAAGAATTGCAACATGATATCAAAATTATGGGACCAAGTGCAACAAAATTCATTCTCACAAAGAGAAACCAAATATGAGCTAAAAGGTGACATAGATGGTTTAAAAGTAAACATAGATGGTTTAAAAGGTGACATGAATGGTTTAAAAAAGTGAAGGAAGGTTTGAAAAAGTTGTTACAAGAAAGGCTTGCTCGTGGTGACAATGTAATCTATGAAAATCATGATAAGGACAAAAGGAATATGAAGTACGATTTTAGAGACTCCAATGTGGGGTTTAAGAACCACCAAATTTCATAGATAGATATGAGAAAGTTTGATGGCAAGGATCTGATAACATGGATACTACAGATGGAGCAATATTTTGATCTATATGATGTGCAAACTTCACAGAAGGTATGTATTGCATCTTTATATTTAGAACCCAAATAGTTTGTATGGTATTGATGGCTTTGTTTTCATAAACCACTTACCACCTGGTCAATTTTTTATGAAGGAAATGATATCACATTATGAAGATAAAAGAGAAGCACCTTCTTTAGCCACTTGATAAATCTCAAACAAAAGGGTTCAATGATGGAGCACATTGAAGACTTCAAAAAATTGAATATTACGGTAACCGATATTCTAGAGGAGCATATGATTGATGTATTCATAGGGAATTTAAAACATAGCATCCACCATGAGGTTTGAATTTGGGAACTTGATTCGTTGGAGAAGGCATTGAGGGTGGCAAGAAAAGTTGAAATAAAAAATATGGTAACAAGGAATTCTACCACTCACAACTATAAAGATGGAAGTGTTAATCTTCCACAACCTACAAGGTTGACACCACAACAATTGAAGGAAAAAAGAGAAAAAGGGCTTTGTTACAGTTGTGATAGAAAATACACTAGGTCATAAGTGTGCTGAGAAGAAACTATTCTACATACATTGTGAAGAGGAGGAAGAAAAGGAACAAGAAACATCAAAAGAAGAGGATATACACCAGGAACCAACCCCAAAGAAAGAAGAAATGAATATGACCATTTCTTGTAATGATTGGTAGGAATTACGACTCAAATTCTCAAGATAAAAGGATATATCAAGAAGAAAAAGGTAATAGTGCTAATTGCTTTAGGTAATACCCATAATTTTATTCATTGTAAGATAGCTAAGGAATTGAATTGCTTCCTATATCCAACACCATTATGTCAAGTGATGGTTGCAAAAGGAGGAACTATAAATTTCTCTGGAAACTGCCATAATATCAAGATAACCATGGGAGAATATGTATTGAATAGTCCAATGTTTTCCATTCGAATGGGTGGTGCTGATGTTGTACTAGGAGTCTAATGGTTACAATATTTGGGGACAATAGCTTTCAATTTTCAAGAACTTTTCTTGAATATTTTTTGGGAAGGAAAAGAAGTGGAATTAAAGGGTATCACAGGGAAACCAGGTAAGATAATCAACTATAATGGCATGAAAAAACTTTTAAAGAAAGAACAATGAGGTGTAATTGCATAATTATACTCACTAGGGGTTCAAACATCGAAATCATCTATTTCCAAATCTCCAAAAGGTCTTGGACAATCATTCCAAGGTGTTTTAGACTCCTAAAGGCCTCCCACCTATTCGTGATCATGATCGTGTGATTCACTTGATTCTAGGAAGTGTTCCTCCAAACATCAGGCCTTATAGATATCCTTATGCCCAAACAAAATTAAATCCATTAAGGAATTGAAAATCCCGACAGCCATAAAGCATCTTTGAAAATTTCTCAACTTGACAAGGTATTATCACAAGTTTATTAAGAATTATGGGAGAATAACGACACATCTAACATCACTACTGAAGAAAAATGCATTTTCTTGGACTCCAGAAGCAACGGAAGCCTTTGAACATCTCAAAGAGGTTATGTGCCAAGCACTAGTCTTAGCTACACCAGACTTCACAACTTCTTTTATTATGGAATGTGATGCTTTAGTAAATGGAATTGGTGCTGTTTTAATGAAAGAAGGAAGACTTGTTGTTTTTTAAAGTCATCCCATCAAATGAAAGTATTTACAAAAACCTATTTATGAGAGGGAAATGTTGGCAATACTACATGCACTAAATCAATGGCGACCTTACTTAATGGGAAGACACTTCAAGGTAAAAAATGATCATGATAGTCTTAAATAATTTTTGGAACAAAGATTATCTTCAAAAGAGCAGCAAAAATGGGTGACAAAGATGTTGGGTTATGATTTTGAAATCATCTACAGAAAAGGGAAGCAAAATGTTGTTGGAGATGCACTCTCAAGAAATGATGAGGATGTGGAAGCATTGCTTTGTGTCATTTCTATTATCCAACCTAAGTGGATAGCCGAAGCAAGGGATGAATGGAAGAATGATGGAGAGGTGTGGTCACTCATTCAAAATTTGCAGCAAGATCCGAGTACATCTGATACATTTAGCTAGAAAAATGATTCATTATGGTACAAAGGTCGCTTATATATTTGTAAGAATTCCAAACTCAAATAAAAGATTCTTTTGGAATTACACATATCTCCCTTAGGAGGGCACTCGGGATTTTTAAAAACTTACCATAGGGTCAAGAAGGAATTTTTTAGGATGACCTTAATTCTTATATTCAAAAGTTTTTGGAAAAATGTTTTGTTTGCCAACAAAATAAAGTTGATACAATTAAGACCCTGGGTCTGTTACAACCTTTGTCCATTCCAAGTTAGCGTTGGGATGAGGTCTCAATGGATTTTATCACAAATTTACCCAAGTCTGAAGGAAAGAGTGTCATCATGTTGGTAGTTGATAGACTTACCACGTATGCACACTTTTGTGCATTATCTCATCCTTTTAAAACTAATACAGTTGTTACTGCATTTATGGAAACAATTCAAAAGCTTCATAGAAATCCAAAAACATATTTACCGATCAAACGAGAAAATTACCAATTACCCTTTTTTTGAGGTAGCAAAAAAATCACTCGATTTTGAAAAGTGGTTATTACATTTTTTAGAGCATATTTTTGACACTTTAAATTTTTTTATGTATCAAGCATGACCATTTTTTTTAAATGTTAGTGATTTTCATGCTGATTTTGAAAAGTGTTGATGCAACATCAACACATTTTTTTAGAGGGCTTATTTTTTGACACTTTAAATTTTTTTATGTATCAAGTATGAACATTTTTTTTTAAATGTTAGTGATTTTCATCTTGATTTTCAAAAATGTTGATGCAACATCAACTCTTTTTGTTTAGAGGGTTTATTTTTTACACTTTAATTTTTCTAATGTATTAAGTGTACATTTTTTTTTAAATGTTCGTGATTTTCATCTTGGTAATAAAACATAAGAAAATAAAATAAAAATCATGACAAAAAAATCAAATATAAAAAAATACATAAAAAAAGAAAAATAAAACTATTAAAATGTAAAGAAAAATAGAATTAACTTGTAAGAAAAGAAAAAAAAAATTCCAAAAAAACCATATCATTTAAGGAAAAAAACGACAAAAAAAAAAAAATTCGGTCTAAGTTGCCTAGGTCGATTCCTAGAATTGACTTGGCCGCCAATTGGCCCAAGGTGGGCAGGAAGGGAGCTGTCGGGGGACAATTTTTTGTTTTGTTTATTTAATTGTTTTTTTTTTGTTTAATTTTGTTTTTAATTTTAATGTTTTATTTTAAATTTTAAATTTGTATTTTTTTAACTAAAAAAAATGTTTTTATTTATTTATTTTATTCTTTTTTTTTATAATTTTTACAAGTTAATTTTGTTTTGTTTTGTTTTTTTTTTTTTGTTTACATTTTTATAGTTTTTTTTATATATTTTATATATTTGATTTTTTTTTGTCACGTTTTTTTTTTTACTTGTTTTTTTTGTGTGTGTGTTTATCGTTTTTTTTTTCAATATTTGAATTTTTGTTTTCTTTTGTATTTTTATTTTTATTTCTTATTTTAGTTTTTATTTATTATTATTATTTTTCTTTTCTTTCTTTCTTCTTCTTTTTTTTTTTCCTTTCTTTTCTTTTCTTTTTTTTTTTCCTTTTTTTTTTTCTTTCTTTCTTTTTTTCTTTCTTCTTCTTCTTCTTTTTTTTTTTTCTTTTCTTTTATTTTTTTCCTTTCTTTCTTTCTTCTTCTTCTTCTTTTTTTTTTTTTGTTTTGTTTTTTTTTTTTTTTTTTCTTCTTCTTTTGTTTTTTTCTTTTTTTTTTTTTTGCAGAGTCTGTGTTGATGCTTGACAAGCAACACGATCTTATTATGTGAAGTTTGATAATTGTATTTAAAATTTTCGTTATAATGATTCATGGTTGGTCTTTAAGTTTTCATTACAATGAGTTGAGTTTGCCTACATTGTGTGTCAATTTGATGGTTGATTTTTAAATTTTTGTTGCAATGTATCAAGTTGCCTTAGGCTAAAATTTTGAAGTTGCTATATATTTAACATTTAAAAAATAAATTACTCTTGGTATAATAACTCTTTTATTCAAGTGTTCATTTTTAAAGTTTTTTTAGTCATATAATTTTTCCATAATGTTATGCTTGAAATATTTTGAAAACTTAAGATTTTTTTGTAGTCATAATCTTTGGTTTTTATTCCATGGTTGAAAAATTGTTAAGAATTTTCATTTTTATTTATTTTTTTAAGTCATGATATTTTATCTTTAATGCTATGGTTGAAAACAATTATAAGTATTTTTTCTTTAGCACCATACTTGAAAATTCTTGGAATTTTAATTTTTTCAAAGACGTGATATTTTATATTTAATGTCATGCCTAAAAATTGTTGGAATTTTAAGGCTTTTCAAAGACGTGATATTTTATCTTTAATGTCATGCTTGAAAATTTAAATTTTTTGAGAGTCATGATATTTTATTTTTAACGTCGTTATTAAAAAATGATGAAATTTTACCTTGAAAAAAAAAGTATTATTTCCAACATCAACACTTTTCATTTTTCAGGGTGTCTTTTGCATAAAAAAATTGTTTTTTACAGCCATTTTTAAAAAATGTTGAAAATTTGCCTCGAAAAAAAATGTTATTCCAACATCAACACTTTTTGTTTTCAATCTGTTTTTTCATTTTTTGGGGGTTTTTTGGCTAGAGTTCTCATTTTGAGGTAATAGTTCTCATTTCTTCAGTGACTTTGTTCAAATATTACAGTAAGTGACAAAGATCCTATTTTCACTGGAAATTTTTGGATATAATTATTTTCTTGTCATGGTACTCAATTAGCTCATAGCTCATCTTATCATCCTCAATCTGATGGGAAAACTGAGATAGTGAACAAATGTTTGGAAGGGTATCTTTGTTGCTTTGTATCTGATAAACAAACGTAATGGGTCAAGTGGTTACGTCTAGATGAATGGTGGTATAACACTTCCTTCCATACTGTAGCAAAAATGACCCCATTTATGGAACTTTATGGATATCATCCATCATCCATCACATCATCTTTAAGAGAAACTTCTAAGGTTCAAGCAGTGGAATATCACATAGAGCATTAACAACAAGTTCTCCAAATCTTAAAGGATAACCTCACTCTCACGTAGAATCAAATGAAACAACAAACATATCAACATCGCATTGAAATAAGTTTTGATGTAGGTGACTAGGTAATTTTATGGCTACAACCATACAAACAAATGTCTCTCAAGCAAGCTAAGAAGGATAATAAATTAACACCGAAGTACTACAGTCCTTATAAGGTGTTGCAAAAAATTGGTACTATAGCATACAAATTGGAGCTACGTACATATTCCCAAGTACACCCAGTTTTCCTCGTTTCATGCTTAAAGAAGATTACTGGTGACAAGCTTCCAGTTCAAACAATGTTGCTAGAACTTGAAGAAGAAGGAAAAATCATATTTGAACCTAAAGCAGTCATAGAAACAAGAATCTGATAGCTACGGAATTGATCAATTTCAAAGTATCTCATTAAGTGGAAGAACTTACCCACTGAAAATTCCACATGAGAGTATGAGAATTTTATACGAAAGCATCCAAAACTACTCAAGTGTTGAGGACAACATTTTTTGAAGGAGTGGGGCATGTTAGGACCCTATAATACTAATGTATCCCCCTTATTGTTATTTTTGTGCCCATATAGCTCCCATATTGTTATTGTTGTGCCCCATAGAGCCCACTATTGTTATTGTTTTGTCCTTACATTATTATTGTTATGTAGGTTATGATTATATTTTGACCCGTTGGACTCCTATATATACAAAAGAGGTCTTGTCATTTGTATCATCCAAGAATTGTTCATTTATTTAATGTAAAGGAGGTTCCCCCCTCCAAGAAGATAAATTTTAAGTCATCGATCTATCTTTTTGTGAGCTAGTTGCATAACATTGAGACTTCAACCCATTAACTCGAAATCAGTGCTCTTCATTGAGTGACAAGAGCCATGTCACCTCAATTAACTCTTCCAAGTTGTTTACTGATGTGGAATTTAAAATTTTCTTAATTTAATCAAGGAAAAATCAAATTTGAGACTTTCTTGCTGCATTTTGAACATTAACATAGCTTTTTGGACCCTCAAATTTTGATGTTTTGCAGTCTGAATATCCTTTTACCTGTTCTAATGTTTCCTTGTACCTAAGCCCTAATTTAGTTAATCGAGATCAATGATTGTTGATAATCTTATCTAAATTTTCTAATCCTTTTACAAATTTTAAGTTCAAATCCAACTGTGTCTTAGAGTTCTTAAGGTCATTTCTCAACGACAAAATCTATGATTCCAATTTATCACAATATCTCTCTTTCTCTTGTAATTATTTCACTAATACTTCCTTCATTCATTTGGCTTATTCTAAATGAACTCTTAAAAGCACCATTTTTTCACCTGTGTTATTCTCTTCATATTTATAAGCTCAGATCTCTTCTTTCTGGTTTTTGTTTATTCTTTTGAGCCTATCTATTTCGACTAATGCACTTAGAAGTTCACTTTCCATGTCAACAACTGCTTCACATTCTTATGATTCAGTTTTCTCTAGACTAGATATTTGACTTTCAAGTGCCATAAGAAGCTTCTCATCAAGGTTTTAGTTAGATTCATAATCTATTTCATCTTCTAATGAGTTGCAACTATCTTCTTGTGAATACAAACTTTTCCATTTAGAAAACTTGTTCTTGGGAGTTTTCTTATATGTTTCCTTTCCTTTCTCTTCTTTTTTTGGCATTGTTAGTTTCTCTATAAGGACATTCGGAAGCAAAGTTCCCTATTCTACCACATTGAAAACAATTGAATGGTAACATACCTTTGTATTTTCTAGTTCCCTTTTGCATTCCTCTAACAAATTTTGCTTCCTCTTCGTCTGAAATGTGGTTGGAGTTGTCTTGGTCTTGATATTTCTTTGACTTGTTTGATACTTTAAAAGCAACTTATAAGTTCTAGTTGATCCCTTTTTGTTCTCATTTTACATGTTTTATGTATTTCATGAATATCCTTCAAGGTCAACTAGTTTGAGTCATGCATTTCTTTGTTTGCTGAGACTTTGACATCAAACCTAGGAGTAAGAAATCATAACACCTTTTGGACTATTGTAGAATGTTTGCTTTTATCACCTAGTCCTTTTATGGTGTTTATTGTCTTGTCCATTCTAAGAAATAAAATTCCTATGCTCTCATCCTCATTCATCTTCAGATTTTCATATTGTATCTTGTATTTTTGTAGTTTTACATTTTTGACCTTGGTGTCCCCTTCATATCTATTCACATGTTTATCCCACATTTCCTTAACTATCTCAAACTGCATTACATTAACAAATTATGATGGTGCAAGTCCACCCAAAATTGCACCGATAGTCTTACATTGTTGATCCAAATTACAAATATAACCATAAATACAGAGATGTAGCAAAAATAACTCTTCATTTCATTAATATCAAATACTGAAGTATGGTTACAAATAGAATGGAAATAAGACTAGCTCGGGCGATGGTAGCTTATCTCTGAGAATATATGTGGCGGCTACATGCCTCTAAACTGTTATACAATGAGGCTCAAAGGCCTTTTTATTGTTGAGAAACAATGGAAAGCCATAAACACCCAAAAACCCAACGCTGGGATATGAAGCCCCAAACTAGGTGCCTCGTTTGGGTAAGTTGGTACATCAACTTCCCAGGGTCATAACTTTGGCATACAATCTCCATTGACATGCACAATACCTCATTAGAAAGATCTATCTGAGGCCTACAACTTTCGAGTGGTCAACATTAGTTTACAACCCATGTTTGCCCCGATTTTCCCAAAAAACGTCGTTTAGGGCCTCAAAACGACTCCATAATTTCAGGACCCAAAAAACTACCAAAAGTAATAAATTGTGCTATAAATAAGGAAACTGAAAGAAACAATGGTGGGGGTCCAAGTGGAATAGGCGGGTGGCCACCAATATCCACCTATATCAAATAAATAAATTTCAGTATATATATATATATATATATATATATATATATATATATATATATATATATATATATATATATATATATATATATATATATATAGCACAAACCTTCATGGTTATTTAGTTATTCTGATGTTGCTTAAATCATCATTATATTATCCAAATACATCTCATTGGAAGCTTCCTTCTTCAATTTTCCAGCAGCACCAAACTCAACCTCAACACTTTTCAACGTAACCAAGTCTTTGTTTGCAACTTAATCAATCATGAACAACTTTCCTGTAGTGCTTTAGGTATTCTTCAATCTCAATCATCCTTATGAACTTTATATCAAGTTATTAGTTTGAAGATATTAACTTTTCAACCAAGCTCCCTCTCAACAACGGAATATACACTTTTCCTTTATCCAAGTTTCTTATTAACTAAGGAATAATTTCATCAATAAATTTTGTTCAACATAGACTCTTTCTTTTGCATCATTTTTACATAAGAGAACTTCATTATTTAAAATATTCATTCCTTTAGGAACATCATACTTTCTATGCCAACAAGATCATCTATTTTTAATTTCATCATCTTTCTTACAACTCCCTCTTTCCATCATGCTCATTATTATTATCAAGTCATATCTAATTATGAACTTCTTCAACATCTTGTAGGTTATGTACCTGCAAATAGTTAACAAGTACAACCAAGTGAAAATATATAGAAGCATGAAGTCAACTACATCAAAATCATGTAATGGAAGCATCAAAATAATCAAGATTTAGACATCAAATACCTAAATCTATTTAGGTTCATAGTCAACAAGGGTTACATCTTTGATATTCAGGACTTTAAAAAATTGCTAGGGTTTTTTTTCATAAACCCTAGATTCAATTATCAAGACTTAAAGCCTTATACATCAACAACTAAATCAAGTTAGCAATTTGAGCATAACACTTTACATTTTAATTATTATGCCCTAGAAATTCATGTCAATCTCTTAGAAGGGTTTTGTCACAAACCCTAGGTCTCATCAACGAAATGATATCGACAATCAAGTTAGCATACTAGCCTTTCATATCAATATCTACTAGGGTTTTATCATAAACCCTATATATAAACATCAAAACCTTACCGTTAGCTATACAGGATAAGGTTTAAATGGAAGAATATACACCTATGGTTTCATTCTTAGGACCTTATATTTAACTATTACAAGGGTTTTTATCATAAGACATAACTCATCAAACCCTAAATATCTATGGTTTCATCATATAATCTAGATATCATTAACAAAACCTAAAAGGCTAGGGTTTCTTCATAACATTACCAAAATCATAAACATTAGAAGAGAAAGCTTTTATCATGAGATCTAAGCTTTATCAACAAACCCTAAGAAGACTAGGGTTTCATCATTAGCATGCCCCAAGCATTGAAAGGTTGGGGATTTACAATGAACCCAAAAGTTTATGGTTTCATGAAAGTAAACAAAAGATATAGAATATAACATGATTGATTTAATCTATAGATTAATCACCTTAAACAATAATCATAATGATGCAAAACCCTAGACATGAAAAATTTAGTAAATTTCAAAATGATCATACCTTGTAATATGAAGAAGATATACTATAAATATTTATACATACCTTGAGTTACTTCTTCTACAAACCTGGTAAGGTTTCCTTACTGAAAATCTCCCTCTTAATTATGTCAGCATCTTCATTGTTCATCTCCTTATGATTCAACTTGTGCTTAAGGATCTAACTTGATTTATCAAGTCACCATTCTTAAAGATATACCTGCAATGTTTATTGAAAAGCACAACCAAAGTGTGCAAGTACAATAGTGTGATTATTATCTAGAATTTCCATTATTTTTAAGAGAGTGAGTTTCTAGGGATTTGAGTTACAAAATATAGACATTATTTAATTTCATTCTTGCAAAAAATTGTCATATATCGTGGACTATTTATAAACCCTATAAAATTGTGAGATAGGGTTTCTAAGAAGGAACAAGTGAATGAGACAAAGGACCTAATTTCCCAAGTCTATGGCCTAATCAAGTTCAGAAATGAGTTACTATAATTCAGTCCTCCTCCTTGGTGGCTGGTCTTGAGGGCTAGACACGAGACATCAATTTTCAACCATCAATGATATTCTTAGCTGCCTTTAACCTTGACCTTCGCTCTGATACCATGTTAAGAAAATATAGAGCAACTAATGGAAAAGTTATTTAGTTTGATTTATATAATACTTTAAAAAGTTCTTGGATTATTGTATTTGTTCTTTCATCATCAAGATAAATTCCAAACACGAATATTAAAAAGACACCATAGATAGGCACTCAACCAATGACAAGCACCTATGAAGGGCAAAACCTAGTCAAACTCTTCCACTAGTAGATCCAAATCAAATTGAGACACTCCAAGGCCTTTGTCTCAAACTTTGACTCAACATCCTTCAACCATCAAGTCAATATTTCAATTGATATTTAACAAGGTATATTTCTTCATTAGTCTATGGTCTCGACCTTCTTGTAGATTGCAGTGTTTTGGTTCTTAGTATACTTTGTTTTGCACCATGTTGTTAGACTTCAGTCCTGAAATGAATAACCAAACAATGACCTTTATGCAATAGACAACAAGATATTTTAGTTCTGCAATAGATGACCATACTTTTAGTCCTGTAACTTTCTTTTGTACCTTATTTCTCCTTTTCTAATCTATCACAAAATTCTTTACTAGGATTCTAGATCTCTTTTCTTATCTATTCCTTACTTCTGTAGTAATGTAGGTCATTCTTTTAATTATCTCACACTCCTTTCCTTGTAGCTTCAAAACAAATCTTATTATTCCTCTCTTAAAACAAGTCGAGTTTATTTTCTATATATAGTGGTTTTTCATTATACTTTTGGGATGACATGAATAGTAGGCATGATGACTTATAGAAGATGGAGCTGGAGATGACTTTGAAGAGATTGAGGTTGAATTGACAATGGAGGGGTTCACATGATGATAATACATAGAATAAATTTATTTCTTTGATATGATGAACCAAATAAGGGTCTTATACATCGTGATATTGATTTTTGACACAAGACACAAACCCTATAATGCCCAATGGGTGATTTCAATGACCTATTGACCATTGACCCAAACATGAAACCCAAACTTTAATAAGTCAATTACTTTTACAATCAAAATTTATTTTTCTTTCTTTTGAAAAATACAATTATGAAGATCGACACTAGTTACATTCTTCAACACATTGTACCACATAACCTTGTGGTGTTTCAATTGGAATTTTCCAAACACATAAAAAATACATTTTCAATTAATAAACATATTTATACAATTTGGAAATTATTTGAAAAAACACACCTGCATTCACATTAATAATTTAAAAAAAAACTTAAAAAAATATTGCATGGTGAAAATACATGCTTGCATGGTTATCTTTCAAACCATTTGCTAAGTCAATTTCCCTCTACATAAGATTTCTATCTCCTTTATGATGAGATTCTATAAACAATGTAGACACTCCTTCCCATGATTACCTACCATTGTGTTGTATATATATTTCAATCCATACCTTCATCCAGTCAAGATTGTTTGCAATGTACATATGTAATGCATCCCACTCTCGACCCACTATATCATAAAATCGTAATTTTGTTGGGTTTGTGTTATAATATTTCCATGGCTAGTTGCATGTGAGGGGGAGTATAGCTCCCCCTGTCAAGGGGTTTTAGGGGGGTGGTAGTCCCCTTGTACGGGGTTCGGGGCAGCGCCCTGGGAATTTTTTCTAGACCTTATATTAGGTGGGTAGACCTACCTATGGTTTTGTGTATGGGTTTCACACATCGTTTTGGGCATGATGGTTTTCTTCCCATGGTATTTTGTAGATCCGGTCAAGGGAACTACTGCTATTTTCTAATCTAGGGTTAATGGATTGGGGTTTATGAATTATTCGACATGTATATATATATATATGTATTGTAACATTGAAAGGAATATAATGGAAAATCAATTTGGTAGTCCCGATTTTGGGATCCAGGGGAAATATTTGTGTATTTGTTTTTATATTCTCATCATTGTTTATTTTCTATTTTTATAATTCATCTGCAGGTAATTTCTGTATAGGGGTTAAAACCTACATTTGGTATAAGAGTAGTTTTGGCTTCAAGGGGACACCTTTACTGCTGAGGGGATTTTCTTGGGCCTGTGGTAGGCCTTGTTCAGTGGGATATCTATGAGATTGATTCTTGCAGTGAAAGAATATGGTGAGCAGTGGAAAGATAAAGATCAATAAATTTAAAGGTTAGATTTTGAGTTATGGAAGCTCAAGATGGGGGATTTGCTGGTGGATAAAGATCAGTGGATCACATTAGATCTGTGTATTAAACCAATGAAAATGTCAGTAGAAGATTGGGTTATCAGAAGGCAAAGAGCACAATACAATTGTGTATCTCTGATTCTGTATTGTTGAATGTATCAAGGGAAGCTACGATGAAGGATTTATGGGTCACATTAGGGACTTTGTACCAATCTTAGTCTCTAGTGAACAAATTTTTCTTGCGAAAAAATATGTATAAATTGAGGACGAAGGATGGAGACTCAGTGATAGAGCATCTAAATGACTTTAAAACTATAGGAAGATAGTTGTTATATGCTGATATAAAAATTTCATATGAAGATAAGTGCATCAGTTTGTTATGTTCTATAACATATTTGTGGGATATTCTGGTTGTTGCAATAAGTAGCAATACAACTACCTTGAAGTATGATGAAATAGTCTCATACTTGCTATGGGAGGAGATGAGACGGAAAAATATGGAGAGACAAAATGTAGATGCTTTGTCTGTACAAGGACAGCCCTAGAACATAAACAAAAATAAGTCCTCGAGTGGGAGATCTAAATCTTGAGGAAAAATTGTAAAGGTATGTTGGAAAAGAGGAAAGGAAGGGAACTACAAAAATGATTGTAGATCTAAAGCTCCTGAGAAAGGAAAGGGATCTGATGATGCTCCTTCCACAGAGGTGAAAACCACCTTAGATGAAGGTGGGGATGTGTACTTGGATTCTTCTTCAATTACACATGTAGATCATGAGGCATGGTTGATTGACTCAAGTGCATCCTTTCACTTCACTCCCCATAAGGAATGGTTCTGCGAGTATGAGAAATATGATGGTGGCAATATATTCTTAGGGGATGATAGGAAGGCTAGAATTATTAGACAGGGAAAAGTCAAGGTGAAGCTGCAAGGTGGAAGGATTAGAACACTTTCGATTGTTCTGAATATTCCTGCATTGGTTAGAAATATGATTTCTATAAGCAAGATGGATGATGCAGGTGTAAAAATGGTGTTCGAGAAATATATATGCAAGATGGTTTGGGGACCACTAGTATTGATGCGGGGAATTCAAATTGGAACTGTGTACAAGATTCTGGGTAGTATTGTTATTTATGGGTGAAATAGTTCTATGGTTCCTGAAAGTGGAGCATAAAATCTAGTGGTCTTAGGAGAAAAAACCATGTTATAGCATCAGAGGCTTATACATATTGGAGAGAAGGGCCTTCAAGTACTTCATGTTAATGGTATGGTATAAGGTATGTCTAATTTCTCTCTAGATTTTGATTTTTTTGAACATTGTGTATATGGGAAGTAGAATCAGGTGAGTTTCCCCTTTGGTGCTAAGAGGGTGAAAGGGATATTAGAGCTTCTGCACAGTGATGTTTTTAGACCTGTGTCAGTTCCGTCACTGGTTAAGTTTGTGCACTATGTATCATTTATAGATGAATTCTCAAGGAATACATGGATATATTTCCTCCGGAGGAAATCTGAAGTCTTTGATAGGTTTAAAGAATTTAAGGCTCTGGTGGAAAACTAGACATAGAACAAGATAAAGGTGTTGAGGAAAGATAATGGTGGAGAGTTCTACAAGAAGGAATTTGAAGGGTTTTGTAAGAAGTGTGGTATACCATGATAGAAGAATACTCCATACACACCTCAACAAAATGGAGTTGTCGAAATAATAAACAAGTCGTTGATGGAAAAGGAAAGAAGCATGCTCAGTGGTGCCACATTAGGACAAGAATTATGGGCAGAGGTGGTGGAGACTGCAAGTTACCTGGTCAACAAATCACCTTCATCAACATTGGACGATAAGACTCCACATGAGGTATGGACTGGTAAGAAAACCTCTCTTTCACATATGAGGGTATTTGGCTATGATGCATATGTACATGTTCCAAAGGAGAAAAGAACCAAGTTGTACAGTAAATATGAAAGGTGCATCTTTATTGGGTATAAGGTTGGTTTAAAAAATTATAAGATTTGGAATCTAGAAAAAGGAAGGTTATGTACATCTGAGATGTGGTGTTTAGAGAGATGAAATGTGTTATTAAACATGAAGTCCTACCAAAGGAACCTGAGAAGATAGAGTTTGAGCTAGAGGAGGAAGAATCAGACTCTATAGCAAAAGATGAATCTAAAGATGAAGAGGCACAAACCAGGGATAATTTTAAGGATGGAGATTTATCTTAATGTTTAGAAACCTTGGCGAATCCCACTAGTCCATAATATGATATCTATAAAATGTTTGGAGATATTTTTGTAAAAATATTCAAATTTATAATATTTTTATATAGTATATATATAATGTTTTGGCGATTTTTAGGGTAAAATAATTTCATTCTATAAAATTTGGGTGAACCATTTTTACAAAAAAATGGAAATTAGCGAATCTTTTTTTTGGAAAAAGTATAGAAAATTAGCCCATGGGCGAATATTAGCCCCTAAAATTTTCCCTGTCACAAACACCAGATGTGAGAAGACCAGTATGAGAAATAAGGAAACTAGAAAGTTATAGTCCATCTGCTTTCTATTCAAAATTTTATTTGTCTATTACAAATGACGATCCCTTAATTGTCAGGGAGGCAGTAGATTCAGAGGATGGAAAACTCTAGAAAGAGGTCATGGTTGATGAAATCATAACTTTGGAACAAAATAAGGCTTGGAATTTGGTGGAGTTTCCAACTGGAAGGAAACCCATTGGAAGATAATGGGTGTTTAAGAAGAATATGAATGTAGAAGGCAAGGTGGAGAAATACAAAGCTTAGTTGGTAGCAAAAGGTTTTACCCAGGTGCCAGGAATTGATTTTGGTGATATTTTTTCTCTTGTTACCAAAGTAGCTTCTATTAGATTAATTTTATCTGTTGCTATTTCTTTTGATTTTGAGGTAGAATAGATGGATGTGAAGATGAAATTTCTTCATGAGGATCTGGAAGAAGAGATCTACATGAAGCAACCTGAAGGCTTTGCGGTGAAGGGAAAGACAAAACTAATATCCAGGTTAAAAAAGTCTTATGTATGGGTTAAAACAATCACCAAAGATGTGGTATCATAAATTTGATACATGTATATGGGAACTTGGCTCCACCAGAAGAAAAGTGAATCATTGTGTGTATTTTAAATTAATTGGTGACTGTGTTATTTATTTCGTCTTGTATGTGGATGATATGTTGCTGATTGGAAGTTACAAAGAAATTATCCAGGATTTGAATACCCAATTGTCCTCCAAATTCAACATGAAGGATATTGGTGCTGTAAACTATATTTTGGGCATGGAAATTAAACGAGATCGATAAAAGAGGAAGCTCTAGTTAAATTAGAGGAAGTGTGTCGAGACAATACTGCAGAGGTTTAATATGTAGGATAAAAAACCAGTGAAGGTTACTATTCATGTAGGTGTAAAGTTATCTATTGAACAATGTCCCAAGACATCAGAAGAGGAAGAGGACATGTCTCGTGTTCCATACACAAGTGCAGTAAGTAGCTTGATGTATGCAATGGTATGTACTAGAATAGACATTGTACATGCAATGGGAGTATTGAGTAGGTTTATGTCAAAACCAGGGAAGGAGAATTAGACAACAATGAAGCGATTTTTCAGGTATTTCTGTGGCACTAATGATTATGATCTGTGCTACCAAGGAAGACAAGGATTGGAGAGAGTTTTGGACATCCGTGGCTTTGTTGATGCCACTGGGCTAGAGATATGGATTAGAGAAGATCTTCAAGTGGGTATGTGTTTAACCTATTTGGAGGAGCAGTCAGTTGGATGAGAAAATGAAAATCTATAGTGGCATTTTCAACTACAGAGGTAGAATACATGGAAGCAACCCATGAAAGAAAGAAAGCAGTTTGGTTGCAGATATTTTGTTCAAGTATGGGGTTAGTACAACAAGCTATAAGGATAGATTGTGACAACCAAAGTGCATTTTTCTTTGCAAAGAAGCCTACTTATCATTCAAAGACAAAGCATAATGATGTTCAGTATCATTTTGTGAGGGATATGGTTGAGGACAAAAAGGTGTTGCTGGTAAAGGTGGACACTTTGGAGAATGCTATATATGTATTGACGAAGTCTGTGAGAACTGAGAAATTTTCTTGGTGTAGAGAAATAATGGGACTTGCAGGGCTGAACCAATGCCTAAGCTCTCCTGTGACCCCCTATGTGGAAAGGAAAATAAGAAGTGGGATAATGTTGGGTGCATGTTATATTGTTTCCATGACCAGTGGCACATATAGGTAGCCCCCCATGTTGGGGGGTTTTAGGGGGGCAGTGGCCCCCCTGTATGGGGTTCGGGGCAGCACATCGATAATTTTTTTTGGACCCTATATTAGGTGGGAGTACCTACCTATGGTTTTTTGTATCGATTTCGCACATGGTTTTGGGCATGATGGTTTTATACCCATGGTATTCTGTAGATCTAGTCAAGGGAACTACGGTTATGTTCTAATCCAGGGTTAATGGATTGTGGTTTATGAATGCTTCGACATGCATATATATGTATTGTAACATTGAAAAGAATACAATGAGAAATTAATTTGGTAGTCCCAGTTTTTGGATCTAGGGGAATATCTATGTATTCGTTTTTGTATTCTTGTCATTGTTTTTTTTTTGTTTTTAGAATTCATCTGCAAGTAATTTCTATATAGGGTTAAAACCAACAAATTCACTAATAAATATTAGTTACCATGGTCAATATTAATAATTTATGCGAGAATAAACATTAAAGAAGCATGATATACACATAAATGGAAAGTTACATGCATTATAAATATCCACAAATATTTCATTGTATCTCAATTTGATCATTCTACCTTTCCCCAATAGGTGCTACCCTTCAAATTTGTTAATGGAGTTCACATCCCAAATGCGATCCACATTTATATTTGCTGCTAATTTAGGAATCTAATATACACCATGGATTGATATACCATATATCTTCCACCATAGATGATCTAGGTTCCTTCAGCTTCTGGAATTAACCAAGACCTTTTACTTCCGTGATTTTGTTAGAATTTCATTTTAAAGAGCATAGAAGAACATATGTGCATGCTTAAACAAGAGGAAACTTGATGAAAATTAGAAAATTCAAACTCAAGACATTTGATAAAGGAGTTCGTCCAGTGTGGACTACGTCTTCGAGCCTAGTGTCAAGATGGTGGAGGCTGCTTCATATAATGCAGGAAGAGATGATGATGTACATGGAAGACTCTATGTCATAGCAAGGACCTAGACCCTCAAACAAGAGTTTCTTGTATCTCCATGAACATTCCTCTTACAAGAATTCTCTCTCAAGAAGGCTTCCTCTAAGCATGACAACTTAAATGACCTCACACTATGTGGTAATGAGTATCCCTTCAACATGGTTACACAGAGGTCTCAACAAAAATACATAATAATACAAGCTAAATACATCTCACATAAAGTGGAAATAATGATCTTGCAACATAACATCAAACATGGATCTTAAACATAATACATCATCTCAACATTTATGCAGACAACCAGAACATGGCTGATGCATATACCTATACCTCTGAAGTTGGCCAAAAGATAGAAGGATCAGATACAAAAAATGGTTGCACCAATGAATTTCTGTCATCACGAGGTGTAAAATTGACTATCCATTTTTCGAATTCTGACACCATCAAAATCTAGGCATGTGGGAATCTTTTAATTCCCCGTGATTCTCCAAAGATTCTGTTCTTCGGGATGACTAGAGATCTGATGCTTAGATCACAAATCTGATCTTGCCATCATGATCCTCGTGAGATTCTGAGACTTTTGAGTGTAAAATCGGCTGCATTCTAACTTTGTTGATTTTCAACCTCCAAGGAATCTGGAAGATTCTCTAAGATTCTTCTTAGCCATGAATTTGCAAATCTGCTACTCAGATGGTGATTTTGATTTCACCATTGTGTTCCCTACTAAATTCTGATTAAAATGACTATAAACTTCATACCATTCCAACAAAATGAAAATTTACCTCCCCATGGAATATTTCAGGCATAAAAGAATATTCTCTACAAAATATTCTCTGTCTCAAAAAACGTGCCATCATGGTTCCGCCTCCTGTAACTAAAAATCATGGTTCTTCCTAGGCTCGTGGTTCCACCTACAACTTTTTTGCCCTCGCCCTCTGATCCTCCGGTCTCCCTTCGATCCAATGGGAAAATATGACGATTAATATAATTGTTTGTGGCAAAGGTTACAACGCTAGCCTACCTGGCACATTGGTGGAGCTCTAAATTTGGTGGCCAGAGGTCCGAAGTTCAAATCCCCTACCCTGTCAATTGCATTTTTTTTTTTGATGCTTTTGATCCCAATCCGACGGTCTACGTTGAAGCTTGGCGCATAACAATTTTTGGAACAGTCGACTGTGGTTTGTGAAGCTTGGCACATAACAATTTTTGGAACGGTCGGTTGCCAAGCGAAGGTCTGGAGTTCAAATCCCCTGCCCTACTAGTTGCATTATTCTTTTGTGATGCTTGTGATCCTAATCTGGCAGTCTACGTTGAAGCTTATCGCATAATTTTTTTTGGAATAGTTGTTTGTGGTTTGTGAAGCTTGGCGCATAACAATTTTTGGAACGGTCAGTTGCAAAGCGGAGGTCCGAAGTTCAAATCCTTCGGCTCGTTGGTTGCATTTTTTTTTTTTGTGATGCTTGTGATCCCAATCTGATGATCTACGTTGAAGCTTGGCGCATAACAATTTTTGGAACAGTTGGTTGTGATTTGTGAAGCTTGGCACATAACAATTTTTGGAATGGTCGGTTGTGGTTTGTTTGCAATGGCAAGCCCACCATAGTTAACATAATAATAGCCAACCCAACATTAATATAAATGTTACATATGAACCCATATATATTCATTTGGTTTGTTATATATTGGTTGGTGTTCTCCTTAAAAAAGGGACATACCATATTTGTTGGTTGGCTCTATTTTTTTTAATATATAATAACGACCTTTAACACATTCCTTGCCCAAATTCCATTATGGAATATGGTTATTATAATAATGTTTTTTTAACTCTTTTTTTGTTGGGTTAATATATATATTAAATGGGTATTATATATATTTCTTTTATTTTTGTTTTATGTGAGATATTTTAATATAATATTTGTTTGTCCTTTTTGTGGGGATAATATGCCAATGATGAAGTGCCGTGTGTTAATCGTTGATGGGCTGCCATGTGGGTCCCACTTGCTGACTAGGATTCCATGTGGCACACTGTGGGTCCCACTTTTTCCATGTCTTATCAAAATTTGAAGATTCCTAAGTTGGTCATATAGACTCGGATTGGAGTGTCGTTTGCATCATTTGAGTTAGGGTGACACACACTTCGATCTAATGCTGAGTTTGTTGAAATTTGAATACTTTGAGTTTTGACCATTTCTGAGCCCTCTTGGACTTCTGCCTATGTCTGGAGCCACCTTGATCAATAGAACCCTCACGATGTTCTCTTTGTATAACCAAAGCCTTCAATGATTTCAAGTGCCTCTCTACCATCCACATTGACCTTGTGTGTACAATTCCACACAATTCAATCTCCTCAACTTAGTATATGAGGTAGTGTTTTTGTGCATTGAAAAATGTTGGAGGTAGATACTTTTTCTTTTCAAACATTAGTCGAGGAATTTATTTTTCCAATGATTTATATCTTCTTTATGGATTTGTTTCAATGAAAACCATTTATAGGTGATTCAAGCAAATAACATGTTTTAATAAAACATAATATATTACATTACAAGTGAAAAAATACATGTAATTAAGTTGAAGAATAAATTAAAAAAACACTTTTCATATAAATCACTACTTACAACCTAATGTATTTTCCAAGATCATATATAACTTGCTTGATGTTGTTGTAGAAGTCATTTGGGAGAGATAAAGGTAGAACATACTATAACAATAAAAATGAATAGTTATTTGTTTAATCCAAAATAGAAAAAAAAAAACTATGAATATGTATACCAATATAGAAATATATATACAAAATTAATGACCTTAACAAAGGTATACCAATCATGTGTTCTTACCCCACTAAATTCATCCTTCTTTGTTAATATATTATTTACGTTTGAAGAAAACCAGTGGGAAATTTTATTATTTGAATGAGCTATTTTACATCATCGCTTTGCTTCTTTGTTAATAACCATGGAAGGCTATTTCGGTCTCCATCACTATTTGATCAGATCCCACTTTGCATTACATGATTGGCTTCTTGAATGTCATTACAAATTTTTACCTTTTCTTTTTTATCCCTCCTACAATCTATGATTCCCCACAACGATTCTATAACATTCTTCTTGATATGGATTGTATCAAACAAATGAGCTATTCTTAGCTCCTCATAGTAGGGCAACCTCATGAATTGAGTGGGATAACTTTTCATTCATTGTGGAATCCAACTATCAATACCTTCTTGACCTTAATGAAGCATAGAAGAAATCACAACAACAATTATCAAATATGGTAAAGTAAATTGAATAAAAATAAAAATTCGAAGCGTTACATATATGATACATAAACAAATTGCATACTTCAACAATTTTATGTTATATTCCAACTTCCATATGTGAGATGTCATTCTTTGTGGTTTTAATAGTCTCTTCTTCTCCATTGAAAATATGTTTTTCAGTAGTACGATACCTATAGTTCTTAGAGAAGAAGTACCTATACTCATGAAACACCTTCTTTCCTAAATTTTTTGAACAATGAAATTCCACCTTAGGACCACAAACTAGACATGCAAATTTACCCTTTGTTTGAAGACCAGGAAGAGATGGATTAATATCAATTATAGAAAGGGATTATTTAAAAAACATGCATGATATTTTCAAATAAATATATAATATTAAAGTGCAATATTGGAACATTAAATACCACAAAAATGTGTTAGTCTTGGTGCATCATGAATTGTCCATAGAAGTATTCCATGGAATTGAATTTGGCTATGTCTTATTGGTTTACAAACATCATACATAGTGATTCCAACACATACTTTAGTAACTCATCGATAAGAGGCTTGATATATACGTTCATATATTTAACTTGGTATTTACCTAATTCTTTGAAATACACATAATTACTACCATGATATGTATATATAAGTAAATAAATATATATAAGATATTATGCAAAAAAAAGACAAATTAAAATGTTACATTCAAAAAATTAATGTAATCAAATACCTGGAACAATCATTGTCAAGATTATGTGCTCCCTCTTTATTGACATTGAACGAGGAAGGTTATTGTTGATAAAAAAAAATGGACACACTGAATAAATAGGCATGATCTCTCCAAATGGACTAACACCTTCATCTACCAATGAAAGCATAACATTACAAGGTTCATCTTTGAAATGTGTCCATTTTTCCTCAATTTCTCTAAATGAATAACCATACGTAGGAATTCGAAGAGCACCATTTCCACTTCTCTTACACACATGGTAATCCATAAACCGTGCTATGATTTCACACCTAAACAATCATTGCAAACATGGAATTATGGGAATATGATAAAGAAACTTTTGAGGCACCTTTTTTTGTTATTTGATAAGTTTGAAATCTATTTCTCTGATATTGTGGGCATTTTGTTTTTGATGTATGTTGTCTATAATATATAATATGAACATTAGGACATGTATAGCTTGATACTTCATACCAACTTTTTTCATAATGGCATGTAAATCTCGGTATGTGCGAGGTAAAATATTTGAAGATGGTAACATAATTAAACAAATTCTTTCGGTAGAAATCACATGAGAGAAATTTTACCTCTGAAAATTTAACATAATTTCACCTAACAATATACAACACAAAAATCACTAGTTAATGTAAAGAATATTAATCATAAATATTGCATTCTGATTTTACACATTAATTAACACAAAAAGGGAAAAAATCAACTTTTATTTATAGTATGTCATGAAACATATTATATACCTTAGGATTTGTCTCATACATGTTTTTGACAAACCATTTAAAACCTTTAAGTTCACCAACAATAATGTAACAATGAGAATATTTTCTCTTGAGCCTTCAAAAAGTGGTGTCATTTCATTTTCTAGTAGAGTTTCATCAAGAATATCATCATTTTCCTCATCTTGATGATTAACTAGTTGAGTGAACAAGTCCTGGATGAATTCATTTGTCCCATTATCATGAACTATGTTATTATTGTCATCTTCTTCCATAGGATCATTAGCTTGATCTCCTATATTTGTTCCATGTTCCTCAGTTTGTAAAACATCATCTCTACTACTACTTGGCACATTCAGAGACCCAGGGGGCCAACTTGACTTTATAATTACAAAAAAACAAGAATAACTAGTCTGCATAACAAATATTATAACAATATAAAATTAACAAATACAATTAATATAAACACAATAAATAATAAATATATAGCTTACCAAGGGATAATATTCCTTTTGTCCCTCTTCAATGTTCCCATGTCTCCTATAATGCATTTTAGCTATTTATTTTAAAAATATTACGTGACGTCAGGCCCCACATTTAGCACAAGGGAAATAAAATCTCCAATCACCCCCTTCAATTTTTCCCCTTTGTTTGTTTCCCTACTAATGTTTATATATATATATATATATATATAGATATATATATATATATATATATATATATATATTTATGTACTGTCAAAATTTCAATGATTATTGACCAAGTCAAGGTTGACTAGTAAAAAAGTGACTGACCATTTCATTAATAGCTCAATGGATAAAATTGGCTGGTAAAAAGGGGATTTTTGTTTGATATTGTGATGAACATGGAATATAATTTGTCATAATTACAATGATGTGGAGATTCTTCTTTAACAACCGGAAACTTCTCTCTGCTGCCTCTATCCATCGAAAAGGTTGGCTAGCCTTTTTGATGGTGTCTAGCATTGGCGCACAAATTTCGCTAAAATTCTTTATGAATTTCCTGTAAAAACTTGCTAATCTGTGAAAGCTACGTACCTCAAATAAATTTTTCGGAGATGGCCAATTTACTATCGCTGCCACCTTCTCCAAGTCCATCTTCAGCTCATTCTCTGCTATTACAAACCCCAAATAAATCAATTCCTTCTATAGAAAGGTACATTTTTTCAAGTTTATTAGCAGTTTGTTCTGCTGTAATTTCTCCAGCACCTTACATACATGTTGAAGGTGTTCTTCCATTGTCTTGCTGAAAATAAGTATGTCATCTAGGTATACAATCACAAATTTTCCTATGTACTCCTTCAGCATCTCATTCATCAATCTCATGAATGTATTGGGCGCATTGCTCAGCCCAAAGGGCATGACTAACCATTCGTACAACCCTTCATTCGTCTTAAAGGTTGTCTTCTATTCGTCCCTCTCTCGTATCCAAATCTGATGGTAACCGCTCTTTAAGTCTATCTTGGAGAAATACGCTGCCCCACTTAAACAATCCATCATGTCGTCCATCTGGGGTAGCGGAAACCTGTACCAGATGGTGATCTTATTGATGGCCCTTGAGTCGGTGCACATCCGCCACTGTCCTCCCTTCTTGGGAGCGAGGACCGTTGGAACAGCACAAGGGATTAATCTTTCCCTTATCAATCCCTTGTCCAATAGCTCTTGCACCTCCTTCCTGATTTCTTCATTATCTTTGGGGCTCATTCGGTATGCCGCTTTGTTTGGCAAACTAGCTCCGGGTACGAAGTTTATATGATGGCTTATGCTTCGTTTTGGGGGTAGTTTGTCTGGCAAGTCATCTACCACTATATCTGTAAACTCCTGTAACATCTCCTAGATCTCCATAGGTAAATCTGATACCACCGTATGCAATAACACTATCCTTGCTTTCTTCACTACTGCATAACCTGTCTCGTTTTCCTCAACTTGTTTTAGAAACTGTTTTCCACTAACTAGCAATGCTCTTGATTCACTGGTCTCTGCTGACCCTTTTTCCTTGATGGGTACAAGTGTATGCTTGATTCCATCCTTCAAAAATTTATAACAGTTCGTCAATCCATCATGTACCACTTTCCTATTGTATTTCCAAGGCCTGCTCAGCAGTATGTGACATAGATCTATTGGCATGATGTCACAGACAACTTTATCCTTGTATTTGCCTATTTGAAAATCCACCTCGCACTGTTCATCTACCAGTTACTGATGGCCTTTTTCCAGCCATGAAACTCTGTAAGGGTTTGGATGTTTCAAACGTTTCAACTCCAGCTTTTCTACCATCTCTTTGGACACTAAATTGTCAGTACTACTGTTGTCAATAATTAATTTACAGCACTTACCGCGTGACTTACAAACTATTCTGAATAAAGCCTTCCGTTGTGTATGATCAGTGATCTCTTTGACTGGTTTTAACAACACCTTATGCAACACGAAGGCTTCCCTGGTCTCTGGAGCATTTTCTGCTTCTTGGGGAGGTGCTACTGCTTCTTTTCACTGTGCAACATATGCACCCCACTGTCTAGCTTGTTCTGCTTCCAAACATTCAAATGATCTATGTCACCATTTATGACATCAATAACATTGGTAACTAGCCCCTCTTCCTCGGCCGTTACCTTTGCACCGATGGGATGATCTGCCACCCCTTGCACTATCACTTTTGTTCACTGATCCAAAAGCTCTGGAACTGCTACCTTCCTCAATATTACCAGCAGTCCGCCCTCTGCCATATGACTGGCCTTTTCCCCTGTCGGCTCCTCGTCCTCTCCAGGCATTCTGTCTTCCTGTAATCTTCTCTTCAGCCTTCATCGCACTTTGATATGCTTCCTCAGTATTGTTTGGAGACAAAATGTTGATTTCATCCAAAATATCTAATCTTAACCTATTAACATACCTAGCTGTTCTTTCCGCAGTATCTTCGATATATCCCGCTCACAAATTCACTCGATAGAAATCCTCCATGTACTCCCTCACCGTCAATCCTTTCTGGCTCAGATTCTACACCTGCTTGTGCAGCGCAATTTGATAGTCCTTTGGCATAAATCTTCCCTTTAACTTGGCCACCATGCCTGACCAGGTTTTGAATGGTAGTTTGCTCAATCTTTTCCTCTCATTCTAGACACTATCCCACCCTAAGGCTATGTGTCCCTTCAATTTCGTTGCAGAGAACTGAAATCTGCGGTCTTCGCTGATTTCCTCGCACTCAAAATACTTATCCATCTCGCTAATCCAATCCAATAAAACCTTGATAGACAGACTGCCATCATAGGTTGGGAGTTCTAGCTTGGGTTTACTGCTTGCTACTAGAACAGATCTCAACAATCTCACTTCTGAACTCTCACCTTCTAGTCCATCTGCTGTTTCTTCAGGTTCCTCCTCACTCTCATCACCCATCTCTGGGGCTCTTCTTCTCCGTGCCTCCATTGCCTCCAAACGGGCAGCAAGAATTCGAATCTCCTCTCTCAATCCTTCCTCTGCCAACCATTGAGCACCTTTACCATGACCTCACCTTCCTCTTTCCATATCTCCAATCAATTTAGCCTGCTTTGATACCACTTTGATGGGACCAACCCAACTCTTTATACACTTGTTGTATCGGAAATGATTTAAAATGTTTGTTTGGTTGATTTAATCACATAGAATGTTGACATGCAGATATAACGTAATATAGATATTTCTGGTATTTCGGTTGATGAGCATTCAATGGTATGTTTAATGCAAGGGTAATTTCCTTGAGGTTCACATCTCCCGCTCAGTTCTTGGGTTATTCCTGTGTTTGATGGTTTCCTTCGTCTTTTGCTATCTTTCCGTCGAGGGTTTCCTCTGTAACGTTCTGCGAGGGTCAATGGGCAGCAATGCTGCAGGTCTTGATTGTGCTCCAGTTACTTGTTATTGTTACTATATTTGTCTTGGTTCCTTGGTTTGTAGCTAGTTGTAACTTGTCTTGCACTGGCGAGGGTAAGCTCTCTGCTATATGTGATTTTTTATACTGTGTAAGGTCGCTGTTTGTGGTTGATTTCTCTTCTGTTGTGGGTTCTCAGGCCACTCTCTGTTGATTCATGCACTGATGCTCCTCGTTTGGTTTTGCTACACAACTTCTGTTCACTCTTAGGCTCAAACGATGGTGCTCCTTCGTCTCTGGCACATATAGGTAATATATCCTTCCCTGTTTTCAACTCATGGACTTCCTTCCACGGTTCCTGACCTGGGTTGCTCCTTATTCTTCTTAGCTGGTCGGCGCTGTCACTGGAACACTGGTCTCGGCCTCTCTGCGAACCCTCAGGTATCTACCGGCGCTCCCAACAATTTGAATTCTTCGTTCCAGCTCTTTATCTGCTCTGTTGTTTCAATATACCACTAACAATGGTGTGTTCTTTCCATACATGTGTTGGGGTTTTTCGTTGGAGATTCTGGTAACACACACCTCGATTCTACCTGGTAGGTTCTATTCCCACTACCTTCTGGTAGTCCTTCACCTTGGTCTTTTAGTCTCGGCTCTCCAAACAGGAAGGGTTTGTCATACGCTTGCTTTGAGCAAGGCTCTGGTTATCAAGACTTAGGTTTTCACTGTATTAGATCAAAACTTCATTTTGTGGCTGCGGCTCCTTTCTAAGTCCTTATCTTGGTTCTTTTTTTAGAGTCTGTGTGTCTGAGTTGTATGAAAAAATGTTATCACTGAAACCCTTACCCAGGGTTTGTGGCTCAAGGTTTGAGCATGAACAATTCTCAACTTTTTTAGTTCTATTGTAATAATTTAATGTGCTGGACTTTTCGACATTTGGCAGAATGTTATTCTGGAAAAAAATAAATATAATCAGATAGGTTCTGTTTGGTGTTACCCGATAGATGTATGCTGTCTTGAATTCTCAGGTTGTTGTGGCCGAAACTGTTATCATGTGCGTTCGATGTGTTTGAAATTCACCGTATAGTCTCTCTATTACATGGACTCTGTGCAATCGCTTACAATGCTATTTGGCTGTTAATGTAATAAAACTCTATGCAATTTCTCGTAATCTTACCTGGCTATCATTTAAGATGCTATGTAAAAACTCTCCCACTCCTTGGTCTTGTTGTCTTCACTGGTGGTCTTTTCTCCAGAACGCAATGAAAGACTTGTGCACCAGATTCTGTACAGGGTTACTTGTGCATTCGTATAACTGTGAAATAGAAAACATATAATTACAGTAAACACATAGATGGACAAACTTTTGAATTCTCTGTTGTTACTTTTATTGAGTGCGAGAGGTATTGAATGGAACCCCCTCTTTGTTTTGTCATGTTACATTTATAGGCTCCTGTTCCAATTAATGAAATTGTACACTTGTTTTGTTTTTCAGTTATAGACTCTTACAGTTATTTGTTATTATACATTTCGTTTATCTCATGACAAGATTTCCTGTTCAACCACATTTGTCTTTTTCCCTTTAAATAAAGGAAAATCACAGTTTGCTAACAACAAATCAATCCATGGCTATAACTATTCAACTACCCTTAACTAACAAAAAATAAAATTATAAAAGTCCTACCTACTTTCCTGTCAACCAACAGAAAGACTAAATAAAAGTAAATTCAACTTCCTTTGACCTGGCAGAGACTTCACCCGATCAGGGTGAGCTAGATGCTCCTACATCAGCAAACAAGGAGTTCAGTCATGCTAATAAGTTCTTCTCTGATAAATTTTCCACCCTTATGAGGTCTTCTAGGCTGTACATTTCTTTCTCTTGAGCTATCACTTAGTGTTTCTTCTTCATAACTTGACTCACTTTTTCTTGTCATGGTGTTTGGTGCTTGTCTTAGGGAAGTGATGTGATGATAATATGGTGGAAAATGATAATGGGGAAGGACAAGGGAGATGAGGATGAAGAGATTTTACTAATGGGAAATGGAGTTGGGGAATGAAGGGATAGGTTTAGGAAACTAGGGTTTTGTGAGGGATTTAGGGTTTGATGAAGGGAATGAGTTGTCTTAGGGGAGTGGGAGATGGAAAATGGGATTAATGGATTGATTTAGGGCAATGCAAGATAGAAAAGGGGGAAATGATGTTGGTTTTGGTTATGGAGTGAAAGTTGTACAATGAAATGGAAAATGATGAAGACAAGCTAGGGTTTGATGTTTTGAAATGAAAAACTCATGAAGAAAACATGTAGAAGATCAAATTCAGCTCAAATACAATGAAGACTTACTTGTAGAAGAGAAATGCAACGTTTTTGAGGTTTATTGGGTGATTTGGAATGTTTTGGCAGCGTTTTGACTGATGCACAACGCACTGGGCCCAATGCGCAACACCCTCTTAAAGCGCAACACCCTTGTAAATTAACACTGGAAGAAACCCACTGATGTGTAGCACCGATCTGATGTGCAACGCACTGCCTCTGATGCACAGCGCCAGGCAGATTTGCTTGGAGAACAGGGTTTTCAACTTCCTTTGTTCAATTTGCCTCCAAATTGCAATTTTAGCTCTCCAAGGGTATCTTGCACAAAGAAATAGATGAGTAGCACTCCTTTCACTTTACATATGGATGACTTTTGATTTTTCCTTCTTTCAAACCCACTTTTATAATGTCATAGTCACTTTTGCTATTAAACTCTGTTTTTCATTTGAATTGACTTTTCTTGATCACTTGATGAACCGATGCATTGATGCTTTTGCTTTTGTTTGCAGTGGTTGGAGTTGGCAAGGTGAGCAAGGGAAGCAGCTGGAACTTATTACATATAAAAACACTTTAAATTACATAAAATTTGAACATAAAATAAAAAACCCTATTTTCACCTCAAAACATAGTTTTGAGGTAAAAACCATTTATTGAGCATATCATCAGTGAATTTATGATTCTCTAAACTTATAAAACCTCCTCATGTGCCTGCTGACCTTTTATTTAGTTTTGGATGATCATGGTGGCAAACCCTAGACCTAATGAGACTAAAACCCTAAAGCTAACTTTTGTAAATGAAATAAAACAAAAATGACAGTAAATGACCTAATCATGTGAAAACAAGTCAGCGGGTAAATGCCATGAGGGAATTGACAATGAACCACTACCATCAGTTGATCCATGACCTAATGGAATGCAGCTGATCGGATGGGACACCTAATATGCATGCAAAAAGAGAAATTTGATCACTGATGGAGGGATGAAGATACCAACACTAACACACACAATACACATGAAAATACTTTGGGGAAAGCCTCAGCTAAAAACCCCACACTATTGTATTATTATACATGGTGGAAATACATAGGAATTATACAAATCCTTAGCTCTCACAGCTATCTAGCTCTCAGTACAATCCTCACATATGCTCACAGGGAATCTTGGCTTCTCTACAACCTTCCTCTATGCCCTCCAAGCTCCTATTTCCTTGCGCTGTTCGTTGTGGATGATTATCCTTCAACTAAGTGGAGAACCTCCCTTCAAAACTATGCAATCCTCAAGGATAAATCCTTGGCTGCATGCATGAGTTTTCTCCATGAGAAAACACATGCAACTGATAATACACTATCCTTGAACATTAATCTCAACTGGGTCTTTCTTAGAATAGACATGCATGATTTTCTAATGAGTGAATCTTCAGTTAACTGGAGTAGCACTAGTTGAGTTCATTAATGCATCAACTGACTGTTAACTCACTATTAGTTCCTCAAATAGTTTGGAACTAATTTAACTGGACTTAACTCAGTAAACTGAGTTAACTAATTACAACTGAAATATAACTCAATCTTATCTCCTTAATTGATGGGATAACTCTTGCATGACTTTAGAAAGACTTCTAAATTGAATTTCTCCAACTAATTAATTTAAAATAAATTAATTAATTATTTCCAAGTAGCTGTTAAGACTAAATTCGATTTTAATTCACAATTTAATTCAAGGAAAAATTCATTTGGAATATTCTTATTGCCATATTTCAACACTCCCTCTCAACAAGAAAGGGATTATCTGCCACCCCGATCATGTCTCTATGGAACTTGAATTTACACTTTGACATTGCCTTTGTAAAAATGTCAGCATCTTGCTCCTCTGTCAAAATATACTATAGCAACATGATCCTCCTTGCTACATAGTCTCTAAGATAATGATACTGGATGTCGACGTGCTTGGACCTATTATGAAATACTGGATTCTCAAAGAGTTTGATACAACTCTAATTATTACAATAGATCACAGTTGGATCCATCCTCTGATCAAACAAACCGACTAGAATTTTCCGCATCCAGATGGCCTCACATGCTACCTGACTTGCAGCCTTGTATTCTGTCTCTACCGAGCTGAGTGCAACCGACCTTTGTTTCCAATGTACCAAGAAATTGCCATTGACCCAAGGTTGAAAATCCCTCCTAATGTGCTCTTCCGATCTGATGGACTCCCTGGCCAATCTGCATTAGTGAAGCCCTGTAGCTTCACTCCTTCTGTCCGTCTATACCATAATCCATACTGATATGTGCCTTTGAGGTATCTCAATACATGCTTTGCTGCCTTCCAAAACATATTGGTAGGCTGAACCATCGCTTGACTCAGCCGGTTCACCACATAGCACAAATATGGTCGTGTGTTCACTAAGTATAGTAGTGAACCCACAAGCTACCTGTACACAGTAGCCTCTACCACTTCTCTTGAAGTAGAAACTGTAGGTTTTAACTCCATACATAAATTACCTGCATACAAATTCTAAAAAACATAAAATAAACAATACGAGAGCATAACACATAAAACACATATACACAGAGATTTTCCCCTGGATCCCAAAACTGGGACTACCAGCTTGATTTTTCATTATATTCCTTTCAATGTTACAATACATATTTATACATGCCGAAGCATCCAATGCAATGGACCAAAAATCATTGCGTCCAAAACCATGGACCGAAAACCATCACATCCAAAACCATGTGCGAAAAATAATTCACAAAACCATATTTAGGTCTGCCCAACCTAATATAGGGTCCAAAAACAAAATTTCATAGAGTGGGGTTACCTGCACCCCTCAAACCCCCTGTGACCCCCCTTGCTATGCAATCAGTACAACGAAGGGGGGGCTCCACCCTCCTTCTAACCCCCCGATTAACTACGTGGGTTAGTCATGGAAAGAATATAACACAACCCAACATTCTCCCACTTGTTGTTTTGTTTCCACAGGGGGCCACAAGAGAGCTTAGTCATTTATCCAGCCCTGCAATGCCCATTGTTTCCCTACACCAAGAGAACTTCTCAGAGCTCATAGATTTTGTCAATGCATTTGCAGTATTCTTCAAAGTGTCCACCTTTACTAGTAACACCTTTTTGTCTTCTATTATATCCCTCACAAAGTGATACTGAATATCAATGTGCTTTGTCTTTGAATGATAAGTAGGGTTCTTGGCCAAGAAAATTACACTTTGGCTGTCACAATCTATCCTTATAGCTCCCTGTACTAACCCCATACTTGAACATAATCTCTGCAACCAAATTGCTTCCTTGATTGCATGAGTGGCTTCCATGTATTCTTCCTCTGTAGTTGATAGTGTCACTACATATTTTTTCTTACTCATCCAACTGACTGTACCTCCAAATAGGTTAAACACATACCCACTTGTAGATATTCTTTGATGTAGATTTCTAGCCTAGTTTGCATCAACAAAGCCACAAATATCCAACACTCTGTCCAATCTTGGTCTCCCTTGGTACCACAAACCATAGTCACTAGTGCCAACAAATAACTGAAAACTCCCTTCACTGCTATCCAGTTCTCCTTCCTCTGTTTTGACATAAACCTACTCAATACTCCCACTGCATGTGCAATGTCTGGTCTAGTATAGACCATTGCATACATTAGGCTACCAACTGCACTTGCATATGGAACATGAGACATGTCCTCTTCCTCTTCTTGTGTCTTGGGACACTGTTCAACAAATAACTTCACACCCACAGGAATAGGAACCTTCACCGGTTTACTATCCTTGATATTCAACCTCTACAATATTGTCTCGACATACTTCCTCTGGTTTAACCATAGCTTACTCTTTGCCTGATCTCTTTTAATTTCCATGCCCAAAATATAGTTTGCAGCACCAAGATCTTTCATGTCGAATTTTGAGGACAAATGGGTCTTCAAATCCTGGATAATTTCTTTGTCATTTCCAACCAGTAACATATCATCCACATACAAGACTAGATAAATAACACGGTTACCAATTAATTTAAAATACACACAATGATCTGCTTTGCTTCTCGTGAAGCCAAGTCCCCATATAAATGTATCAAATTTCTGATACCACATCCTTGGTGACTATTTTAACCCATACAGAGACTTATTTAACTTGCATACCAGTGCTTTCTTACCCTTCACCACAAAGCCTTCAGGTTGCTTCATGTAGATCTCCTCTTCCAAATCCCGGTGAAGAAATGATGTCTTCACATCTATCTATTCTACCTCAAAATCAAAAGTAGCAACAACAAATAAAAGTAATCTAATAGAAGTTACCTTGGCAACAGGAGAAAAATATCACCAAAATCAATTCTTGGCACATGGGAATAACCTTTTGCTAGCAACCGAGCTTTGTATTTCTCCACCTTTCCTTCTACATTTGTCTTCTTCTTGAACACGCATTTGTTGCCAATGGGTTTCCTTCCAACTGGCAACTCCACCAGATCCCAAGCCTCATTTTTTGCAAAGATGCCATTTCATCAACCATGGCCTCTTTCCAGAGTTTTCCATCCTCTAAATCTACTGCTTCCTTCATAGTTCTGGGATCATCATTAGTAACAGATAAATAAAAATTTAAATAGAAAGTAGATGGACTATACCTTTCTCGTTGCCTTCTTTCTCAAACTGATCTTCTCACACCCAGAGTTTGTGGCTCTTCATCTTCTGATTCCTCCCCTACTATAGAGTTTGATTCTTCCTCCTTTAGCTCAAACTCTATCTTCTCAGGTTCCTTTTGTTAGAATTTATGTTTAATAACATCTTTTACCTCTCTTAACACCACATCTTGGTTGTACACAACCTTCCTTGTTACTGGGTTCCAAAGCTTATAACCCTTTAAACCATCCCTATACCCAATAAGGATTCACTTTTCAGATTTACTATCCAACTTGGTTCATTTCTCCTTTGGAACATGTACATATGTATCACATCCAAATACCCTCAGATGTGAAAGAGAGGGTTTCTTACCAGTTCATACCTCTTGTGGAGTCTTATCCTCCAACGTTGATGAAGGTGATCTGTTGACCAGGTAACATGTTGTCTCCACTGCCTCTGCCTAGAATTCCTATCCTAACCTGGCACCACTGATCATGCTTCTTACCCTTTCCATCAACGTCTTGTTCATTCTTTCTGCAACTCCATTTTTCTCAGGTGTGTATGGAATAGTCTTCTGCTGTGCTATACCACACTTCTTAAAGAATTCTTCAAATTCCTTATTGCAAAACTCTCCATCGTTATTTGCCCTCAGCACCTTTATCTTCTTCTCTGTCTAGTTTTCCACCAGAGCCTTAAATTCTTTAAAATGGTCAAAGACTTCAGATTTCTTCTTAAGGAAACATATCCATGTATTCCTTGGGAAGTCATCTATAAAGGATACATAGTACACAAACTTACCCAGTGATGGAACCTTCATAAGTCAAAACACATCTCTGTGCACAAGCTCTAATATCTGTTTCGCCCTCTTACCACCAAAGGGGAAACTCACCCGATTATGCTTCTCATATACACAATTTTCATAGAATTCAAAATCTAGAGAGATATTACTCATACCTTTACCATGAAGTATTCAAAGGCCCTTCTCTCCAATATGTCCAAGCCTTTGATGCCACAACATGGTCTTCTCTCCAGAGACCACTAGATTTTCTGCTCCACTTTAAGGAACCACAGAACTATTGTACCCATCAACAATAGTGCTACCTTGCAGCTTGTACGGAGTTACAATTCGAACTCCCCGCATCAATACCAGTGCCCCCCGAACCATCTTGCAAGTATCCTTCTTGAACATTATTTTTACACCTGCATCATCCAGCTTGCTTATAGAAATCAGATTTCTAGCTAATGCAAGAATATGTAGAACACCCAGAAGTGTTCTAACCCTTCCATGTTTCAACTTCAACTTTACTGTTCCGTGACCAACGATTCTATCCTTCCTATCATCCCCCAAGAAGACATCACCACCATCATATTTCTCATACTCGCAGAACCACTCTCTATGGGGAGTGAAGTGAAAGGATGCACCTGAGTTAATCAACCATGCCTCATGATCTACATGTGTACTTGAAGAAGCCAAGTACACATCCCCACATTCATTTGAGGTGGTTTTCACCTCTATAGAAGGAGCATCATCATATCCCTTTCCTTTATTAGGAGCTTTAGATTTACAATCGCTTTTGTAGTACCCTTCCTTTCTGCATTTCCAGCACACACCTTTACAGGTTTTCCTGGAGATTTAGATCTCCCTCTAGATTTAGACCTTCCACTCGATGACTTATTTTATTTCTATTTTGGGACTGTCCTTGTACAAACAAGGCATCACCATTCTAGCTCTCCATATTTTTTCGTCTCATTTCCTTCGTCAGCAAGAATGAGACTATTTCATCAAACTGCAAGGAAGTTGCATTGCTACCTATTGCAATAAGCAGACTATCCCATGAATCTGGTAGAACACAACAAACTAATGCACTTATCTTCATCTGAAATTTTGATATCAACAGACGATAATTGACTTACCACAGTATTAAAAGCATTCATATGCTCTGTCACCGAGTCTCCATCTTTCATCCTTAGGTTATACAACTTTTTTTGTAGAAACAATTTATTCACCAAAGACTTAGATTGGTACAAAGTCCCTAACTTTCCCCACAAAGCTTTCGCCGTAGCTTCCCCTGATACATTCAACAATACTGAATCTGAGACACACAATCGTATTGTGCTCTTTTCCTTCTGATCCAACTTCTTTCATTCTTCATTAGACACTCCCGTTGGTTTAGTACTCGGATCTACCACGATGGATTGATATTTTTCCACCAATAGATCCTCCATCTTGAGTTTCCACAATTCAAAATTTTGACCATTAAATTTCTCGATCTCTATCTTTCCACTACTCGCCATCTTCTTTCACTACCAGAATCGATCCCACAGATCTCCCACTAAGCAGGGTCTAGCACAATCCCGAGCGAAATCCCTCAACAACAAAGGTGTCCCCTTGAAGCCAAAACAACTTTGATACCAAATGTAGGTTTTAACCCCATATAGAAATTACCTGCATACGAATTCTAAAACACAGAAAATAAACAATGCGAGAGCATAACACATAAGACACATATACATTGAGATTTTCCCTTGGATCCTGAAACTAGGATTACCAGCTTGATTTTTCATTATATTCCTTTCAATGTCAAATACATATTTATACATGACGAAGTGTCCAAAACCATGGACCGAAAACCATTGCATCCAAAACCATGGATTGAAAACCATCGCGTCCAAAACCATGTGTGAAAAATCATGCACAAAACCATAGGTAGGTCTACCCAACCTAATATAGGGTCCAAAAACAAAATTGTTCGGGGCACTTCCCTAGACCCCATAGAGTGGGGTTACTTGCACCCCTCAAACCCGCTGTGACCCCGCTTTGTTAAACAATCAGTGCAATGAAGGAGGGGCTCCGCCCCCCTTCTAACCCCCCAGTTAACTACGTGGGTTAGTTGTGGAAAGAATATAACACAACCCAACAGAAACCTCCTTCCTCTAGTTACCTGCTAGAGGAGTTTGCATGGACTTGCACTTATCCATGTGGAATATCTTGAGTATCTCATTGGCATACTTTCCCTGAGACATAAACAACTCCCCATCCTTCTGCCACACTTCCATGCTAAGGAAGTAATGCATGAGACCCATGTCTTTCATCTCAAATTGTCTTGCAAGGTCCTCCTTGCAAGAAATGATCAACTGATCATCACCAGTCAATATGAGATCATCACCATAAAGTACGATGATCAACAACTTACCTTCCACCATGATGTGATACAGGTTCACATCTGCTTCACTCTTTGTGAAGCCCAACCCAGTGAAGTAGTTGTCTATCCTGGTGTACCAAGCATGAGGTGCTTGCTTCAGCCCGTACAATGCTCTCTTGAGTCGGCACACATGTGACTCACGATTGAAGGTCTCAAAACCTTCCGGCTAATCTATGTACACCTCTTCCTCAATCTGGCCATTAAGGAATGCAATCTTCACATCCATTTGATGGACCTTCCAACCCATCTATGCTGATATTGCCAACATAGATCTGATAGATGAGTACCTTGTGACAGGAGCAAAAGTATCATCATAGTCAATCCCCTCGACCTGTGAAAATCCATGAGCAACAAATCTTGCCTTATGCTTCTCCACACTACCATCAGTAGCTTGCTTTACCTTGTAAAGCCAACAGGAATTGACAACTAACTTGTTCTTCGGTCTCGGAACCATGTCCCAAAGACTGTTACAAAATATGGAGTCATACTTCTCCACAATAGCATCAACCCAAATTGGATACTGCACTACTTCCTCAAAGGAAGATGGCTCAGTCTCAACACATTCCCCAACAAGGGCCATGTATCCAGTGTATCTCGTAGGTGACCTCCTCTCTATGCGCTGAGAATATGGTGCTCCCACATTCTCTCTCACATCCTGCAACAATCTGTCAGCTTCTCTTGTGTGATTTTGTCCATCTCTGGAAGACTCTGCTTGAGTGGATGTCTCCACTCTTGGAACCTCTGCGTGCGGCTACTCCGCATCAGTCTAAGGTTCCTCCTCCTTAGGAGCCAATAGTTCCTCCACAGCCTGTAGTTGGAGCTCCCTCTCAAGGTAAACTCGCATGGCCTTTTGATAGTCAAACTTGAGATCTCTGTGAACCATTGTCCTTTGAATAGTAGGAAAGTACACTTGATAGTTGTGAGGTGTATCAGTGTACCCCACAAATGTCCCCAAATCTACTGTTGGCTCAAGCTTCTTCTGTGCATCCTTTGTGAAATGGAAATATATTGATGAGCCAAAGATCCTAAAGTGATCCACATCTGGTCTCTTACGGAAGAAAGCTTCCTCTAGTGTCTTCATCCCAAGTATGCGATGTGGGCTTCTATTCTACAAATAGACCGCTATGTTGCATGCCTCATCCCACAAGTGAAGTGGCGGGCCTTGGTCATGAAAAATTGTCCTTGCTACCCCTACAATAGTTATGTTCTTCCTCTCGGCCACCCCATTCTACTGTGGGTTATGAGGTGCCATCAAATCTCATATAATTCCTTCCAATGCACAAAAGTCCTTAGACTCTTGAGAGACGTATTATCCACCGTTGCCGCTTCTCAAGGCCTTGATCTTCTTCCTTGACTCTTTCTCGACCAAAGCTTTGAACTCACAAAACTTTGTGAATGTTTGGTCCTTCTTCTGCATGAAATAAATCCAACATTTACGAGAATAGTCATTAATGAAAATAACATAATACCTTTGCTTTGCTGTGGATGCCATCGAGAATGGTACACACAAATTAGTATGAACTTGCTCTAAGATAGCCTCTGCTCGACTGTCTCGATCATGAAAGGAAGACTTGGTGTACTTTCCCAAGGTACAACCTTTGCATGTGTCAACTTTCTCAAGTTTACCTTTGGGAAGTCTTGTAGATATCTATTGCATTATCTTCAAAGCCCCATGATGCAAATGGCCCAACCACCTGTGCCACAGCTCACCAATGTCTTGGATTTGCACCAATTATGCTTTCACACTCAATGGTGCACAATCATATACCTCTAGTTTATAGAGATTCTTCACCCAAATCCCTATCCTCTTGGTCTGACCCGTGGCTATGTGTGTTAGGAACATCTTTCCTTTATTTAAGACAACATCATAGCCTTTTTCCTCCAACATCGTGACTGATACCAAGTTCTTCTTTAGTCCAAGCACATACATCACATCTGTCAAGGTGATAGGGGCTCCATGCTCCCTCTGAAAAGCAACCGTGCCCACTCCTGAAACATTCTACCTTCTGTCATCACCCATCTCTATGTGCGTCTTGAGGTCTTTCTCCTCCAAGGCACTAAATAATTTTTTATCATCAGTCATGTGGAATGAGGCTCCATTGTGAAGATACCAGACATAACACATCATTGATGACACCATGCATACGATGAGGGTAAAGTCCATTTCAAACTGAGAGGCTAATGCCTCACCTTCCGATCCTTCTGAGGATCCCTTCTTAGACTTCTTCGATGGGAAATTAGATGCATAATGTCCCATCTTGTGAAAATTAAAGCATCTTACTTTAGACATGTCACTATTCTTCCCTCCATGAGAAGAATTTGATTTGAAATGGGAAGCCTTCCCCTTCCCTTTCCTTGCCTTACTTGCTAAGGCTATATTTTCTTCATCATCATTATTGGATGAAGAACCATCTCGTGTGCTCCTCCTGATCTCCTCCTGCATAAGATCCGACCATAGTCGTTCCAAATCCGACAGTTTCTCCCTTCTATTCACAGAGTCCTGGTAGCTATTCCAACTCTTTGGAAGGCCAAGGAGAGCGAGGCTCACCATATCATCATCGGCAGTAGTTATTCCCACACTGCCAAGCTCATCTCTGCAGGTGGTGAGCTTGTTCAGATATGTGGAAATAATATCGCCCTTCTCCATCTTGATTCTTCGAAGCTTATACTTGAGTGCCAATTTCCTCTGTTTTCTATTGTTTTGGTCGAGCTCCTTCAATTTCTTCCACATTGAAAATGGAGTATCCTTTCAATGGAGACTCGAGACAATATTGTTTCGAGCTCCCTCAAGGATGATCTGTCTCGCCTATGTGACACACTTCTTCCACTCAGCCAACTCTTGTGCATTAGTTGAAGCTAGCTTTGGGATTTCTTGATCAATGAATTCCTTTAAGCCATTGTCTTCTAACACAAACTCCATTCTATCTTTCCATGCTATGTAATTTGAGCTACCTTCCAAGGCATACTTGAGTCTCAAGCCATAGAAATCTGTTGGCCAACCTTCAAGTATGATATGAATTCGATTTTCACCTGCAACCCCAAACTTCAAACTTAAAATTCTCTTCTCAGTATACTATTCACAACTCCGATACCATGTTGAAAATCTGTGTAGGTCAACCCAATAATGCAATATAAATCAAAGCAGAATAATATAACCTACTTCTACTATCAATTTGCGGAAGATTAAAGATTGAGTTGAGCAATATAACCAAAAGAAGAAGAATCAATCGCACAATACACATGAAAATACGTTGGGGAAAGCCTCAGCTAAAAACCCCACACTATTGTATCATCATACATGGTGGAAATACATAGGAATTATATAAAGTCTTAGTTCTCACAGCTAGGCAGCTCTCAGTACAATCCTCACAGATGCCCACAGGCAATCTTGGCTTCTCTCCAGCCTTCCTTTCTGCCCTCCAAGCTCCTATTTCCTTGTGTTGTTCCTTGTGGATGATTATCCTTCAACCAAGTGGATAACCTCCCTTCAAAACTGCGAAATCCTTAAGGATAAACCCTTGACTGCATGCATGAGTTTTCTCCATGAGAAAACACATGCAACTGATAGTACACTGTCCTTGAACATTAATCTCAACTGGGTCTTTCTCAGAATAGACATGCATGAGTTTCTGATGAGGGAATCTTCAATTAACCAGAGTAGCACTAGTTGAGTGAATTAATGCATCAAGTGACTGTTAACTCACTATTAGTTCCTCAAACAGTTTGTAACTAATGTAACTAGACTTAACTCAGTAAACTAAGTTAACTAATTACAACTCAATTATAACTCAATCTTATCTCCTTAATTTAAGGGATAACTCTTGCATGAATTCAGAAAGACTTCTAACTTGAATTTCTCCAACTAATTAATTTAAAATAAATTAATTAATTATTTCCAAGTAGCTGTTAAGACTAAATTCGATTTTAATTCACAATTTAATTCAAGGAAAAATTAAATTGGAATATTCTTGTTGCCATATTTCAACAGAGTTATGTGAGGGGAATATAATTCTCTGATAAAGTACTCAATATGGATGGCCAATAAAGTTCCAATCACATAGAATAATTGTACAATTAGATTGTTTCATGATTTTAGGAGCTTAAATAAAATATTTTTGATGGACAATAATGCTTCCCACCATGACCATTGGTTGTACAAAGCAATATAATTTTATTTAGTCTTGTTATATGGGTTTTCTAGCTATAATAAAGTGTTGTTGTGGAAAAATTTGTACACAATTTCTTTTACCACACCTTGGGGTAATTTTGCTTAAATTTGAATGCCTTATAGATTTAATAGTGACCTTTAAACAAGCTATGAACTATGCATTCATTGGCATAATTAATAAATAATTATTGTATATTAAAGATTATTTGACAACATATTACAAATAGTGAAAATATCATATTTTTCACCTTTGGAATTTCATTGAGAGATACAAAAATATTGGGATTCATGATTTGTTGTCCATGTTATATGGAATTTTAGGTTACAGTCAAGTGTTGGTCATGGAAAAAGAATTACATAACCATTTTTAACACACATTGGATACTTTTTCTTATATTCAAATAACTTTTGATTTAATAAATGACCTTTCAAAAAGCTATGGATTATTCATACGTTGAAATAATGAATAAAATCATTGTGGTATATTGTGGTGATTTGAAAACATTTTGCAAGTAGTGGAGAGATCATGTTGAGCATCTTATGAAACTATTTGAGAAATGCAAAAAGTTCGGGATTAATTTGAATTTGAAGAAGTCAACTTTGTGAGTTGTTGAAAGGAATTTTTTTGGTGCATGTTATGTCCAAAGAGGGAGTAAACATGGATTGATCTGTCCAAGGTGGATGTTATTCAATAAGTTCAATGTTTCTTTTAGGCATAATGACATTTTAAGAAAAATTGTCCCAAATTTTGTTGAAGTCACGAAGAACATCACAACTATACTTAGGAAGGGACATGAGTTAATCGATGAAGGAAATTATGAAACCTTTTGAAGTTATTGGGAAATTTATTGTTGCAATCTCTCTTTTTATAAAGTTTTGATTACTCAAAAAGGTTCTTGTCATTTGCATAAAAACATATTTTTGCATACATTTCACTTTTAATGCATGAGAATGGTCATGAGAAACATGTTGCATTCATGAGGAATGGATTAGAAGGTGTAATTTCGAAGTATAGTATTATGGAAAAATAAGGTTATGCATTAGTGAAGGCTCTTAAACAATTCAAAGAACACATCTATAATGCAAAACTAATTGCATATGTTCCCTAGTTTATGGTGAAAGACATGATCACAACAAAACTGCCTTGGATGAAGAAGAATGTGGATAAAAAAGCTTTAAACTATGATTTAGATTTAAAATGAACTAAATTTAGTAAGGGATTGAGGTTTCACCAAATTGATGGTTGGAAATAATATGGAAGCAATTCAAGAGGAGAAAGAAAAACCACTTGAAAATTGTGTTGAAGTATTCATTGCTTTAAATTGCGACAACATTATTGCTATATAGGTAGCATTTTATTTGGAGAACCTCTCTTGTTCAAATCATCCAAGTAGGTAATGAAGAAGTTCTTTTAGCTTGAAAAAAAATATTACATCAGTTAAAATGGAATAATCTAGAAAAACCAAGATGGATTATTCTAAGATGTGCTATTCTTGTAGAAGCCTAAGAATTGATCAAAGAATTACATAATGGCCAGTGTGGGGGGGTTTCTTCAATGAAAGGAATAACCCATGAAATCCTTACGGATCCATATTATTGGCCAAACTTGTTTACTAATGTCCATTTATTTGTAAGCATGTGGACTTTGTTAGTTGTTTCTAGGTGGAAACATTTTAGCATCCTTACCATTACAATAAAAAATGAACAAAGTTACAACTTAACGAGAACTACAACATCAAAACGAGAACTCTAGCCCAAAAAACCTCTATTTTTCTGCAATAATCACAAAAAAAAATCTTGAAAATGAAAAGTGTTGATGTTACATCAACACCTTTTATTTTTGGGTTAAAATTCCAATTTGTTTTAACAAATACATTAAAAACCAAAATGTTTGTGCAAGAAACATGAAAAACACCCAAAAAATGAAAAATGTTGATGTTGCATCAACACATTTATTTTTGGGGGTAAAAAATCCATTTTTTTAATATGTCATTAAATTCTAAAATGTTTGTGCAATAAAAATGAAAAAAACACCCTGAAATTGAAAAGTATTGATGCTACATCAACATTGTTTTTCTGTTAAACTTCTATTATTTTTAAGCAATGACATAAAATAAAATATCATGACTATGAAAAACCTTAAAATTCCAATAGTTTTTGACAATAGCGTTAAAGATAAAATATCATGACTCCAAAAATCTTAAACATTCCAACAATTTTCAGCCATGGCGTTAAAGATAAATGTCATGACTCCAAAAAGCCTTAAAATTTTTACATTTTTCAACCATGGCATTAAAGATAATATATCACGATGCCAAAAAACCTTAAAATTTTAGCATTTATATTTTCACAATTAACAATACGATGTTGAGAGCTTCTCAAGTATTTCGTAATTTTGTTGAGGTGTCCAAGAAAATCAGGTAGTATTCCTGAAACTTTAAAATTTCGACATTTTTCAACCATGGAATTAAAACCAAATATCATGAGTATAAAAAACCTTAAATTTCCAACATATTTCAATCATGACATTATAGACCAAATATCATGACTAAAAAACCTTAAAAACGAATATTTAAATCAAAAAGTCATTATACCAAGAATAAATTTTTTTAAATGCTAAAAGTATAGCTCTTTAACCTAAGGCAACTTGATACATCACAATAAAAACTTAAAAATCAACCATCACATTGATACATAGAGGGAGCAGATTTGATTCATTACAATGAAAACTTAAAAATCAATCATCAAATTAACACACAATAAGGCCAGACTTGATCCATTTTAACGAAGACATAAAATTCAAATAGCAAATTGACACATAGTGGCGCTAGCTTGCTAGTCAAGCATTGACACAACCCTTGCAGAAAAATAAATAAATAAAAATGAAAAAAAAAACAAAACAATAATTAAAAAATAGAAATGAAAAAAATTAAAAAGTTAAAAAAAATTAAACCATTAAAAAAAATGTTAAAAAAATAAAAAACAAAAAAAAGTAAACAATAAATTCAAACATACAAAAGTTAAAAAAAAATCTAGAAGCAAAAAATCATTAAGAAAACAAAAATAACCCATAAAAGATCAATTTTAGGCCAATAATCTTCTTTTATCGAAAGTTAGGTCCTACTTTGGAAATATTTGGGTGAGGATGGTGAAGGTAATTGTTGAACAATGGGTAAAGACTAGGCTTTTTATGTTTGCAGGTGACTTGCCCTCATTTGGTCTCTGATTGGTTTTGGGGGTGGAGCTAATACTGTGACATAAGTTTCTTACCTTCTACTTGAGGTGGTCTGGATGGTGTTGTTTCTCTCCACAGGTGAAGGTTTTAACATGTATGCTCCCATATCCCTGCTTTGTTGGGGGGTTTTCTAGTTAGAAATCAATTTTTACTCAAGGGGGTTTGGAGGTACACTGATTTGGCACAATTTGAGTGGGGGAGCATGGTTGACCAAGATATGGTGGATTATGATTTGGTGACCCCATTTTTGGGTCCTATTTTTTTCCACTTTGGTGGTTATGGTCCCTATGAGGAGGGAACCAACTCCTTCATTGGGAAAGTTGAAAGGGGATTCCTTTTTCTGGAGTAACCATGTTGCATACTTTCGATGGACCCAACTACTTGAAAAATGTGAAATACAGGAATAAACGTGATTGCAATCACATTTTTTCATGTATTTCACATTTTTTTCATGTAGTAGGGTCCATCAAAAGTATGCAAGATGGGTACTCCTTGGATGCAAAATTGAATTCCACATCCAACAAGTGCCCCCCCTCGAAATTTAAGTAAAATTGTAGGGATACAAGTTGAAAATACGAGTTGAAAAAGTAGTTTATTTTTTATTTTTTTATTTTTATGTTTTTACCTTTTTACTCCAAAAATGGTAAATCATCCCCCATGGTTGACACCATCATATTGAATCCTACTGGTTCTTATAAAGTTGATTTTTGTTCTACATGTTTTTTTAGGCCCATTTTTTCCTCAAAATTTCTCTAATGAGAGAATCATTTGCCTTCTAGGTGTACATAATCCACTTCTATCAGTTGTCCAAATCCCTTGTTGGTGGTTACATAGGTAAATGATTTATTTGCACCCATTATTTTTACTAATTTTGTTTGTTATGGTAGTTTACCCACTCTAGTTCCACCCTCTTCCAATGCTTGGTTGTTAGGTTTTTTTGGGTCGTTTTTTGATAATATTTCTAGATGCAAGTATGCCTTTTCTATCTATTAATGATGGGGTTTCATATTTTTTGGTTTCTTCCACTAGTGGTGGTTTCCTGGTGGTGTTAAAGGTATATTCACATGCACCTATAAAATCCTTGCCTTTTCTATCTATGGGTGTCGTTCTCCCCTAATTCCCAAAGTTTAATGAGGGCCCAAATCGAGTTGATGATGGTTATAGACTAAAGGCTCTAGAGGTGGAGTTAAAAATACCTAGTCCCCTAGATTCTGGTGAAAGGGGAACACACTAAATAATAAAAAGAAACATAGTATTTTAAAGAGTGACAATATTTCTACCCCTTATAATTTATGCCTGGGGGATGACATGGAGATGTCTTAGGCTATGGACTTAGCTAAGAAATCGCACGTGGGCTGCGCTCAGGGCCTAAAGTTCTATATGGAGACCCTTATTAAGTGGTAGGACTAGATGGCTCGTTCAAGGGTTTCATAGGTTCCAAAGATTCTTCTATTAGAAAAGGGTTGGTTGTAGCTTATTTTCAAATCTCATGAAGCAATGAAGGTGTTGGCCAAGGAAGTTTGTTCCATTGACTCAACTCCTATTATTTTCAAATTCTAGTCCCCTACTTTTTATGCTAGCGGGGATAGGCAGAATGTTGTTCCCATGATGCTGTGTTTCCGTGGTCTATTGACCCACACGTGGAACCCCCAAAGTTTCACAAACCTAGGGAATAGTATGGGTTTCTTTATAAAGGAAAATTAATTATTTAAGGATTTGAAATACTTATCCATTTCTAGGATATTGGTTTGTCTGAATCTATGTAAGAAGCTCCATGAAATGATGAAAATTGGCAAGAAATGTGTTAGAATACATGTTCTTGATTATGAAGGGATTCCTTTTCATTTTTTGGTAGTGCCAAAAGTATGGCAACTTGGTTCAAAATTGCAAATTTCCATTCAATATGCCATCATGTATGGAATAAGCCTAAAAAAAATATTATGGGTGCAGTGTGTTTTTGGGTGACAAAGGGGTTCTTATCTCCAAAGATTGTGGGGCATCTAAATTTCAGGAATTGATGGGCTATGTGGTGCCTAGCTCCATGTTGAGTGCTCCTATGGTCTCCTATTTAGCAGAGTCATCCTTGGCTCCAATGTCTATGGATTTTCAGTTAGCGACACACACCTCAACTCCTAGTACTAATGTTCTCATACCTCCTGTCTTGATCTATGTGGATATTGGTGGCCACCTACCTATTCCACCCAGAGCTCTTGTTGGTTTCATCCATTTTCTTTTTTATTGTAACATTTACTATTTTTAGCATTTTTCCAGGCCTTGAACTTCCGGAGCAGTTTTGACTCCCTAAAAGACATTTTTTTGAGGTCTACAATAAGCCCATAGCTGTGTAATTAGAGAGATATTTCCAACAAGGTATCGTACTCACCAAACAGAGATAATAAGACCAAGTTATGACCCTGGGAAGTTGGATGCCCAACTAAACCCAACAGGGCCCTCAAACTCTTGGCGTTTCATCTCCTCGGGTCAGGGTTTTGGTTATTTAGGATTTTTCCTTGTTTTTCAAAAATAGACAGGTCCCTGAGCCTCATTGTAACACATTTCATAGGAATGTAGTGGTCACATCTCTTCTTAGAGATAGGTCCCATTGTCTGAGCTAGTTTATTACCATTCTGTTTGTAAGAATATTTCTGTATTTGTTATTAATGAAACAAAGTGTTATTTCTGTTGCATCTCTGTATTTATGGTTATATATGTAATTTTTTTTGTTCCTATTTAAGATCGGATTAGTGGTACCAGAGTGGTTTGCTCTTTCTCTATTTTTATTTGCATGTCCCCAACAAGGTCAAGATATAAGGAGTTAGGGTTCGAATTGGTTGAACCTTTGCAAGACCAACCACACAAATCCTGATGGCATCCCATCGCATAAGAGAAGAAAGATGAGGGGCCAAGAGATCCATTCAAAATATTTCTTGAAGAATCCATCGAGCGATAGAGGAACACAATAATGGAAAACTTCGCCCAGATCCTTCAACATCTACTTGAAGGTGACACATCTTCTTCGAGCATACAATCTGGAAGCGCCACACCCTTTAAGGTATAGGTTAACTTTGAAATCCCCATATTTGAAGGTTAGATAGATGAAGATCCCATAGATAAATGGTTAAATATTTTAGAAGGATATTTTTCTTTTCATGATTTTTCTAGTTGGGAAAATATTACTTTTGCACTTCTCAAAGCCACCACCCATGTCAAAGATTGTTGGGAAACTTATTGTGAGATTAAGGACGGAATTTCAGCCCCACTATTTTCAACCACACTCACTTGGAATTCGTTCTGAGATTCCATCAAGGTGTAGTACTACCCTATCGAGAGCTATGAGGATAAATACATAAAGTGGACCATGCTGCGGTAGGGAAGGGACCAAGACGTGCTGGAGTTTACCAATGTTTTTCATACCCTTCGCACGAAGTTGGGTATCGAAGATTCTAAGAGAATTTAGTACTCAAGTACGGCGGTTGTCTACATAGGCATATCCAGGATGAGATGGAGTTCCTGGACATATCCTCACTCGACCTGACGTACCGATACACTATCAATATTTAGTAGAAGTGTAAACAAAAGAAGTGATACTTTAGATAAGTGAATATGAAGCAAGGGAAATGCATTTCCAAATCACAGAGAAGAGGATGAAGCCAAGGTAGAGTGACCCATGGCAACCCATTGAATCCACAAGAAAAGAACAACGCGATGAAGACAAAGAAGGACATGGGAAAATGTTGTGAGTTCCATAAGAGCTCCACTCACAACAAAAGTGAGTGTCGAGCCAAGCAGTCACTGGTGGCCGAGCTGAAGGTTTCTGAATTAGATGCATGTTCCAAATCTGAGTCAGAAATTGGCAAGGGGAATGAAAAACGGACGTAGATCATTGACGTGAAGCCCAGTGCCACTGTGACCACCACCAATATCCAAAAGAATGAGCTTGAAGATCTAGAGGAGGGGGGACGCCTCTTCCACTCACAAATGTGGGTGAAGGGTTCTCTACTACAGTTCATTGTCGACAATGGGAGCCAAAAGAACCTCATTTCAGTAGAGGTCATGGAGCGGTTGGGCCTACCAACTGCAACACATTTTGCAGCTATACACCATTGGGTGGCTTCACCAAGGATGAGATCTAAGCGTCAGCGAATAGTTCCGCCTTCCCTACAACATCAAGCCCTTCACTGATGAAGTACCTTGTGATGTTGCTTCTCTTGAAGTTTGTGATGTATTATTAGGAAAATCATACTTGTGGAAGAAACATGATGTATATGAGTCTAGAAATCACTTTGTGATTATTACTTTTGGAAATAAGTTGTACAAGATACCGGAGGTAGCCCCACCTAATGCCATCTCTTTGATCTATGAAAAGAAATGCAGTAAGATCATTTCACCCACCAAGAAACTTTTTTTCCTTATGATTCACCCTGAGGGCAAGAAGAATATTGTGGCACTGACTTCTAGATAGGGTTCCTCTGCACAACAAGAACATATTGACAAGGTCATGGAGAAATACAAGGACATTTTCACCTCACCTACGGGGGTACCTCTGCATTGTCAGGTCAAGCACTCCATCGATATGACCCTAATAACGTCACTACCCAATGGAATGATATATTGACTCTCTAATCTAGAGATTGATGAGATCAAGAGGCAAATTGAGGTGTTGTTGCAAAAGGACACATCAGGCCAAATTCCTCACCCTATGGGAGAGCAATTGTATTGGTATAGAAGAAGGATGGTGTTATAGACATTTTTGGGCACTGCAACCCCAATCAGACATGTCCATAAACCAAGGACTCCTAAGTACCTAAAAGTGTTGTTCCATACCCTAAAAGAACAAGGTCAACTGATTACATCATCTCCCAGAAGTTCTCCATGAAAACCTGCTCATAACTGGACCATCTCACCTGCTCCATGGTCAAAGTGCAATGCATCCCACCTAATGCACACGGGAGGTCCGATGCATACTGAAAATCCCTTCTATGGGGTGCAATGGGTGAGAGTGGACAAATGGCAGAGGCAGTATGCGAGGTGGATGATCATGGAATCTTCCAGAAACTTCTCCTGTGACACTTGCCTCTCTGAATTCCCCCAGGGATGAGTAGGATATCATCAATATTCAAGTGGAATCAAGAACTATTAGAGAGGACACTAATCAGAATCCCAGAAGCTGACTCACCCCCCTGCAATCATCTATATATGGATGCCTCATCCCAGAGATCCAAAGGATGGAATTTTGTATCTTGTAAGGAAGTGCTGTTGGTTTCTTGTTGGAATATCATAGTGTTGGGTGATCTAAGTTTTTCATGAGGTGAAGGAAGGGCTTTCATGCTGGAGGACGACGCTGGATCAGAGCAATTGGTTGTAATCCTCTTTGCTATTCTTGATTATTAATAAAGCTATTCAAGTTTTCCTCCACATTCTTGTACGTTTGATGATATATGCATTTGTGTGGTCAATATATATCTGGTCCTATATTGTTTATGATTGTAGATCTCTGTTCTTTGATAGTATTATGCTGCTTTGATCCCACAGGTGCTCTTTGAAGCTGGGTAGACGAAGGAGAAGTGGAAAGGATCTATCAGAAAGGAGAGGAATCAAGCAAGGAACCAAGCGCAAGACTGAGGTTGGTGTCCTTCATTCCACTCTTATCTACTTCTCATAAAGGAAAACGAAAGTGGTTTTAGTTTGTTTGTTTCTAAGATAGCTACCCGTCTTAGTGGGACTAGCAGGTCCGAGTGGACACTAGATTTCCCAATAACAAAATGGCAACTCCACTGGGGAGTGAATAGATTGTTTGTTTTTCTATATTTGTTTGTTTTTCTATATCTGTTTGTTTTATAAACTTACAGACGGAGCCTGAAGTCAAGCCAGGTAGCCTTCAAACTGCATTTGCTATGCAAGTGCAAAGTAGATCAATTCTGCTTCAGTCTATCTCCGGGTTTTTTTTATAAACTGAACAATCGATTTGAAAACTTTCTAGTTACCCTAGTGGTGGCTCTAGTGACCTCATTATATTAGCCCCTGTGATTTATATTTACTTTACATCATTTGCTCGGCTTAAATCACCGAACTGAGTTGCAAACTGTGACCAAGAACCAAGTAAAATCTCGTCTTAGTACCATCGCACCCTCTCTTCAAGGAAGTCTGGATGCATCGTACTTCCCCTGTGCAGTAGGTGGGATGCATCCCTCTTTCCCTATGTTACAGGTGCGATGATCAGAGAAGGCTAATTTTGCCTCCAGGTCTTGGTTTTTCTTCACTCTTTTCAGTTCTATTTTGGAGTTTTGTTGTCTGTGATCAGTATACCACTGTGGAAACCCCCTTCCTTTCCATCATTCCACCTCCATTGTGCAAAGAACTGTGAATGTTTTTATGTATTTTCCGCCATTTTCAGTTCTCTTTTACAAAGTAGTAGCATAGTCGAACTGTTGTCTTTTGATTTGAAAGTGTCGCAAGTGTCGTTTTCAGTCAAAGAAAGGAATTCTATTGTTCTTGATGGTCGATTATACAGTTACTCTTGTATTTGATTTGAATTAGTAGTTTTTCAAGTGTCGAAAGCAGTTTTCAATTCAAAAGAGTAAAGTGTTGTCATTATCTTCCTTTCGTTTTGAAGAGAAATTTGTTAGTACTGTCGCTTTAAAAAATAATTAGATTTGTACTTAGCAATCTTCTTGTCATCCACACATTAAGAAAGCTGAAAAAAAATACATGCATGTGTATTTGCATTTAGACTACTTGTTGGTTTGATTTAGGACAGTGCATCTATTGTGTGCTCTCTGCTCTATGTTGAAAGAATATAATCTCTCTTTCTTTAGTAGCTAGGATTTTCATTGCAAAAAGAAGATTAAACGATTGTTTATCATCTTAGATTGCATTTTAGGAATTGTAAATCTACATCACGCGGTGAATCTGAAAGGAAAATTTCTTAAGAAATATCAACTGTAAAATAAATTTAATGAACCTGAAAATGCTTTGGAACCTAACGCACAACATCTAGAAGTCTAGGATAGAGAAATATTCTGGCATCGTAAAGCCTGGTAACTATTGCTTTCACTGTTGGTTGGGTGATTCCTCCTCTTTGAGATGACAAGTGCCAGCATAGACTTGTGCTCCCATGTACCATTGAGTATATATTGGGAGACCACAATAGGTTCTATCCTTTATCCATAGGAAGTCGTGTCTGCCACCCTATCGATCACAATGCACTGAACACATCATTCGGGAAGATTGACTGCCGTACCGTAAAAAGTATTATGCAGTTTTGCGATTGGTTTGGTAATCCCTCTGTCTAGATTTCTACAGTAGTCTCTTTCATTCCTTTTCAGACTCCTTAAAGGAAAAGGTCCATCTAAGCACTTGTCACTTCAGGCTCATTAAAAATCGAAGGCGACTAAAGTCATCTTTTGTTTCTTCTTGACTCTTAAAAATTGAAAAAATGAGTTGTGTCAAAGAGTCTAAAATTTATTTTAATCGGAATAATATCACCATTCCCGCATTGGTCTTAGGTTGAGGAAAATGGAGTCCACCAACCAAGGAATTACCCTTGGAGGAAATCCTAGTCCTTTCTCCTCTTGGGGAGATGTTGGTGCACCTCATATGGCCACATTGTCACTTCGAGGATTGACGATTGGTTTTCCGATATGGCTCTTCTTGACCTCCATCGTTCAGAACACCGTAATTCCTGAACAATCAAGTCAGCAATTGGATGATACTAAAGTTACCCCCCAACCTTCTACTTCATCCGATTCTCCCTCTCCTCCTTCCTCTTCGCTTAATAAAGCTGGTAAGGCCCAAAACCAAGTAACTAAGAAGAAGAAGGAGAAGAAGAAGAAAGAGAAGAAGAAGAAGGAGCCAAAGACAAAAGGGGGCAACCATGCATCATCTAGAGAAAATCCACACACTGCACTGTCCAGGCCTAAATCGTCATGTGTCATTAGCAAAGGAGACCACTACCACCAAGGTTGTCCCTGCATCCCTTAGATCTTAAGGGATTGGTCTCTTCGTTTGCACAACCCAGTGTCATCAACCTATGAGGACCTTGTTGAAAGTACACCATCAACTAGTGAAAGCGAAGCACCTAGACAAAAAGGAAAATGTAAATTTCCTTGTAGGCTGTGTGAAGGCAATCATGCCCTCCACCATTGTCCCTTCCTGGACGAAGCTAAAAGAGTTTTGGATGACTATCCGGTTTCACCGTTATGGCTTCCTCCTGGATATAAGAAACTCTTTCCAAGTCCATCACTGGTTAAAAATCTGACTAACATGCCATTGTGTTCAGTCAAAGCATCTGTTATTGAAGATAAAACTGTCGGAACCATACCAAACGAAAGTCAAAAGGTTGAGGCGGCAGTCAACCCAGTCTTGTCTTTGGAAGGTCCATCTTCAGATGACACAATCACCGAAGAGAATGAGAATGACACCATCCAAATTCTTTTCATAAACACAGACTTCAATGAACATGGGGGCAGTCTGCCCATTCCTTTACCACAGGAAGGAATTTCATCAGAGTCATATCCGGCCGTCTATTCAGTCCCACCTCCAAGCAACCTAGTCATTTCTTTTGATTGGAATCTACTAGGCAGACCTCGGGTACCAACCAATGTACCATTCCGAACCATTGTACAAGTATACAGAATGATCATGGCCGGTACCATCATAGGTGAAGGGGCTTTTGTGAGTATCCTTTCCTCGACTACTTGGAAAGTGCTTGGTTCACCATCACTTCTGCCTGAGATGAGAAATCTGACAGGCTTTGACAAAGGAACCAGTCGACCGTTAGGGATCCTTCCCAATGTGCCGGTAACATTGAGAAGGAAAACCATTCACATGAACGTAATGGTAGTCCAAGGACCTCTAGATTATAATCTACCCCTTGGGTGTGACTATATTTATTGCATGGGAGCCATTGTCTCCTCACTCTTTAGAGTAATGTGTTTTCCGCATGAAGGACGAGTGGTCAAGCTCGTAGACCAGCTTTCGTTCCCCAACCAACACATAGAAAATAGTCAAATAACATCCCTAAATGGTCTTTTCATGCAAGGAATGTCTCATCAATCTCTAGTCCGTCCACCTCATGAGCGCGAGTGATTCGGAGGACATGACTGAAACCCAGGGGGCATGCACCCTGGTCTGTTTCGGTAGGAAAACCTTGGGTATATGGTAGGTTTCCACAGAGAATATATGACTAGTCTAACACATCCATTCATTTAGGAAAATGGGATTAGACTGGAATAAGATTCCCTCGTCAAAGTTATGTGAGTGGAGGCGACTACGCCACTCACCTTTGTCTATTTTGTTAGACATCGCCAAGGAAGCATTTTGTCTGTAACACAGATGGAGAGCTTTCATATGGTAACCTGGCAATTTTTCGCTATACCTGGGGGCATGCAAACCTTTTGGCATGCAAGCAAAGAGCGACCATTTATTTTCTTAGTTTGTAGTTTCTCAACCCTTTAAACTTGTAGGATTGGTCGTTCCTAACTTGCATAAAGAAAGGATCTAGGGCAAAGCTTTGTAAGTTGCAAGCTCCATAAAAAATGGCATCTTAGATGAGACATCCTTATTATATGACTGGCACGAGCAGTTTTTATGTGGAGTTCAAGCTCGTTAAAAATTAAACATAAGCAATGAGCAAACGTTCCCCCAGAGTTTAAGCTCATTAAAAAATGAACCAATTTCCGGTAAACAACCATTGTGAATGCATTATCATCAACTTTTGAGCCTTGGTCGTGTTCTCGTCATCACCTCCACTCTGTTTTAGCCGATCATTCACCTCCATTTGATTGTTTACCCCTTTTGAGGAATAGCTGCGAAGATTGATCCTATTAGCCATCCTTGTGACATTACCGTGATTGGAAAATTCCAAACCTTACCTGGAATCAATTGCTACCTGAAATTATCACTCGTTCCTAAAAAATGAGTCTCCTTTAAGCTCTTTTCACTTGACTCGTAAAATATGAAAATATTGCCGAGCGATTGGCCTCTCCAGCTCGTTAAAGCGACCATAAGTGCTATCCCTCCTCTAGATTTTAATCTTTTTGGACCTGAGGGATTATTACACAAAAATAACGTGCACTTGTCTTGTTCGACTCGTTAAAATTACTGAAAATTCATCCCTTTCGTATTATTTTATACTTTTTCGGACTTAAGGGATTACATGACGAAAAAGGATTATTGGAGTTTCCTTTACATCCCTTTCAGACTCTCTAAAATTGAAAAGGACCGAGTTATCTTTATCGTTAAACTTGTTAAAACTGAATAGCGACAAACTTGTCCATACAGACAAGAACGAGTTTTACTGTCGCTAGGCTCGTTAAAATATAGCGACGGGTTTGCCCAAAGGGCAAATTATAGAACAAGTATATGTTGTCCTCCTCAAGCTTGAAAAAAATAAAGAGGTATTGGTCAGAAATGACTGGGGAAAAATTGGGAAGAAAACTTGAAGAAACTTTATTGGTAGCAAGTCACTCTTGAACATGACACTTTCACTCCGCATTTGAGTCGCGTTGGATTGTTCTTTTCACTGGTCATATCACCATTGGCCCATCACACCATCCACATTTGGGGTTAATGCTACCAATCCATCATGTCAGTGTCGCCGGTATGTTCAAGAGAAGCTGCTCAGAGAATTCACCTGTGTCTCATCCGCTGCAATACATTCACGCTCCATTCCTTCATGACCGCCACCCTGAAACCTGTATCATCAGATCATTTTCACCTACAAAATCATTTACTCCATTCCGTGTCATAGATGTGGGATTCATTAATGCCCTCCTACGGCAAGTCACTTCTTGTCGACATCAGCTCATTATCCAAGAAGTCGACTTAGGAACAACCCCTTCAGTACTTTGAAGCTTGCATGCCTCAATGGCAAGTTTCTCACTTCTGACGACAGGTTTACATCAATGGCCTTCGACCGAAAGATTTTGTGTGGTGTTCGATGCCAAGTCCCTTATTCACACCACGCAAATTGTACTGTAGTACCTTGAGGGTCTTCATCATTATCGGTGATTCCTCTTGCGCCTGTTAACAACTTACATCATTGGCTGGTAATTAGGCGATGTATTTCCATGTTCGACTCTAGAACATCTTTCACATGGATCGACTTGTACTCTGAGTGAAGATTGAACGAGTTTGAAGAACCCGGATCTAGTTTCATCCATTCGGGCTGCGACATATTAAGGAAAATAAAGGCATCAAATGTACATTGCTGTAGCCCAGATGATCATCCGAATCAAAGGATGATGACTCTATTAGAATCATCAGTCTCCCACACAGACGGTTGTCTGTCTTATGTACATGAAAATGAATTTATAAAGTTGAGCATGGGAATGCCCACCTCAGCTAGATCATGAAAAATATTATGAAGATAATGTATTGTATTGTATCTTATTACAGGTCGCCTTCCAGCTCGAAAAAACTTTAGATCCTCATGATAAAGCATTTCACCCGACATCAAAAGATTAACGACCTCATGCTTTAGGGGGAAAATGTTATAGACATTTTTGGGCACTGCAACCCCAATCAGACATGTCCATAAACCAAGGACTCCTAAGTCCCTAAAAGTGTTGTTCCATACCCTAAAATAACAAGGTCAGCTGATTACATCATCTCCTAGAACTTCTCCATGAAAAACTGCTTAGAACTGGTCAAAACTAGACCATCTCACCTGCTCCATGGTCAAAGTGCGATGGATCTGTTGGACACCTAATCCTAAACGGGTTAGTGTGGAAGCCGAATAGACTAGTAGTCCAAGAGACCTTGGGATCTGAAACCCAAGAGTCACGTATTGTACTATAAATGTATATCTCATGTTAATAAAAAATGTATTGCATGTTTTATCTTTCATATCTCTTGTGCTGTCCATGTGTGTTTAACATGGTATCAGAGCAGGCGATTGTTGGTCCTGCTCCAATTTTACCATTTGTTTTATGGCTTTTCTGTGCAAGTCAGTTCTGCATTTCATGAATGTTTTATCAGCAGTATTTTAGCTGCTTTCTCTGCGCGCATTCCCCAAATAGAAAATTATGACATTATTCTCCTGCTCTGACGCTTCCACTGGCCTGAACGCTGCTCCTAGCTGCTCCACTTGCATACAAAACACTGCTCTCTGTCTATTATTCACCTGCATATAAAAGCGCTGCTCCTCTGCTCTGCTCTGACATATAATACGCTGCTGGTACACATATAATACGCTGCCCATAGCGATTTAGTTTCCCATATAATACGCTGCTCATTTCCCATATAATACGCTGCTGTTACCTGAAGCCTGCTCCATGCAGATGGTGTCAGTATACGTTTTATTCTCTGAATAGGCCGCCCTCCAACCATTATGCTCAGTGAATATCGCTGGTCCGACTTGCCAAATGGTGGTTACTTGCAATGGACAGCCAGCCATGGATGATGGCCTTTCGAGTTTGATTTTGAAGAATTGATTGTTGAAGGTTCTGATAGTGTCGTTGCTGGTTGTGAAAGCAGACTTGTGAAGTCAAATCCCAAGCTCTCTCGGTGAAATTCTGTGCGTTGATTGACCTCATATGCAAAGAAGTTTTTATATTTTGGTTCATATATATGCATTGCAGTCCTTGATGCATTAATTAAGGATTAAATTTTATGCGTTCATCGATTTATGTTGAAGTTCGTGAGTTAATTCTGAAGTGCGATGCTATATGTTGGATAGCACGTGTGCTCCTTTGAAGTATGATTGATCTCTTCCTTAATGGCCACTGTGAGTTGTATGGATACGCTGCATTGAGTTAAGCTTAATAACCTTTTATGTGTGGCATGGTCTGGACGAAAAAAAATAAAATAAAAAGAAATGAAACAGACAACTGCGCAATCACAAGTTTTCCACGGACTTCCACAGCACTGGATCTGAATGGTATGCGCTCTGTTGAATGCGTTGAAGGGGGTACTGCACTCCGATATACCTGTAGTGTTTTAACGCTGAATGGTATATGCCCGTCCAAAGTTGAATTGCGTTGAATGAATTTTTAACACAACGTTCCTTGCTGATGCGTGAATATCTGAGACAGCTGATACGCATGGTTATGTTATTGAACTGATATGCATGGTTTTGATACCTCTGCGGCTGATTAAAGTTCCACGTCTTTTCCAATTGGTTTAGTTTGTAAGGAAAATGTTCACGGTATAGAGCCATCCTGCCTCTTTTCTTGTCCCAGCCCGGGGTGTGTTAAAGAAAGTCTGTGAAGTTTATGCACTGGTATAATGGTACCCATGTGAAATTACAGTGAAATATTGGATCAAAAAGGCCTCTGGACTCTACATTTTGATGGGGCTTGCAAAGTAGATGGGAATGGAGTGGAGCTATTAGTGGTTTCTCCTCATGGAAAGGCCTTCCCTCCTGAATTCGAGGAATGCATTTGAATATGAGAAGGCTGCAAACAATGAACAAATCCATCAAATGCAGGCAATGGAAAAGAACTTGCTTCCTATCATAAGAGAAGTACAGAAACTACGTGCTCAGTTTGCAATTGCTGACAAAAGAATTCATGGTAATTGTTCCATTTGGAAATGCTATGTTCATGAAGATCATAATATCAAATGGTATTGTAGTTTGCACAAATGTATTACTGTTCTAGCTTGAAGCGGTTTCATGGTTATAATAACTACTTCCAGCACTTCAGAGATCGTGCGTGGGAACTTGTGGATTCTATGTGAGCCTGAACTCATTCCGATCGAATCGCGTCCAATTTCAGTAGCTTTTGACCTAGAACCAGCAAAAGATTCGGTTTAAGGTGCGGGCGAAGCCTGAATTACCATTTCCAGACTATGCAATTTGCATTGTCTTGACATTGCATACGTTGTATATGGAGACCTAGACGTGGTTTTAGGTATGCTGACTTTTCTTGAAGGCCAAAATACGTTGGAACAAGTTCTTATCAGGGACTGAAAACAATGAATTGTGTATGCGTTGAATGCCTTGGTGCGGTGTGAATCCTGCATTCATTAATATATTCGTTAATCCTAATGCGGTCATATAAAAACCTGTGTATCTGTACTTTCTTGCCCTGTGTTCATGGTTGTGTTGAATTTTCTGCCACTCCTGCGCGTTGAGACTTTGACTAGCAGTTTAGTATCAAATTTCTTGCTACCATTTCACAAAATTACTGCGCTACAGTGAGTTAAATTTCTCTGATCCGGGCATAAATTTAAGAGCACCGGAGCCATAGCTACTGACATTGATAACGGTAATTGTTTTGTTTGAATTTGTGATATATTTCCATACAACGATGAGTTGCTGGCGACGCAGAGCGCTGGGCTTTGGGCTGTCATTGTAAAGACGTTCCAGAACTTCCACCTGCTCTGCTATATACCGAATGTACTTGCCCGCTTCCATTCCAAAAGGAGAAGCTACTGAATGAGCTGGATTGGTGGTCTCAAAGTATCCAAATTTCATCAACTGTTTCCGACTTTTCAGCATACACGGATGCATGTTCAGATTTAGTTTCAACTGAAGTGACTACAGTTTCAATATTTTGATTTTGTAACTTGGAGGGACGAGATATATCAGTGCTTGCAGTTTCAGCAATTTGATTTTGTACGTAAAAGGGGCAAGATGTATTGATGACTGTTGTTTCCACAGTTATATTTTGTACAGTGGAGGAGCATGATGTATTAGTGGGTGCTGTTACAGTATTTTCATATCATACCTTTGACAAGAAAGACAATAATTACGAAAATGCCATGAAGATGAAAATAATTTGTTCACATATATCTTTGATATTTCTTATGAATTTGGATTGAGATAGCTTTGAAGATAAATTATTCTGCCTAATGGAGTATTAAAGTATATAGAAGTTATCATCTTATTCCAAAAGTTGTATGATTTTACCATTCAGCCGGAACTTGGTGCAAATCGAAAGAGGAGCCACTTCTAATATCTTTGAAAAAAGAGAGGTTAAAATAAGTGTATTTAACAGAGTTTGATTTCTTGACAAAATGGGAAGACTTTATGGAGTATTAGAGTTATTGAACACACTAATACATTCTAGTGCCGAAAACATAGTCAACATCAACAAAGACACTCTCTGTGACATTCAGAGCTGCCTACGTAATGCACAGGAAAAGATCGACTTTTTGCAGCTTGAATCACAGCTACAACAAGAAGAGCTACATAAAAGAAGACATCATTCTGAACCTGTTTTTGTTCAGAACATTGAAACAACCACCTATCAACAGCAAGTCAATAATGTTACAGTTCATTCAAATAAAGCAGCAGTTGTACATGCAGATGTAGAAACTCAGTCTGCACTTCCCAAGCCCATCATCAGACCTTGGGAACAGCTTTTCCATAACAAGCACAGAACTGGTCTTGGATATGACAAGGACTTGTCCTTTCATATTCCAGACTACGCCAAGTCCATTCAGTTTCAGAGTGCTGGATTCATTCATAACAGTTCACCTGCTCCTCATGACAGTGCACCTACTCCTCATGACAGTTCACCTTCAGCTGTTCCAGATTCTGCCCCTCTTCCACAGCAACAACAACAACAACAGATCGTGAAATTCCAACACTGTGACCGAGTTGGCCATTTGAAAGATCACTATTTTGATCTTCATCCATGTAAGCACTGTCATAAAACCAGCCATTCTTCACACAGATTCTTCAGAAACAAACGTCCTGCAAGAACAAAGATTCATCTTGGATGGATCGCTTCTTGGCAATGGGCATCAACATCCAAGAAGATATTCCAAACACATGTCAGAACTTGTTCCAGAATATTGAACAGTCTTGCAGTTGAGTTTTCTCCATCATCTCACCTTGTATCTGACAGGGGGGGAAATGATGGTCATCTACAAGCTTCAAATCCACATCAAGCGAGCCTGAGCCACAACCTACCACACCAGTTTCAGAGTGGTAGCCAGAGACAAAGATGCTTGAACATGCCTTCAGTTGGCAATCTGGGACACTTCCTCTAGCAGAAGACTTCAGCTTCTTTCCAGTCTTGGAAGAGTTCCGGGAACAAAATTGAGAACACTTCCTCTAGCAGAAGACACCAGCTTCTTGCCAGTTTTGGAAGAGTTCGAGGAATTTCATTAAGCATTCCAGAGTTGTTGGTCATCCTTAAACCATCATAGGTTGAGACTTCCCTTTTCAGGTTGAAGTTTTACCTTTTATGCGGGGTGAGACCTCCCTTTTATGGTTGAAGGTTTCCCTCTTTAAAACAATAGGATCACTTCCTCTAGCAGAAAAATTCAGTTTCTTGCCAGTTTTGGAGGAGTTCCGGGAATTGCACTAAGCGTTCCAGTGTTGGTGGTCATCCTTAAACCACTGCCCTTTATACCAACATTTCATAGAGCACATTCAGCCTAGTGCTGCCATGAATTTTTTGCACATTTTGTATTACAGCTCTCTTCTTGGACTCATACATAACCCTTCGGATTAAGGGGGGGAATGTTGGACACCTAATCCTAAACGGGTTAGTGTGGAAGCCGAATAGACTAGTAGTCCAAGAGACCTTGGGATCTGAAACCCAAGAGTCACGTATTGTACTATAAATGTATATCTCATGTTAATAAAAAATGTATTGCGTGTTTTATCTTTCATATCTCTTGTGTTGTCCATGTGTGTTTAACAGCATCCCACCTAATGCACACAGGAGGTGCGATGCCTACTGAAAATCCCTTCTATGGGGTGTGATGGGCAAGAGTGGACAAATGGCAAAGGCAGTATGCGAGGTGGATGATCATGGAATCTTCCAGAAACTTCTCTTGTGACACTTGCCTCTCTCAATTCGCCTAGGGATGAGTAGGAGATCATCAATCTCCAAGTGGAATCAAGAACTATCAGTGAGAGGACACTAATCAGAATCCCAGAAGCTGACTCACCCCCCTGTAATCATCTATATATGGATCCCTCATCCCAAAGATCCAGAGGCTGGAATTTTGTATCTTATAAGGAAGTGTTGTTGGTTTCTTGTTGGAATATCATAGTGTTGGGTGATATAAGTTTTTCATGAGGTGAAAGAGGGGCTTTCATGCTGGAGGATGATGTTGGGTCAGAACAATTGGTTGTAATCCTCTTTACTATTCTTGATTATTAATAAAGTTATTCAAGTTTTCCTCCACATTCTTGTATGTTTGATGATATATGCATTTGTGTGGTCAATATATATCTGGTCCTATATTGTTTATGATTGTAGATCTCTGTTCTTCGATAGTACTATGCTGCTTTGATTCTACAGGTGATCTTTGAAGCTGGGTAGACAAAGAAGAAGCAGCAAGGATCTGTCAGAAAGGAGAGGAATCAAGCAAGGAACCAAGCACAAGACTGAGGTTGGTGTCCTTCATTCCACTCTTATCTACTTCTCATAAAGGAAAATGAAAGTGGTTTTATTTTGTTTTTTTCTAAGATAGCTACCAGTCTTAGTGGGACTAGCAGATCCGAGCGGACACTAGATTTCCCGATAACAAATGGGACCTAGAGACTCTGTATTGACTATCGGGCGCTGAAAAAGATCACTGCCCAGAATAGGTATCCAATCCCATGGATTGATGACCTTCTCGACTAGCTCAAGGAGGCCAAATATTTCAGCAAGATTGACTTGAAGTCCAGTTATCACCAGGTGCCTATTGTACCCTCTGATGTATGGAAGGATGCCTTAAATCCACGAAGGGATTTTTTGAATGGTTGGTCATGCATTTCAAGTTGACGAATGCCGCCACAACCTTCATGATATTGATGGAAAACATCTTGCAACCCTTCACCAATGCATTCATGGTGGTGTATTTAGATGACATCTTGATATTTATTCAAATTTGGGAAAAGCACCTCCACCATATTCGGTAGGTCCTCCAAAACCCACAAAAATGCAAGCTATGTGCCAATTTGGAGAAATAAACTTTTACCATGAACCAGGTTCAATATCTACGGTACATCATTGATGAGCAGTGTGTGCATGTAGACCCAACTAAGATATAAGTCATTTGGGATTGGCCAACCCTAACCACTCTAACAGAGCTCCAAAACTTTTTGGGTCTTGCTAATTTCTATCGCAGGTTTGTGTTGGGGTTCTCTCATATCACTTGGCCTTTAAGACAAGTTACCAAGGGTGGAGCAAAATAAATTTTCTTTTGGTCCGAAACCTAAAAAAAGGATTTTGCCAAGTTGAAGCATCACCTATGCTCTACACCATTGCTCACATTACCAGACCTGCAATAACCATTTGAGATTGGGATAGATGCCTCCGAATATGCCATTGGTGCAGTTCTTAGTCAGCAGGGTCATCTGATGGCTTACCACAGTGAGACAATTTTAGACACAATTCGAAAGTATCACACCTATGAAAAAGAAATGTATTCCAATGTGCAAGCCTGCCGTTAATGGAAGCATCACATTATGGGGAATGAAACAATCGTCCACACATACCACTATCCCCTGCAATTCATATAGACATAAGAGAAGTTACAAAATGATCACCATTAGAAATGGTCCACATACATGTTATCACTCCAGGAAACTCTGCCAGGTTGCAGATCAGAGGTGCCTGGTAACATATAATCTTCAATATTGTTCTCTGAACTATTGGAATGAAAGATGGTTTGGATCAAGCCAGATAACCATTTAAACTATGTTTTTACTCAAGACATGCATGAACACCTACAACTTACAAGGATTTAGACCACTAATGCTTAATAGTCTGTAGATTCAATGAATAGATGGAGAATACTGACGATACCGACAGATGCATATAGAAACACATATGAATGGCTAGCTACAGGTAGTAAAAGAAACTTTCAAATCTAATTTATCAACGCAGAGATAAGATGACAGCTATTTGGCATTAGATACAGAAGAAACATGAACAACCTGTTCAAGTGAAAGCTTAGAACAGAAGAGAAAATGGACATTGAACATATAACTGCAAAAGAAACTTATATTGCTAATGAATGAAGATGAGATGCTTGAGTAGAAAAGTCTCTATAGTCTCCAGAAGTTGAACCCTTGTTACATTTAGTGTCTAGCCTTTTATAGGCCTTTTACAATGCTCCTGAGCTCCCAAAGGCTCGGAGTCTTAATCTATCCTCTCTGTCCCATAACTATTTGATTCCCTGAATAGGCAAGCATGGCTTAGAGTTTTTATCCTTCTAACAGAGGAATAAACACCTTCAGGTAGTTTGATGCGCTGTCTGGGAGCTCTCTCGTGCCATAGATGCCCTATAATCATTTTTTTGTTTTTGGGCTAACTGTGCTATCTGCTCCATGACCATTCTGTTTGTTTGGATAAGCTGCATGTGCTATGGCTCCATGATCACTTTCCGGCCTCTGTTTTCCCAGAAAACTATCTCCCGAACTATGCTATGTGGTGGAAAGGGTCCTCGGGCCTCTGTTTTCCCTTTAAAGGCTTTATAATGAGCGTTTTTTGTTTTACACAATAAACACTGTAATACTGTAAATCTCGCCCATTTCTAATTTTTTGGACTTCAAAAGTCCTTAAATGTGGCTTATCCTCCTATCGAGTCCGCACTTTGGGTCGCTATCGCCTATCATAGACGGCCTAGTCCCTTGCTCCCTTTGTATTTTGAAATACGCTTAAAAAGCTCCGAAAACACATGAAAATGGCCTTTGGTGGACTTCAAATATTATATATTTCACTTCCTGGACCCTTTCGAGTCTGGGCTTCATTGCTACCGACACTGCCAAGTTCCCCTTTGTATTTTGTTATATAACGTAATACATTGAAAATGCATTAAAACCAGCCTACCCGCGGACCTGAAATATTATGCAATATTGTTTATAATCTCGTCAGGTCTGGTTATTGGGTCGCACTGGGCCCATGTTTAGTGATCCATAACGTTTCCGCCGATTGCGATCCACCGATGTAACGTGGGTCATCAATCTACGTGCATGATAGACGGTCCACGTTTAATCACCGATCGCAATCGCAATGCCCATCCTGTAATCGCCGATAGCCTCTGCCAATGTAACCCGCCGATCTGATCATTGGCGATCACTGATTGGCGGTGTCTTGTGTCGATTGCCGCTGCTTGCTTGTTCCGATTGCAATTTTCTGCTTAGATCTGGGATGTTGATCGGCCAAATCTAATGAATGCTGTGATTTCTTGAGTTTAAGCCTCCGATACATTTTTTTTTAAGGTTTTGGAGTGTTTTTAGCCTCCCAATAGTGTATTTCCGCCCTTTTAGGGGCTCTCCTCTTGCACTTATTTCGATCTTTGGATGATCTTAAGCAATATTTGAAGACCTCAAGAGCATATTTGGATCCATTAGAATGATTTTAAGAAACTTTTGGAGACTTTGGGGCATATTTGGATCCATTTTTGGGCCATTTGCCAACAAATCTAACACTGGCTCCTTCTAGGGATGAAAGCCTCCCTGTGAGGTTTCAAGAACTATAGAACAATGCCTTTCCTGTAAAAACAAGATCAAATCTTCCTCCTAGTGTTGCATTGGGCATGGAGTCTATTTAGCATGAAATAAAAACTTGAAAATACATATTTACAATAGCAAGGCTTGAAAGCCTTAACTGAAATAAAATTTTAAGAACAATCCATTGACTAGGCCATCAAAAACATCTCCTCCTTCCTTTAATGCATCCCTTTTGAGAAAACAATCACCAAACTGAAAATTGACGCTTTTCACCTTTCTATCAAAGGTTTCTTTCTCTTGATCAATGTGCATATCAACAAAATCATCAAACACTTGCAAAAGCCTATTAATTTGATCATTTACTTCAAAAAAATTCTAGTATTTGACATTATCATGCAAAGATGGTCTATATTTCAACTCATCTTTATATGCTTTCAGCCTTGGCTATTTTGCTTGGAAGATTTTGTTCACTTGCTCAATGATAAGGTATGCTTTATACTTTGATGTGACATTCGTGACTTGAAAAGTTAATATAAAAGATGAATCAATGCATTCTTGTGTGGGGGACACAAGGACTACACCTGCCCCTGCAACTTCTTTAGAGTAAGCTCCTTCAAAGAACATGTCCCAAATCTGTGGGCCTTCTTCCTCTGTGATCTGAAAAACTGGTTTTATAAGCTGCGTAGAGGCCAGCTGAGATTCTTCAATATGAAGAAAACAAGCTCCAAAATCAGTGTCAACAACATAGATGGGATGATTGGTGGGATTCCTTTCATCACTGATTATATAAGCCAACTGAGCTTCTTTGTATAACCTCCTGCTTTCACCTCCAAAAACTCAGATAGTAGCATATGGTAGATCATTTTGCAATGTTCCACCTAATCTCTTGATCCAGCCTCTGGAAAGTAACATGACAAACTTGGGGGGGACATCTGCTACCACAATATCCATCATCATGCTCTTCATGGGTAGCTAAGACAAAGTGAAGGCTAGATCCTTGATTAGTCCCAGGCATTCCACTTTTCTAGAGTCAAAAGAGAACATGTCATGGTAAGGCTTGGTAATGTCAAGACCCAATTTATCCATGACAGCCTTGGGAATTAGATTATGGCTGGTTCCAGTGTCCAGAAGGCAATTGTGAAGGATTTTATCATGAATAGAGAGAGAAACATAGAATGATGGGGAGATGTCTTCACTTCAATCATTGGGCTGAGAATAACAGCTGGTTAGTCATCTTGCAGATTTACATAGTTAGTGGAGGCTTTGATGGCTTTAGGCTCAAGAGCCTGAAGGATAGATTTCTTGAAGGACTCATTCTTAACTAGTTCAATCAGAGGCATAGGTATTCTTAGCTTCTGAATTTATGATTAAAAACTGAAAGAAGAAGGGGACTTGTCAAGGCCTCTTACCTCTATGGCTAGATCTTTAAGGATGATAGGATCAACTGCTAGTTGCTTCTGCTTATTAGCTTGCTGTTATGCAGGGACAAAAACTTTATGAATAGGAGTTTCCTTGACATTATTCATCTTCGACCTCAGATTATAATTTTGCTGATCTTCAGTTTGTAGAACAGCTTCATCGTCCCACTCTTGGCTGATCCATTGATTGAATAATGACTTCTCATAAGCAGCTTTGGTTTGAAAAGGGGCGCTGTCTTTGTCTTCTATACAATGGGTCTCATCATCTTCTTCAAACTGCTCTTCTTCCATGAATGCATTCTGGAAAGGGGTCTTCACCCTTTAGTCTTCATTGGCATCTTTGTGTCTTTACAAAATCTACAACTGCTCATTAGCTCTTGTATATGGATTTGGATTTGGAGGAGCAAAGGTGTTAGGAACTCTTCATTTCCCAGAGTGCTGCTCAACCTTTAATTTGGAGATATCAGAGACTAATGATTCTATCATCTTGGTCATTTTATCAATCTTGGGATCTGAGGGTGATGAAGACTCGCCCCTCTATCTCCTTCTATCAACATTTCCCTTGAGCTTCTGAGTAGCCATGATGTTTGATTCTACTTCCAAGACTGCATCTTGCATATCATCCAAAGAAGCGCATCGCCTCTCCCTCAATAATAAATAGAAGTCAGAATCAAAGGCACTGGCATAGATGAGTCTAGTAAAGGTAGTGGGGGGTTTTACTTCAGCTGGTATCTTGTTGTACATGAGGTTAAATCTCTTATTAAAATCAGACAATAGCTCACCATTTTCCCTCTTTAAGTTCCGAAACTCAGTGTGGTAGTAGAGGAGATCCTTCTTATCCCCCAATGCTTTAGGAATGCACCATCTAAAGCCTCAATATCTGCCATAGATCTTGGGGTTCGTTCTTTGAACCATTTTCTAGCCTCTCCATCTAGGCTTTGGACAAAGACTCTCATCCAGACATCATCTTCATTAATGTCCAGGTTTTCAACATAGCTATAGAATGACTTAAGATGTTCTTCAGCTCTAACACCTTCACTCCCAGTGAACTTAGGCATATACTTCTGATATTCTCTGGTAGGCATGGAATTCAAAGGAGTGGGCAATATTAGAGGTCCATACCTAGCAGCTATGATTCTTTCCATTTTGGTGGGTGTTTGTGGGCCTACCATAGTTGTGGTGGCTAAAAGAGTACTGGAAGTTTGAATGACAGAGGGCTGAGGAGTGATTGATATGACTAAAGGAGCATGATGGATAGGAGGTGAGGTTTCCTTTGGGCTTACAATAAAAGGAGAACCTAAAGAATAAGGAGTTTTATAAATTTCTGAGAGTTTTTCTTCACTGCTAGTATTAGAGGCTATACTCTCAACATTTATTTGTTCTATTGCAGGATTTTCTTGAAGAGATATAGAAGATTGTTTAGGTTTACCTAAACCTGATGCTCCTTTCTGTAATTCTTTTCTTTCATTGATGATTTTTTCAAGGTTAGGTACTGGGTCAGCTTGTGACTTCTGAGGATTTCTCCAAGTATGCCTCACAAACTGAGCCAGAACTATGAAGTGGAGTTGCCAAAAGGTTCGTCCTTCTGTAGAGTCACCAGATAGATGATTACAACCAAAAAGTGCCTAGACTTTGTCTATCATCAAAGCTAGATCTATATCGTCTCCCAAGGAAGCTGAGCTTCAATTTCCTCTCCCCGGAAATGGAGCCAATTATGTTATCACTCCAGGAAACTCTCCTAGGTTGCAAATCGGAGATGCCTGGTAACATATAATCTTCAATATTGTTCTCTAAACTATTGGAATGAATGAAAGATGGTTTGGATCAAGCCAGATAACCATTTAAACTATGTTTTTACTCAAGACATGCATGAACACCCTCAGCTTACAAGGCTTTAGACCACTAATGCTCAATAGTTTGTAGATTCAATGAATAGATGGAGACTACTAACCATACCGGAAAATGCATATAGAAACACATATGAATGGCTAGCTACAGGTAGTAAATGAGAATACTGACTGTACCAATAGATGCATATATAAAACATATGAATGACTAGCTACAGGCAGTAAAAGAAGCTTGCAAATCTAATTTATCAACGCAGAGATAAGATGACAATTATCTAGCATTAGATACAGAAGAAACATGAACAACCTGTTCAAGTGTAAGCTTAGAACAAAAGAGAAAATGGACATTGAACATGTAACAACAAAAGAAGCTTATATTGCTAATGAATGAAGATGAGATGCTTGAGTAGCAAAGTCTCTACAGTCTCCAGAAGTTGACTTTTGTAACATTTAGTTTCCAGCCTTTTATAGGCCTTTTATAATGCTGCTGAGCTCTCAAAGGCTCGAAATCTTAATCTATCCTCTTTGCCCCTTAACTGTTTTATTCCCTGAATATGCAAGAATGACTTGGAGTTTTTCTCCTTCTGACAGAAGAATAACCACCTTAAGGTAGTTTGATTCGTTGTTTGGGAGCTCTCTCTTGCTAGAGATGCCCCATAATCGATTATGTTGTTTTTGGGTTGATTGCACTGTCTACTCCATGACCATTTTGTTTGTTTGGATAAGTTGCGTGTGTTGTGGCTCCATGATCACTTTCTGGCCTCTGTTTCCCCGATAAACTATCTCCCGGACTATGCTATGTAGTGGAAAGGGTCCTCAAGCCTCTGTTTTCCCTTTAAAGGCTTTATAATGAGCGTTTTCTATTTTGCATAGAAAACACTATAATACTGTAAATCCTGCCCATTTCTACTTTTCCAGACTTCAGAAGTCCTTAAATGTGGCTTATCCTTCTATCAGGTCTGCCTTTTGGGTCGTTGTCGCCTATCAAAGATGACCTGGTCCCTTGCTTCCTTTGTATTTTGAAATACGCTTAAGAAGCTCTGAAAACACATGAAAATGGCCTTTGGTGGACTTCAAATATTATATATTTCACTTCCCGGTGCCAAGTTCCCCTTTGTATTTATTTATAGAATGAAATACATTGAAAATGCATTAAAATTGACCTACCTATGGACCTAAAATATTATGCAATATTGTTTATAATCCCATCGAGTCCGGTTATCGGGTTGCATCGGGCCCATGTTTAGTGCTCCTTAATGTTTCCACTGATTGTGATTCACCAATGTAACATGGGCCATTGATCTGCGCGCGTGATTGACTGTCCACGTTTAATCGTCGATCGCAATCGCAATGCCCATCCTGTAATCACCGATAACCTCCGCCGATGCGACCCGCCGATCTGATCATCGACGATCGCTGACCGACTGTGTCTTATGCCTATTGCAGCTACCTGCTTGTTCCGATTACGATTTTCTGCTTAGATTTGGGCCATTGATCGGCTAGATCTAATACCTGCTGTGCTTTCTTGAGTTTAAGCCTCTGATACCTATTTTTTTATGGTTTTGGAGTGTTTTTAATTTCTCGATAGTGTATTTCTGCCCTTCCAAGGGCTCTACTCTTGTTCTTATTTCGATCTTTGGATGATCTTAAGCAATTTTTGAAGACCTCAAGAGCATATTTGGATCCACTGGCATGATTTTAAGTAAATTTTGGAGACTTTGGGGCATATTTAGATCCATTTTTGGGTCATTTGCCAACAAAGCTAACAATAACTGCAATAATTCCATTTGAGCACTAAGTACAAGAAGGAAACTTCAATAATGTTGCAGTCTACCTCAGTTGACCGCCAATCATCACACTAATCACTATGCTCGACTCCTATGGGCAAGACACTTTGGGGTCGTCCCATATTTATAAGAGCAATCCAAAATTCGGAAGCACATACTAGACACTCCTGGAAGGAACGAAAGTTCCAAAGTTTCACCTCCAACATGCACTATTATGCCACCTAGGACACATCTATGTTCCTTAAAGCGAGTGTTCCAAGATGATTTGGGAGGTGCATTACAGTCAATTTGTTGGACATTTTGGAGTAGAGAAAACATTTGAAGTACTCCAAAAATATTTTTATTGGCCGAAACTTCGTCAGGATGTTGGGAAGTACATTAGATCCCGAACTTCCTGTGAGATTTCCAAACCAACCATCAAGAGGTAAGGCCTATATACTCCTCTTCCTACTCCTAGTCAAACTTAGGAGTCCATCTCCATGGATTACATGTCAAGCCTTCCTTCTAATAAGCATGGCAACGATAAAATTTTCGTGGTCGTTGACATATTCTCTAAGATGTCCATTATGGTAGCCTACAAGAAGAGTATCATAGAAGAGCCCACTGCTAAGCTATTCTTTGAGCAAGTGTGGGTACACTTTGGGATCCCATAGTCCATTCTATCAGATTGGGATAATAGATTCCTAATTGAATTTTGGTCAAGTCTCTGGTCGATGTTGGATACCAAACTTACTAAAGTCTACGACCTTCCACCACCAAACTGATGGCCAATAAAATTCATCAATAGGATGATCGTACAAATTTTGCGCATGTACAACTTGAAGCATCCACATACATGGGATGAAAGCCTACCCTATGTCAAACATAGCTACAAGAGATCTCTCCATATCTCAACAGGCCACATCCCCTTTTAGGTAGTGCTGGGATTTCAACCATTATGTCCCATTTTTGTGGCCATATCATTTGCAACTACTCATGCAGATTTGACTCACATATAGTTTGAAGTCAACAGGGCTAACAACTTCACTCAGTGCATTCAACACATCCACTAGCAGGTCCATGATATATTGGATAGAGCTAATTCTAAGTACAAGTAGTGCCATGATCAACATCAAGTGCCGCATAAGTTCCAGGTGGGCAACAAACTTTGGCTACATTTGTGGAAGGAGCACCTCACTGGACCCCACTGCAAGCTTCACCCACTTTGATATGGGCCATACACCATCACCAAGGCTGTCGGGGACAATTCCTAAGTTCAACATTCCATCCTTCCTTGGTCTGTGTCTAGTGTTCAATGTAGACTACCTTCGACCATGCTTTCCATCATTGCTAGACACATCCGACATTGCAGAACAACTCACTCCAATAGACCTAAACGTAGATTGCATGGAAGAAGCCACAATTGATCAGGTCATGGACACGTAGATCAAGAATTTTCACTAATATAGGATCCAACTATATCGAGTTGTCAAAGCAGGCCAACTCCTTCACTAAGGCAAGTGGTCCACTAGGGCCTAGGTTTAACAAAAATTTTGCTCACCTCATGGAGGCTTTGCACATAATTGGGACCATTACTTCCTAAGGAGGTAGGACTAATCTAGGTGGATATTGGTGGACACCCGCCTATTCCAACTAGAGCTCCAGTTGGTTTCATCAATTTCCTTGTTTATTGCAACATTTACTATTTTTGGTAGTTTTTCGGGTCCTGAACTTCTAGAGCAGTTTTGACACCCTAAACGATGTTTTCTTTTTTTTAGTTCTACAATAGACCCATAGCCATAGGTAAGGGCTTATCACAAATCTTGTAGTACTCAGAGATATCTTTCCAACAAGGTATCATACATGACAAACATAGATAATATGACCAAGATACGACCTCAGGAAGTTTCCTTCCCAACTAATGCCATTGGGGCCCACAAACTCTTAGCATTCCATCTCCTGGGGTTAGGGTTTTGTTTTTTTATTGTTTTCACTTATTGTTCAATAATAAATAGGCCCTTGAGCCTAATTGTAACACATTTCAGAGGCATGTAGCCGCTATATCTCTCCTCAAAGATAAGCTACCATCGCCCAAGCTAGTTTATTACCATTTTGTTTATAAGCATATTTTAGTATTTGATATTAATGAAATGAAGTGTTATTTCTGCAACATCTTTGTACTTATGGTTATATCTGTAATTTGTTGCATTCTTGTTTAAGTTCAGATCATACCTCTTTGCTTATTAGTACATTTTCTGATCTTGGAAAGGATTGGGATTCTTCCTCTATGGATATGAATGCCTTGGTTTCTAAAAAAAATTTCACTCCTTTATCCCCTATTAAAGCCTCTTGGATAATCCCTCATAGGTTTTTGGGTTAATCATCACCTATAAGGACATCAATTTCCTGTAGTTTTTCTAGAATTTTGGATGGGAGTGACATTTTATATAATCTTAGGTAGAGGCTTATTCTATCTATGTATGAAGGTTTTTAAGGTGGGTTGGGTCAAGTCCTTGCCTCTGGAATCCTTGCGAAGGGTTGGGGAGGAGGTACCATCTCTTTTGGTCCAAAGAAAAGAAAGAGGAAATGGCTTTAGGCAGGAGAACAATTATTGACAGGGCACTTAAAGCATTATTAGCCTTTCTTGGGATGCCAAAAGTAATGTTCACTCTTTTAATTTTAGGGGTTTGGAAAATAATCCTAAAAAAGTTTCCTTTTAGAGCTTGTTTCAGGTGGAACATCTTGATGAAATTTTTCTACAAGAAACTCTTGGGGTTGGGGAGTCCTGCACGTATGCAATGTAATGCATGCAATACCTCTCACTATTTTTGTTTCTACTACAACATCTACTTCTAAGAAGCATAAAAAAACACACTGAATCAATTATGTATGTAACTGTCTACTGGAAAAATTGTGTCGCTACTAACTCAGTATTGAACCTCCTGCTCTGTTGTCAACACTCCTCTATACTCCTCAGTGTTTGATTGACACTGATCCTCCAACTATTGAATACTATGGGTCCATGTAGCAAGGTAATGATCCATGAGGAGAATACCTAAATGGACCCTACCGCAAATTTCTGCATTCCTAGGACTAGGGCTCTACATCGCACCACTTCACACCTGGAGGTATGGCTACATGTACTCACTCTGCCCATGTAGCTCAAACTCTTCTCTTAACGGAGAATTCTAACTCTTGCTCTTCATCATCCTCCCGTTCAACCCAACTACCAACTGGATGAGGCTCCATCTTGAGAGCTAAATCATGCTCCTTCTCATCCAAAACATCTCTAATCCCTGCCTTGCTCCTCAAGGATGTGCATGCATCCTCCTCTAATGTGTAGAGGATCTCAATCTTGACATAAAATCTATTTATTTTAGATGAAGCAAGATGCTTGAGGTAGGCCTTGCCATCTTTGAAGACTAACTCGTACCTTTTGTCTTCAATCCTCAATTAGTTCATCAAATCAAGTTTCCTAGCTTCATTGCTATTTACAAATAGATAATTGAGGGTCTTCCACATAGCAAAGGGAGTCTCTTTGCCATGTAATTTTGAGACTATGTGGTCTCTCACACACTCCAAGATGATCCTCCTAGCTCTAGCTACATCTTTCTTCCACCAAGCAAGGTTCTGGACATCAACTGATCCTGGTTTTGCAATGTCTGTGTTGACATATTCTAGAAATCAATTGTCATCCAGTACTAAATCCATGTGATCCTTACATGCAATGAAATTAGAGGTGCCTTCCAACACATACTCTAGTCTTAGATTGTTGAAGGTCATGTTCCCAAATTTGTAGAGATCCTGCTACATGAAATGAAAAATTCGATCCTCCTGAGAAAAAATTTGAAATTCCTTCTCTAATGTGACTCGTACTCTAATACCATGTATAAATTATGGTGTATATTTGCAATTTCTCATGAAGTTTTAATCATAATCAAAAGACACAAACCTCCTCTATGGCTCTGCAGAAATTACTTCACAATATAGAACAAAAATTTGAGAAATGTGATAAGAAATCACACATGAAAATAGTATTTTTCTCGGGGAAATAAAACTGCTAAAAACCCCAATGCTTGCTTGCACTATTCTAATGAATATAAATGTATTACAATTTCTTTACCCAACTGAGCACGACATGCAAGTGAATAACCTATCTCTCTACTCACTGAGAAGATCTGACCTAGATTTAGTCAATTTCGCCCTTGCTTGAGCCCTTATTTCCTTGCGCAATTCCTAAGAAAATAGACCCCTATTACTTATGAATTTCCTCCAAGATGCTTGTGAAATTCCTTAGGGTTGATCACTTGACCAATACAATAAACCATACACTCGATCTAGTGTATAATAATCTTACACTACGTTGGAATATCCACCATAGCTTTGGGAACTCAAATTATTTGCATACACGAGATAATTTAGTTGCATACATCAGTTAACTAGAACATCAACGAGTTAGAGTGTTGTTCCACTACTCAACTAACCATGCAATAGTTCTATTGACTGTTGGAACTAGGTTAACTGAGTACAACTGAAACTAACTAAACTAAAATGCTATAAATTAGCAATCACACATGCTTAACTGAACTCTATCTTCTTTAACTTGAATTTACTAAGTAAATTGAGTGATAAGAGCCATGTCACATAAGTTAACTGCATCCAAGTTTTCTATTGATTTTGAAATTCATTTTTTTTCAATTTAATCAAGGCAAAATCAAATTGAGAATTTCTTGCTACATTTTTCAACACAGTTTTCTGTTGATGAGGCCATGGTTCACTGATTCCCTCTTCTTTCTCAATGGGTGAGCATCGGTGGTGTCTTCTATCATGCCCCATTTATGTTTGAAATAAAGGTCCATTCTCATAAGTCTTCTAGACCATTTAAAATGAATTTGAGCTACATTAAAGAGATAAGCTTTTTGAGCTAATCAAGACCAGTTGAGTCCTCCACCTCAAAATTTGAGTCTAATTTGAAACATATTAAACTTTTGATGAAAGATTGGGATACATCTATCTAGAAGGAGGAGGAGGAAAACATGGTGACTATTGAACATCAAACTGTGACTTTTTCTGACATAGTTGGTGCTGGTTTTTGTAATCATGAGTCTAGGGGGCATTTATGTAGTCTAGAATCAAGAAGGAAAAATATTCATGCAAATAAGGAAGCTACATGGCACCTTAAAAGTAGGGTTATCTAGATGGATTGAAAGGATGAACATACCAACCTTTTCATACCTACACAAAGGGTCAGAAATTTTCAAACACTATCTGGTAAAGAGGTCTCATCTTTTGAAGGCCTCACCTCTCTAGGCATGGCTCATTTCAAAACTACATTTAAAAAACTAGAAGGGACTACTATTTTTGAAGCCATTCATGTGGCTCAATTTTTCCAAGCTTTGTGGTGGCTAACTATAATAAGGACTTGATGGAGGAAGTGTTTAATGATGAGCTAAAAGTTGTGATTTATAGCTTTGAACAGGATAAGAATCCTAGTCTTGATGGTTGGGCTATTGATTTATTTACAACTTTATATGACACTTTGGGATCTGGTTTGTTAAGGGAAATAAATGAATCTAGGTGGGAAGGTAGGATTTTACCTACCTTGAACTCTACTTTTATCGCCTTAATCCCCAAGGTTTACAACCCTTCTTCATTTAAGGATTTTAGGCCTATATCCTTATGTAACTATGTCTACAAGGTACTCAAAGGTTATTTCTGAAAGGATAAAGCATGTTATTTCTATGTCTATTTCTTAGGAACAATTCAGGTTCTTGGAAGGGAGGAAGATTCTTGAAGCCATAAGGGTTTCCCAAAGGTGTCTACAAAGTTTAATAATTTTGAAGGAAAAAGGAGTAGTTTTAAAGATAGATCTCTCAAAGGCATATGATTGAGTAAATTAAATCTTCATTAGACTTCTCCTAACTCATGTTGGTTTCGAGGTTCCATTTATCAACAGGGTTATGAGACGTGTGATGTATGTATCATTTTTTGTTTTAATTAATGGCTCTACCACATATTTTTTCTTCGCTCAACGTGGTTTAAGACAAAGGTGTCCTTTTTCAATGCTTCTGTTTTTACTCGTTGTTGAAGGCCCTAGCCATATGTTGGAGGATTCAAAGAGGACATGTGAGTTTAAACGAGTGGTTATAACACATGCCCTATCAATTACACATTTACCTTTTATCGATGATATCCTAATATTCTGTAAGGGTGTGGACAAAGATATCCAAAAACTAGAAAACTTTCTTATGTTTGAGAAGGCTACGACTATGGTTATTAATGAAAGAAAATCTTCCATCCCCATTTTCAAATTGGATGATCATGAGATTCAATATATAATTTATATGTTCCCTTTCGAGGTATTTGAGCTAGAATTTTGTTTAAAGTATTTCGGCTTTCATCTAAAGAAAAACTACTATAAAAAGGATGATTGGAATTGGCTAATTACTGAACTAGAGAAAATAATAAAATGTTGGAGCTTTCGATGGATTTCTAGATCTAGAAGATTGGTCTTAGTCAAATCTATTCTTGAAGCTATTACATTATACTAGATTTCTTTTTGACGGATTCCTAAGGGTGTGCTGGAACAAGATTGGAGGATATGTTTTAAGTTCTTATGGGAAGGCTCATAGGATCAATTCGTTCATCCTCGAGTCAAATGGTCCTGCCTTGTTGTGACAAAATTCTTGGCCAATTGGGGTTTAAAAAATATCTTCATGGTTTTCAAGGATGTGACTGCAGAGTGAATTTGGCACCTATTATCTACCACTAGCCTTTGAACATAGGTTATATATCTCATAAATACATTTCTCCATTTTCTTTGGATAAGTGGATGCATCTTCATAATAAATGGAGAAAAAATATATCAGTGGTTTGACAGGAAATTTTGAACTCTTTTAAATTGATCTCCTTTGGTATGGATTTCAAGGTAGGTAATGGGGCTAAGATTAGGCTAGGTATAGACCCATGGCTTGGGTGCAGGAATATCCATCGTTTGTCCCACGACTTTGTTGATAAACTCATGGATCAAGGTTTCTATAGAATTTCACATATCAATGATCCTACTCAGACTTCTCTTTGTCATCAAGGTTGGTTGTCTACTAAAAATGTAAATCTTCATGGGGCCTTTCAAGAGAAATGGGTCTTGTTCTTAAATGCATACACTCATCCCATATTAGACCATCTAACTCTGCGGATGAGTTGGTTTGGTCAACTGCACTAGATGGAGTATACATTCCAAATCTTGGATATATAGTTAAATATATTGGCTCAAAATGTGGACCTTCTTTGGTGGTGGCGTGTTCTTTGGAAATCAAATTATTCCTCTAATTCTTAGCTTCTTGCATGGTGTATCATTGAAGGGAAAGTCCCTACCTAGGATATTATGTAGCTCAGACGTAAATTGGTCCTGGTTGGTGGACACTCTATAAAGTTTGTGAAGAATCCATTGATCATGTCTGTGTTCAATGCTCCTTTACAAATCAAGTTTGGTTGGCTTGTAGGGATGTCTTGGACTTGCATGCAATTGGGAGGAGGCATATTTTGTGGAGATTTGGAAAACATGGGTTGAAAACAGGGCTACTAATCCTTTTCAAGCTCTCCCTCTCATTCTTAGTTGAGGTATGGTTAGCTCATAACAAGGTGATATTTCAGGACAAATTATCATTACTAGTTAAGGTTGTTGCAAATGGTCTTATATCTTTTCCCACTATCAATAGTCAAGGGATCCAACTAGGTTTAGGACAATCTTGATTGAAACCCTAAATGTAAATTATCCATGGGGACATTTCAATGGGGCATCACAGCAGGAGGATTCTTTGAGTATGGGGGGGGGGATTTCCTACATCTCTTGGATCAACATTCCTTTAATGTTAAGATGGGTTTGGGGTAGGGTTCAATCAATTGGGCATACTTATTAGCTTACATATCTCTTATTTCTTTTTCTCAAGAAAAAGGATGTGAAAAACTTTAGATTTTTGGGGATTCATTGCTGGTTGTGAATTGGGTCAATGAGACTCAACTGTTTTGTGTTTATATTTTATCGCATTCTAGAGGATATTCTGCAACTAAAATCTGTTTATATTTCTTTCTCATGCATTCATGCTTTCAAGGAGCGGAATGTGATTGGTGACAAACTTTCTAAAGAAGGCCTAAACATGGATCAGGGGCTTTGGTAGGTGACTAAATTGATTGGGGCTGAACATTTCTAGTTTTTCCATCATGCTTCCATGGACAAACTTCATGCAGATTCACAAAACTAATCTTCATATATTAGTCCTTTCCTTATGTATATTTTAGTTTTTAGTTTTTGGACTCTTATGTATATATCTTAGCATAGCATAATCAGATTTAGATCTTTACATTTTGTCTATTTAAAACGTGTGGTGTAACTCTGCATGATGCCTGTATCTGTTTTTTGGACTAGGATACAACATACTGTTTCGTCTCCTGTGGACAAGGGTTGTAAAAGAAATTATTGTTTTTATTTTTTTTTGACACTTTTTCCACTATAGGATCTAGGAAGATCCTAGTGAATGCATACTTATATGTGTATATGTTAAATGTATTTTCTCCTTATATGAATGCAAATATGTTTTTTTTTTTTTCCAAGGAAAAAAAAAGAGAAATTCAAACATTAAAAAATAAAAAAGAAAAAGAAAAAGAAAAAACAAGAAACAAATTAAAAAAAAATTAAATAAATATTTTAATGAAAAAAACATAATTTAAAAAAAATAAAGATTTAACAAAAAAAATAATAATAATAAAAACAAATTAAATAATTAAATAAACAAATTAAAAAGATTAAAAATGAATAAACATAAATATAAAAATGAATAAAAAAAAATTGAAAATTGAATCTCTCTCTCTCTCTCTCTCTATATATATATATATATATATATATATATATATATATATATATATATATATATATATATATATATATATATAGAGAGAGAGAGAGAGAGAGAGAGAGATAAAAAAAAAATACTAAACACATGGATTTGTTCACTGAGGGTAGGCTCAATTTCGAGAATCGACCCCACTCGGTCAGTGCCAAATGGTTGTTGGTAGGGCAACTAAAGCAAATATTCACCCTGCTAGTGGCCCTTTAGCACCAACTAGGTGGGGGTCGATTCCCAAATTTATTTTTACAATTTTTTTAGTATTCCTTTAAAAAAAAAAAAATTATTAATTTATAATTTTTTTAATTTTATTATTATTATTATTATTATTATTATTATTAAATTTTATTATGTTTCTTTTATTATTTATTATTTTTTAAATTTGGTTTAATAATTTTATTTTATTTTTTAAATAATTTTTTCAATTTTTTTTTTGTTTTTCCACCCTTTTGTTTTTTAAAATTAGTTTCTTTGTTTTTTTCCTATTTTGTTTCTATTTCAATTTTTTATTTTTTTTTCTAACAACATTTTATTTTTATGTATTTTTTCCTATTTTTTTGTTTATTCTTTTTTTTTTTCTAATTTTTCTAATTTTTTTTTCTAGTTTTTTATTTCCATCCATTTTTTTAGTAGTTTTTTATTAAAAAAATGGTCAAACATAAAAAACAATTAATGGCTGAATAAAATTGCATCTTGAGAGACAAGATTAAAGAATTAAAAGAAAAACTAGATAATAATTCAACCCTAAGTAGCACAACGAATAAAATAGATATCAAACCCATAAAAGAGGAAATGAAAAAATTAATTGAATTGGATCATGAGTGCCACAAAAGAGCCCTGAACTTTACAATTGTTGGTATAAAATAGATAAACAAAGATGACACATTAGAAATAGTAAAAGAACAATTGAAAACTAACTCACAAATTGAAATAAATAATCTAACAAAAGAAAAGAGGGTGGGAAGATTCTTGAACATAAACATAGACTAATATGTGTTAAGGTAAGAGGAAATGACCATAAATTATATATACTTAGTAAATTTGCAAGTCTGAATGGGTCAAGAATATTTATAAATGAATATCTTATTCCAAAAGATCAAGTTGAACTAAGGAAAGAAATCCAAAATGTAAAATAAGGAAAATGCGCAATCATTAGAAATACAAAAGCTATTATTAGAGGTAGAGTCCAAAATAAAAGTGATAAATAAGAATTAGAAACACTCTAGATCCTCTTAAGGAACTGCTGTGGTTTTCGATGGTATAAAGGTCCTATGTTAAGTTGGATCCTGAGTGATATTGATCTTATTCTTTTAGTTGAAACATGGGAGCATTACAAATCTAGGGTTCCCCAGATAGATGGATCCATTCTTTGGTCTACCTGGAATAGGAAATCCTCTCGTAGAGCCTTTAGTGGTATATCCTGATATATAAAAAGTACTATTTCTTCCCACGTTTCACTTCATAAGATTGACCCCCTCAATCAATACATTTCGATTGATTTTTTTAACTCTAACACCAATAATTTTTTTCTCACAATTTGTTATTTTTCTCCCATCAACTCTTCCTCTTATAGGAAAAACAACTTGCACAATAACTATCCATTCATTGCCTTAGAAAAAGACATTCACACTCTAAGGAAGGTGTCATACTTTCACTTTGGGACTTCAATGCTAGAACCGCTACTAACCAAGCTACTCTATTAATTAATAACATTATCCCTACCCCCCTATGGCTTGATGAAGATTATGACTTAGCCAACAAATTCAAAATAAATTATTAAGAACTAACCCATAACCTATTTGGTACCAAGCTGATCAACTTTTGCAATTCCCAATAACCAATTATATGTAACGAGATTAATAAGTGGACTACATATGGTCAAATGACTTGTATTCATGGCCTTGGTAGTAGTATTATTGACTATGTGATATCTGATACCCAAGTTCTCAACCATATTGTTAATTTTGACCTCCTTGATGACCATAAGCCTGATTCTCACCACAAGCCTCTATCCTTAACACTAAAGCTAGATATACACACCTGCCAGATGCAAGAGAATGGTGAGAGACAAAGTCATACTTGCTTTGACAAAAGTAAAATGAATATATTATTAAAAGATTTAATAAGGAATTTAGATATCTTAACATTTAATGGTAACATTGATCACATCTACCACAATTTTACTACAACCCTCTCCACCACTATTAACAAATTCTCTACTGAGGTATTGTATAAAAAGAACAATAGAACTTCCAACCCTTGGTATGATAAGGATTGTAATCATTCCAGGAAAGTAATTAGATATTCTCTTAACGAAACTGTTAAGATTCAAAAAATAAGTTAGTACAAAGCTCTTATCAACAGGAAGAAATGATATTAAAAAAATAAGAGGAAAGAGAACCTCATTCACCTCTCTAAAGTTGAGCCTAGAAAGTTCTGGAGGAATATTCTTATCCATAAAATGAAAGAAGATAATTTGATCCCATTAAAGGAATGAGATATCTATCTTGGGAATCTTTATGAATCCCTAGACACCATGGGAAACTGTATCGTAAACACCCCTATAGAATAATATATCTTTCTTTGGAAGACATGGAGTTTGGGATTAAAAATCTTGCTAATGGGAAGCTAAGGACATTGAAGGTTACCATGCTGAAATTTTCAAAATGGGAAGGTATATCCTCATCCCTCATATTCACAAACTCAATTTTGTAGCAAAACACGAATTCCTAATCCTTGGAAACAAAGACTTAATATGCCTATTTTTAAAAGCGGGGATAAAAATGTTCCCTTTAATTATATGACTATCATGATTAGCCACATTTTAGCCAAATTGTATGGGCTCATTTTAGAAAAGAAGATTAGCATATGGCTTGAAATTCATGGTAAAAGAGCTAAAGGGAAAGTTAGTTTTAGGATTCAACTATCAATCACCTTATTATTTTGAGGACCATTTCTGAGGAATGTCACAATAGTAAAATTGACCTCCTCTATTGTTTTGTTGACTTTAGAAAAGATTTCAACATTATTCATTGAGAGAAGTTATGACAAGGGCTTGATGAGATAATTGTTCCTCTCGAGCTGAGGGTTGTTGTAACTAGGTTATATGAGAATGTTATTGCCAATATTAAGATGATAGAGGGTTGGTTTAAGGATATTAAATGCAATATTAGAGTTAAGCAAGGTTTTCCCCTATCCCCTACCCTTTTTGGCACTTACATTGATAAGATAAAAGAGTGTTTAGAAGTTGCAGGATGGGATGGACCCAAAATCACTGGTATAGTCATTACTCTTCTCCTTTATGGAGACGATTCATTCTTCTTACTAGAAGCCTTGATGATCTAAATAAGTAGCATATAAGCCTCCATGATTAGTTCTCCAAGATGGGTATGACTGTTAATACTGACAAGACTAAAGTCATCGTAATTAAATCCAAAAGGATCAACTATGATAATTTCATTTATGATAGAAATCACTTGGATAATGTTTCCTCATACAAATATTTAGGTATTGACATCCACCATCAAATCAATTGGAACTATACAATTGAGAAAAGGATTATAAGAGGATGAAAAACTTACTATGATCTTGAAAACAATTGCAAGTAAATTTATCTTTGGGTTTGGAGTAAAAAGAAGTTCCTCTTCGAGATTCTTGTCACCCCTATTATTTTATATGGATGTGGGTTTGGGGTTGTAGTATATCTAGAGAATCGTGGAGAAATATTGAGATGATACAAAAAAAATTTATAACGTACAACCTAAATATTAAGGGAGATACTCCCTACACTATTCTCTTGATTGAAGCTAACCTCTCCCCCAATGAAATAATGACTATGTTTAGGTATCTGTTGTACAAGAAGAAGTTGTAAAACATGGAAGCCAAGAGGCTCCCCAATATTTCTTCTAACTCGAGTTAAAACCCCCACCCCCAGATAAAGCGAGTATGGTATAAGGATTCCCAGTCCTGGCTCGACCATATTGGAGAATAATGATAATATTAAAACACTATTATTTCCAAATTCAAGGATGAGCTGTGGAATGATAAGGAGTTAGAGTGGAAAATGAAGATAAGATATTATAAGGAGGTGAACAACCCCACTCTTTCTAACAAGAATTATATTTTTGCCTTAACCAATGCTAATAAAAAAATGAACATTACAAATATTATAACTAATTCTCATGAGCTTCAAAGTGAAATTGGACATTGGTCTATTCCCAAAACACCTTGGGGTATAAGAATATGACCCCTTTGCCATACTAAGAGAGTTGAAGATGAAAAACACTTTCTCTTGGATTGTTCAGCCCTTACTCACAACTGTTCTCCTTTTCAAAACATTTGCCACACTACCAAATTTCTTGACTTGTTAAGTCAATAAAACTACAACAATCTCATAACGCTTCTCTCTCTTCTTTTTGATCATAGAAATAAACTATTAAAGAGCCTCAGTTAATCACTTTATTTCTTTAAGTCTGATATACCATATTTGTCTTTGTGAATATTAACCATCATCGTCATTTTCATTGGTTATAATGTTTCGATATTTTTTTAATTATTTTTTTTTTCAAATTTTTGTTTTAAATGTTTTTGATTATTTTTTGGATTTGTTTTTTAATTTTCTTTTTTCTTTTTTTTGGATAAATTTTTTATTTTATTTTTTAAGAATTTATTATATATATATATATATATATATATATATATATATATATATATATATATATATATATATATATATATATATATATATATATATATATTATTATATTTACTTAAAATTTTATGCGAGTCCTTATTTTTGGGAAAAAACATCAAATATTATCATCTTTGGATATAAAATTCATAAAAATTTCATAAAATTTGTTATTTTTTCAACTTTTTCCATTCATTTTTTTCATAAAAATCCTTTATTTGACATGTTATTTTTACCAAAAAGGTCCCCAAATGTGTATTTTTTAAATTATATCTATATGCAAAATGTGTAATTTTTTGTCAAGTGTTTTTTAATGACAATTATTTTATGTGTATTGAAGTATTAATTAATGATTTAAATAATATATAAAAAATCCTAACTTAAAAATATTAATTTTATTATTATTTTTTAACTTTGCAAAAAAATTGAAAGTTTCATTGCAAAAAAAAAATTGCAAAGAAAAACAAAAAACGAGAACTTGAAAACACTTAAAAAACAAACATTTCAAGAAGAAATGAAGAAGAAGAAGAAGAAGATAACTTGAAAAATGGTTTAGTAACCAACATTTAAAAAAATGTGAATGCTTAAGATGTAAGAGAATTTAAAGTGTGAAAAATATGTCCCCCAAAGAAAGGGTCGATGTCACATCAACACTTTTCAAAATCAACATGAAAACACACAAAATTTAAAAAAAATGTCCATACTTAATGCATAAGAAAATTTAAAGTGTCAGAAATATGCACCTAAAAAAATGATGATGCTGCATTAACACTTTTGAAAATTGGCATGAAAATCACCAATATTTTTAAAAAATCCATATTTAATACTTACGAAAATTTAAAGTGTCAAAAATATGATTCTCCAATAAAAAGGTTGATGTTGCATCACCACTTTTCAAAATCGACATAGAAATCATGATTTGAGGTGACCTTAAAAAAAAAGAACTCAACACAATTTTCATTAAGTTGATCACTTTGTTAGTGATTGAGGTTCCCTTTTCATAAATACAATCTTGATTTGATAAGAGGGATACATGAAAATTCCAATATTGGTTTCAAATGGATCATATGCACTTTTTTTTACTTGTTGGCTAGAAGTTTCCCCAACAAGAAATGCCATTAGTGCTCTGCTAATAAATTTGATCGAAAATAATATTATCACAAGGTCTAGAGTCCTACAAAAGCCACCATAAACAATTCTCTATCCTTTACATCATCTGAAGTTATTGCCTTATATACATTATGCCATTGTTCTTTCTTCTTCATGAGAGAATTACTCACATGAAAATGGTTTTGTTGAATCCAATAATATTGAGAATAAGAAAGAAAACATTGTGATGTAATAAAAAACTATTAGGATGATATATTGAATATGCACTTTTAGATGACAAACTTACAAAGAAAAACATTACTAGAAAATTTCCATTGGATCTTATATATGGGGTAGATATTTGTCTCCTAGTCAATCTCAAACTTGTAGCATATAAATCGTTGCAAGATTTCTAAAGTAAGCTAGATGCAATGGAAGCTAGATAAACTAGATCATCAAACTAGGTGAGGAAAGGAGAAAATATTTAGATAAATGTGTTGCTTACCAAGACAAGGTTAAGCATGTAATTTATAAAAGAGTCGGTACGAGAAATTTTAAGGAAGGAAATGTTGTTCTTATGTGGGATGGAAGGTCTAGTAAACTCAAAGATTATGGAAAAATTGATCATTTATGGCTAGGCATGCTTTAAAGTGATGCTATAATAAGAAAAAAATATCTTGTAGTTGAGCAATCTGGATGGAGATAAGTTGAAGTTGCTTGTCAATCGACAACCCATAATTATTTATTTATTCATTTCCTCCAAATAAAAGTACATTTGTTCCTATTAGGATATGATATATAGGTTTCATAATAAGTTCACTCAATCCTTTGATTGAAAAATAGGTTTTCTCCTTTATATTGATGTTTCAGTCACTTGAATTTTCTTGTTATAAGATTGGTAATAGATGTTTAACAAGATGATCAACCCATCGAGATGTGCCATGGTATGTTGACCTCATTCAATTTTTATTGTTTGGTTTGTCAAAAAATGGTAGAGTTAGAGTCTAATTTATTAATTTGAGATATGAATAAAATCATCCATGTTATTTTCTAAGTATGACATATGGCTTGAAGTTGAGTCATGCTAATTTGAGTGCAACATGTGCTTTGAGTTTGTCATCTAAGATTTTGTATTCATTTTGAGTCCGATGCTAATCTTTACTTCTCATTGCAATTAATGGAGATTCTAGTGTTGCCAACATTTGACAGGGGGATATTGTCTCTATGGTGGAGTTATTATTGACACTTAGATTTGCACCTTCTACATTACAATTGTTAACTTCTAACCATTTACTTGGAGGTTAAGTTTTCATGTAACTCATTATATGGTAACAAGGTATTTAGTGTCTTCATACTTTTATGAAGTATTATGAAGAAAAATGAAGTTCATCCACACCATTAAAACCATAAAATGGTGACTTGCTGATTTTTTTAGCATGAGACCAAAATTAACAATTGTAACACATTTCCTTATGGAATTTTGTGTTGCATGAGTCATACCACGTTTTGGGTTAAGATGAGGCACTGACATGAAAAAATACCTAGGTTCAAACCCTAATGAGTGTAGAGCCCTAACATTGTTTTTGTTTGTCTTCTTGTTATTAGGGGTAAACTTATATTAGATAATAATTTAATCTATCAAATTAGGGTCAATTGAATTTGTGAGGCACTGAATGTAGTATACACAAAAAAATGAATTTATCTTATCTAAAAATCAAATGAAGGAAAATTTAATCTAACTTTCACACAATAAAAATAAAAGGAAATTCAAATTTAAATCGAAATTGAAATGTAAACTATTTATAACAAAAGTAATTAATAGTATTATTAATCTCAACTCTGTCAATGACACCTCTTATGCAAGAGCCATTAGGAACCAAACCTATGACTTTGACATTTAGCTCTATGTACCAATATTTAACTAAGAATATAGTGATTCCATAACACACTAATTTTGTAGTAAATCAAACCTACGGGAAATAAAATAAACAATATAGAAAGTAAATAATAACCAGGCAAGTACAAAGAAAAATAAAAGTATTCTACAATTATATATATTGGCATAGAACCATATTTTGAGGCAACTCTTTTGTATATGACCATCTAGATTCCTCAGAATCAAACCATTTTTGCAAAATGATTTGTCTTAAGCATAATGGCAAGACTCGGACCTGTTTTGATAGGCATTCTAGACAAAACTCATAATGACAATTACTACAGACTGTAACATTCTTAACTCTTTTAGACTCGACATGACTGGACTGACTTGTAGAAGCTTCGTGCTGATTAAGTGGTCTAAACATCTTGATCTCCTTGGTTTCTTGAGCACCCTCTCTCGTAAGCATGTCAGTAAGATAATTTTCTGCACCAGATTTGTAAACAATATCAAAATCAAAACCTTCTAACCAAAGTGCCCATCTTAGTACTCTGGTACTCCCTTGTTCTAACAATCTTTTGTTTGCCAACATCTGTTTCATATGCTTTAGATCTGTTCTGACAATAAATTTAACACTTTTCAAGAACAAGTGAAATCTCTTTATTCCTCTCTTTACTGCAAGTATTTCTTTATGAGAAGAAGGATACTTTTTCTCTGTATCATCAAAAGATCCTGAGGAATAGGCACAAACCAATTCTTTTCTTCCATGCTTTTGTACCAAAACTGCAGCCCAAGTGTGATAAGAAGCATCTGTTTCAAGTATAAAAGGAAGATTAGTATCAGGAAGCTTGAGTTTTGGCAAATCATTAATCTTACTCTTAATACTAATTACTGCTGCTGTCATTTCATCTGTCCAACTGACACCTTTCTTCTTTAGTCTGTTCTGCAGTATATTTGTATCCTCTGATTGTTTAGCATAAAATTTCCTTATATAATTCAGACATCCAAGAAATCTCTGCAGGGTCTTTACATCGGCAATTATATCATGAAATTTTAATAGATGGGTTAGCACATGTGGCTGAAGTTCTACATGTCCTTTTTCTATGTGTAAACCCAGGTAATCAATCTTGACTTTTCCAATCTGAAACTTCTCTTCTGAATCTGAAAGTACTAATCCATGCTTATATACAAGTTGGTAGAATTGTTCTAAATGGATCTTGTGCATATTTACATCTCTGCTAAATACAAGCAAATCATCAATATATACAATAATGTACTCTACCCCACCAAAAATGTCTTCGATCCTTTTTTGGAATTCAGATGGAGCATTTTTCAAACCAAAGGGCATCACAGTCCATTGGTATTGGCCATGAGGAACAGTGAAGGCTGTTTTATACCTGTCAGCAGGAATAATACCAATCTGCCAAAATCCACTTTTAAGATCAAACTTGCTAAACACATTAGCATTAGCAATCTTAGCAAGTAACAATTCTTTGTTAGGTAGAGGATATCGAATAGGAAGAAGAGCATCATTCAAAGCCTTATAATTAATCACAAGCCTTTTCTTGCCTCTTTTCTGCTCATTATGCTTATTGACATAAAAATCCGGGCAGGCCCAAGGGCTCTTGCAGGATTCAATAAGCTTTTGTTCTAACAATTGTTCAATTTCTGCTTTGCATAATTCTTGCTCTTTTGGACTCATATGATTTGCACTAGCTTTTTGTGGCCTAGGAATATACCCTTCTCGGTAAGGTAGTGCAACAAAATACTTTTCTCTTGCCCAAAAGGCATCTGGCCTACTGGAAGTACAATCTGCACGAAGTTTATCAGAAATTTGTTGCAAAGTTTTGGGACCATGTAACTCTGCATTTTTTACGATCTTATTAATCTTGGTTAGATCTTGCAGACTATACTAGAGAGAATCCTGATCTTCAGGCTGCACATTAATTTTGTAGTCACTAGAAGCAGGGACTGTGATAGGACCAGCAGTGGTGGAGAATATAACATAATCTTGTCCAAAAGTGACTGGCAAATATTTCTTCAGAAAATCTTGTCCTAACAGAACATCAGCACCAGTATCAAAACTATACAAAGTGACAAAAACCTGGACATCATTCAAGAAAATAGGAAATTCAGGAGCTATGTGACTTATTTCCATTAAATCACCAGTGATAGCCCTGAATTGGAGTTTAGTAGGCTGCCAATAATAATGAGGAATGGCTTTATATTTGCAGCAGCTACTCATAGCACCAGAATCTATTTGAGCACCCAAAGTATACGGTTTAATGCTAGGGACTTTAATTCTTATTGGAATAACTACTCTATCTCCGATGCCCATAACATTAAAAAGTTCAACATTTTTCTTTGGGGTTATCTCTTCAATAACTGGCACATTTTTCATCAATAGGCTGGTTAATTTGGAATTACAATCATCATAATCAGAAATAAGTATTTGAAGTTTGGAAGACAACTGTATCATTTCTGACCTTGTATGATGAATTGAAGATTCCAAATCTGTGATCTTCTTTTTAAGAGCATCAATTTGATTCATACCTAGAGATACTGAAATCTGCAAAGGTCTGAACATTGAATCGAACTCTTTCTCGATGAAGTCATCATCATCTCTTTCTTCCTCTGAAAATCTTTCTTTCTTTTTGGATGGCAGTTGTTTCTCAAGATTCTCAAGTTTTTCAGTCAATCTTCTTCTTGCCGTAAACTGAACTGGATCTAACTGTGCTAGATCAGCTTTGACTGCTGCAATCTTTGCTTGTATCTCTCCTGAGGAATTCAAACTGAACATTTTAATATCAGGAATGAATGTTTCATCAGAATCAGATGATTCTGAATCAATTGTTAATTTCCTGATTTCAGGAATTTCACTATCTGAAGATTCTGAAGAAGAACTTGAAACTTCAAAATATTCTCCATCAGAGTGGGATATGAGATCCCAATCTTGTGGATCATGTATTGTAGAAAAGATATTCATTATCTTCATCTGCTTCTTATCTTTTCTTTCTCTGCAAGCGTTAGCATAATGACCTTCTTTACCACAAATAAAACACACACCTTTTTTAGAGGGTTTTGATATTTTCCTAAATACTACCCTTCGTCCTTTAAATGATCTTTTGGAAGGAAAGTTTTTTTTCTTTTTAGGAAAGTATTTATCAGCCTTGCAGGAGCAAGAGTTATCAAACTTTGCCTTTTTAGAAACCTTTCTTTCATTTTTCTTGTGACAACCAAAATTATAGGTTTCTTTGAAATTATTGCAAAGCTTTGTGCTAAAGTGCATCTGTTTTGAAAAATTCTTTTTGGCTTTGATTTCTGCACATTCTTTCTGCAATATTGTGACAATCAATTGGTGAATAGCTGCAAATGATTGTCCTTCCAAATTTACTTTATGATCTGCTATGTACTGGTTAATTAGGTCAGGAATTTTACCAGGCATAGACTGGATGTAATATCTTAGATAGGCAACATTATGTGGATCACTAGCCTGATACAGAAGTTTTTTCATAACACAAAAATACTCTTGCAAGTAATCAATGTCGCATAACTTCTGGGAGAGAAATAGCTGTGAATGATGGGCTGAATCTTCAGGGACTAATCCAACAAATTCATGTTTTAAAGCTTCAAACAGTGCTCTTAATGGATCAGTACTATGTTCAACTATTTGATCTTTCTCTTCCTCTGCAAGCCTTTCCCACCATTGCTTTAGTATGCCAGTAAAAGACCATACAATCTGAGTAACTACATCAGACCATGATACTTTGGCTTCAGCTTTCCTCTGTAATGCCCAAGCATGGACATTATGCAAAACAACAATTACTTCATTATAATCAAGGCAATCAATATTTACTAACAATGAATTTCCATATCCTCTGGAAGCAGGATTGTCTAGCCTTATAGGTATAGATTGCAGATTTTCAGTATATCTGCTGAACGGGCTGGATGATGATGCTTCATGTGCATTGGTATCACCGGCACCTCTTTTCCCTTTATTGGAATGGAAAAATGAATCACTTCTGTCTCTTTTAGAACTTGATTCACCTTGTGTTTGCTCACCAGTTACTCCTGACATGGCCATTATTGAAGGAGCAGATGGTTGGCCATTTTGTTTCATCAAAGAACTAAGGCTGACATAGTTCTTTGGTAATCTTATACTTTCAACAGAAGGAAGATCAGCTAGTCTATTCTTCATCAACTCTGTCTTTTCTCTAGCTAGATTGATTCCTTTCTTGATCTTCTCAAGTCTGGCTCTATCTATATTCTCTATCCCTTTAAAAAAGATTTGCTTTGATTCATCAGAATTGGAGGAGAATTTCAGCTTTGAACTTAAGACATCTACTTCTCTATAATGAGGTGGAGAAGCAGGAGTGGGGAGTGCATTTGTAAGATGTTCCAAAGACTTGGAGATGATGCCCATGTTTGACTGAATATTATTTAACTTTTGTGTGTGTGCATCTTGGATTCCCAATGTCTCAATATAACCAGTATGCATCTTTTTGATGTGCTCTTTAATTTCTAAAACATCTCGGGCTATATCATCAATATTCTGAAGCATACAAACTATTTGGTAGTTTGTATAATTATGTAGCTTTTCATTTTCATTCTGATCTAGATCAGAAGTTGCTCTCATAGATAACCATTGGAAATCTGCTTTCTTCGTTCCATTGCTAAATGTCCTTCTAGAATTTCCAGATTCTAAATATCTTTCTGGTATTTTTGCAGTAACTTCCGACTGAGCTCTAGGAAGTGAGAAACTTTTGATATCAGGTATAAAGACTTCAAAGCTAGGGGATTCATCAGTCTAGAATGTAGAGGATGAAGATGGAACACAGAACTGGCAATCATCTGGTTTATGAGAGGTGGATTTTCTATGATCCTCTCTTGGAGCAGAATGTCTTAATGATAAACTTCTGGGAACAGGAGGTATATGTGGATTCCTACCACCCAAAATTGTAGATCTAGGGAAGGATGACATAGATCTAGTAAGTGAAGGAGTGGTAAATTTAAGACCGGAGGATCCGTCAGGATGATGGACGAGAGACAATTTCGGAGGAACTTTAGATGTTTGCAGTCGAGGATATTTCTGTGAAAGTGGAATATAAGTACTATTCCATTCATCTGGAAGAGTACATTCTGCAAAACCAATCTGTAGGGGAGCAGTATTACCAGGGCCAACAATAACACCTTCTTTTAAAGCTCTACCAGCTAACTTTGGATTCAGAGGAGGCATGGAGGTGGAGACATATCTCAGGCATATAGAAGCATGGAGCTGAGCAATCTGTGACTGTGGGGCAACGTTAAAACCATAAAACTGAATATAAGCATTCAAGAATTCATTGATATAAGGGTCTGTCAATGAAACTTGATACCTAGGAATAACTGATGACCAAATAGGGCCATTATTGAGGGGAATTTGGAATCCTCCCAATAAAGCGTCATCGAAGTTATTCATTCTTGTATCAAGGACACATGTCAAGCATGAAGTATTTAGACTAGGACGGACTAGAGGATTAATTCCAAATTGTATGATACCGATATGGATATATCTATAACCATTTTCTAAACCCTATTTGATATCTTCTGGCTGTATTAGTGGGATTTGGTATACAGACTGGCCAGTGGAAATAGGAATATTCACAGATGTAAATCTAAATAATTGAGCAGCTCGAAACTGGAAAACAGGCATTTTATAAAGCTTATCAATATCAATCTCTGGCAATGTCCAGTTAGGCTGTGGTTCAAATTCTTGTACTAATACTTTTTCATCATAGAGAACATCTTCATCTCTGGTTTTATTTAAAAACTTATTCATAAAAGACCATCGATTCTTATGAGCTATCTTTCTGTCTTCGGGCTTCTGAAGAGAAAACTCATTCATATAACCAGCCATTGAAAGAAAGTATGAGTAAGCACCTGAACAGAGGAGAATCAAAGCTTTTGTGCACCAGGAAAGCAAACACGGCAGTCCTTCGCCTTCACAGCTCTCTACCAGCGCCTTATCGCAAACTTAGACTCGTGGACAGTAGCTCAGACAAATACTACTTAATGGAAGAACCAGACAATTTAAAACAGCTCTTGGACAAAGAACCAGATGGCTCTGATACCATAAATACAAAGATGCGAAAGATATATTAGCTTCTCAGATAATTACAGAATCCAGATATGAGACTAGCGCTCCGTGATGCAAGCAGATCGAGAAAACTTCTCGCAGATGCAGAGCAGGGAGATCTCGTCTCGTCTAAAACTCAAAGAACTCAAACTCACAATACAGACTATAGAGTTAAACTCCGTGATGCAAGCAGATCGAGAAAACTTCTCGCAGATGCAGAGCAGGGAGACTTCACTCAGACTTTAACAATACTCAGACTCTCTCAAACTCTCAAGACTCTAATGCCCCTAATGAGCTTACAATGCTAGTATTTATAATATCCTAGCAGGTCATCCGGTGAAAGGTTTTACCGGGAACTTGAAACCAAAAGAATCAAACTTTCGCTAGAACATCATGCAAGATGTCTATCACGAAAGAACTTTGTACAGAAGTAATGAATAGTTCTAAAGATTCGGGCAAGTGGGGACAACCACTTGTTATCTCGTCCCTTGGAGGCTAGGCCATATGGGGACCGAATCATGACATCTCTGAAGTGAAAAGATGGCCGGAATCTAGGACATCGGCTCTTATACAAAAGTGATTACACAGTGGAGATTTTATTTGGACTAAATCCCACGGAAACCATAGTACAACAGGATAAAGTAATTACACAGTGGAGATTTTATTCGGACTAAATCCCACGGAAACCAAAGAGAAGTATATGTACAAATAAAGTAGGATATGAAAGGATTTCATTTGATTGATCCTTTCAATCAGTCGCTGTTAGCCCTCTCTTAATAATCATGTGCATGAGTATCTGGAACAGCTGGATTATTATGGCCAAGTCTGATTTGGTCTTGTTCTATCAATTCCTCAATTAGTTCTTCATTGTTTGGAGCCAGCACTTCGTATGGGATAGATTCATCTAGCCAATATGGTGCTGCATCTCTGGTACAACAAAAGAATGGGAATGTGAACATGAATGTTGGCCTGTCATGTGGGTCCACTGATATCAATCCTCTGAATCTGACAGAAAGCTTAAAGGACTCATCTTCTTCATTAGGAATGACAATTGTGTGTTTGTGGATGAATTCGAATTCTAAGACGTAATCATTCTGGACAGCTACATGCATTTCCCAATGGAAGATTCTCACAAACTCAGCAAAAGTCCTATCAAAAATGCTTTTAGCTCTAGGCAAATATCTAAACATGAATAGCTTAAACCATGGGCTCCACCAATTGTTAGAGGGATCTATAGCGCTAGCATAAAATATGACCTTAACCGAACCATGTATCCTAGCTCTTTGGTGAATAGAAAAGTAGTCTGACCATGTCTAGTCAGTATTTTGAATACACCCAAAATAAACAAGATCTCGTTCCCTAGACAATGCATAATAAACACGCCATGGCCTGATCCTATATGGCAACTCTTTTGTATATGTATATATATATATATATATATATATATATATATATCTAAGATAAATAGTCACATGCTAAATCCAAGAATGGAAAGATAGGGCCCACTTTAGTTCACTAATACAGTTTCAAATACAACAAACAAAAAATTGATGTGATCTCTCATTGGATCATGCAAACCAAACATAGTAATGATCAAATGAATTGGCACTAGTTTCACTGACTAAAGCATCAAATAATCTTTGTTTGTCAAGGGTGAGTTTAGTGTTGAATCTGCTTTCACATCATTGTTTCAATGGTATCTAAATTTATTATGCCATAATTGGATTGGTTGGGATGATTCGCTATTTCATTAGATAAATTTTGAGGTGAAAAATGACCTTCAAAACAAAAATGTACAACAACAATCAACTTTATAAGAACCAATAGGCTTCAATATGATGATGTCAACCATGGGAGATGTTTCACCATTTTTGGAGTAAAAAGGTGAAAAGATAGAAAAATAAAAAATCTACTTTTTCAACTCGTATTTTCAATTTATCTCCCTACAATTTTACTCAAATCTCGAGTGGGAGCACTCATTGGATGAAAAATTTATTTTTTCATCCAAGGAGTGCCCATGTTTCATACTTTATATGTACCTTACTACAAAAAAATGTGAAATACACGAAAAAACATTTTTCATGTATTTCACATTGTTTGTGTAGTAGGGTCCATCAAAAGTATGCAAGATGGGTACTCCTTGGATGAAAAATTAAATTCCACATCCAATGAGTACTCCCACTTGAAATTTGAAATTATAGGGAGATAAGTTGAAAATACAAGATGAAAGGCTTTTCCTTTTTCCCTCCAAAACTTGATGAGGTAATATAATATTATTTTATTATTTCCACTACTCTTTTATAATATTCCTTAGGATGCCCATTTTAGACCTTAAAATTTCTCTAATGTGGTAATTAACCACGATCAAGTGGAAAACAAGAAGTATCCTATGGAGGAGCACATTAATGTTGAACCCTAAAAGATGTCGATCAAAACCACTGCGAGCTATCTTGGAATGTACTTGGCAAACAGTCCTTGATAATGACTTGAAGGCATTGTCGTACTTCATAGGTTGAGTCAACAATATTTATTGAAAAACATGATTTGTATATTCATATTAATAACAATGCAAGCATTTTTTTTACACATTTTAATTTTACCATGTAAAACTATTATTACCTTGAAAAAAGTGATTACATGGACATGGAAATGAATGAACTTATGATAAAAGGAGGAAACATGAGTATTAGTTATGATTAAAAAGGGAACATTTCCTTGGATAAAAGGTGTCAAAATAATGGTTTATCAATCCTTTTGTGTTTATGTGTTCTTCTGAGGGAAGTTTCTTAACTTCTCAAAGTTGGTTTCCCTTCATCAACATACGGGAATAACACATATTAAATAAAAAAAATTGGTCTAAGTGGATGTAATGAGGATAACCTATCCTTTTAATCTCTTTAATTATTTCTTCATAAGTTATTTTGTATGACTTATTGGTTAATAGGACAAGCTTAATATTTTTCCATAAAAGAGTTTGTAGGTTCATATCCCACCCACATACCTATGCACTCATGAAGATTCATAAGTGTTGAAAGTGTGGATTAGTGCTCTTTTCTCTCTCCTTAGTGGGTGGTTTGAGTAGGTAAACCACATGGGTTCTCAATGGTGTGTTGGAATATGTAAATGTAGTAGTACAAGTGGTAATGATAATGGCGATGGCATGAACCAATTGAAAATAATGGTGTGGAGGGTCATTGTGGAGTGTTTGTCAACATGACAATTAGACTTATTCTCAATATATTTTAACGGAAAATTATCACATGTCATTACCTTGGCCTACATGTGGCATGAAGGTCAACATATGTTTGTTGGAAAGACACATGGCACCCTTAGGTCATAATATGTCAAGTGAGGAGATGATAAAGCCGAAATGGGAATATGATGTACTCATATCTAAATATGACACATGGAAATAGGGTGATGTGGTGGGCCCAAGTGGATGAATGGTCAAGAGATATTTAGCAAGGAATTGACATTTGATTTTAGTTTCTTACTTGCTTGATGCCTGTATGACCCATTGGATGAGGAAAATGATTAAATATTGAAAGGGTTTTCAATCATCTTGTCCTCTTTCCAAGTGCATCAACCTTGTTGGTCAAACCTCACGGGCCTTCCTTGCAAGGCATCCAAGAAGCATCATAGTAGAATTCCTTGATCATGCACACATAAATCTAAAGAGAAAAAGATAAATTTCAAAAAGGGTTGGATTTCCCTCTTATGTCTCCTTCATGGATCAATAGTAATGGGTTTTATGCATGGGGGATTCATATTGTTGGAGAATGTAACAAGTTTTGGTATTCATAATTTGTGCCATTATGTATTTTATGTAAAAAGCAGAAGAAAAGAAAAAGAAAAGTTATTATTATTTTTCTGGGCAAGCATGTTCTTCATGCTTTTAGGTTTTTGAGTCCAAGTCCTATTTGGACCTACTATAAAAGAAAAAGAAAAATATTTTTTAAATATGTGATTTTGGGTTAGAAACCACTTTAGGTGCCAATTCAGCCTACATGTCAAGTTGACCTTGCCCCAATGGACGTGTCTATTCACACCCCCTTTGGACTATATAAATAAAGGGCAGATGAAGCTCATTTGGACACACATAGTTGATGTACTGTGGTTTGAAATATCACATAAAGGGTAGAAAGAAGTAGAGAACAAAGTCTAAAATAGAGGATGTCTCATTGAGCTAAAGTTTTTGTAAGATCTGCCTTAGTACATCTATTCTTGTTGAATTATTAGTGATGAATATACTGGAAAGAAGGAAGGTTTGACTTGGAATCTAGAGGTGGAAGTTTCTGTCTTTATGTGTCTTAGATATCTCATTTGATTATATTCTATAAGAGGAGAATTTTATAGGTTTTCCCTTCAGAAGGGTTTTTCCCTGACTTGGAGTCTACATCTTGTGTTCTTTGTTTTTGTGATCTTTATGTTCATGTTATGGTAATTATTTGATGTAAGAATTAGAATTCAGATTAATAAATATGAAAACTAAATTCAAAAATAATTACTAAGAAAAGGAAAATATAGATAATTATGTAAGCCTCCCAATATTTGAATATGGTATTAGAGCTAAGGTATGAAGTAGGAGGCTTGAAGACCACACTCTGTTGGCAATTGATCGGAAGTCTGGTGCATCCCTAAAGCATGCATAAAAAATCCATTGAAGTATCTATGTGTTTGAGTTATATATTTCTGTGATGAGGCTCACTTACAATGGCTTCTTAATATCTGAAGTAGCATATCAATGTGGATCAATGACTCATTCTATTATCCATGTCTCATTCTTTCTGTATTGACTCTCTAAATCATGACTGCATTAACTCTTACATAGTTTGGTGTGGATTCTTGTGTATTTTGAGGTCTGTAGTTATAGTGGAAGTTACAAACAGAGTCTCATTCCATAATCAGTGGCTTGAAGAGATATGATATATACACAATGGTACAACATCAATAAGTCTCGGTGGTCTGCATTAATATAGAATGGTCAGATTTGTGGTTTACTTATAAAATTGAAAGTCCACTTTTATAATTCACTGTGGCATGATGGTTTTTCTCTATATACTTTGGCATGGATTTTTCGTGGCATGTACTTGCCCTGAATATTGACACACATTAATTTATAAATCAATGTCTTGAAATGTGACATTGCACATTGTTGTGGTTCATCAATTCACAATTTTTGATGGATCACTACCTTTGAAGTTACAATCACATAATTTTAGCTCGAGTATGTGGTTCATATAATATTTACTGAGGATTGCATTGTCTATGATGGTTCGTGACTTGATGCAACTCATATTAACATCACATCTATGATTCGTTTGACATCACTGACACAACATGATTGAATACAATGGATCGTTTGACAGAATCACACTTGTGTCAAAGACCCTTGATATAGCATGTTGATGACTTGGAGACTCAGATATTAACTTACATATTATGATATGACTCTTTGTGATATTGAGACTCAAACAAAATGTTGGAGCTTGATAACCCATATCTCTGTGATGTATATCTATAACATACTTGTACTATATATGAAAAGAGTTCGAAATATCACTATGATTGAAATTTGTAGTAGATCATTGTGGTCAGAATATATAGTAAGATGGAACATACTATTCTATGGATCATTATATTTATCTCTGAATGGCTTCAAATCATTATAGTGGTTGCACTTTGTATTATAAATATCAATGGTGATTCGGTCTTTGATGAAACAATTTGTTTGGATCATATATAAAGATCAAATATACTTGTGACTCACATTTATTAATAACTCAAGAACAGATTCGGTATAAATTACAAATGTTTTATGACATGGTTCATTTATGTTCTACACATGGAATCACTCTTATGTCCAGTTCTATGACATTGACTTGATGTATGGACAATGACTATTGTTTGACAAGTCACATATAACAAAAACTGTTATGACAACTAATAGCAGTAAGAACGTAGCCTATGTGGCAATGAAAAACAACTTATATGTGAGAAATGAGTCAGTGAGTCACGAAGACAGTGATAGTGAATTCATGTAAGGAAGATGACCTTAAAGAAGATAATAATAATCGATGGAAAAAAGATTGTGTGGATTGATTTATCCCTGTAATTAGAACTAGTTGTGAATGATCCAAGAGGATCAAGAAGTACAAGTGTGTTATTGGGAAATCTAGTGTCCACTCGAATCTGCTAGTCCCACTAAGACTGGTAGCTATCTTAGAAACAAACAAACTAAAACCACTTTCGTTTTCCTTTATGAGAAGTAGATAAGAGGGGAATGAAGGACACCAACCTCAGTCTTACGCTTGGTCCCTTGCTCGGTTCCTCGCCCTTCTGACAGATCCTTATCTCTTCTCCTTTGTCTACCCAGCTTCAAAGAGCACCTATGGAATCAAAGCAACATAATACTATCAAAGAATAGAGATCTACAATCATAAACAATATAGGACCAGATGTATATTGACCACACAAATGCATATATCATCAAACATACAAGAATGTGGAGGAAAACTTGAATAGCTTTATTAATATCAAGAATATAAAAGAGGATTACAACCAATTGTTCTGACCCAGCGCCATCCTCCAGCATGAAAGCCCTTCTTTCACCTCATGAAAGGCTTAGATCACCCAACACTATGATTTTCCAACAAGAAAACAACAACACTTCCTTATAAGATACAAAATTCCAGCCCCCAGATCTCTGGGATGAGGGATCCATATATAGATGATTGCAGGGGGGTGAGTCAGCTTTTGGGATTTTTATTAGTGTCCTCTCTCTGATAGTTCTTGATTCCACTTGGAGATTGATGATCTCTTACTCATCCCTGGGCGAATTCAGAGAGGCAAGTGTCACAGGAGAAGTTTCTAGAAGATTCCATGATCATCCACCTCACAAATTGTCTCTGCCATTTGTCCACTCTCGCCCATCGCACCCTACAAAAGGGATTTTCAGTATGCATCACACCCTTTTCACTTGACAGGAGGGATGCATCGCACCCGTAGCACTGAGCAACATGTATGGTCCAGTTTTGACTAGTTCTGAGCAGTTTCCTGTGGAGAACTTCTGGGAAATGATGTAATCAGCTGACCTTGTTCCTTTAGGGTATGAAACAATACTTTTAGGGACTTAGGAGCCCTTGGTTTATGGACATGTTTGATTGGGGTTGCAGTGCCAAAAAATTTCTATAACAGTTTCCCCCTAAAGCATGAGGTCGTTAATCTTTTGATGTCGGGTGAAATGGTTTATCATGAGGATCTGAAGTTTTTTCGAGCTCGAAGGCGACCTATAATAAGATACAATACAATACATTATCTTCATAATATTTTTCATGATATAGTTGAGGCGAGCATTCCCATGCTTAGCTTTATAAATTCATTTTCATGTACATAAGACAGACAACCGTCTGTGCGGGCGATTGATGATTCTGATAGAGTCATCATTCTTTGATTCGGATGATCATCTATGCAGCAATAATGTACATTTTATGTCTTTATTTTCCTGAATATATCGCAGCCCAGATGGATGAAACTAGATCTGGGGCCTTCAAACTCATTCAATATTCACTCAGAGTACAAGTCGATCCATGTGAAAGATGTCCTGGAGTCGAACATGGAAAGACATTGCCTGATTACCAGCCAATGATGTAAGTTGTTAACAAGCACGAGAGGAATCACCGATAATGATGATGACCCTCAAGGTACTATAGTACAATTCACATGGTGTGAATAATGGACTTGGCGTCGAACACCACGCAAAATCTTTCAGTAGAAGGCCATTGATGTAAACCTATCGCCGGAAGTGAGAAACTTGCCATTGAGGCATGCAAGCTTCAAGGTACTGAAAGGGTTGTTCCTAAGTCAACTTCTCGAATAATGAGATGATGTCGAAAAGAAGCGACCCGCCGTAGGAGGGCTTTAATGAATCCCACATCTACGACGAAGAACGGAGTAAATGATTTTGGAGGTGAAAACGATCTGATGATACAGGGTTCAGGGTGGTGGTCATGAAAGAATGGAGCGTGAATGTATTGCAGCGGATGAGACACAGGTGAATTCTCTGGGCGACTTCTCTTGAACATACCGGTGACACTGACATGGATTGGTAGCTTTAACCCAAAATATGGATGGTGTGATGGACTAATGGTGATATGACCAGTGAACGAAACAACCCAACCTGACTCGGATGTGGAGTGAAAGTGTCATGTTCAAGAGCGACTTGCTGCCAATAAAGTTTCTTCAAGTTTTCTTCCCAATTTTTCCCCAGTCATTGCTGACCAGTACCTCTTTATTTTTGTCAAGCTTGAGGAGGATAACATATGCTTGTTCTATAATTTGCCCTTCGGGAAAACCCGTCGCTATATTTTAATGAGCCTAGTGACAGTGAAACACATTCTTTTCTGTATGGACAAGTTTGTCACTATTCGGTTTTAACGAGTTTAACGACAAAGATAACTTGGTCCTTTTTAATTTTAGAGAGTCTAAAAGGGATGTAAAGGAAACTCCAATAATCCTTTTTCATCATATAATCCCTTAAGTCCGAAAAAGTATAAAATAATACGAAAGGGATGAAGTTTTGGTAATTTTAACGAGCCCAACAAGACAAGTGCTCGATATTTTTGTGTAATAATCCCTCAGGTCCAAAAAGATTAAAATATAGAGGAGGGATCGCACTTCCGGTTGCTTTAATGAGCTGGAGAGGCCAATCACTCGACTATCTTTTCATATTTTACGAGTCAGGTGAAAAGAGCTTAAAGGAGACTCGTTTTTGAGGAACGAGTGATAATTTCAGGTAACAGCTGGTTCCAGGTAAGGTTTGGAATTTTCCAGTCATGACAGTGTCACAAGGATGGCTAACAGGATCACTCTTCACAGTTGTTCCTCAAAAGGGGTAAACAATCAAATGGAGGTGAATGATCGGCTAAAACAGAGTGGAGGTGATGATGAGAACACGACCAGGGCTCAAAAGTTGATGATAATGCATTCACAATGGTTATTTACCAGAAATTAGTTCATTTTTTAATGAGCTTAAACTCTGGAGGAATGTTTGCTCATTTCTTATGTTTAAATTTTAACAAGCTTGAACTCCACATAAAAACTGCTCGTGCCAGTCGTATAATAAGGATATCTCATCTAAGATGCCAATTTTTATGGAGCTTGCACCTTTCAAAGCTTTTCCCCAGATCCTTTCTTTATGCAAGTTACGAACGACCAATCCTACGAGCTTAAAGGGTTAAGAAACTACAAACTATAAAAGTAAATGGTCACTCTTCGCTTGCATGCAAAAAGGTTTGCATGCCCCCAGGTATAGCGAAATGTTTCCAGATTACCATATGAAAGCCCCCCATCCGTGTTGCAGACAAAATGCTTCCTTGGCGATGTCTACCGAAATAGACAAAGGTGAGTGGCGCGGTTGCCTCCACTCACATAACTTTGACGAGGGAATCTTATTCCAGTCTAATCCCATTTTCCCAAATGGACGGGTGTCTCAGACTAGTCATATATCCTCCGTGGAAACCTACCTTATACCCAAGACTTTCCTGCCGAAACAAACCAGGGTGCATGCCCCCTAGGTTTCAGTCATGTCCTCCCGAATCACTCGTGCTCTTCAGGTGGACGGGTTGGAGATTGATGAGACATTCCTTGCGTGAAAAGACCATTTAGGGATGGCATTTGACTATTTTCTATGTGTGAGCCAGGGAACAAAATCTGTTCTACGAGCTTGACCACTCGGCCTTCATGCGAAAAACACATTACTCTAAAGAGTGAGGAGATAATGGCTCCCATGCAATAAATATAGTCACGCCTAAGGAGTAAATTATAATCTAGAGGTCCTTAGACTACCATTACGTTCATGTAAATGGTTTTCCTTCTCAACGTTATGGGCACATTGGGAAGGATCCTTAATGGTCGACTGGTTCCTTTGTCGAAGCCTATCATATTTCTTATCTCAGGTAGAAGCGATGGCGAACCAAGCACTTCCCAAGCAATTGAGGAAAGGATACTCACAGAAGCCCCTTCATCTATGATGGTACCGACCATGATCATTTCGTAAGCTTGTACAATGATTCAGAATGGTACATTGGCCAGTATCTGGGGTCTGCCTAGTAGATTCCAATCGAAAGAAACGACTAGGTTGCTCGGAGGTGGGACCGAATAGACGACTGGATATGACTCTAACGAACTTCCTTCCTACGGTAAAGGAATGGGTATACTGCCCCCATGTTCATCAGAGTCTGTGTTTACGAAAAGATTTGGACGGTGTCGCTCTCATTCTCTTCGGTGATTGTGTCATCTGAAGATAGACCTTCTGAAGACAAGACCGGGTCGATTGCCGCCTCAACCTTTTGACTTTCATCTGGTATGGATTCAACGAGTTTATCTTCAATGACAGATACTTCGACCGACCATAATGGCGTGTCAGTCGGATTTTCAACTAGCGATGGACTCGGCAAGAGTTTCTTGTATCCAAGAGGAAGCCATAGCGGCGAAGCTGGACAGTTATCCAAAACTCTTTTAGCTTCGTCTAGGAAGGGACAATGGTGGACAGCGTGATCGCCTTCACACAATTTACAAGGAAATTTACTTTTCCTTTTTTGTCCAAATGTTTTGTTTTCACTAGTCGATGGGGTACTTTCAACATGGTCTTCAGAGGTTGATGACATTGGGTTGTGCAAACCAGGAGACTAGTCCCTTAAGATCCGAGGGATGCAAGGAAAATCTCGATGATAGTGGTCTCCTTTGCAAATGACACATGGAGATTTAGGCTTGGATGGTGCAGTGTGTGGATTTTCACTAGACGATGCCTGGTTACCCCTTTTCACCTTTGGCTCCTTCTTCTTCTTCTCTTTCTTCTCCTTCCCCTTCTTCTCCTTCTTAGTTACTTGATTTTTGGCCTTACCAGCTTTATCAACCGAAGAGGAAGGAGGAGAGGGAGAATCAGATGAGGTAGAAGGTTGGGGGGTAACTTTAGTATGATCCAGTTGCTGACTTGATTGTTCAAGAATCACGGTGTTCTGAATGACAGAGGTAGAGAAGAGCCATATTGGAAAGCCAATCGTCAATCCTGGAAGTGACAATGTGGCCATATGAGGTGCACCAACATCTCCCCAAGAGGAGAAAGGACTAGGATTTCACCCAAGGGGAAATCCTTGGTTGGTGGACTCCATTTTCCTCAACCCAAGACCAACATGGGAATGGTGATATTATTCCGATTAAAATAAATTTTAGACGCTTTGACACAACTTGTTTTTCAATTTTTAAGAGTCGAGAAAAAAAAAAGATGACTCTAGTCGCGTTCGATTTTTAATGAGCCTGAAGTGACAAATGCTCAGATGGACCTTTTCCTTTAAGGAGTTTGAAAAGGAACGAAAGAGACTACTCTAGAAATCTAGACAGAGGGATTACTAAACCAATCGCAAAACTGTAGAATACTTTTTACAGTACGGCAGTCAATCTTCCCGAATGCTGTGTTCAGTGCATTGCGATCGATAGGGCGGCAGACACGGCTTCCTAAGGATAAAGGATATAGCATACTGTGGTATCACAATATATACTCGACGGTACGTGGGAGCACAAGTCCGTACTGGCACTTATCGTCTCAAAGAGGAGGAATCACCCAACCAACAGTGAAAGCGACAGTTACCAGGTTTTACAACGCCGTAATACATCTCTAGCCTAGACTTCTAGATATTGTGCGTTAGGTTCCAAAGCATTTTTAGGTTCATTAAATTTATTTTACAGTTGATCTTTCTTAAGAAATTTTCCTTTTAGGTTCACTGCATGATGTAGATGTACAATTCCTAAAATGCATTCTAAGATGATAAACAATCGTTTAATCTTCTTTTTGCAATGAAAATCCTAGCTACTAAAGAAAGAGAGATGATATTCTTTCAACATAGAGCAGAGAGCACACACTAGATGCATTATCCTAAATCAAACCAACAAGCAGTCTAAATGCAAATGCACATGCATGTATTTGTTTTCAGCTTTCTTAATGTGTGAATGACAAGAAGAATGCTAAGTACAAATCTAAATTATCTTTTCAAAGCGACAGTACTAGCAAATTTCTCTTCAAAAACGAAAGGAAGATAATGACGACACTTTACTATTTTGAATTGAAAACTACTTTTGACACTTGAAAAACTACTAATTCAAATCAAATACAAGAGTAACTGTATAATCGACCATCAAGAACAATATAATTCTTTTCTTTGACTGAAAACGACACTTGTGACACTTTCAAATCAAAAGACGTTTGTTCGACTATGCTACTACTTTGTAAAAGAGAACTAAAAATGGCGGAAAATACATTAAAAAATTCATAGTTCTTTGCATAATGGAGGTGGAATGATGGAAATGAAGGGGGCTTCCACAGCAGTATACTGATCACAGACAGCAAAAATCCTGAATAGAGCTGAAGAGAGTGAACACAGAAACCAAAATCTGAGAGCAGAAGAGGTCTTGTCTGATCAGCGCACCTGTAACACAGGGAAAGTGCGATGCAACGCACCTACTGCACATGGGAGGTGCGATGCATCCAGATTCCCAAGAGGAGAAGGTCTGATGGTCTAGGGACAAGACTTCAACTGGGTTCTGGGTCACAGTTTCAGCTCAGTTCAGGGATTTAGGCCGAGCAAGTGATGTACAGTAAATAGAAATCACAGGGGCTGATCTAATGAGGTTACTAGAGCCACCACTAGGGTAATTAGAAGGCTTGCAAATCGACTGTTCAGTTTATAAACAAAACCTGAAGATAGACTGAAGCAGCATTGATCTACTTTGCACTTACATAACAAATGTAGTTCGAAGGCTAGCTGGCTTGACTTCAGGCTCCGTCTGTAAGTTTATAAAACAAACAAATATAGATAAACAAACAATCTAATCGCTCCCCAGTGGAGTCACCATTTTGTTATTGGGAAATCTAGTGTCCACTCGGATCTACTAGTCTCGCTAAGATTGGTAGCTATCTTAGAAACAAACAAACTAAAACCACTTTCGCTTTCCTTAAATTATGAGAAGTGTATAAGAGGGGAATGAAGGACACCAACCTCAGTCTTGCGCTTGGTTCCTTGCTCGGTTCCTCTCCCTTTTGACAGATCCTTGCCGCTTCTCCTTTGTCTACCCGGCTTTAAAGAGCACTTGTGGAATCAAAGTAGCATAATACTATCGAAGAACAGAGATCTACAATCATAAACAATATAGGACCAGATGTATATTGACCACACAAATGCATATATCATCAAACATATAAGAATGTGGAGGAAAACTTGAATAGCTTTATTAATATCAAGAATAGAAAAGAGGATTACAACCAATTGTTCTGACCCAGCGTCATCGTCCAGCATGAAAGCCCTTCTTTCACCTCATGAAAAGCTTAGGTCACCCAACACTATGATGTTCCAACAAGAAACCAACAACACTTCCTTACATGATACAAAATTCCAGCCCCCGAATCTCTGGGATGAGTGATCCATATATAGATGATTGCAGGGGGGTGAGTCAGCTTCTAGGATTTTGATTAGTGTCCTCTCTCTGATAGTTCTTGATTCCACTTAGAGATTGATGATCTCTTACTCATCGCTAGGCGAATTCAGAGAGTCAAGTGTCACAGGAGAAGTTTCTGGAAGACTCCATGATCATCCACCTCGCAAATTGTCTCTTCCATTTGTCCACTCTCGCCCATCACACCCTATAGAAGGGCTTTTCAGTATGCATCGCACCCTTTTCACTGGACAGGTGGGATGCATCACACCCTTAGCACTGAGCAACTTGTATGGTCCAGGTTTGACCAGTTCTGAGTAGTTTCCTGTGGAGAACTTATGGGAGATGATGTAATCAGCTGACCTTGTTCCTTTAGGGTATGAAACAACACTTTTAGTGACTTAGGAGACCTTGGTTTGTGGACATATTTGATTGGGGTTGTAGTGCCCAAAAATGTCTATAACAAAGTGGCCTTGAGAATAGCTGAAAAATAAAAGTTTTCAGATGGAAGAAAAACTAGAACTAGATCATAGTGCTCATTGCCCTAATTCCAATGGTGTGAATGACACTCAAATCTGAGTATGTATGGTGAAGTTATGGATGGTCAAAGTTTCGATTAAAGTTGGACAAGTGGTAGGATTAAGGAGGTAATAAAATGACAAGAACTCGACGCATGAAATATGGCCAATAAAAAGCGATGAATTTTTCGAATAGTTAAGTTGCCCAGTGACCCTTATTTTTGATAAAGTTAAAAAAGATTAGTTTGTTTTATAAAAAACAAAAAAAACGTAAAATAGGGGTGGCAGGATGTGACCGCTGCCACCATTTTTGAGGTTAATATATAGTAATATATTACAAAACCAAAAAAAGGGTTCGGAGGTCACCACCTCCACCAAACCACACCACATATTATATGTTATTACAATGGGCAGGTTACCTGCCAGCGAACCCGGCCCCACTTCAAACACCATTACCATATTCAATAGACCATATACCATGGCACGACAACGAGTAGAGGGGAGCTGATAGGGTTTGAACCCGCCCATCCCACGTGGGTCAACTCCTAATGAGAAAATCCAAAAATATTAAATAAAAGCAATATGATAGTTCAAATATCCAAATGGTTGCAACCAATATCAAATGGTTTTCTAGAAATGGTCACTTGGGGGGTTGGAACTTCTGACCTTCCACCCACCAAACCAAGCACTTTAACCAACACACCCAATGACCTCTCTTGGTTTATCCACCTAGAAAATTGCTTCTTAAGCCCATCATTTCACCATTTGAGCAGAGCAGCTAGGAGGGAAAACCAGTGGAACTAGGAGTAGGTAGAGGTTATGGAACCCTGAATCACACAAATCTTGAGATGCCAAAAATATTCCCTTTGAGTGCCAGAGGTTCCGATGTCAGAATTGGGAAAGTTTATAGTTGATTTTGCATGTTTTCGCACTAGGTATTTAGCAGTGACATCCATATCTCTAGTTGAGCTCTTAATTTTCAGGCCATCATCCAGATTGGAGGTATGAGGGTCATTTTTGTAAAGTTTCTTGTACTTTATTTATTTGATGCCACTTAATAAAAGAAGGACTTCCCACTGTTGAGAAGGGCCCAAAGATGTAGCCCACATTGGGTGAACTCCGTAATCAAATCATTGTGTCTTTGATCTGATGATTGGTTATGTTTCTCTGCTTATTTTCATGTGGTTTTAATTTACCTATTTAACATGCTTTGTTATATGTAATTCTAAATGCATCCTTGAAGTTAAAATATCTCAATGAAGTTTAGCATCAGAGTAGGTATTTTTGATGTAGGTTGCATGAGTGAATGCAAACCAGGAACAAGCTCCAAAGAGGTAAAGGAAAGCTTAAGTCCTTTTACCCCGAAGCAGGGCATGCGCCATGAAGATGAAACATGGCAGATGAGGAAGCTCGAATCTAGGAAGAGTGGAATTATCGCAAGGATTTATACACCATGACAGAGAAAGTTGACAAGCTATTTGTAAAGTATGAGAAGACAATCCAGCCCAAGAAGAAAGAGCCAGGTGACTATGCATCGGTAAATCATGGAGGCGGTGGAGAAGAGACTCCTCCCTCTCCATATTCTAGTGATAGTTCTTCTTCTTCTTCCTCTTATCATCACTCTAACAGGAATCAAAGGAATGCATCTAAAAATACGTTTTTAAAGCTAGATGTAAAATTTGATTTAACTTTCTTTGTGGAGAATATAATGCAGAAAACCTAAATAACTAGATAAGATAGGTTGAAGTGTATTGACGCATACAACAAATCAAAGAGGATCGAGTCAATATCTAGCAAGCATCCCTTCGATTGAATGGAAGCATTCTCGTTTGGTGGGAAGGAAAACTACAACAAGGTGGTAAGAGTAGTTGTAAACTTATTTCATCTTAGTTTAAGTTCTCTTCTGCTTTAAGAGGACAATTTTATCCATTTGGTTATCGACAAAAGGCCATGATGGAATGGAAACATTTGAAACAAAGCAAAGGTCAAACTGTTCAATATTTTACAGAGAAGTTTAGAAAACAAGCATTAGCATTAAAATTTCCACTAGACACTCCTGTGACATTGATGAAATATATTGGATCTTTGCATAGTTATTCACACCATTCATTGTTATTATATGAGCCTAAGTCTCTTGATGAAGCTAGTGTGAAGGTTGTACATCTAGAAATAAAGAAGAAGAATGAACAAGACAACCACCCAAAAATGGCAACAATAGCTAAGAGAAGAGGATAAAAGCCATCTTGTACTCATTATGAGAAAAAGGGCATGATGAGAAAAGTTACTGGAAACTACATCCATAATTGAGACCTAAGAGGAATGACAGAAAAGAGAAACAAAAGACAATTGTGATTGTGAAACAAGACCAAGAATTTGAATCTAAGGATGACGAGAAGATCACAATTGCAAGATTTGTAGGCGGTAGACCAATTGACCTGGGATGAGACTCAGGTGATGAAATGAATATCACAACTCTTTAGATTGCAGTGGATAGACGCATCAACTTGGGATCCAATTTAGGTGATAAGACAAATATTTCAGCTGATGTTGTACCAAATATGAACAGGGAACCAAATTCGGCATGGATCGACGAACTCAAAGAAATCAACCAAAGCATTCAGGTGGAGAATGATGAACTAAGGAGACTCCTACAAGAGGTAGAGAAGGAGAAACAAAGGTTTCAACATCAATTACAAGCCAAGGAGGAGGCCTTAGAAAATTTGCAGCATAACAAGCCTTAGGTAAAAAGTGATTCTTCAATTTCATGTACGTTTTATGATGATGATTTTGCTTCTTTTGAAAGACATACTACAAGAATTGGATCAGAATTATTGAAGAAAATGGGGTATCAAGGAAAGGGCCTCGACATTAATCTCCAAGGCATTGTGAATCCCATCAAACTAGAGGAATTGCCTCATTATGCAGGACTTGAATATGTCAGAAAAGAGGTTGGGGAATCCTCCAAGAAAGCCAGTGACCAACCGATGACATATGGTGAAAGCAACTCATCATATTTTAGTGATAATGAGGATTCCATGGGCACTTATTAGAGGCACATTAGGAGAAAGTGTTCCAAGATGATCTAGAGAGTTGGGAGGAGAAAGAGTCATTCTAGTTATTGAAACGAGGAGGGACACTAGAAAGTTGTGTGTCAGACACTCTAGGCCCAGAAAGAATCCATGAAGAAACCAGTTGGTGAAGATATTTGACAAGTGAATCTCCTATAAGGAGATGACCCATTCAATTTGTTAAGTAAGAGATGGCTTTACTAGGTATAGTCACTTTTCATGGCCACAATTTGTAAATCATGCATTGAGAATAATTGTAAAAGTGATGATGTGTTTTCCATCACATACTTAAGAAACAATGATGTTTTTGGCCTTTGGTGAGTAACTAGGGTATTTGTTTCTATTATGTAAAACTTGACCAAAGAGTGTGTGTTATAAACTCTTGGAAAATATGGGGTTGTTTGAGTCCTTTGTTGTTTCTATGTGATTATAAAGAATGTACCAAATTGGCATGCAATATAGATGTTGAAAGTGTGTTTTGACGAATATATAGGCAATGTGAAGGATTTGGTCATGATTTTGGAGGACCAAAAGCTCCTTAATGGGGAGGAATGATATGGGGGGATCTAGAAGTACAAGTGGCCTTGAAAATAACTCAAAAATCAAAATTTTCGTATGGAAGTGAAATTAGGACAAAATTGTATTACTCATCACGCTAATTCCATTGGTTCAAACAACACTCAAATCTGAGTCCATATGATCAAGTTATAGATGGCCAAAGTTTGGGTCAGAGTTGGAAAAGTGGTAGGCTTAAGGAGGCAACAAAATGACAGGAACCTGACGCATGGGATTCGACCACCGGAAATTGATGAATTTATTGAATAGTTAATTTTCCTAGTGACCCTTAGTTTTGACAAAGTTAAAAATGATCAGTTTTTTTTATTAAAAAAATAACGAATAAAATAGGGGTGGCGGGTTGCCACCCCCACCACCCCCACCGAAGGTTAATATATTGTAATATATTACAAAATCCAAAAAAGGATTAGGGCTTCACCGCCCCCACTAAACCCCACCACATACTATATGTTACCCAATTAACATGCTTGGTTATATGTAATTCTAAATTCATCCTTGAAGTTAAAATATCTAGATCATTGAATTACTAGATGAAGCTAGTATCTCAATGTAGGAGAATCCAAGGCACCTACATTAAAGATAAACACTTGTTGAAGAAGTGTTAATAAGAGCCTATATCTCACAAATAAAGTGGAAAATTGTGGTCTTGGAGAAGGCGTACTAGTGATGGAAAAATGTTTGAAAGTATCTTTGAAGAAGTTCCTCGTAATTATGGAAGACAAAGGTACGTAGTATTCTCACATGAGGTATTTATATAGTATTTTTATGGTTTTGCAATTAGGGTTTCACAATTCCTTATGGTGGGTTTTGATAACTATAAAAATTTCTAGGTTTTGTAGAATTCTTGAAGAATTTTGATATTTAGGGTTTCTAAACCCTGGACTAAACTAGCCCTAGAAATGAAAAATCGTAACCCTAAATGTTTTTTCCCTTTAAGGAAACCCTAGCACTTATAAGATTTAGGGTTTGTAGATCTAATTTTGGAAGGATGATCTAGGGTATGTGGTAAAACACTAGTGAGGGTTGAATTGGATAAAACCTAGGGTTTGACATCAAAACCTTAGGTTTGGTGTTTCTACTAGAACCCTAATAAGGGTTAGATAAATATATATAGGGTTTGTAACTAAAACCCTAGAATATCACCCTCTAGGAAACAATGGAAACTCTACATTGTCAGATTTGACATCCCACTGTTGTCTTTGTATGTTTTTCTTGGTTGTACTTGTTAGTGAAAATTTGTAGGTACATAATAAAGGAAACAATATTAGAAGGATGGAAAAGTAAAGCAACACGCGTGCTTGTTTATGAATCCTTTAAAATAATGAGCATGATGGAAAGAGGGAGTTTTAAGGCCCCTGATGGACATGATGTTGAAACTTCCAGCTAATAAGCTCATTCCAAGAACACATTGATGATTGAAATATGAAGCAAAATCTTTTTACAATATGAAGATAAACAATGCAAAAAAATATTGATTTCAGAGGGAGAAAACAACATAATTTGACACTATGTCTAAGAGGCTAGTATAACTTGAAAACTCTGATAGTGATGATCTACTTGGGACATGACTTGGCTCCCTGATAGGACATATTACAATAGCATGTGAAGAGGCTGGAAGGAGAGTTCGTTTGATGATATTGATCAACATTAGATATGGTATACTGAGTAAAGAGAGAGAGTTGACAATGAAAACTCCAAGAAAGAAGACATTGTAGCTTGCTAATTAGTTCATTCCATGGGAACTTTGATTAAAAATGAATGCATGGAGAAGGATTCATGTATAATATGGAGATAAGATAAAGAATGTAGATCTCGAGGGAAACCAATAATTAGAATTTGATATTTTGACAAGAGGCCATCATGTTGAGTTAATTATGATATTGATGTTTTGGTATTAGTTATCTGGTTGGTATATGGTTTTTTTTGCTTAGAAGAATGTTGCAAAAATGCATAATGGTAGTTGAGGCAAGTGTATCTAGAACTGTTTGTTTTGAAATCAATTCAATGAATACATGGATTGAGTGGATGGATTTGGTAATACTTGGAAGATTTTGTGGTCAATATGTCTATATCATCTTGGGATGGAAAGGTAGCAATACAAAAAGATAACATGATGTTCATATGACGATGAAGATCAGTTTCATGATCATAAGAAGTTTTGTCTAGCTATACTTGAATTTTCTAAAGACAATGCCTTTGAGGAAAGTGATACGAAAGGTTAATGGCCTGAATACTGTCATAGTTTGGTTCCAAGAATATGAAAGCTCAACTTTCTGAGATGTGAATAAAATGAGGAACCATGCAACTACTCAAAGATCTCCATGAAGAACTAGTAGCTTATGTATTAATGAATACACACTAAGAGAACTTATGGTTATGACTTTCAAATCAAAAGGAAGTAAGGAATATCCTCTATTATTAAGAGAGAGTAATAAGTCTCAAATTTTTGAAAATGAGCAAGGATCTAGTCCCCGATCAAGAGTGAATGATGATATCCTCGTTGGTTGAGAGTGAGATGGATACTATATTCTCTTATTCACGTGTCATGCACTAGGCCAAGCCTAACAAATGTATGTCTAGTGAAGGCCATGGAAGGATAATTGGGTGCCAAGGATTGGATAAGCATGTAATACTAGTTCTCCTTGAGGATTAGGAATCCAAGATAGGGATTAGTCTTGTAGACCGACACTCTTTGAGGATTGGATAGGTATCCAAGACAAGAGTGGTAGAAGAGGATTGCCATTCTTTGAGGATTTAGAATCCAAGACAAGAATAGTCCTAAAAGGACAAACCTGGTGAACATCCAAATGGTTTATGTTCCTTAAGAGTTCATTTGGTGTCTCACATAAAGCCTCCCAGCATTGTGCTCTGATCTAGTGGAAAGATAAAGATTTTTAGTCAAGGGCTTGATATGTTGTCAATGTTGGTTATGATATTGATGACTTATCAATCTGACTTTTCCTATGAGAATATTTCAATTTGAAAGTATCCATGTATTGACTTTACAATTATGAACACCTCCCTAGTTAAGAGGGAGTGTTGGAGAATGCAACTAGTTTCAATGTTCATAATTTTGACCATTATGTATTTTATGGGAAAAGGAAAAGAAAAGAAAAATAAAAAGTATTATTATTTTTCTAGACAAGCATGCCCTTCATGCTTTTAGGTTTTTGAGTCAAAGTCCTATTTGGAACTATTATAAAATAAAAAGAAAAATAATTTTTAGATATGTAATTTTGGGTCATAAACCCCTCTAGGTGCCAATTCAACCTACATGTCAAGTCGATCCTGCCCCAATGGAAGCGTATATTTGCACCCCCTATGAACTCTATAAATAGAGGGAAGATAGAACTCATTTGGACACACACACACTTGATGGATTGTGGTATGAAATATCATAGAAAGGGAAGAAAAGAAGTAGACCACACATTCTGAAAGAGAGGATACCTTCTTGAGCTAAATTTTGTGGAATATTTGTCTTAGTACATATCTTGTTGCTGATTTTTTATTGATGAATCTACTAGAAAGAAGGAAGGTTTGGCTTGGCATCTAGAGGTGGAAGTTTCTATGGTTATGGGTCTTAGATATCTTCTTTGATATGATTCTATAAGAAGATATTTTTCTAGGTTTTCCCTTTGGATGGGTTTTCCATGGCTTAGAGCCTACATCTTGTGTTCTTTTGTTTTTATGATCTTCATGTTCATGTTATGGTAATTGTTTGACGAAATAATCAAAATCAAAATTAATAAATATGAAAAATAAATTCACAAGCAATTATTATGGAAAGTAAAATCTAAACAATTATATAGGCCTCCCAACTTTCCAACAAAAATACCTTTCTATGCCCCAATAAGGTCTTTAGCCTGATGGGTTGTTGGTGCCCAAAATGTATGAAAATGTAGGTGTTGGCACACAAACAATACTATCAAGAAAACAAAATAATTATTGCACAATGTGACATGATAGGTGATGTAGTCCTAGGATACCCAAGGTAGCATGGCATCATGAACAATTGGACCAATCATGAACCACCAATTTTAAGGTTGGGTGTCATCACACGAAACCATCTAACTTTAAGGTTGAGAAATTTCCTCTAAAAAGGGTTTTGACTAGAGTTTTTTTTTAGTCAAGTGAGGAATGAAAAGGGAGGTGTATATAAAGTTAAAATAGGTGCAACACATGAGTTTAAGCATCTAGGGAATGAACTCTCCAATGAAACAAAGGAAGCTACAATTACTCAAAATGAAACAAAAGGGAGCAAAACTTTTAAAAATATTGCATTGCAAATAAATTCTATATTTGAAGGAGAGAGCTTAGTTGGGCCAATAGTAAAAAGACATTAGATTGTAGCCTAAGCTAATTAATGGAGGGAACCAATGGAGAATCTTACAAACTTTAAAAAATATGATAGTTAATTTTGGACTATGGGGATAATAATCATGTATAGGAGGATAAATTTAACATCATAAACAATTTGAGCAATCATTAACCACCACTTGTAGGGTTGGGACCCACCACATGAATACATTTAACTTTAAACTAGAGAAATTTATTTTAAAAGGCGTCTTGACTAGAAGATTTTTGTGGTCAAGTGAGGAATGAAAATGGAGGTGTATATAAATTCAAAAGAGATGTGACACATATGCTTAAGCATCTATGGGATTGAAACCCATATGAAGCAAATCAAGCTACAACCACTCAAAATGCAACAAAAGGGAGAAAAAGGTTAAAACATATTGTGTTACACATAAATGTTATAGTTGAAGGAGAGAGGTTAGTTGAGCCAATAATAAAAAACGTTAGATTTGAGATTCAGCTAATCAATGGAGGCACCGATTGAACAATCTTACAATATTTAAAAAATGTAATAGTTAAATTTGGACTAGAGGGATAATAATCGTGTAGAGGAGGAAACATTTTTCTTGAAAAGAAACACATGGCAATACAACTAAGGAAAATCAAAGAGTAATATGAACAATTTGGTTATATTGCTTGATTTTCCATTGGTTTCAATGGAAATAAGGTGATTTGAAGTTAAGGTGAAACATTATCTTCACTAAGGCATGTGATACATTTTTTTTTCGTTTTGAGAAGTAAACGGTAATTACTAATGATGATTAATGCATCCAACTTATCGAATGATTTTTTGACACCACTAAGACCTGATGATTCTTGTGTACTTAAATACAAAGGATGAACTGATCAAAAAGGAAATCATTTTTCTTTGATAAATTTCCATTAGATTTGTCTTTTGATTTGTGTTATTTATGTGTTCATCTCCTTACCCATTTCTTCTATATATAAGTCTTGAGTAGGAATATTTTGTGATTTTGTAATTCCTCATAGATTCTTTGTATTTGAAAGAGGTTGGAAGTTGAATTTTACAAACTTTGTTGCAATTAAGTGATTTTTAATAATAAAATTATTTGTTGATTCAATTACTTATCTCTTGTAGTTTCTTATGATTTTTTGAGGATTTTTTCACATAGATTCCCTTCATTAGGTGATATATTTTTTGATATCCGAGATCATATCTAACAAATTTTTGGAGTCATTGCCTTATTTCATTTTGTTCTACACAAGTTGCAAGTAAACAATGAGTGTATTTCTTTATCTTATTTTGTCATATCATGTTTTTAAGAAATTCAATTTGAAGATGCTCAATGATCACATGCATTGGTGAATTGTGATTAAAATCCTCAAATAAAAAATATTTACTAATCCTAATGGGGATAAATTTGAGTTATTTTAATTTCTTATGGCTGAAAGTGAGTGCTTGGGGAATCTATAAAAGTTGTGCTCATTCCTTAGTTCTTAGATTAATCTTTAGTCTTTGTGTATTTGGGGTTATTTCTAAATTAGGAAAGGATTTGTTTGGAACGTCTTGAATTATTTATGTTCATTTTTAAGTTCCTTAAATTGTTCCTATTATTCCTCTTCCTCTTTCTAAGTGTATTCTATTATAAAAATAACCCTCCTCATTTACAGGAAAAACTTACCTTGTTTCTCACACTATCTATACATAAACACCTCTGGTTTTTACTCATAAAGTTATGATTGAATTCATATCTCCTTCAATATGATTTGTTTGAACAATTACATCTTGGATGATAGGTGATTTAGTAACTAAATATCATAATGAATTTCATGCTTTAGTTCTATAATGGACAATTCTTGTAATCTTTCATTTAATAAGTTTCTTACTTATGTTGTTAGTTTTTTTTATGTTAGATGGTATATTCCATTACTAATCATGTTTATCTTATCTTAGTGAGCTTATTGAAGTAATTTTTATCCCTAATGTTGTCATTTTGAGTGAGTACATGTTCATCAAAAGTGTAACATAAGTCTTTATCTGGTTTCATCTGATTGATTAATTGATACCATTGGAAGGAATCTACTTTCATTTGTAATGACATAATGACCACTTTGTTTTACCCTATGTGTGTTGTACAAGATGACATATCTTCTCAATCGATGTAACCAACTATTTGTAGCAAATCCATCAAACTTCCTTATGAAAATCATAGTAATGAAACCACCTTTTTTTATATCTATGTTTGAATTCGTTGCATGTTGCTCTTACTCTCTAATATTATATTGTTAATGTGACTTAAACAAGGATCTCCTTTTGCAATATTCTCAACTTTGCATTCTATATTATTTAGCATCTATATCCACTACATCAAGATGTTGAATAATAATGAATTAGGATCCGAGATCATGTCACATTTTTTTATTGAGATTCCATTCTATAAATACTTAACTAAAGATGGTGAAGGTAGTAAGCACTTCAAAAATCACTCACAAAAAGTTCATAATGCTTTATTCCCCACTTTTTGGTAGTTTCAATCTTGTCCCACCAAAAGGTGAGGTTTATCCGGTGTGCTGACATTGATGTGGAAAAGGGGTTTGCCTACCCTTTGGGGTCTACAAATTGTATACCATTTATTCCAATATATTTATAAATTAACGCTAATAAGAGAAGAAACACAACTATTTTTTATCAGGATTTAGTGAAATATTAATTTATTCTTTAGATAACAATAATTAATAATTCCACACAATTTTAAGATATTTCACAAGCTCATCAAAATCCACCCACACATACACATGGAAAAAGGTCCTAACAAAAATTGGAACATAAGGGCCTTTCTTTTTACAATAATAATTAAGTATATCGACTCACACTGTTCCAACCCTTGAGAAGTTGATATAATGTTTGAATCTCTTTGACATCCTTTGAGATTTTACAAATAACATTATGGACTCCTTTAGTCATGGTCGAATCGATTCAGTTGGCACTGACACAATGTTTACCCTCCTAATGTACTATGTTGATGGATAAGTCCAAAGGTTGAGATTGTATCATTTTCTAATTTAGAAATTCTATATTGATTTGGTGACTTCTTGCTCCAACACTTAACCAACTTAATGATCAAATGGAATAGGTGCCTTCTTATGGTTTCTTATTCAATGTTGCTTCCCTCCAAAACAAGGATTATAGAGAAGAAAACATGGTCTTGACCTTGAAAATGTTTCCTCTTTGTAGCTTAGGTGATACTAACTAAAGAATATATGGTGGAATATGGGTGAATTTATGAAAATGAGTTACTTTTTTGCTTTTTGTTTTTTTTGTTTTTTAATTTCTTTTTTTCTTTTTTAAGCATGATTTTTTTTTTTTTTACTTGTTCAACATCCAACTCACACACACAAACAAAATTTAGAGGAAAAATGACTTGTTGGAAATTTTATTAGCTTCCTCATAATTTTTGTGAACTTTTTTAATGATAGAGAAGCATTCATAGGTGGCATTTTTTTGATAGGACATATATGAAAAATACTTCAAATTTTTTTATTTTTTATTTTATTATGTACATTAATGTTTCAATGCTAAACTTATCAATTTGGAGAAATCACTTCGACAATCCACATTCACTATAGTAGTGCTTTACTTTTTGTTTTTATATAATTTTCAAGATGAATATTTTAATTTTTATTTAAGATTAAGCTAATTAAAATAGTAGTGTAAAATTTACACTTCCATGTAGACTCTAGTTCTTCCTTTGCTTCAAAGTAAAGTAAAAAATCTAAACTTACTCTTTTGAAGAAGATTATTCAAAGTTGCACAAATTTATTTATTTTCCTATTTTTGATTTTTATGATTTTCACTATATTGAAATTTTCATTTCACGGATTTAAAAAAATGATAAAATAAAAGATACATATTTTTTAGGAAAAAATTAAACTAAAACTAAAAGTTATAATGAAATTAGGTAAAAGTATTAGGGGAGGAAAGTATACTTAATGATTAATCTCATAGTGTCAAGTTTGAAATAGTTTCATAATATTTGATGGATTATGCACCTTCTAAAGTTGAAGAACCATGGAGTAAAACAACCCCTTCTTTATTATAGTTGACTTGCATTGTTGGTGGAAATAAACTTTTTCCTTTAAAAATGCACACCATTTTTTGGCCTAAAGTTTTTTAGTTTTTACATTTCTAGAAAGTTCTAAAAGTAAAGGGATTTTTGCTTGATAAATTTACAAAAGTTTTGGTAGAAAAAAAATTCTAGTTGAATGTTGGGGCAACTAGAATTTTTTATTGACTCGTTTTTTGGTTGAAAATCCTTTATATACCTGATGCAAGACAATTGTTACCCATCTTCATGCATTCATGTATAAATTTTTAAGTGGTGAATATCCATCCAACCACACCATAGCACCACTCAATCCCATTCGTTTGAGCACCATAAGAATTTTGGGAACTCGAAGAATGTAGCTTTATCATCTCCAATGGTTCAATATAAGCTCAATGGACCCTTGGATTGATTGGTCTTGAGTAGTAAGGAGTTCATGTAGCCTAAAATATTCCAGTGCCCGCGAATTCTATGGTTAGCCTGGGGAAATTTAGGAACATGTCCTCTCTTGTTGCAATATATGTATAGGTGGGTAGTAGCATGTCACTCAAATTTCACAAAATCATAAGGTTAACAAACTGAAACCACAGGTGCCAATGTTTCCCAAACATCACATGATTTGTATGATTCAACAACTAAAAAAAGTTGCCTTCCTCTGAAACTTTAGTGTGTTTAGAAGAAAACTAGCACAAACTATTTTTTCTTGTCTACTTGCAACCTTTTCTATTTTTCCCTTCACAGAATCCTTTATGCAATGCTCATACAATACCCTTTTTATCATGTTTAACCCAACTCAATGCACTTGCCTTGGTTTTATTCAATAATTTTCCTTATCCTTGAAAGTGGTTTGGTTACTAGAGTGTGTGGAGGTCTTGGGAATGGTGGCTAGAAGCATGTAAGACTATTTGACTCTTTTAGGTTGTTTTTGTTGTGAGTTTCATGGAAAGTTATGAGAGTGAGTGAAATTAATACAATTCTATGTAATTTCTTAAGAGGTTGAGTTGATGGGCATGATGATGTTGAAATATGGCAACAAGAATATTCCAATTTAATTTCTCCTTGAATTAAATTGTGAATTAAAATCGAATTTAGTCTTAATAGCTACTTGGAAATAATTAATTAATTTATTTTAAATTAATTATTTGGAGAAATTCAAGTTAGAAGTCTTTCTGAAGTCATGCAAGAGTTCTCCCTTAAATTAAGGAGATAATATTGAGTTATATTTGAGTTGTAATTAGTTAACTCAGTTTTCTGAGTTAAGTCTAGTTAAATTAGTTCCAAACTATTTGAGGAACTAATAGTGAGTTAACAGTCAGTTGATGCATTAATTCACTCAACTAGTGCTACTCTAGTTAACTGAAGATTCCCTCATCAGAAACTCATGCATATCTATTCTAAGAAAGACCCAATTGAGATTAATGTTCAAGGACAGTGTTGATCCAGATTTAAATAGGAATGCAACAAATTACAGAGATAACCATAAACACAGAGATGCAGTGGAAATAATACTTCATTTCATTAATGTAAAATACTAAAATATGCTTACAAATAGAAATGGAAATAAACCAGCTACGACATTGGTAGCTTATCTCTGAGAAGAGATGTGGTCGCTACATGCCTCTGAACTGTGTTACAATGAGGCTCGAAGGCCTATTTATTATTGAGAAACAATGGAAAGCCCTAAACATCCAAAAACCTAACCCTAGAAGATGAAATTCCAAACTGTGGGCCTCGTTTGGGTAAATTGGTACATCAACTTCTCAGGGTCGTAACTTTGGCATATAATCTCCATTTGATGTGCACAATATCTTGTTAGAAAGATCTATCAAAGAACTACAACTTTGGGAAGAGGGTCCTAGTTTTCCCATAAAACGTCATTTAGGGCTTCAAAACGGCTCCGGAAGTTCAGGACTTGAAAAGCTGCTAAAAATAGTAAACTGTGCTACAATTAAGGAAATTAAAAAGCTAAAAGAAACAATGGTGGGGGTCCAAGTGGACTTGGCAGGTGGCCACCAATATCCACCTGAATCAAGTGTACTATCAGTTGCATGTGTTTTCGCATGGAGAAAACTCATGCATGTAGTCAAGTATTCATCCTTGAGGATTGCACAGTTTTGAAGGAAAATCATCCTCAAGGAACAACACAAGGATATAGGAGCTTGGAGGGTAGAGAGGAAGGCTGGAGAGAAGCCAAGATTTCCTATTAGCATCTATGAGGATTGTACTGAGAGCTGGCTAGCTGTGATAGCTAAGGATTTGTATAATTGCTATGTATTTCCACCATGTATGACAATACAATAGTGTGGGCTTCTTAGCTGAGGCTTTCCCCAAAGTATTTTCATGTGTATTGTGCCATTGGTTCTTCTTCTTCTGGTTATATTGTTCAACTCGATCTTTAAGCTTCTGCAAATTGATAGTAGAAGTAGGTTATAGTATTCTGCTTTAATTTATATTGCATTATCGAGTTTAACCTATCACAGATTTTATACATGGTATCAAAGCTGTGAAAAGTATACTAAGAAGAGAATTCGAAGTTTGAAGTTTTGGGTTGCAGGTGAAAATCGAATTCATATCATACTTCAAGGTTGGCCAATGACATTCTATGGATTGAGACTTGAGTATGCCTTGGAAGGTAGCTCGAATTACATAGCATGGAAAGATAGAATGGATGTTGTATTAGAAGGCAATGGCTTGAAGGAATTCATTGATTAAGAAATCCCAAAGCCAGCTTCAACTAATGCATAAGAGTTGGATGAGTGGAAGAAGTGTGTGGCGAAGGTGAGACAGATCATCCTTGAGGGAGTTCGAGACCATATTGTCTTGAGTCTCCATGGGAAGGATACTCCATTTTCAATGTGGAAGACATTGAAGGACCTCTACAAAATAGTAGCGACTAAAGGAAATTGGCGCTCAAGAATAAGATTCGAAGAATCAAGATGGAGAAGGGCGATACTATTTCCACATATTTGAACAAGCTCACCACCTGGAGAGATGAGCTTGGTAGTGTGGAAATAACTACTGTCGTTGATGATATGGTGAGCCTTGCTCTCCTCAGCCTTCCAAAGAGTTGGAATAGCTACTAGGACTCTATGAATGGAAGGGAGAAAATTTCGGATTGGGAATGATTGTGGTCAGATCTTATGTAGAAGGAGATCAGGAGGAGCACACAAGATGGTTCTTCATCCAAGAATGATGATGAAGAAAATTTGGCCTTAGAAAGTAAGACAAGGAAAGGGAAGGGGAAGGATTCACATTTCAAATCAAATTCTTCTCATGGAAGGAAGAAGGGTGACATGTCTAAAGTAAGATGCTTTAATTGTCACAAGATGGGACATTATGCGACTAATTTCCCATCAAAGAAGTCCAAGAAGGGATCCTCGGAAGGATAGGAAGGTGAGGCATTAGCCTCTCAGTTCGAAATGGAATTTACCCTCATTGCATGCATAGTGTCATTGATGATGGGTTATGTTTGGTATCTTGACAGTGAAGCCTCATTCCACATGACCAGTGATGAAAATTTATTCACTGCCTTAGAGAAGAAAAACCTCAAGATGCGCATAGAGATCAGTGACAATGGAAGCTATACTGTTTTAGGAGTGGGTACAATTGCTTTTCAGAGGGAGCATGGAGCTCCTCTCACCTTAACAGATGTGATGTATGTGCTTGGACCGAAGAAGAACTTGGTATTGGTCATGATGTTGGAGGAAAAAGGTTACGATGTTGTCTTAAGTAAAGTAAAGGTGTTCCTAAGACACATAGCCATGGGTCATACCAAGAGGATAGGGATTTGGGTGAAGAATCTCTATAAACTAGAGGTAGATGATTATACAGCATTGAGTACGAAAGCACAATTGGTGCAAAGACAAGACATTGGCAAGTTGTAGCACAGGTGGTTGGGGCATTTGCATCATGGGGCTTTGAAGATAATGCAGCAGATATCTACGTGACTTTCCAAAGGTAAACTTGAGCAAGTTGACACATGCAAAGGTTGTACCTTGGGAAAGTACACCAAGTCTTCTTTTCATGATTGAGACAGTCGAGCAGAGGCTATCTTAGAGTGAGTTCATATTGATTTGTGTGGACCATTCTCGACGTCATCCACAGTAAATCAAAGGTATTATGTGATGTGAATTGATGACTATTCTCGTAAATGTTGGATTTATTTCATCCAGAAGAAGTACCAAACTTTCACAAAGTTTTGTGAGTTCTAAACTTTGGTCGGGAAAGAGTCGGGGAAGAAGATCAAGGCCTTAAGAAGCAACAATAGTGGAGAATATGTATCTGAAGAGTTTAAGGACTTCTGTGTAGCGGAAGGAATTAAATGAGAGTTGACGACACCTCATAACCCACAATGGAATGGGGTGGTCGATAGGAAGAACAAAACTATTGTAGGGGCAGCACGAGCAATGCTGCATGACCAAGGCCTACCACTTCACTTATGGGTTGAGGCATGTAACACAACGGTCTATTTGCAGAATAGAAGCCTACATCACATACTTGGGATGAAGACACCAGAGGAAGCTTTCTCCGGTAAGAGACTAGATGTGCGTCACTTCACGATCTTTGGCTCATCAATATATTTCCATGTGACAAAGGATACATGGAAGAAGATTGAGCTGACAATAGAGTTGGGGATATTTGTGGGGTACACTAATACACCTCACAACTATCGGGTGTACTTGCCTACCAGTCGGAGGACAGTGGTTCACAAAGATCTCAAGTTTGATGAGCAAAAGGCCATGCAAGTTTCCCTTGAGAGGGAGCTACAACTATAGGCTGTGGAGGAACTGTTGGTTCCTAAGAAGGAGGAGCCTCAGATTGATGCGGAGTAGTCACATGCAGAGGTTCCAAGAGTGGAGACATGCACTCAAGAAGAATCTTCCAGAGATGGATGGAAGTGCACAAGAGACACTGACAGATTGTTGGAGGATGTGAGAGAGAATGTACGATCACCATCTTCTCAACGCAGACAGAGGAGGTCAATTGAGAGGTACACTGGATACATCGCCCTTGCTGGGGAATGTGTTGAGACCGAGCCATCTTCCTTTAAGGAAGCAGTGTAGTAGTCGATTTGGGTTGATGCTATGGTGGAGGAGTGTGGCTCCATAGTTCGTAACAGTGTTTGGGACGTGGTTCCGAGATCAGAGAACAAGTCAGTTGTGGGTTCCTGTTGGCTTTACAAGGTAAAGCAAGCTGTTGATCATAGTGTGGAGAAGCATGAGGCAAGATTTTTTTCCCGTGGCTTTTCACAAAACATGTTTTTGCAGTATATTTGGAAAGAGGAGAAAGATGCTATCATTTTGACAAAGGCATTATCAAAGTGTAAATTCAAGTTCAATAGAGACAGGATTGGGGTGGCAGATAATCCCTTTCTTGTTGAGAGGGTGTTAAAATATGGCAACGAGAATATTCCAATTTAATTTTTCCTTGAATTAAATTGTGAATTAAAATCGAATTTAGTCTTAACAGCGACTTGGAAATAATCAATTAATTTATTTTAAATTAATTAGTTGGAGAAATTCAAGTTAGAAGTCTTTCTAAAGTCATGCAAGAGTTATCCCTTAGATTAAGGAGATAAGGTTGAGTTATATTTGAGTTGTAATTAGTTAACTCAGTTTACTGAGTTAACTCCAGTTAAATTAGTTCCAAACTGTTTGAGGAACTAATAGTGAGTTAACAGTCAGTTGATGCATTAATGCACTCAACTAGTGCTACTCTAGTTAATTGAAAATTCCCTCATCAAAAACTCATGCATGTTTATTATGAGAAAGACCCAGTTGAGATTAATGTTTAAGGACAGTGTGCTATCAATTGCATAGGTTTTCTCATGGAGAAAACTCATGCATGCAGTTAAGGATTCATCCTTGAGGATTGTGCAGTTTTGAAGGCAAATCATCCACAAGGAACAACACAAGGAAATAGGAGCTTGGAGGGTAGAGAGGAAGGCTGGAGGGAGGCCAAGATTGTTTGTGAGCATCTGTGAGGATTGTAGTGAGAGTTGGCTAGCTGTGAGAGCTAATGCTTTGTATAATTCCTATGTATTTCCACCATGTATGATAATACAATAGTGTGGGATTTTTAGCTGAGGCTTTCCCCAAAGTATTTTCATGTGTATTGTGCCATTGATTCTTCTTCTTCTCGTTATATTGTTCAACTTGATCTTTAATCTTCCACAAATTGATAGTAGAAGTAGGTTATATTATTCTGCTTTGATTTATATTGCATTATCGGGTTAACCTATCACATATTTTCTACAGATTAGATTTAGAAGTTGGATGTGTGATAGACAAGGAGAGCGCGTTAAACCTTGGAAAGACATCTGGGATGATGTGATGGAACATCCAGAGTGTCTCCCTAAATGGACAAGAAAGATGCCTTTGGGTAATGAAAGGACCTCAAAAAAACAATAGAATAAAATTTTCAAAGCTTGGAAATAGAGCCTTCATTCAACTAATCATGTGAATATTTACACCCTTAAAATAGTTCTAGTCATTCAACACACTAACCACACAATTATATTATGTGTACCTAATACTCTCATAAACAAAAACCAATTTCCTTAACAATATGTGAAGGTATATCGTAATTTTGTTTTTGGAAGAAGTCTATTCACCAAAAGCTAAATATCACAAAAAATTATAAATATAAAAGATGATGATGCAAGGTTGCCTCATAGAGAGAACCCATGAGGTTTATGAAGTCACAAATAATTTTTATATAAAAACACATAAAATTATTGATGAAATATAGGAAAATAACGAAAAGTAGCATGTAGGATATATTTTTGCAACAATGTAGATGTTGACCTATGTTGACAACAAATGACACAACACAAAAAGGTTAACGAACCTATTGATGGTTGGCTTATATGCAAAATGATTTAAGAACAAGAACAAAGTCAAGCTTTGGGTAAACGAGGTTAGTTTGAGTTAAAACTTACTAAAACCGTAAAATTATAGCTTGTTACAAAGATGTTGTATTGAAAAGTAGGGTAGCAATTGAGAAATGTAAACAAGCTACAAAATACAAGTAATAGGTGATTTAGGATAAAGCTTAAGAGTAGATAGGACCATTAGCTTGGGGTAGTGACATATCAAAATGAATATCCATATACACAATAGCATATGATTTGTAAAATAAAGTGTGTATATAGAATAAAGTAGTGAAAAATGAAAACATAATAATTAATGACATTTTTGTTTTTTTTCAAAGAAAATTATAAAGAATTATGTTTTTTTTTTTAAATAATTGTCTTCTATTCATATTTTTTTTTCAAAAATATTTATGGACATACACTAAGATAAGTTGATGCTTATTAATGGCATATATATTAAAACTTTAGGTAAATATAATGAGTGACTTATCTGAGCACTTAGCTTTTTAGACATAGTTATTCTTTTTTATAGAAAATATGCTCACAACACAAATTGCACTAGTGCATTAATAATATATATATATATAGATTCAGATTTAAGTACTAGTTTCTATTATATATCAAAATAGATTAAAATTTAAAAAAGATGACATATTGATACGTTGATGTGGGCATGGATTTCCATTTCATGTGATCATTACCAAGAAAACTAAAAATAGCCTTTCGAAAAGGACATTGTAAGGACTTGCCCGTGTTTATTAATTTTTTCATGTTGTGATTTTGATGATATTGAATTTTCATTGTAGATGATTTCAAGAACAATAAATTTCTTAAGTGATAAAGATTAGAACAAGAATATTGAAAAATATCAATTCTTATATCATAAATGATATTTTGATAGTGGGTTTAATGGATTACGTTTAAAACTACATTTTAGATTTCAGAGAATTATACTAGACTCCACTGTTTTGGTTGACCAAAAACTCTTGAGTAAGAGTACTCAAGAGTTTTTTCCATCTATAGTAGACTTTTTTTATTTTAATTGACTAAATTCTCTTGTTCGAAATATTTTTCTGCTAATACAATGATCTTGGGTAATAGAGTTTAAATTAAGAATGAAAAGTGCTTTTTTCAGGAGTTTAAATCAACCTTGATATGAGAATATTTTTTTAGTGATGGAATCTAGTTAAGATAACATTTTGTTTCAGATTTATTTATCTTGGTCGAATTATTTTTTAGGGGATAAAGGGTTAATTTCTTTTTAACTTTGATATATTTGAAATTTGCTAATTATTTGTCAAAATTGTTAATTATCATTTGTGAAAATATGGTGGCAATATATTAGAATTTTTCTTATCATTTAGTCAGTTTTTTCCTTTGGGATATTTGAATTCGAGTTATTGTTTATGGAATTTGGCTTTTATTTGTGTAATCTTGGCATTAGATTTTAAGTTTCTAATTCTTTGAACCTTGGATACCAAAGGAATTGCAAAAATTAGTATTATTACAAGAGAATTGATATAGATGAAAAGAATGAAAGAAATTATGATTAGATGAAAAAATGTAGAGTAAATGAAGTTGATGAAAACAATGTGGAGGCCCATGGCGACAAGGAAATAAGGTTTAAAGATGTTGAAGAACTTGTTGATGACATGAATGAACACAACAATGTTTATATCAATACCATTAATGGGTTATCCTAAATTTTGAATTTTCTAGATTTTAGATTAAAATTTTAAAACTATTTAGAAACATACACACAAATACACATTAATTGATCGTTCAAATTGCAAAATTTACAATTTTAAGCATGAATAAAATTTAGCAAAAAAGTTCCTACCAAAACATGTAATTCACAAAGATTAATCATTAGCTATAGCAACATCAACTCCAATAACTATTTTTTGGATAACATCGATGCAATTAAAATTGAAGAAGTGGGAGTGTAATGCATGACAACATAGTTTGAGAAAATGTTTTTTTTAATGGACCTAGAATTAATCAAAATATGCAGTGGAGCTTGCAGTAAGTGTACATCGTAGTATGTTTCAAAACAATTCCAACAAAAACAAAAAAGGTGCTAACAACTAGCATGTAGTTGTACAAGATAAGTACATTAATCAAAAGCTACAGTAGAGCTCGCAGTGATAGGACATCATAGTTTGTCATAAAACAACCAAAAAAATCAAGAAAGGTGCAAATAACCAGCATGAAGTTGTACATCAATCAAAAGTTGCAATAGAGCTTGCAACAAGAGTACATCGTAGTCTATCTCAAAATCGTTCCAACAAGAACCAAAAAGGTTATGGCTACTAGCGTGAAGCTATAGAATATGTGTGTGTGTGTATCACAATCAATAAATTCCTAGTAGTATGGATTCTATAGAATAGACCTAAAATTATAAGAACTTTGAAATACATTAAATCTTAATAGAAAACACATTGATTGACAGTTTCATTTGCTACTTTCTTAGTTGAATTTAAAGCTTGCTTCACCAATTCCATATTCTCCAAGAGATGATGTACTTTATCCTCTTCCCTTTGTCTCCCATAATTTTAATTAACATATTGCACTTGGTGAGAAGCTATAGATTGTTGACTTTGGACAAATCAACTACCATATTCCTTAGCAAACTAGATTTTTCATCCACCACATTTATCCAACATTATTGTTGCACCAAAGTTCCCGTTATAGATGCAATTTGGGAGATGACATGAATGGTTTGTTCACAAATATTTTCAAACCCAGTAAGAATTGATATTTGATTTCCTTGTATTTCTTCCTTGTGCCCTTGTAGAGCTCATTGTATCTCATGGATTTTTGTTGAATCCTCGTGGATAGAGTACTAAACCAAATCATAGAACCATAAATAGTTTTAAATTATATTAATGTGATGTTTGGAACTCATTCCCAAGGTAAGCTTATGACTCATAGAACAAGCTTAAATGTTACATAGATTCTTAAAGCACAAACTCTAAGAGATGCAATTTTATTTTTGTGTATTAAAAGTGGCTAAGGTAAAGGAAGTGTCATAAAAAATATGAGCTTGGCCCTTTCCTCACTCGGGAAAAATATATTCATTGGTGCCAAGGTTGTCAATAGAGCATTAATAGTAGGCACCATTGCAAAAAGAACTCTATGAAAATGTTTGATGTAATTTCTAGATAATTGAGTGCTAGGGTGAAAAAGTCTTGGAATTTGAATTCCCATGCTTCACCAAATTAAAATTGTGTTGTGCAACATCGTATACCAAGAGATGAGTATATTAAGGTCTTTGTTAGTACATTTGTGAAGCTTAAAACATTCTATGCCAAGTCTATCTATGTTGAGGATACATGTATCATTAGACATTTCTAGATTTTTAGCATATAACATTTGTCAAATGATCCTATTCCTTTTAGTGTTTGAGAATTTTTATCCAAGTGTTAACATGCGAAAAAATTCCCCCTGCAATAGGGCATTATCACTCGATCAAGGTTCCAATTAAACCTATACTCTTTTGGTGTGGTGATGTCCATTGGTATGTGGGCTTGGTTGCCACTAAATGATTTGGTCCTCAAAAGGATACTTTTTGTTAAAGCTTTCTTAAAATATAAATGTAATTTATTTTATTAAACTCAAATAAGACTAGCTAATATATCTATCTCTACTTTCTATTTTAAGTCTATATATTTTTATTAGGAGAAAGGAATAGTTCTAACTATCCCAAGTAGGAGCATATAGAATGATAGGAATTGAACATCGAATCTAAGATGAGTTATCAAACTATTTTAAATAGTTTTTATCACTTAACAATAGTTAAATCAATACATATACAAATTTAACCCAATAAATAGTTATCGAGGTAACATAACTGCATATTCTGACATTCAATAATCAATTGATAAATTTATACAACTTATCAGAAGATAGCTTATCATGAATCTAAACATATACAATTATACATAAATTAACAATAGTGCAACATATACATATTTATATTTATTTGTAAAGAATCAATCAAAAGATAACAATGTCTTTCATTATAGTCAAAAAATGATGCCAATATCAAATTTGATTGTAATTCGTTGACCTTTGGGTCTTCCATCTAGCCCTCAAGTCTTGAAAATAGTGCATAAGTATTGACTATAGATTTTCTAACCCCCTTGTGACTATAAATTGAGAAGAAAATCCCACCATAGCATAAGATCCTCTTGCTTTCATTTCACACTTGTGACTACAAAATTGTCATGGCTTTATAATTCTCCACTTGTGTATATCCTCTGCTTCTCCCATCTGTTCCCATTTTATGTGTGATTTTCTCTACTTCTCCATGTGTTCCATTTTTATGTATGATTTTATACTAATAATTTGACAATATTATTATATTAGTGTAAGGATTTTCTGCCACCTATATTTTAAATGGTTTTTTATCCTTGCTTCTAGGATCTCCCAATTACAATTTCTTTATCATTTTCTTAATACTACTCTTTGTGATATTGTGTAGAAAATTCTCAATATGGCTAATTACATTATTCTCTTTACATGTTGGCAAGTATCTCATATGATTTGGATTAATCTATATTGAGTTAGTGGCATTTCCTTATGGGATCATAACATTAACATTGGAACTTGCAAAATCAAAGAAAACATAAAATAATTATTCATAGGTTATAAAAAGGTGAAGGAAATAAAATTTTAATAAAGAACTTTCCCATTAGTCAATTGGGTTCGTTGTGCTTTGGTGAAACTATCTCTTTGCTAATTGAACTTGCACCTGTATTCTCCTTCTCATGTAATGAGTTGGTTCTAAATCCATTATGAGATGGCTTCTTACTCATCCCATAAATTACAATTTATCTCTGTTTATTTGGCATAATAATTTTTGTGCATTCATGGTATAAATACTAGGACCTTATGATATTTTCCACGACAATATGGTGGATTCTTCTTCCCATGACATCATGTTTTTTTTAAAACAATCTCATAGTAACATTCTATTTTGTTCTCAAGAAAGAAAAAATAAACTTGCTTTCATTATAAAAGAAGTTACATATTACATAGATTTTTCTTCTATTTTCCTCGTTCACATTCAAAATGATACTATCTCTCTTTGTCCCTATCACTTTTTGTAATGAAATCTATGTTCTTTCTCTCCTTTCTATCCTCTACCTACCTCTATGTATAAATCATGTTCTTCCATCACACAAAATAAACATGGTTTTGTTCTTCTATGCGTCACGTAAAAAGAAAAATAATAAAATGTAAATACATCTATAATTGCAGAAATATATTTATGGAAAATCAAAATTTGAAAACAAACCATCAAACCCCGAAGTGTTTATACTGATAGAAAATGTCTTTTTCAAATATGGAGAAACTGATTAGGCTTGACTATGTACTGCATCCTTTTTTGGACAATGTATCAGCAACATGGTTTTGTTATCATTAAATATGGAAGAAGGAGATCCTTTTGAAGTCTTGTATCAACATCTTGATCTTGTACATCCAATTCGTGAGCGTGGGAGTCTCTAGTTCATTCTTTAGATTTGCCCACTCCACTATCACTTTGGAATCTCCAAAATACTGATCTCCTCTATAGCAAGCCACATGGCACAAAAAAGGATCCTCAATAGAGCGATTAGTTCCACTCTGGTGTTATTACCTGTTCCATTGTACCATCTGATTTGTTAGAAATATCCAAGCCTCAAAATAATAAACATCCCACTACCGCATTGTCCAAAATATGTGGCCGTATCAAAACAACCTACATGGTAATTTTCCTAGATATCCTTTGGATCACATCTTCTTTGTGCTACCTTCTCTGAAGCTTGGGATATCTCCATAAAATAAGGCATGACCTTAGTGCATGTGCCCCTCACATATAGCTCCACCTGTTCGAAAAGTCAAGTATTTCTAGCTCTCGAAATATCCCACATGATGTAGAAATGCATGGCCCTATAGGCCCTATGATTTGAGAACCATTTTGAAATGCATTTTCCGATGGAGACCCTATCCCAGGTCACTCTTAGCTTAAGATTATTATGGATACAAAACCATATAGAAACCACCAATGGACAAATTAGGAAGAGGTGATTCACTTCTTCATAATTTTCATTGCATATTACGTGCCATCCCAGACCCTATATGCCTCTTCTATGTAGATTTTCCCATGTGAGAATATTATTGTGAGTCACAAGCCAAATAAAAAACTTCATTTTCTAGGGGTTGTTCCATTTCCATGACTTTTGGAACCAACTATATCTAGGATCCATCATGTGACACTGAGTGATGAAAGAGTAAGATTCTTTGACCAAAACCTAGTAGCATTCTCATGGTAGAATATTTGCATTCTTGTTATTATTATGATATCATTTGACACACTGTATAGGTCTATCCTACAAAAATAACAATTGAACCAATCTCGTAAACCTCCAACAATGATTTCAGGCTCAATAATTTCTATGGGATATCCTTTCTTCATAAGCATGTGATTTATATTTCACGAGTTTGTGATTTGTTGGTTCAAATATCCAAAAATATTTGATGAAGAGGTGCAATATTAATTCATATTTTCTTCAATTGAATTTATGTCGATTGTAGATTTGGGAATATCTTGGAATTTTATGGTTAGGAGAGGTGTCAAACAATTTACTGCTTCTATGCATAATATATCGTGATATTCCCAAAATTTTCCATCAACCTAAGGATTCCCCTTTTCTTCTTGATGGCACGTCTTCAAATAATTTTGGGAATGGAAACAACAAAGCCCAAAAAGTTCATTGTACCTATAGAACAATCTCACCGGTAATTTTCATGGTTTCTGCTAGATGGTGCTTTATTTTAATAGAATGGAACTTGCTTTCATATGTGGCAGTGCTTAATAACCTCGTCAATGACTTGAAAAATCTAGTATATATTTCCGCGATCAGGTATGAATTTACTTTTATGATCTTGAGATAGCAATTCCCAATCTTATAATTATTTCCTTTTTATTTCCCAAAATACCAAAAAAAAACAAATTTATTAAAAGGAGATTTACTCATCACAATAATATACCTAATATGTCCCAGTTGTTACTTTTATAAAGTGACATAACTTATAAATAAGTAATTGGAGACAAAAAAAATTCTTGGTCTCTCTATACACATAGGTTGGAAAAGCAGATGGATAGAAACATATTTGTAATTCAATTTAGATCTATATATAAAAATTAAGTACAAATTCATATAGATCAAAATGAACATTAACTTCTAACGCATGTATGTTGTTACACTATAACATACTATAGGTAACACATTATAATTGTTAATTTTATTTACATATATATATCCAAATCAACATTAACTTATAATGCATTTCTGCTATTACACTACATTATAGGTAACACATTATAATTTTTAATCTTATTTACATATATTGAAAATATTTGGAAGTCAATTATACTCTTTTATCTATTTAGTGTATAATAATTTATTGATGGCATCAAAGATTATTATTAAAATTAGAAAATATAAATATAATAAAAATAATATTTTTATAAATATTATATCTCTCTCTCTCTCTCTCTCTCTCTCTCTCTCTCTCTCTCTATATATATATATATATATATATATATATATATATATATATATATATATATATATAAGTAAGGTTATCGTAAAAACTATTGATCATATATTAAATTAACTAATAGTAAGTTAGTTCAATCAATCGATTCTCTTCGTTAAAAGAACCTTGCTAATGGGAGGTGACGACATCAATTTTCCTTGATCCTCTTGGGGTTAGACTCTGCTAATGAGCTAACAGGAAGTGATCCCTTCTGGTAGATCTTCCTAGATAGTTACCATGGATGTAGCGGTCATCGACCTCTGGTGTTTGTGAACCACATTGAAACAAAAAAAAACAATAGTATAAGACATTAAAATCTCATTTTCAGTTATAAATCATAAAAATCAATCATCCAAAATCATTTTAAAGAGTTTCTTTAAAATAATACATGGAAACTGAGATTATGATGATGTTGGAGTTTGCATAAAATTGGTAGTTAAGACGTATCAATTGAACCACTTTTCCTTTCTACTTATGGATCTAATTGATGTGAATTAGTGTAAGAAAAAATTAAGCCATGAATTCAACCCAAGGATGGTTCTTGTATGTGGATAACTATGGATGGATTTCATAAAGTTTAAATAGTTACTTATATTTATTTAGTTGTGAAATTTGATGTGGTCAAACTCTTTTGTTTCAAGCAAGTCATTTGAAATAGTATGATGATTGAGATTGATAGATCGATGTCATGTGTATTGTGTTGGAGTGCCCAAAACGAGCGAGCTAAACTCTATTAGGAGTGAGAAAATGATAGATGCATGCTCAAATTGAGAAATAAGAGAACTCTTGATTTGGTATTACTTGTATTGATGAAGTAGATAGCATTGATGATGCCAAAGAAAAATTAATAATTTTTTTGAATCATGGATCTTTAAGCATTGAAATGATGGCCACCATTCATAAATATGACTAATTCATAGTGTTAAAAACTTCAGAATTAGAAAATTGATACAAATTCTTTACAAGTCACCTCATTTACTTAAGGTTTTTTTGAATCTATTTATTGTTAATTTCAACCTTAAAGATGATATGGAATATTATACTATAGTTTTAATATTTCACTTCCCTTTAACCCAATTTTTCCTAGCAATCATAGAGAATAATTACCATGTAAGTGTCCTTAAATGTCATGATGTTACACTTATCAGGGTACATGTTTCAATGCATATAGTATATCTAATTTCTCTTATTAAAATAGAACATAGCATCAATAATTCTTCTCCTTTATCTGAAAGATATGTGTTAGATAACTTACAATCCAATAATGTCTTATGTCAAATCAACGTGAATGAGTGTTAGAATTTACCCAATCAAAAAGATAACATGCACTGAAAATAAAGTCTCCTAGTATGAGTATATATCACAACTTTATCACAATGTTAGTATAGGTTAAAAGTTCCAAACTCAGCTAGGGAAACCATAAGAAAAATCTTGCCACTAAATGTTTCTAACTAAGAATTATCCTAACTGAAGTTAGTCACTCTACCAAAGATGATCAACATGTTAGCATCAACATTAACGGGTCTTCTTTGTCACATGCACAAAACTTGTATCACAGAGGCTCTCCACACTAACATCATCTTTTTAGGGTTTGCAAACCCTAGCAATGTTGTATCGCATATATACATGGTAATATAACTCCAACACTAATGAGGGTAAATTTCCATATTAGTATTTGGAATTTTAAATCCCATACCTTAATTTCAATGAATTTTATTAATAAGATATAATCTAGATTAAGAACTTGTGAGTTTTGATTATGAAATTGTGAATATCAATGTCTTAAAAATGAAAAATTAGATTCCAAAAGTGTGAATATTGTTTTTCAAAAATGGAAATTTCAACTAATTTGATTCCAAAATTGTGAATTTCGAAATCCAAAATTGCATATTTCAATTTCAAAATTGTGAATTTGAAATATAAAAGTATTAATTAATGTGTATTTGTATTTCAATATTTTATATGGAATTGAATTTTATTAACATATTATATCCAAATCCAAGAAAATATGTTTTTTTTTTGTAAGTCATCATTTTCTATTAATTCAAGAAAGATTTACATTGTGAGAAGCAAAACTTCCAAACACCATTGGCCTCACTCCTACCAGATTTGTTGGCCAATTGGTAAAGATAAAAATACATAGAAAAAATATCTATGAAGAATAATCCTTCCCACCTTCATCATTATGCACCCATATTACCCTGAGCCAAGTCATTAGGGCCATCACCCCTAGGCTAGTGAAACACTTCATGTACATGTGACTCTATGTAGGCTATTCTCCCTTCAAAGTTGTCTAGGTGCTCTTGGTGTCACTTTTGACCTCCATGAAGGGATATTAGATCCATCATATGCCATTCATTATGTTGGAGATCATTCATGAATCCAATGATCTCATTGCAGTTGTCATGTCTATCCCTGGCCAATTGTTCTACTACCACTATCACTTGAAAAAATTGCACTTCAAGCTAGTTAAAAGGCAGAGGAAAGTTTACATGCCCAGGGTAGAAGGCATTTTGTTGCTCCAACTCCTCCCATTCATCATACTAGTCCACTTGATGTACTATCCCTTGGCCACAGGGACCCGCCCCTCTCTAGGCCCGACCATGTTGACGGTTCATAGTACTCTTGTTTTAAATCTATCATTGGCCACACCACATGATCTAAGCCATGCTACGACTACCAAACAAGTGAGATACACCCACAACCAGATCCCCCAGAAATCGACACACTTGCATGTCATTCAAATGACCTACAAGCACTTCTTTCCCCAACACCACAATGACACTCACCCAGAAATTAAGAAACAACCGACCGCTAACTCCATGCTATGGGATCGATCCACAAGTGAAAAAACCACCCTCCCACACTCTAAAAGGCACTCTAGCCCTGTATGGAACTAGCAACTGCAACCACCAGGAGAATTAAGCCTTCTGCTAACAACCCTTCACTACTTCGAACCAGTTGAGGCCAGAAACCACCACAAGACCAGTCACATCTGACCTAGGGGTAATTAACATGTGAATTGACCCTTGAATCTTGACCCCAAGACACTCCTCTCTCCCCTATAGGAGTACTAAAACTCATCCACCAAGGAAAGAGACAAACATGAAATGGAGGCTAGCTTCAACAGGGAAAAATCTCGGCCCCAAGACAAAGGTTTCCTTGACAAAATCCACTCAATCAACTAAATAGATGCTACAGTTTGTTGGCCACACACTGGAGCACACCCTTCTCCCATAACAAATCTTCTACCAAAACCAAATCCAAATAGAGCGTACCAAATACTGTAATCAACGATGGACAGACCAGAGAGAATTACCTGCACGAAATTAATGGGTGCAGACCCGAGAACTAGGTGGAAGATGAAACCAACTACTGAAGCCTCTACCCACCAATCTCACATGTAATTATTCCTGGTCATTGCAACACTATGCATCCCTGGGTCCCATATGGCACTTTGAGTCACATCTTGAGCTGATGCTGCTCCATACCTCCATCCCACATATAATTAAATTACCAACTTCAATCTAGGAGTAGGGAATGGTTTAACAACAAAGCCACCCTTTGCACCTAAATATTTTTCACCCCTTATGATCCTAACACTCATCGCCCATATCCTGGAAATGAGTGTCACAACCATGCCAAGGCTTATTATACACATTACTTGCTGTAGATCTTCACCTTTGGAGTGCCAAATGAAACATACCTTCCACATTTTAAAATCATTTATGGTGCATGGGTTGTGAATTGTTGCCTCTGTCCTAAGCCATCCAACATTCCTTAACCACCACCATCAGGGAATGATAATGTGTATTTTGATTTCAATATTCTAAATTAAAATTATTTTCAAATTAATATATTATATATAATTCCAAGCTTAAAGGATTGTTCTATATAAACAAAATATAACTTTGGCCCACTTCTTTTTAAAAAATTCTCCACCTTATTTGCAAACAATATAATTTTTTATTATGAAAAGTTATTCACAGAACCCATACACAAAGCGAGGAGAAAATAGGGTAATTTATTTTTAGTGGTTTTACTTGAAGAATTAGTTTCTAATTAAAATCATTGAATTTTCCTTGTTTTTTTTTTAAAGAAATAGATATTGAATTAGATAAGAAAACTTGTTTTTGGTCTAGTTCCCTTACCTATTCTTCAAATTCCAAAGAGATATTGCATTCAGAGATCCAACAAATGAGAAGTCTAATTGTTGGGTCCCTATAATACTAGTGATTACCCCATCACTATTGTAGTTATACCCCTTATTTATATTGTTGTGCCCCTATTACCCCCATATTGTTATTTCTATGCCCCATAGAATCCCTCTATTGTTATTTTTGTGGCTTTATATTATTATTGTTAGGTCGGCTGGATTATATTGTGACTCCTTAGACTCCTATATATAGGAAGGAGGTTTTGTCATTTGTATCATCCAAGAATTGTTCATTTATGTAATGTAAAGGAGGTTGCCCCCTCGAAGAGGCTGAATTCTAAGGCGTTGATCTATCTTTTCTATCTTTTCTTGAGCTGGTTTCATAACATTTGGTATCAGAGCTTTGGATTCTAGGGTTTCGCTGCTACAAACAGGTCATCGTGGAATTTTCGCTATAACATTTTTTTTGTGACGTTTCAGAAGTCACAAAAAAAACCCATTTGAGAAGAAATCGTGCTGAACCTTGGGTCTGAATTTCAGAGCTCTTCGCATGATATTTGCGGAGATATGATCTGAGGAAGTTGGTCTTTTTGCAGACTCTTGAATTACATTCAAAATAGGCGACTTGGGGAAAATCGTCATAACTTTCTCTCTGGGGATCGGATTGAAATTTCATAAGAAGGTACAGAAAGAGGACGGACTATAGTTTCTTGTGTGTTTGTTTTAGATTCAAAGGTTGAAACAGTGACTTGTGGCACATCGTACAAGTTCGCTCTACTGAACCAGTATAAAAGCAAGTCACTGTGGGAGATTTCACATAACTCTTCCTTGGAGAATCCAATTTGGCTCAGAATTGTGGCATTGGAAAGAGGATGTAGAAGGATACTACAGGTAGCAATTTCAGAACTGGATGATCCAAAATTACAGAGATACATCAGATTCAATATCAGACTTCTATAAAGCGAAAAACGGTGTGTAGTTTTTTTTTTCAATTTTTGTGTAAGCTTGGTTTAACGGAATTCAAAGGGCATAGTAAAGAATTTTTATCGGTAACGGATGCCCCGAGGAAATAAAATGCAAACACCAAGTAAGGAACCTGAAAGCTCTAGCATGACTCATGAAGGAGAGGAAGAAATGCTACATGATATATCAAAATTACAAGAACAAGTGCAACAAATGTCACGCTCACAAAAGCTAACAGAAGCTAAGATAAGTGGCGTGGAATCTAAGATAAATGGCGTGGAATCTAAGATAAAGGGCATGGAAGCTAAGATGGAGGATTCAGTGGCAGATTTGAAGATAGATTTGAAGACAGACATGGAAGAATTGAAGAAGTTGCTACAAGAAAGGGTCACTAATGGTGAAAAGGTAGTAAAGGAAACTCATGATGAGAACAAAAGAAATGTTAATCATGATTCCATAGACGCTAATGTTGGATCAAAGAATCACCATATTCCAAAAATCGATATGAGGAAGTTTGATGGCAAGGATCCCGCCACATGGATATTACAGATGGAGCAATTCTTCAATCTCAATAATGTGCAAAACGCACAAAAGGTACGTATGGCAACTGTATATTTGGAACCAAATCAGTTTGTATGGTATCAATGGCTTTGCTCTCGTAAACAATTTATCACTTGGGCAATTTTTACGGAAGAATTGATAGCACATTATGAAGATACAAAAAGCAACACTTTTTTTAGCCAAGTGATAAGTCTCAAACAAAAGGGTTCAGTAATGGAGCACATTGAGGAGTTCCAAAAATTGAACATAAGGGTAAGAGATATTCGAGAGGAGCACAGGATTGATGTGTTCATAGGGTCTTCAAAGGATAATATCCAACATGATGTTCGCCTTTGGGAACCTGATTCATTAGAGAAGGCATTCAGGTTAGCAAGAAAAATGGAAAGCAAAATTATGGCAACCAGGAAGCATACCACTCACAACTATAAAGACGGAAGTGTTGTTGCCCCTAGTCTTCCACAACCTATAAGGTTGACACCACAACAATTGGAAGAAAAAAGAGCAAAAGGGCTTTGTTACAGTTGTGATAGCAAATACACTAAAGGTCATAAGTGTGCTGAGAAGAAATTATTCTACATAGATTGTGAAGAGAAAGAAGAAAAGGAGCAAGAAAGGTCAAAAGAAGAAGATATACTCCAGGAACAAAGCCTAGATGAAGAACAAATAAATCCGACCATATCTTGTAATGCATTGGCAGGAATTACCACTCCTCAAACCATCAAGATAGAAGGACAAATCAAGAAGAAAAAGGTAATAGTGTTGATTGATTCAGGAAGCACCCACAATTTTATTTATTGTAGGGTAGCAAAAGAATTGAATTGCTTCCTATATCCAGCACCAGAGTGTCAAGTGATGATTGCAAATGGAGGAACAATAAATTGCTCTGGAAAGTTCCATAATATCAAGCTATCCATGGGAGAATATGTATTGACTAGCCCAATGCTTTCCATCCCAATGGGAGGTGTTGATGTTGTACTAGGAGTCCAATGGCTACAATCCTTGGGTACAATAGCTTTTAATTTTCAAGAACTTTTCATCAAATTTTCTACGGAAGGAAAGGAAGTTGAATTAAGGGGTATTGCAGGGAAACCAGGAAAGATAATTAGCTCTAATGGCATGACTAAGCTTCTTAAAAAGGAGCAAAGAGGTGTAATTTCACAATTATGTTCGCTAGATGTTTCCACATTGGAATCATCTATATCTCCAGATCTCCAAAATGTCCTGGACAGTCATTCCAAGGTATTTGAGACTCCCAAAGGTCTCCCACCTATGCGTGATCATGATCATGCTACTCATCTGATTCCAGGAAGTGTTCCTCCAAACATCAGGCCGTACAGATATCCCTATGCGAGAAAAAGGGAAATTGAATGTATGGTTGCAGAAATGCTAGAGGCTGGTATAATTCAACCAAGTCAAAGTTCTTTCTCAGCTCCAGTAGTATTGGTGCACAAGAAGGATGGATCATGGCGCATGTGTCCGGATTATAGGGAGCTAAACAAGCTCACTATTAAAGATAAGTTCCCCATTCCTGTTATTGATGAATTATTGGATGAATTGCATGGATCAATTTACTTCACCAAGTTGGATCTTCATTCGGGATATCATCAAATTATAATGAAGATTGAAGACATTCCGAAAACAGCATTTAGAACTTATGAGGGTCATTATGAATTTTTGGTCATGCCTTTTGGCCTTACCAATGCACCTTCAACATTTCAAGGTTTGATGAATTCAATTTTCAAACCATTCCTTAGAAAATTTGTGTTAGTATTTTTTGATGATATACTAATCTACAATAAGTCTTGGAAGGATCATGTTGAACATGTTGACAGGGTGCTACAACTATTGGAGGAGAAACAATTATATGCAAAAAGATCCAAATGTTTCTTTGGAGTCCAGGAGGTGGAATATTTGGGTCATATTGTATCTCATGAAGGAGTTAAGGTAGACCCTAGCAAAATTAAAGCCATTAAGGAATGGAAAATCCCCACATCCATAAAGCATCTGCGAGGATTTCTTGGGTTGATAGGGTATTATCGCAAGTTTGTTAAGAATTATGGGAGAATAGCAGCACCTCTAACAACATTATTGAAGAAAGATTCATTTTCTTGGACTCCAGAAGCAACAAAGGCCTTTGAACATCTTAAAGAGGCAATGTGCCAAGCACCTGTCTTAGCTACGTCGAACTTCACAAAAACCTTTATTGTGGAATGTGATGCTTCAGGAAATGGAATTGGTGCTGTTCTAATGCAAGATGAAAGACCCATTTCTTTTGAAAGTCGTCCAATCAAGGGAAAGTTTTTAAGCAAAGCTATTTATGAGAAGGAAATGTTGGCAATACTCCATGCACTTAAGAAATGGCGACCCTACCTAATGGGAAGACACTTCAAGGTAAAAACGGATCATGATAGCCGTAAATACTTTTTAGAACAAAGATTATCCTCTAAAGAGCAACAAATGTGGGTCACAAAGATGTTGGGTTGTGACTTTGAAATAATCTACAAAAAAGGGAAGCAAAATGTGGTGGCAGATGCACTCTCAAGAAAGGATGAGGATGTGGAAGCATTGTTGTGTGCCATTTCTATTATCGAACCAGATTGGATAAACGAAGCAAGGGAGGAATGGAAGAATGATGAAGAAGTGTGGGAACTTATTCAAAAGCTACAACAAGATTCCAGCACTTCTGATACATTTAGCTGGCAAAATGATTCGTTATGGTACAAAGATCGCTTATACCTCTGTAATAATTCCCAGCTAAAACAAAATATTCTTATGGAATTGCACACTTCTCCCTTAGGAGGGCACTCAGGATTTTTAAAAACTTACCACAGGGTTAAGAAGGAATTTTTTTGGGATGGCCTTAAATCAGATATTCAAAAGTTTTTGGCGGAATGTTTGGTTTGCCAACAAAATAAAGTTGAAACAATTAAGACACCGGGTCTATTACAACCTTTATCCATTCCAAGCCAACGTTGGGAGGAGGTTTCAATGGATTTTATCACAGGTTTTTCCAAGTCTGAGGGAAAGAGTGTCATCATGGTGGTAGTTGATAGGCTTAGCAAGTATGCACACTTTTGTGCATTATCACATCCATTTAAAGCCAGTACAGTTTCTACTGCATTTATGGAAACAGTTCAAAAGCTACATGGAAACCCAAAGATTATTGTAAGTGACAGAGATCCCATTTTCACTGGAAATTTTTGGACAGAATTATTTTCTTGTCTTGGTACTCAGTTAGCTCATAGCTCATCTTATCATCCTCAATCTGATGGGCAAACTGAGATAGTAAACAAATGTTTGGAAGGATATCTTCGTTGCTTTGTATCTGATAAACAGACACAATGGATCAAATGGTTGCCTCTGGCTGAATGGTGGTATAACACTTCCTTCCATACAGAAACAAAAATGACCTCATTTATGGCACTTTATGGGTATCAACCACCATCCATCACATCATATTTAAGAGATAATTCTAAGGTTCAGGCAGTGGAACATCACATCGAACATCAACAACAAGTCCTCCAACTCTTAAAGGATAACCGCGTGTTGGCACAAAATAGAATGAAACAACAGGCAGATCAACATCGCAGTGAAAGAAGTTTTGATGTAGGTGATTGGGTATTCCTACGGCTACAACCATATAAGCAAATGTCCCTAAAGAAAGCTAAGAAGGATAATAAATTATCACCAAAGTATTATGGTATGTATAAGGTGTTGCAAAAGATTGGTACTATGGCATACAAATTGGAGCTTCCTGTAGCTTCTCGATTGCACCCAGTTTTCCATGTTTCGTGTTTAAAGAAGGCTATAGGTGACAAGCTCCCAATTCAAACAATATTGCCAGAACTTGACGAGGAAGGAAAAATTATATTGGAACCGGAAGCAGTCACAAAAACAAGAACTCGACAGCTACGAAATCGATCAATTTCAGAGTATCTTATCAAGTGGAAGAACTTATCCATTGAAGATTCCACATGGGAGATGAGAATTTTATGCAGAAGTATCCAGAACTACTCAAGCGTTGAGGACAACACTTTTTTGAAGGAGAGGGGCATGTTGGGTCCCTATAATACTAGTGATTACCCCATTACTATTGTAGTTATACCCCTTATTTATATTGTTGTGCCCCTATTACCCCCATATTTTTATTTCTGTGCCCCATAGAATCCCTCTATTGTTATTTTTGTGGCTTTATATTATTATTGTTAGGTCGGCTAGATTATATTGTGACTCCTTAGACTCCTATATATAGGAAGGAGGTTTTGTCATTTGTATCATCCAAGAATTGTTCATTTATGTAATGTAAAGGAGGTTGCCCCCTCAAAGAGGCTGAATTCTAAGGCGTTGGTCTATCTTTTCTATCTTTTCTTGAGCTGGTTTCATAACACTAATTCTATGAAAACTTTTATTCACTATCCTAAATGTATGTTGGCTATAAACACAACAATAGATTCCTAAGAACTTTCTATATTGACATAACACAAAAAAAAAAAACCAAAATAATGCATAACTAATTGACAACGGAGATTCTAGGTGTTCCCTCTTGCCATGATGCTGAGACTCAACTCTAATCATTTGCACCTAAATCTGGAGCTTGTTTGCTCTTTTTCCTCTCTATCTCTTCACTAAATCCAATCGCAACCTTGCAAAAGAGAATCACAATGTTGTCTTGACCTTCATTTTTTTCCACCTAAGCACCTAGTGTTGATAACTACAATATAAACCTGGATATATATAGGAGTGAATATGAAGAGATAGGTGAGGTGCTTCTCACATGTAATAAACATGCCTTCCTTACCTGCCTTAAGGCCCTGAGCCACTTGTATACCCATTTCATCACCAGAGTACACTAGTTGTTGGTGTGATTGGGAAGAAGGCTTACTTCCTTCATAATGTGAGGCCAAGATATTAATGTTGGCTCCCTTATCGAATGAAAGTGCGCTAGAGAACAAATTTTAAGACCTACACTCAATATAATTACCATACGGATGAGATCCACCCACTAGTAGAAAATGATAAATTAGTGACTAGGTGACTAAAAAAGTTAGTCACCATAATTTTTCCAAGTGAAATACTACAAAAAATTGAAATCATAAGGGACCCAACTAAAAACGACTAACATAAATCACTAATTTAGTCATGGGTTAAAATATATGACTAGCTAATAAGTAGTACAACTAAAAATGACTAACATGAATGACAAATATAGTCTAGGAACAAAAATATGACTACCTAACAAGTACTACAATAATATGAATCAATTATTTATATTAGTCATTTTAATTGCGTCAAGCAATTTAAACTTACAAGTGATAGAGCATTGAAAGGTTGTTAAATATTGGCTTAAAAGTTATCATTACTTAAACACTTCTTCATCGTCACATGGTGTATCGCTGAGTCAACTTTGCAATATTTATCTCTAATAATTTGTAATTTTAAAAATATATTTTTTAATAAAAAAATAATTTTTTTTATGTATCTTTTAAAAATCTATTCATTGAATCTAATTGGATCTACTTCCAATTTGAAATTAATTTGAAGAGAAATTTTAACTTTTAAGACTATAATATCAAATAAAAACTACTTTAATTTCATATTAACCAAACTAGATCCATCTTAACCCCGGATCTATCAAGCACCGAGAAGGATCCAATATCTTGAGGTGCAAACTTAATCTTTTAGTGCAAAAATTGAAGAAAGGTTTTCACCTCAAGATATTGGATCCCTCTCAGAACTTGATAGATCTAGGGTTAAGATGGATCTAGATTGGTTATATAATACTATATAATATCTATATTTGTATTTATGTCTCTTTTTTATTCCCTCTCTCTATCTCACCCCCCAAACATACACACTCTCCCTCTCCCTCTCTTCCCCTTCACTCTCTCTCTCTCTCTTCCCATTCTCTCCCTCTCTATATCTCTCCTTCTCTCTATTGCCTCTCGCTCTCCTCTCTCCCTCACTCTCACTCCGTGACTCCCTTGTCACCCCCTGTCTCTCTCCACCTTTCTCCCTCTATGTTTTTCTTGTTTCCTCAATCTCCTTCCCCCTTCAATTCCATCTCTATCTCCTCATCTCTCTCTTCCTTCTCCCCTACCTCCCTCTATCTCTCCCCCCTAATCACTCTCCCTATCTCTCTCTTACATCTAACTCTATCACTATGTCCCTCCCCCTCTCATTCTCTCTCTCCCATCCATCTCTATGCCTCCATCTCTCTCCCTTCTTATAATGCCCCACTTAAATCTTATCCTGCAAATTTCGTTAATGTTTACATTATCTGAAAATATTGAGAAATATTGGTCTAATATAAAATTCATGATTTCTATGATTCAAATTCCTAACTTGCCTTCTCAAATTGAATCTTAGGTAGGGTATGGTCTCCTTTCATTATTTCAAATAATATATGTACTCATCTCACATTCCCCAATGTACTCTCACATTTACTAGGGAGAAGACATGGGCCTCTCCATTTAATTACATCTCACATTCCCTAATGTACCCTCACATTTACTTGGGAGAAGACATGGTCCTCTCCAACTCATTATCAATATATATATTCATCTCACATTCCCCAATGTACCCTCACATTCTAGGGAGAATACATGGTCTTCTCCATTTAATTACATTTCACATTCCCCAACATACCCTCACATTTACTTGGGAGAAGACATGGTCCTCTCCAACTCATTATCAATATATATATTCATCTCACATTCCCCATGTACCCTCAGATTTACTTGGGAGAAGACATGGTCCTCTCCCATTAATTTCCTAATTTTATATTCATGTCACATTTCCAAATGTACTCCTAGCTTTACTTGGGAGAAGAGAAGTCAACTGTAAGGATGGATGAGAAGTTAATGAAATTAATGAGGGGTGGTTGAGAAGGAGAAGAGAGGGAGGGTATAAAAGGGAAGGGGGAAGGGAGAAAAGGGGAGGTTGGGGTTTTGCTTATGATTATGGGGTTGGTTCTGATTTTAGGACTTGTTGTGTTTTTTTGGAGACCTTAGGAAACTGTGGAGGTTTCTTGGGTTGTTGAGAGGAGGGAAATATTGTTCATCTTGGACACACACACTACATCTGGTTGGACTTGGGCTCGGAGGGCTAGGGAACTCGTGGAGGTTTCCTGGGCTAGGGATTATTTCCTAGTTGGCTGGGACATAATCCAGTTGGGTCCGTCAAGAGGAGCATTCAACAGGAGTAGCAGGACAAAGGCATCTCTACTAGCCACCAGTACAGGTATTCCTCCGTAGATTACTCTTGTAAATTTTACTAGAATGAATATTCACCTTAAGTTATGCTGATTAGAATGTAAATGGTAAAATTTTATTTGTTTAAAAGTCTTATAAGTAAACTATCGCCTCTTATTGCATTTAATTAGATCTGTTAGCAGACCCTAAACCCTAGGATAGGTCTCTTACACATGGTATTAGAGCTTTGGTTAAAAATCTACACCCAAGGCCCACTAAACCCCAAACTCCACTATAAGGAGCTTGTAACCCTCATAAGGACTTATAATCCTAAAATATATTCATATAACAAATTGTTTTTAGAATGAAGAAAAAAACGGGATACACTCTTTATCGCCATGAAAAGCAATAGAAATAAGTTTAATAACTGCCCAGAGCTATCAGTAGCAGTAGCCTGTAGGGGATTAAACCTATGCTTTTATTGCTAATCTTACGGCCAAAGGAAGAAGCCTTTCGAGGCATTTCCATGGATTCGGCCAAGAGCATTGATGACAAAATGGTCTTAATTTTCTCAGAGCTACAGCAGGGCTTGAGAAGTTCACAATAAATAAATAAATAAAAAGAGGTTCATTTTGAGTATTATGTACAAAGTTGAGCTCTCGCTGTTGGGCACTGGATCTGTAGATTAGTGTCCAGTAAGATTCATATCATTTCTGTTGGGGATTAAACCTCTGCTTTTATTGTTAATCTTACGGCCAAAGGAAGAAGCGTTGTGGGGCATTTCCATGGATTCGGCCAAGAAATAGTTGGACAACCCCTCCTGCAAATTATGCAAACAATCAGTAAAAATAAAGAAAATATTACAACAACACCATTCGAAATTGAGACAAAATAGTTTTATTAATGAAGAAATGGTTTCCATTAGACCTACGTTCGAGAAGGGAGGCTTGCTCCAACGGACTTCACGTAGATAAGAGGGCCGCCATTGACATGGGTTATCGATGGAGGTGAGAAATTCCATGCAAAATTGCCGTTGTCGATCATGTCGTCTAAGGAAGCTGAGGAGGCCCTTGAATCGGGTGAAGAAATAGAAGAAAAAGATGTTGAAAATGAATATAAATCACATGTCGATATGAAGCACTCTTCTACCATGGCTCCTAAGAGGGTTTTGAAATGAACAATAATCTTGAATTTCTGTCATGGAATCTCTGTGTATGTCTTTCTGCAACAATGGAAATTCTCCTCCTGCCAAAAGTTATGTCGGGCATTTTGTAGCGGCAGAGACAAGGACATCTCCCTATTTGATTACAGAAACTTCACCACGTGGAAACCTCGAGGGTAGGCTCTGTTCTTGCAACGGGATGGGAAGTGAAAGTTTCCCCTGGGTAGTTTTTGGCTCCCCGGCCAACTGTTTTAGCATTCCCATCTGGCAGGTTTCCTATTTGAATGTTAGTAGACTTAACATGCCATGTTGGCAAGCAGCTAGCGCCCTTTGAATTTAGGTGGATGGAATTTCCTATGATGTGGGGACCATTGAGGCTCTATGAAAATTAAGGTAAGGTTTCTGCTTGGTCAGCCTCATCCAGAGCCTTATTTATATCAAGTAAATGGGATTAGAACAGTCGGGGGACTGATACTCAAAGTCAATGCTTCCATTTCGTGAAGTGCCCAATCATCCTTATCGGAATTAATAATGAAATTGTGTAAGATGTCCACATTGAAACACCCTTGTCGTGTATAAATATGTATGTGTGTGCCCCTTTGTTACACCATCGCGTGTTCTTTGTTTCCATCTCCCTTTCCATTCCAGAAAAGTATTTTGCTTCTTATACAGAGAAAAGTGAAATGCAAGTATATTTATCAGCATGAATTGAAGAGGGGAGCCTGAGATTTGCATTTGAATAACATAGAACTTCTTCAAGTCTATCTCTTTAACCACTCGGATAAAAATAACTTAAAGAAGAACGCTAATCATAAAATTTTGGACTTCCTGGAAATCCTTGTCCATACTATTCTCTTGTTTTCGGGCACCTTCCAAAGTACGGGGATTGAAACTGCAACTCAACCATCCCACTGTAGCTGTAGGTGTCGGCCTTACAATTTGCCGCTTTGGTGCAGTGTGGATATAGTTATAGCAATTGTTTTAGTGGCGTTAGCAAAAGTTGCAAACTATGTGAGATGAAAGAAAGGTTAAAGCAACATCCGTTGTTGTCAATTGGGATGTTTACGCCCTGGATTTTGAATAGAGGAATGGAACACAAGTAAATTGGGCAGCGTAGGGTTACTATGCATAAGTATACAAATAAAGATCAATTAAATTCTCTTCATTTCCCCATCAATCTATTGATAATTTAGTGAGGATTAAACCCTGGAATATCTAAGTACTGCTTTGCACAACCTTTTTCTATCACCAAGACAATGAGATGAATGGCTTCATCAAATTGTACCAAATATATGACTTTTAGAAACTCTTGAGGAAAACAAATTTTCTTTAAGAAGCTAAAACATCCATTAAGATACTGCGAACTATGATAATATTTAATAAAAAGTTAGTTTCCTTTCGCCTTAGTAGAATGCATGCTCCTGAGAATGAAATAGACCGCTTTTAAGTTTCTTTAATTTATATTTGCACCAAATGAACTGAAGTATGTTCCAGATAAATTTAGTTAGTGTCTTAACAACCTACAGTATCTCTCAACTAGGTCATGAGCTACACAGAACTAGTAAAATCTAGTTTATCTGGACAAAATTTCATTGTTGAAACATTCCTGAAACTGAAATTATTTAACATTCAACTTTACGTGACTTGCTGTTGGTATAGGTGCGAAGATGTACAAAACCTTGCAAAGTCTAGTACTCCCTGACAGTGTTAAAATATGATGTACTTGAAACTGATTTTATCTTTTATGTTAGATCTTTAGCTAAATCTTTTTGACTTGATCCATCTGAAATATCACTCTATGCAACGTAGCTCTAATCAAGTAAGGGTGACTTGTTCATAAATAAATCTTATGCAGATTATTAAAATTTATTAACACAATTTGAGGCTGAGTTTTTATAACGATTTCCGTTGAGTTGTGGCTTCAATTAATAGTATCATAACCATTCCCCTTTAGAAAACATGTGAGGTACTGTTAATAACCTATTCATCATATGCCTGTTGAATCCTTACCAAAAAGCCATAACCAGTCTCCTCAATGTTCCCTTGATCAGATTTAGGATCATAGTTTGTCACAATAGCTTCCCTCAGCCCTTTCTTACTACATCTGAAATCCTATTAGCTCTAGATAAACTGTGACAGAGGCCCCATAGACGCTATGATCGAAGCAGTCTTCAAAACAAGAAAACTAAGGCCTCTAAAAATCAATGAGTTGGGGATCTGTCATATGATATGAATCTGCATCGATTGGAGTTGCTTCTTGCCTCCCTGGCCTGATCTTTGTCCTCTGGCACTGCTACAACCGCAGTCTGAAACCAGTATTTAAGCCTACGTGAAATCCATGCAATAGCAACTGTGTGTAAAAATTGAGCAATAGGTCTGCACATTTACCTAGAAACAAAAGATATGTCTATATTTTTAGAAAAATTGGATGTCACACTCTGTACTCGATAGTATGTACAATTTTATGTGAATATGAATAGATAATAGATAACTAGCTAACTTACCAAAAAAACATAAATTACTTGAAAAATAAAGCCATACACAGAGGTAGAAATAGTCAACGCTGAAAGTTTCCCAACAACAACAAAATCCTCTGGGGACATGTTCAAACTCAGGATCCAATATGTGCAAGTAATACCACATTTGGAGGCACAACTCAGAACAATACTATCTCTGTGAATACCAAAACAGAAAAATGCAATTTGCCCAACTTGTTTGTCACTCGAATGTGCATTGGATATTTTATTAAAGTTGTTATAGAATTGAAGTCGAGGGAATTGCCCAAACGATTGCATACCAAAATCATTTTCTTTTGATGGTCTAGGAAAACATCACAATGTTCAATGCCAATAAAACAAAAAAAAAAGCCATTGTCTAACAAGTTCACAATTTTCTCTGGAAAACAATGGAAATTCCAGCAGGATTTTCAAAATCCTGCAGACTTTTTTTAAATCCTAGTTACAGTGGTCAAGCTTTAGGATTTTGGGTGCCCCAAGGGTTCCTGAGGGTGCTGAATCCATTTCAAACACTCCCAGGATCAGATTTTTTGAAAAAAAAAAAGATTCACTGGATTCCAACAAGAATTTCACCTTTCGAGCAAAAGTGTGGCCTCATAGATGAGGCCTAAAACACATAACAAATTAGCAACATATCCAAACAAATAAAAAATTAGCAACATATCTAGTGATGTGTAGAAGCTATGCCACCTAATACATTCATCAGAAGGTATTTTCTTTTAAAGGAAATATTTTCAGAATATAAGGCCAAAAAAAAAATTATGTAAAGCAGCTGACTCATCCCAATCATTACAGCTTTAAGCATATGGTGATCCCCAATAATTAAATCTTTAAAAATTTGGTGATAATATATTCATTTTATACACTTGTAAGATAAAGGGAAGTATTTCCATTGCATGTCTCTTGAGCATTGCAGAGATTAGCTTTGACTTTTATAAAATTTACGATCCTTAAAGCTTGATTCCAACGTTCTGCAGAGCTTTAAAAACACATGAGAAAACAAGTCTTCTACAAAAAATAAAGAAAATATTAAATTAGAGACCCTTGCATGGTAAGGGTCAATTACAATTCAGAATACAGATTTACAGGAGACTAAACTATCTACTGTATCAATTGCAATTTCCTGCAATTTGAGCACCTACCCATTGAGTCATATTATTAGACAATTGACCTATCAAACACCCTTGTCAGTTGTACATGTGATGAATCAAAACTTTAATAATTTGAATTATGTTTCCACAAGCTCCTTTCTCTATCACTATTTATCAAGCATCTTAAACTTCCATATTTCTTGCTATTAAGAAGCATAATCCAAACACTCGATCAAATAGCAACATTGTTGTCAAGCCCAGTGCTTGAGATTTCGACATAAAATCCAGTGAATGATTGACTGGATATGCACAACATATAGACATTAATCAGTTAGACCAGACATGAACCAAGCCATGCCAATTGCCAGTATATATTTCATTCCGCTCTTCATCGTAGAATAAGGCAGTGATGTCTTCAAGTGATTCTTATACAGTACTTCTAATTGTAGAGGCATTTGGGCGATTTCTAGGACTAATCTGAACATTTGGATCATTCGCACGGATCTTCATCAGGCACTTTCTAGTGAATATGTTGCTTAAATTTATAGAACCAACTGCAAACTCCTAGGTACATCTCAGTCATTATATATAAAGAAAAATAAGAAATGTTATAAGAAAATAAATCTTTTCAGCAATAGAAAATTTACAACCAATAATTGAACAACAAAGTTGAGGCCTGGGATATCTTACCATTTCCTTCTGCTCCAGAAGAAAGAGGAAGTGCCTTACAGTAAGAAATAATCAAATCTTGGTCACTAGTAATGTAAATGTTATTTGTTCCCCGGATACGGGTGATGACTTGTCAAGGGGGGGCGTGCCACATGCCCAGCATGTGCTGCCCCGTGGTAACCTTAATACGCCTAGTTAAACCGCCGTCAAGGTATAATGGCTCAGCAGCGAAGCGATGGGTATTCAATGCAAGGCAGAGGTTCTCGATGGTGGCAAAGAATGCAGTTAATGCTCGACTGCAGAGAAGGAATGGAACACGATATCAACAAAGGATGTGGGTGCATTGGCATATTGAGGTTCGAAGGGTGCAAGAGCAGAGAAACTGCGAGACGGTGGATGTTGCGGCCTCTTGCTGCTGCAATTCAAGCCGTGGATGTAGGAAGGGGGGGCAATTCGAGGGATTTCTGGTTCAATTGGAGGCGAGAAGGGTTAACTCTAGTGCAGGAGGAGGGTGCTCAGAAATCGTCTCACCAGTGTGGGGATTGGGGCAAAATCTACACAGTGCCTATTCCTACCTATTCTCTCAGGCATACATGGGTGGCAGCGAAGAAGACATGGCCAAATTACGGGAGCGACAGCCTAGCAGACGAGGACCAGGGAGAGGTTCCTCTTCTAGAACCCCTGCAGCAGATGAACACCACCATTGTTGTTGCTGCTACTGTCATAGGCGAGCAAGAGCCACACAACTCCCAGTCGGGCAATTCGTGGAGGTCGGTAGCTCTAGCGAGGGAGGACCATTGCTTCCGGCATTTGGCTCTGTGGTGTTCACTCTGGGTAGCTCAATGGACAATGCAGGAGTCAATGCCCACATTTCAGTTCTTTTCACCAAAATCCCTGAAGAATTTGGAGCCGGAAATCCTCTGGGCACGTCGGAGAAACCTCCAGAAGGCTCTGGTGTGGACGCGCTGGAGAAGCCTCCAGGAAGCTCTGGTAAGGACAACCCTGATAAGGAAAGCCCTGAGGTGTTGCCACCGAACGAGGCAGGCAATTCGGGGAAGGAGACGGTGCATGGCACCTCACACCCAATGGGGCCGGCACCTCAGGGCAATGATGAGAAAAAGTGGAAGGCGATGTGGGAAGGAGTCCCAGAGGGACGGGGGTGGTGCTACGTGGTGGAAGACAAAATCCTCTGCGAGGACCAGGACACTGAACCCCGGCTCAACGCATGTCCTCCTCTCCCAGCCTGAAACTAGGATTAAAGCTTCTGCGGGTATGTCGGTTCCGGATTTCATTATGCTTGTTGGCTGGCAATGTATGCGTCTGTCTGTCTGGTCTATGTATGTCGGGTATATTGTCAATTTTCTATTTTCTGTCGGGTTTATGTATGTTGAAAGCCCCTGCGTGGGAAGTCATGGGTCTGATCAACGCAATGAGGCCCCTTAGCAAGCTGATTCTCACGTCTTTTGGGCCTCCAGCAGCAATTAGATTTTGGAGGGACTCTGTCAGTCTGGAAGGTGATTTTGGAAGTTCTCTAGGTGCTTCCCCTGCGAGGGAGCTTTTTGTTTCAAAGTTAATCTATCCAAGGTGCAACTACTGGCCCTGGAAAGCCTGTCTCACTGTTTGTAAAGTTTACTTGTAAATATAATACAATAGTCTAGATAGTCTTTTAACGATACAAAAAAAATATAAATGTTATTTGTATTGCAATCAAGATGCCATAGCAAGTGGTCCTCAAATGAGGTAACCATCTCCCCTCTGAAATTCCATGCAACCACTATACGATTGTAGAATGTCAGGAATAACTAATTCTCATAAGGAAAAATAAAAGCTGAAGGAGTCAAGAAATCTACCCTACTTACTTCAATCAATTGCGTATTGCGAACCTGCCACAATGATTGGCATCATTTGTAGATAGAACTTTATGCAAAAATATAGGTCAGCATTTCAAAAAACCCAATAATTTGAAATTATTAAACTAAGCTTTTAAAATCCAAAAAGAATGGGGTTACTGCGAAAACACAACTCACATCCAATGTTTATAGGTTCTCATTTTCTTGTTTTACGAGAAGTTTCTCATTGAACTACTCAATAAATTCAACCTTCTTATTGTGATGCAATAGGTGATTAAATGATTTTAAAACAGTGCCATCCTATATAGATAAAAATTTTAATGGAACATGCCCACTGGCCCTGTCGAATATTAGTAACATTATCCCTGGGCTGTCCTCAAATTGGCAACAGAAAAAAAGGAAAAGAGAAATATGGATCAGAAGATTTAATGGAAATCAATGTAAGAAAAATGGTCCATTCACAAATTCTAATCATTGCTAGGATTGACAATTGTTGAAATATCCATTTCAAAGGAACTTGAGCTCTGTTTTACAATCTCTTAGATAAAGTAGATCATATCATCTCTACTTGATCTTTATCTAAGAACATGTTCATCTGATATTGAATACAATAATGTGTAGTTCTTTAAGTCGAACACCTTATAGATGCTAAAACCAATAGAAACACCACAACACAATTAGGATATCTAGTAAAGTTTTACGAAAACACTATGCATCAAAAATTTGTTCACATAAATACCAAGCTTAAACATCCTGGGTAGCATAGGAGAGAACTTTTCCGTTCACATCATCAAACTCTACAAAACTAGGCCATTTCAATGACTCGGTCTCGAATAAGGCAAAGCTTGCATCTGGTTGACCCCTCCAGATATACCTACAAATTTTCATGATTCGTGTCATTACCAAAACATCTATCATTCAAGTTTCACAAAGCTTAAATACAATTTCACATATTCCAAACCAAACTTGAAGTTCATGATTCACAAACTTGGATCAAAATAATTCAAAGAAAAACATACTCAATGGGTGTTGTTCTGCATTTCAGTGAACTGAAATTATCTGAGGCATATACTGACACTGTGATTAGAGAATCATTGTTCTTATTACAAAAGAGGCTATGTATCACTTCATTCAGGCTTATATTCAAGTAGCATATTTTCTTATTGGCCTCTGTCAATGCAGAACAAAAATTCAGACACTAGCAAGAAACCACCTTACAGAACCGAAGAGAATATCAGCCACATAATTAACACTTCGAAAGCGAATGGTCTTCTTCAACATGTCTATCTTCTCACCCTTGCTAAATGCTACACAAACACCAGATTGGGCCAAAGAAAATACAATATCACGTGCTGCAACAATTTCTATGATTTTCGACCTCTTCTTCAGGAACTGCAGCTTCAAAAACCAAAGTGCCTTGGGATCATAAGTGTCAAATTCCTCTTGAAAGTAATAAAAAAATAAATAAATCAATATCGTGCTAAAAGTCCACCATTTAACATACATCAAAAAAATAAATTTCATCTAATGCTCTAGAAATCGAAAGGCGTCTATGGTCAACATGATTTAAACTACAACTACAGGTCACTGGCAACTGCCAAAAGAAACAAAATCTAAGAAATTTATAAATATTAATGAACAGTAGACTTAACTGCCTAGATATTGAGAAAATGTTTAGTAAAAATAATTACGAAAGGAGATGGAATCTTCAACGGTCTATACGAAAGTGGACAGAACTTCGCAGGTTTTTAAATATGCACTCTAAAAGCAGTATGCATGAAATGTTCTGACGAAAATAAATCTTGAGAATGAAGGGCAGGTGTTCCCAATAGAATAAACTAGCAAACTAAAACCTAAACCATATTGGTTTGTCTATATTATTGATTTCGCAAGAGATGTAATATTCGAATATTTCATGGAAATTTTCAAAACAAAAAAAAATCACAGACTGAGAAATCAAAAGCTTGCTCTGTTAACTATTATACTTCATTGCAATTGACACTTGATGGTCTCAAATTAATCATTTAGGGAAATGACTCTTTATACTGCTCAAGTACTAACAAGCTCCAGAAAAACGGCCTTAACTTGGGCTATCCAATCTCGGGCACAAACCAGAGTGTAAAAAGTACCTTATCGGAATGGATAACATAAATCAAGGGTTCTCAATCATTCAAGGTCCTACTCAAAATATACTATATGTCACGTTAATGATTATTCTATGGGTGGTGGAATTTTCTAGTGAAAACATAGATTGAATACCATGGACTTGTGTAAGGCTTATTGTGATAGTTGTTTTGATGATCTTAAATTCAATAAGAAGATCAGTTCATAGAGAAATTGGGATTTTAGAATGAAAGCTTATTTAGTTAATATAAGACCAATGAAAATATTAAAATACACTTTTACCCTTATTCTAGTGTGAAATAAAAATGTCGTGAAAAATAATGTGTCTCTAGTTTTGGATAAAAGGACCCTCAACTTTCTTCGCAACTTTTGTGGTCACTGGCTACTTGTGAAAGGAGTAGGCATTTTTAGAGATGCGGTGCTATTTAAAAGGGAAATACTAGTAGCAATAGGGCAAAGGGAATTATTCCATTCGTTTAATTATTTCTCATTTGTCTGGTCATATTGTGAGCTGCAATATATATCATGAAATTGTTTTAGTACTAGTAAACAATGATTAAAAATATAATTAACTTGAGCCTTTGACATTTAGAGGACATTTCTCTCAATTTGCAAAAAAATTAAAGTATGTTGGAAACAGTTTCTGAAGTTTTGGTTTTGGTACCACCTTATAGCATATTCGGGTTCAAATGCTATTTTCCATGACAGACAGTTGAATATGTTTCAACTCTAATTGTTATTGAGGGGTTCCACAAGGATGTCACATGAGCGTTTATGATGCCCATTTTAACCTAGATAGCCACCTATGTTAAGGTTCTATTCTATAGTTCCATGTTGTTATTTATGAACGTTATATAAATTTGGTTGGACACGTGAAAATCAATGGATGGATTTGGTATTGATGATGGAAATGTTGGATGTATGACCAAATGTATGACTTAATTGGTTACAATTTATCTAGTGCGTGACTTGTCAGAGTTATTATTTCATTGTATAAGCTTATATAGATATGATTTATCTAATCAATGACTTAGTGAAATTATGATTTATCTAATGTAAGATTTATTTCTAGTATGAACAACAACAAAAAATTTGGCACGTGGACACTGGGCTTAATAAACATGATGTTTAAGATCATGTATCTATATCTATTTTGTGGTTCTATATATGCATGGATGAGAACTAAACTACAGATTGGAAAGAACCGTATGATAACCAAGATGTACTATTCCGTTGGGGAAGGTCGAGACGACCAATGAGGAAAGGTACAATGTACATTGTTCTATTACATTTGGTACCTACTTTATATGCACTCTTATGACATGAGTAAAATGAAAATGACAGGTGGCAAGATGACCTAACTAGATTATTCGACGACAAGTGCAACCAGCTCTGTAGTGAGGTTCATGTTAGGGTGTTGACCCTAGTTGTGAAGGAGGGGTGGAGGCATTTCTCACCGTGTATCCTCTGAAACCTGGAATCGTGGGAGGGCAGTGGTGGACACACTCCCCTAAACATGTGATGAGGATTGCCAATTGCCTGCTAGTGAAGTTAGGTCGATGTATTCGATGCTTCCACCATGTCGGTTTTATGTTATGAAACCAGCTCAAGAAAAGATAGAAAAGATAGATCAACGCCTTATAATTCAGCCTCTTCGAGGGGGAAACCTCCTTTACATTACGTAAATGAACAATTCTAGGATGATACAAATGAAAAAACCTCCTTTCTATATATAGGAGTCTAAGGAGTCACAATATAATCCAGCCGACCTAACAATAATAATATAAAGCCACAAAAATAACAACAGAGGGATTCTATCGGGCACAAAAATAACAACATGGGGGTAATAGGGGCACAACAATATAAATAAGGGGTATAACTACAATAGTAATGGGGTAATCACTAGTATTATAGGGACCCAACATGCCCCTCTCCTTCAAAAAAGTGTTGTCCTCAACGCTTGAGTAGTTCTGGATACTTCTGCATAAAATTCTCATCCTCCCATATGGAATCTTCAGCGGATAAGTTCTTCCACTTGATAAGATACTTTGAAATTGATCGATTTCGTAGCTGTCGAGTTCTTGTTTCTGTGACCGCTTCCAGTTCCAATATAATTTTTCCTTCCTCATCAAGTTCTGGCAATATTGTTTGCACTGGGAGCTTGTCGCCTATAACCTTCTTTAAACATGAAACATGGAAAACTGGGTGCAATCGAGAAGCTGCAGGAAGCTCCAATTTGTATGCCATAGTACCAATCTTTTGCAACACCTTGTAAGGACCATAATACTTTGGTGATAATTTGTTATCCTTCTTAGCTCGCTTTAGGGACATTTGCTTATATGGTTGTAGCCGTAGGAATACCCAATCACCTACATCAAAACTTCTTTCACTGCGATGTTGATCTTCCTGTTGTTTCATTCTATTTTGTGCCAACACGAGGTTATCCTTTAAGAGTTGGAGGACTTGTTGTTGATGTTCGATGTGATGTTCCACTGCCTGAACCTTCGAATTTTCTCTTAAATATGATGTGATGGATGGTGGTTGATACCCATAAAGTGTTATAAATGGGGTAATTTTTGTTGCTGTATGGAAGGAAGTGTTATACCACCATTCAGCCAGAGGCAACCATTTGACCCATTGTGTATGTTTATCAGATACAAAGCAACGAATATATCCTTCCAAATTTTTTTTTACTATCTCAGTTTGCCCATTAGATTGAGGATGATAAGATGAGCTATGAGCTAACTGAGTACCAAGACAAAAAAATAATTCTGTCCAAAAATTTCCAGTGAAAATGGGATCTCTGTCACTTACAATAATCTTTGGGTTTCCATGTAGCTTTTGAATTGTTTCCATAAATGCAGTAGAAACTGTACTGGCTTTAAATGGATGTGATAATGCAAAAAAATGTGCATACTTGGTAAGTCTGTCAACTGCCACCATGATGACACTCTTTCCTTCAGACTTGGGTAAACCTATGATAAAATCCATTGAAACCTCCTCCCAACGTTGGCTTGGAATGGATAAAGGTTGTAATAGACCCGGTGTCTTAACTGTTTCAACTTTATTTTGTTGGCAAACCAAACATTCCACCACAAACTTTTGAATATCTGATTTAAGGCCATCCCAAAAAAATTCCTTCTTAACCCTGTGGTAAGTTTTTAAAAATCCCGAATGCCCTCCTAAGGGAGAAGTGTGCAATTCCATAAGAATCTTTTGTTTTAGTTGGGAATTCTTACAGAGGTATAAGCGATCTTTGTACCATAATGAATCATTTTGCCAGCTAAATGTATCAGACATACTGGAATCTTGTTGTAGCTTTCGAATAAGTGCCCACACTTCTTCATCATTCTTCCATTCCTCCCTTGCTTCGTTTATCCAATCTGGTTGGATAATAGAAATGGCGCACAACAATGCTTCCACATCCTCATCCTTTCTTGAGAGTGCATCTGCCACCACATTTTGCTTCCCTTTTTTGTAGATGATTTCAAAGTCATAACCCAACATCTTTGTGACCCACTTTTGTTGCTCTTCAGAGGATAATCTTTGTTCTAAAAAGTATTTAATGCTATCATGATCCGTTTTTACCTTGAAATGTCTTCCCATTAGGTAGGGTCGCCATTTCTTAAGTGCATGGAGTATTGCCAACATTTCCTTCTCATAAATAGCTTTTCTTAAAAGCTTTCCCTTGATTGGACGACTTTCAAAAGCAATGGGTCTTTCATCTTGCATTAGAAAAGCACCAATTCCATTTCCTGAAGCATCACATTCCACAATAAAGGTTTTTGTGAAGTCCGGTGTAGCTAAGATTGGTGCTTGGCACATTGCCTCTTTAAGATGTTCAAAGGCCTTTGTTGCTTCTGGATTCCATGAAAATGCATCTTTCTTCTATAATGTTGTTAGAGGTGCTTCTATTCTCCCATAATTCTTAACAAACTTGCGATAATACCCTGTCAACCCAAGAAATCCCCGCAGATCATTTATGGATGTGGGGATTTTCCATTCCTTAATGGCTTTAATTTTGCTAGGGTCTACCTTAACTCCTTCATGAGATACAATATGACCCAAATATTCCACCTCCTGGACTCCAAAGAAACATTTGGATCTTTTTGCATATAATTGTTTCTCCTCCAATAGTTGTAGCACCTTGTCAACATGTTCAACATGATCCTTCCAAGACTTGTTGTAGATTAGTATATCATCAAAAAATACTAACACAAATTTTCTAAGGAATGGTTTGAAAATTGAATTCATCAAACCTTGAAATGTTGAAGGTGCATTAGTAAGGCCAAAAGGCATGACCAAAAATTCATAATGACCCTCATGAGTTCTAAATGCCGTTTTCAGAATGTCTTCAATCTTCATTCTGATTTTATGATATCCCGAACGAAGATCCAACTTGGTTAAGTAAATTGATCCATGCAATTCATCTAGTAATTCATCAATGACAGGAATGGGGAACTTATCTTTAATAGTGAGCTTGTTGAGCTCCCTATAATCCGGACACATGTGCCATGATCCATCCTTCTTATGCACCAATACTACTGGAGCAGAGAAAGGACTTTGACTTGGTTGAATTATACCAGCCTCTAGCATTTCTGCAACCGTACGTTCAATTTCACTTTTTTGGGCATAGGGATATCTATACGGCCTGATGTTTGGAGGAACACTTCCTGGAATCAGATGAATAGCATGATCATGATCACACATAGGTGGGAGACCTTTGGGAGTCTCAAATACCTTGGAATGATTGTCCAGGACTTTTTGGAGATCTGGACAAATAGATGATTCCGATGTGGAAACATCTAGCGAACATAATTGTGCAATTACACCTCTTTGCTCCTTTTGTAGAAGCTTTGTCATACCATTAGAGCTGATTATCTTTCCGGGTTTCCCTAGAATACCCCTTAATTCAACTTCCTTTCCTTCCGTAGAAAATTTGATGAAAAGCTCTTGAAAATTAAAATCTATTGTACCCAAGGATTGTAGCCATTGGACTCCTAGTACAACATCAGCACCTCCCATTGGAATGGAAAGCATTCGGCTAGTCAATACATATTCTCCCATGGATAGCTTGATATTATGGCACCTTCCAGAGCAATTTATTGTTCCTCCATTTGCAATCATCACTTGAAACTCTGGTTCTGGATATAGGAAGCAATCCAATTCTTTTGCTACCCTACAATGAATAAAATTGTGGGTGATTCCTGAATCAATCAACACTATTACCTTTTTCTTCTTGATTTGTCCTTCTATATTGATGGTTTGAGGAGTGGTAATTCCCGCCAATGCATTACAAGATATGGTGGGATTTATTTGCTCTTCATCTAGGCTTTGTTCCTGGAGTATATCTTCTTCTTTTGACCTTTCTTGCTCCTTTTCTTCTTCCTCTTCACAATCTATGTAGAATAATTTCTTCTCAGCACACTTATGAACTTTAGTGTATTTCCTATCACAACTGTAACAAAGCCCTTTTGCTCTTTTTTCTTCCAATTGTTGTGTTGTCAACCTTATAGGTTGTGGAAGACTAGGGGCAGCAACACTTCCATCTTTATAGTTGTGAGTGGTATGCTTCCTGGTTGCCATAATTTTGCTTTCCATTTTTCTTGCTAACTTGAATGCCTTCTCTAATGAATCAGGTTCCCAAAGGTAAACATCATGTTAGATACTATCCTTTAAAGACCCTATGAACACATCAATCCTATGCTCCTATGGAATATCTTTTACCCTTATGTTCAATTTTTGGAACTCCTCAATGTGCTCCATTACTGAACCCTTTTGTTTGAGACTTATCAATTGGCTAAAAAAAGTGTTGCTTTTTGTATCTTCATAATGTGCTATCAATTCTTCCGTAAAAATTGCCCAAGTGATAATTTTTTTACGAGAGCAAAGCCATTGATACCATACAAACATATTTGGTTCCAAATATATAGTTTCCGTACGTACCTTTTGTGTGTTTTGCACATTATTGAGATCGAAGAACTGCTCCATCTGTAATATCCATGTGGCGGGATCCTTGCCATCAAACTTCCTCATATCGATTTTTGGGATATGGTGGGTCTTCGATCCAACATTAGCATCTATGGAATCATGATTAACATTACTTTTGTTCACATCATGAGTTTCCTTTACAACCTTTTGACCATTAGTAAGTATTTCTTGTAGGAAATTTGTCAAATCTCTCTTCAAATCTGCCATGTCTGTCTTCAAATCCGTCTTCAAATCATCCATCTTAGCTTCCATGCCCTTTATATTAGATTCCATGCCATTTATCTTAGATTCCATTCCATTTATCTTAGATTCCACGCCACTTATCTTAGCTTCTGTTAGCTTTTGTGAGCGTGACATTTGTTGCACTTGTTCTTGTAATTTTGATATATCATGTAGCATTTCTTCCTCTTCCTCATGAGTCATGCTAGAGCTTTCAGGTTCCTTACTAGGTGTTTTCATTTTCTTTCCTCGGGGCATCAGTTACCGATAATAATGCTTTACTATGCCCTTTGAATTCCATTAAACCAAGCTTACACAAAAATTTAAAAAAAACTACACACTGTTTTTCACTTTATAGAAGCCTGATATGTAATCTAATGTAACTCTGTAATTTTGGAACATCCAATTTTGAAATTGTGACTTGTATTAGCCTTCTGTGTCCTCTTTCCAATGCCACAAGTCTGACCCAAATTGGATTCTCCAAGGAATAGTTATGTGAAATCGCCCACAGCGACTTGCTTTTAAACTAATTTAGTAGAGCGAACTTGTACGACGTGCCACGAGTCACTGTTTCAACCTTTGTATCTGAAACACACATAAAAGAAACTACAATCCGTCCTCTTTCTGTACCTTCTTACGAAATTTCAATCCGATCCCCAGAGAGAAATTTATGACGATTTTCCCCAGGTCACCTGTTTTGAATGTAATTCAGGAGTCTGCAAAAAGACCAACTTCCTCAGATCATATCTCCGCAAATATTGCGCGAAAAGATCTGAAATTTGGACCCAAGGTTCAGCGTGATCTCTACTCAAATGGGTTTTTTTGCGACTTCTGAAACGTCATAGAAAAAATTTTATAGCGAAAATGCCACGATGACCTGTTTGGAGCAGCGAAACCTTAGAATCCAAAGCTCTGATACCAAATGTTATGAAACCATCTCAAGAAAAGATAGAAAAGATAGATCAACCCCTTAGAATTCAGCCTCTTTGAGGGGGAAACCTCCCTTACATTACATAAATGAAAAATTCTTGGATGATATAAATGACAAAACCTCCTTTCTATATATAGGAGTCTAAGGAGTCACAATATAGTCCAGCCGACCTAACAATAATAATATAAAGCCACAAAAATAACAATAGAGGGATTCTTTGGGGCATAGAAATAACAACATGGGGGTAATAGGGCCACAACAATATAAATGAGAGGTATAACTACAATAGTAATGGGGTAATCACTAGTATTATAGGGACCCAACATTTTATCAGTGGTTAGTATGGTTGTTGCCATTGATAAAGCAGCAAAGGATGGATAGGGTGGGAACGGAAGTAGGTCAGGATGGATAGGAGGATATAGATCAGTTGGAGACTCTTGATGGGAATTAATGTCATTGTCTGACTTATCAAATTTTATTGCTATAACTCTCTCTAATTTGCTATGCTTTTGAACTCCTTGTATCTTTTCATTATAACTTCAGGATCAAGTTTTCTGAAGGAGGGGTGTATGTAATGCCCTACTTAAATCTTATCCTGCAAATTTCGTTAATGTTTACATTATCTGAAAATATTGAGAAATATTGGTCTAATATACAATTCATGATTTCTATGATTCAAATTCCCAACTTACCTTCTCAAATTGAATCTTAGTTAGGGTATGGTCTCCTTTCATTATTTCAAATAATATATGTACTCATCTCACATTCCCCAATGTACCCTCACATTTACTTGGGAGAAGACATGGCCCTCTCCAACTCATTATCAATATATATATTCATCTCACATTCCCCAATGTATCCGCACATTTACTAGGGAGAAGACATGGTCCTCTCCATTTAATTACATCTCACATTCCCCAATGTTCCCTCACATTTACTTGGGAGAAGACATGGTCCTCTCCAACTCATTATCAATATATATATTCATCTCACATTCCCCAATGTACCCTCAAATTTACATGGGAGAATACATGGTCCTCTCCCATTAATTTCCCAATTTTATATTCATGTCACATTTCCAAATGTACTACCAGCTTTACTTGAGAGAAGAGAAGTCAACTGTAAGGATGGATGAGAAGTTAATGACATTAATGAGGGGTGGTTGAGATGGAGAAGAGAGGGAGGGTATAAAATGGAAGAGGGAAGGGAGAAAAGGGGAGGTTGGGGTCTTGCTTATGATTGTGGGGTTGGTTGTGATTTTAGGATTTGTTGTGTTTCTTTGGAGACCTTAGGAACCTGTGGAGGTTTCTTGGGTTGTTGAGAGGAGGGAAATATTGTTCATCTTGGTCTGGATCATTCATCTTGGACACACACACTACATCTGGTTGGACTTGGGCTCGGAGGGATAGGGAACCTACGGAGGTTTCCTGTGCTAGGGATTATTTCCTAGTTGGCTGGGAGGTAAATCCAGTTGGATTTTTCAAGAGGAGCGTTCAGCAGGAGCAGTAGGACAAAGGCATCTCCACCAGCCACTGGTATAGGTATTCCTCCATAGATTACTCTTGTAAATTTTATTAGAATGAATATTCACCTTAAGTTACGCTGATTAGAATGTAAATGGTAAAATTTTATTTGTTTAAAAGTCTTCTAAGTAAGTAAACTATCGCCTCTTATTGCATTTAATTAGATCTGTTAGCAGACCCTAGACCCTAGGATAGGTCTCTTACACTTCCACTTATCTCCCTATCTCTCTCCTCTCCTATTCTCTCTCTTCCCTCCTCTCCCCCTCACTCTCTCTCCATCTCTCCTTTCTCACTCCCTATCTCTCTATATCCACCTCTATCTCTCTATGTATTTGTTCTTTCCTCCCTCTCTCACCCCCTCCAACTCCATCTCTCTCTCAGTGTCTCTCCCTCTATCCTTCTCTCTCTTCCTCTATCCCACCACACCCTCTCTCTCTCCCCCCATCTCTCTCTCTCTCTCTCTGCCCTCCAAATTTTTCAATATCTCCCTCCCTCTATCTCTTTCTCTTTGCCCTCCAACTTTTTCAGTCTCTCTCTCTCTCTCTCTCTCTCTCTCTCTCTCTACGCCCTCCAACTTTTTCACTATCTCCCTCCCTCTCTCCCCCTCCACCCAACCCCCAACTCTCTCTTAAATTTTATCACATTGTATTGTGTTTAAGAAATTATCTAAAAAAAAAAATTAACTGGTTGTAAAATATTAAACCTATATTTTGGATCAATCATGTCAAAGAAAATAAAATAATGAAAAACTTTAAAAAATCATGCACTATATTTAATCTATTATTGCTAGTCACTTTTCTTTCTCTCATCCCTTGGATCCTTAGCTAAGATGGATATATGTTGGTTCTTTATATATATTTAGCTAAGATGGATCTATATGGTTCTTTAACCAACATAGATCCATCTTAGCTTAATTTTATTAAAACCTTAATTTAATTTCTATGGGAATATTTTTAGTAGTCATGAGGATAGAGGGTTTAGATATATCTCAAATTGTAACATTTTCCATTTTAGATTCAATTAAATTTTTTTATAAAATTAAATTAAATTAAAATATTTTTACCATGAAATAAGTTATGATTTTTTGGCATGTGGTAATTATAAGCCATGGTATTGGTCCATGGTATTGTAACAAAGTCTATTTACAAGTTAATATCAATAATAAAGTGAGGGTGAATATCCATGGTTAACAATCTTGTCATATTGTTATAAAATATTTTGATTGTAAAAAAAGTTATGATTTTTGGGCATGTGGCATTGATAAGCTATGGCATTGTAACAAAGCTTATTCACAAGCTCATAATATCAATGGAAAAGTGGGGGTGAATATCCATGGTTAAGAATCTTGTCATATTGTTATAAAATATTTTGATTGTGAAATAATTTATGTTTTTTGGGCATGTGGTATTGATAATCCATGGTATTGACCCATGGTATTGTAACAAAGCCTATTTTTTACAAGTTAATAATATCTATGGTAATGTGGGGGTGAATATCCATGATTAAGAATCTTGTCATATTGTTATAAAATATTTTGGTTGTGAAATAAGTTATGGTTTTTGGGCTTGTGGTATTGATAAGTCATGGTATTGGCCCATGGTATTGTAACAAAGCCTATTCACAAGTTAATAACAAAATCAAAATATAACAAATTGAATTTTATTATTTTTATTAATTTAACTTTTTATTATTAATTGAGCCAATATTTAAATGTTTACACTCATCTCCAATATCACTTTTAACTTCTTCTTCTTCTTTTTAATTTAGCCTCTAACACAAAAATAAAATAAAAATCTTATTAAAAATAAATCATTTAACCCAATTACAATTTATATCTTTTATTTTTCTATTATAAATATTTCTTTTACTTTTTCCATTATAAATATTTTTTTTTTTTTTTTCATTTAAAGTTTAGTGTTGGGTTCAAATAAAATGTTAATAAGTTACAACATCACATTTTAGCATTGAAATTTTCTCTGCCTTGTAGGTATCTATGTGGAAATGATAGAATAAATATTTCTTTTCTTTTTCATTTCAAGTTTAGTGTTGGGTTCAAATACAATGTTCACAAGTTATCACTATCTTGATTTGGTTAGGAAGTATCTCGTCACGGTTCAAATGTTCACAAATTTTGGGAGCTATGAACAACTTTCCAGTAATGGGGTGATTGGTGAAAGGCCACTAAATTCCAAACTATGTGGATATCTGGAGATAAATCTATAGGGGTGGGATAAAGGAAATATGGATCGGATAAAGGAAATATGTATCGGGGTTTCCTCCCTATGCTGAATCTCTCGCTCAAAACCCCAGATCCATCACCCTCCGCAAATCCATCACCCTTCTACAATTTTCTTGTTTTAGTGGGTTTGAACAATTTATGTGTGGAGAGATGGATCTCAATTAGCATAAAGATTCCCATTTTGATAGATCATACTTTTGTAGTTGCAGATCTACAGTTAACTCTATGCCTTTATAAGTGTTGGTCGACTCAACCAGAAGCACTGTGCACTCGACTTGATTTGAATGGCAGTGGATTAAACAAGTGAAAATATGTGGAGTTATGGTAAGTGCTTTGGTTAAGGTTTCAAGTTCCTATACATATGTTAATTGTATAACTTCAGTCTGGGTAATTTTTTACATTCAAAATTGTCAAATATGTAGAAGTTACTTTACATGTAGCTTAGATGAGAAAAAAATTGTCTTAATATAACATGTAAACTTCATATTACTTATAATTGATGCTATTGTATCTTATTTTGCATATGTTAATTGTATAGCTTTAGTCTGGGGTAAAATTCATATTACTTACAACTAATGCTATTGTATCTTATTGTGCATATATGAATTGTATAACTTCAGTTTGGGTAATTTTTTACGTTTAAAATTGTCAAATATGTAGAAGTTGCATTACACATAGCTTAGATGAGAAAACATTTGTCTTAATATAACATGTAAACTTCATATTACTTACAACTGATGTTATTGTATCTTATTGTGCATATGTTAATTGTATAACTTCAGTCTAGGTAATTTTTTACATTTAAAATTGTCAAATATGTAGAAGTTGCATTACACGTAGCTTAGATGAGAAAAAGTTTGTCTTAATATAACATGTAAACTTCATATTACTTACAGTTGATGCATATTGTATCTTATTGTGCATATGTGAATCATATAACTTCAGTCTGGTTAATTCTTTACATTTATAAATTGTCAAATATGTAGAAGTTACATTACACATAGCTTAGATGAGAAAACGTTTGTCTTAATATAACATGTAAACTTCATATTACTTACAGTTGATGCATATTGTATCTTATTGTGCATATGTTAATTGTATAACTTCAGTGTGGGTAATTTTTTACATTTAAAATTGTCAAATATGTAGAAGTTACATTACACATAGCTTAGATGAGAAAACATTTGTCTTAATATAACATATAAACTTCATATTACTTATAACTGATGCATATTGTATCTTATTGTGCATATGTTAATCATATAACTTCTGTGTGGGTAATTTTTTACATTTAAAATTGTCAAATATGTAGAAGTTACTTTATAGGTAGCTTAGATCCATAGACAAACAAAATATAAAAAATATGGCATGGGAATGAGTAAGCATTTTCACACTGGTTTAAAATTTCGCCTTGCTTGGCGAATAGAACCAATTTAGAACTATTTCTATTTTTGATGGAGTATTAAGTTATTAACCTAATATAATAACAATAAAAAAATAAATTTAGTCTCTTAAATGATTGCAAAAGGCTATTTTGAATGTTATATAGAAGTTACATTTCAAGTAGATATATCTACCCTGATGTAACTATAATATTCCAACTCCATTTTTTTCACACTTCTCAACATTTTAAAGTTTTGTCTAGTTTATTGTGATTATGAAATTAAATAATTGATATTGTTTAAGACATCTCCTATCTGCAACATTTTGAATTCTTAAGTGGGATCTTGGGTAGGTCGTTTTAACTAGATGGTGTTTTATAATTCATGGAAGAGACTTTAGGAGCAACCTTGAATTGCATGCTTGTTTCCATTATGTATCTAATATTTGCAACTTTTTCCAAGTGAATAACCCAATATCCCGTGTTGAACATGAAGTAACTAAAAAATTAGGGAAGATTAGCTATTCTATTTCCAGAGGGGGATAGATCCAGAGAAGGAAATGAAAACTATCATAAATGGCTTTTGTCGAGTTGTATTTAATGAGATCTCACTAGAATTTTTTACTGAAGTAAATCAATTGATGATTTTGAAGCTTGAAGGTAGTGTTGAATAGGTGTTGCAAGGTCTCTCTATAGCAATATCTATCTACATGATTCTAATACCATGATATAGTGTCTCAATAACACTATTGTCTAGTGTTGGGTGGTAGATGTAGATAGCTTTCTCATGTCCTACAAGTAAATCGTATCATTTAGCTTTCTCATGTCCTACGGGTAAACTGTATCATTACATTTTTTATGAAATCTCGGAATGTGTTCAATTTTGTCTCAAATAAGGAAATATGTATGTACTATTGAATTTATCTATGTTGCAATAAGATCAAGAATAAACTTTTCGTTGCAAAGAATTGAGATCTACCATGTAAGTTTTGTTTACTACAAGAAATTCTTGATTTGTTAGATCCCAACTAGTTAGGGTTGAATTTGTTTTTATTGTAATAAGATTAAGAATAAAGTTGTCATTTCAATCACTAGAATCTACCATGTATGATTTCTTCACTACATGAAATTGTTGATCTGTTAGAGCCAAAATTATTAGGATTATGAAGAGTCCTCTTTTATGAGAATATCTATGAATGCTCTATTCTTGCTCAAAGAATTACATATTAATAAAAAGGTGGAAAATAAATGAGATGCAATTGAAGGGTTTCTATTTTAAAATACGTGGAGGCAGTATAAAATCATTTTTACAGTTGCCTTCAAATATTTTGGAGCACCCACCAAAGTGCTTCATTTTCCTCCTAGTTAATTCCATTTCTACTATCCCAATGCTTCCAAAAGCCCTTCTCCAAAGTGATCTCCTAACTATCTTGGAGGGAAAGTGATTACTTGATTGGAACCCACATATTACAATTTTATTAGGACCGAGGGATGAGAAAGATCCATATTATTCGATCTCTTCCTCAAGTTAAAAGAATATTGAACAATTGCCTTTCTGTTTAATTGATACGAAAATCACTCCAGCGTTTGTTAGGATTTTGAGAACTTTTTCAATGAATTTTTTTTTTTTTGAAAGTTGTGTTCTCAATTAAGGAAATTAAAGAAATGGTGAAAATGATGCAATGGAAGGATTTTCTATTCTAATGCTTAAGAATGCCTTGCTAATGTGAAGGACTTGGTATTTTATTGACTCAATATTAGTGGCATTTGACTTCCTATCATTCCTTTTAATTTCATTTTTGTCATGTTTATACTGTTATCCTTGAAGTTGGTGATCTACTAGAAGTATTAACTATTAAGCACTCTCAAAGTTAATATTGATAGATGAATAACTTTAAATGTTCCTACTTGACACTCTAGTATTACATGATCATGCAAAGAAATTATTAATCAATATTAAAGGGAAGATGATTAACGTGCAACATTTATTGGCTTGTCATATAATTACTACATTTTGGGCCCCAATAATATATTTGAGGCTACTTATTGGTTTTTACTTATGGAGCTTCCCTTTGGCTCAGAAAAACATCCAGGATAAATGTCCATTGCATTAGCATTGGAAATCATCAAAGAGGACAACCAAAATTAGTAGAGGGTGTGGGATAAATTGGTACAATGAGCAGATAACCACTAGAGAAACACTGAGGCACCATAATTTCGTATGTATTTAGATTCACTCGAAATTAACTAGTCACAAAAGGTACCTTTTTTCAAATATTTCATGTATACATAAATACTCAAAATTCAATTTCAGACTAATTGTTCAAACTAATAATTATCTTATAGTGATAATTTTATAATTAAATAGTTTAATATGATTAATATTATAGGACACAACTATAGGGTCTAACTGTGAGGGGCATTATGACAATATATGTACACTTCTAATTGTATTAGACAATAATCTCTCAGAGTGTGATATCCATCCAACGAAATGTACTACTAGAGGCCATTGTGGGATTGAAATTTTTTCTTTTAGTGGACCATGGTGATATATTTTCTTGGGCCTTAATGTTCTTCTTCCCTAAGGTTTTGACACTGCTCACAACTAGCACCTTCATTCAACCAAGTGAGGTACTCATCTTTGAAAGTTGAATAATTTTTTCTCTGCAATCTAATATCATGTTGTATCAATCTCATGATCCTAAAAACATAGGTCATAATAGAAAAGAAATTTTACCGTGGGCAAAAGCATCTCTGAATTTAAGGAACATGACTCTTTTAAGACAAGCAATAAGGAGATTTTTTACACTGATTTTTTTTTTCCATTTGTTTTCACAAGTTATCTATTGTCTGATATTCTTAACATGTAACTTAGTTTGTATGATTGTGCCTAAGATTTTCTTGAAGGTTTAATACTAAGTTTCTAAGGTGTTATTTTCTATCGTAACATTTTATTTACTTTGTTTATACAGGTCAGCTAGCTGCATAGTGGCAACTATCGCCCAACTAAAAACTATTTCCCAACTAAAGAAAACTTGTTAGAGTTTCTTACTTTTCTAGGGAAAAAATGGCATTGAAATTATTGACGTTGAGGTATATGTCATATAAATCCTTTATAGTCTACTTTAGTTTATATTCTAATGTTCATCGTCTTTGATGTATTATACTCTGCATTGTATCTTCTTTTATTTTCATAAGATGAACTCAATATTGATGGTAAGAAGCAGGAATTGAAGAAAGAGAACAATAACAATGGAGTGCAAATTGTAGAAAGAGAGAGAAGAGGACCAGTCTAGTGATGCCTTTATAGACAATATCTCACATGAGACAAACACATACATATTGATGGTCAAGTCCTTAGAGTTGGTGAATTCACCTACAATGCCTTGGAAAAATAATGATAATGTTTTGAAATGATGAAACATTATTTCATGTGTGAATTGTAGTCCAACCAATATTAAGTTGAAAACTCGTATTGTAATACTTGAAATTTCACATAATATAATTTATGTGGTTGAAATTATTTATAGTTTTGTTTGATAGTATTTAGTATTGTAATAAACATGTGTAACTTTCTGTTTTCACATTAGATGAACATGTGCATTGTATGAAATTTTGTTAAGTTAGTCACAATAACATACTAATTAATTTATGTTGACTAATAATTAACACATAAAATCAATCTAAAATTACTAAATTAATAGTTCATATTGATTAATGATGAACACAAATAAAATTAATATACGAATAAATTAGTCGTTTATAGTAATTATTAATGAAAACTTACATGAAATGAATATAAACTACTAAATTAGTCATTTATATAATGAATATGAAACTACCGAAAAAAGATAAATGAATATTGCAAATGATAAATTTGTGATTACAAATGACGACTAAATTTTGCATATATACGGCTATTAGTAGCTAATTTACAATATCTTATAACACGACGAAAAATTAGTCATATTTCTTTGGTCATTAACAAACGTTAACTAAAATTTGGATATATATGACTATTAGTAGCTAATTTATAGTATCTTATAATACGACCAACATTTTGGTCATATTTCTTTAGTCATTAATTGGTTTTCTCGGCTAATCATATAGTAATATATTTTGTTGTATATTTGGTAATTAATTGTGACAATTATTGACTACATTAATGACCAAATTAATGACTAAATATACTACTAGATGATAAAATTGAGACAACCAATTAATGAATAAGTTTCAAACAAGTAAAAGTTGTTCGTGTTATAAGATACTGTAAATTAGCTACTACTGGTCACTGACTGAAAAATGGTTTTATATGCAAATTTTAGTCCTTTTTTTAGTAACTAATTAGCCATTTTCTACTAGTGACCTTGAGAGTCTATTCATATTTTTGGTTGTGCTAAAAATTAAATTTGACCTTGATACCATGATTAATATTATTTTTTTTCATGGGATTGGAAAGATAAGGGTCCTTCCATGATCCATTTCCATTTTCCCTTACTCCAAATGAACTTCTTTATTGGCCAATGAGTCTGCCATTAAGTTTTGATTTTGATACACATGGATAAACTCTATTTGCTCAAGCTACTTGATTTGAAGGTTTATTCTTAGCAAAATAGGGCAAGAGTCTATGTTTTGTGTTTCCTTATTTTTTCTCATCTAGAAAATAACCAACATTGAATCTCCATACACCATCATTTTGTTCAATTTTTTTTCCATTGCAATTTCCAGTCCCTTGTCATAACATAAGATATTCAACTTGGTTGTTGGTATGCATTCTCAATCCCCATGCATACTATGATTCTATTTATTTTTCAGGGCATAAGATCACCCGTCCCACTCCTGCCACCCTCGAAATCATTGAATTTCCTATTTAAAATCAAATCAAAATTGAATTTATTAAAAAATGTTACCAACTAAACAAGAACCTTACCAAGTTCTTGTTTTCTGGAGGTCACATCAAACCATGAATTGCATGTTGATTTTGAAAAATGGTGATGCAACGTCATTTCAGGGTTAATATTTTAATAATTTTAGCCATGTCATCAAAAACCAAATACGATTATTACAAAAGACATGAAAAACCATGTTGAAATGCAAAAGTGGTGATGCAACATCATTTTTTTTCATGGTTAACATTTAAATATTTTTACCCAAATGCAGGTGATAATCAAGATAATTAAGGTGATAAGACGGTCAGGTGGCAGACGCACTGGCCACATGGTCGCCTGCGTCTTCCCCCATGCTAACCTGAGAAGCATTCAAGGCACCTTGCAGGTGCCATTAAATGAGTGCTATAGTCAAGACAACACCACAACGCTCATAACAATGGCATCTGCAGACCATTATGATATTCCTCCTGCCTTGCTCCACTATGTTTGGCCTCCTCGGGCCACAAAGCCCTGTTCATGCACTGTAACGGGTAGCTAATGCTAGCTGCTAAGTCGTATAGACCTTGGCAATGTGCTTCACTATTCTCATACCAGACTCTACAACTTAGCTCCTGCTCAGACCTCCTTTTCCCATTCTCTGCGCGATCATTCCAAAAACCCCTCTGCTGCTAACCTTGCCTTCAATCCTTCCATGGCTCGCATCCGACATCAAATGCAGAGCAAGAGAGGAGGCACTCGTGGTGGGAGCATCTACCTTCTTGCGACGCCCAGCCCTGATTTAGTCTCCCCTGCCTCTTCAGCTGACATTCCCAATCCTTATAGCTCCTTCTCTGGCCAATACCCTGACACCCGCAGCAGAAGGGGAAGAGCTCGACTCCAAGGTGCAGGAAGGAGGGATGTTGTTGTTCACACAGCCAATTTTCTCTTCCTCCACATCCTACTCCCTATACAATGCAATTCCATTTTCATAGCACCTTGAACTGACCTATAATCACTGCCACCGTTACTATCACATTCTCTGAAAAAATTTACCCGTTGACATGTTGACCTGAGCACAATGAGGACCAGCACAGGGCAACACCAAGCAACAGTGGAATTCGCAACCCAGGAAAACAACAACTCAACAAAGATAGAGCCACCCTGCATGGTAAAGCGTTGGCTGGCAGTTAGCAGGATGTTGAAGGCAAACTGGGTGACACGCAGGCTTCAAGAAATCGACGAGGCGAAATGTCTAGAACACATGCGGGAGCAGGAAACACCGTGGGTGCCCATCCAGCTCAAGGTAGCGGCACATTAGTAGAAGAAGATGATTGGTATAAATACACATGTCCGATTGAGGAAGAATCGACCATAGACAATCTTTATTCTCCACACTTGGCAGCCAGGTGTCACACTTTTGCCAACTGGATGTTTTTATTTCTGATGACTGGGCAATTTCGGTCATGTCAGTGTTTTATGGTTATGTCTATGCAGTGTCTAAGATGTTTTTTTGGTCAAAACTGATAACTCTTGTGTGGGTTCTTTTGATTTCATGGACTGGTTTCCCCTTTATTGGGGCAGTCAAGGTTAGACAGTCATATTTTTTTATGAACGATGCTCAGTGCTATTGAGGCCATGCTTCACTGTAATTACTTTTTTGTATCATATTAATAGAACAATCTTACTTAGAAAAAAAAACATTTAAAGATTTTTCAATCATGGCATTAAAAACCAAATATTATGACTACAAAATACATGAAAAAAAAAACATTAAAATGCAAAATCTTTTATGTAGCATCACCCTTTTTTTGGTTAATTTTATTTTTTTCTTTTATTGTATTAAAGGCCAAATATCATGACTATGAAAAACCCTAAAACTCAACGCTTAAAATTTGTCTATCTTTTTCTAATGCTTATTTTTTAAATGTTTCATAGTATACTTTTGGAATTGAACTGTGTAAGTGGGCTTAAATGTCTGATGTTTTGGGTAGACACTTTGCCCATCTTCGTGAGCAAAGTAAGATTTTTAAAGAATCATCATTATTCAAAAAAATTCTTTTGTCCTTGAGGATGGACATAGTGTCTACTTGAAACATTGGACATTTTAGCCTATTCACACTGTTCAACTCGAGAAGTTTACTATAATATGAACAAATGTGAACATTTGCATTCAAACATTTTAAGTGTTTTTCAAAATTATCTAACATTTATTTTATTTTTGCGGCTAAAATTACCAATTTATTGACATTACAACCATGACTGTCGGTACCATTCGAAAAACATAAACTCGATTGTGAATTTAAAAGTGACATGACATATTTTTATTTAATTATTATAATTATTAATAATAATTTACATTTAAAAAAAAACTATAGTGATATGGAAATGCTTATTGCATTTCTTTTTTATCATAGAAATGAAATATTAAGGAATCTCAATTAATCTCTCACTTTCTTAAGGTCTCAAACATCATATTGGTCTTAGTGGATGTTATTCATTATCATCAATATATATAAAACTCACTTTTTCTTTCAAAAAAAGATTGAAAAATACTTTTTTTTTAATTAAGAGAAAAACAATATTTTCTCAAAAAAAAAATCACTGAGACACAAATTTAAAAGACGAAAATAGGAATTTATAAAATATTTTAAAAATTAAATTAATTAATTGTATATATGTTTGTTTTTTTTTTATTTTTTTATTATTATTATTATTTAACATAGTTGTTTAACTTTTTAATTTTACACCCTTTTTTTTAGATTTTTTAATATATATTTTTATTTTTTTCTCTTTTATAAAAAAAGATGGATGATGTTTTTTCTCTAAAATATATACATACTTTAAAATTGTATTCCTTTTTTAATTATTTTTATAAAAAGAAAAATCGGTTTTTTATTTTTTAAATAATTTTTTTTTTAAATTCATTTTTAAAAGAACTTTTTTTTTTTTTCCAAGGAAAAAATCAAAACTTTTTATTTAGAGACTATAAAAAGTTTTACATGCAATATTGGTCTTAAGCCATAACAGGTGGCTCATTTGTTTGCTGATCTGCTCAACATTTAGGAGCTGCTTCTGCTGTTTTTTGAACCTGTACAGTCTTCCTCCCATTGGAGGCAAAGTAAATCTCATGATGAAAAACCGAACAATAAGCTGGGGTCTCCTTCAATGAAAGGAAAACAACCCCATACATCAAAAAAATATGAGTTTATAACCCGGAAAGGAACCATATAAAAGTATATATCTAAAACTGTTTGCTGTGGCTATAAACTTGATAAAACTGAAAAGAAGACTGATAAATATATAAACAGAAACATATATATCCGCGAAAAATGTTGTCAAAAAAGGAAAGATGAACTGTAATCAAAGTGACTGTGTATAAGGAGGCAGATTTGTTATGACTGGCTGCCCCTGTCTGATCTCTTCTACTGTCCAGCTGCCCATATCCTGTTGTAAACCAGCCTTAGAAAGTTGGTCTGCTTCCGCATTCTTGTCCCTATAAATGTGGCAGATAGAAAACTTATTAAAAGATGCCTTTAAAAAAGAAATTTCTTCAACAAGAGTCATCAAAATCTGATTTTGACAAGATGCATTTCCATTGACCCAATTTATGACATTTAGTGAATCCCCAAATATCTGAATTGTGTTGATATTTCTGTGAAGAAGGCAGCATAAGAGGTATCGCAGAGCAGATAATTCAGCATAGTTATTTGTGCCTGTACCCAGCCCAACAGAAGCTTTTAAAGAGTGATCCAGATTGATATGTATACACAGGCCTGCTCCAGCCCTATTGTTTTGGGAAGCCCCATCAAAGAAACCACATGGAATGCCTTCCTGTATGTTGATTTGTTTTTGATTTGGTTTAGGATTTTTAACCTCAGGGGGCGGTAAAGCAGAGTATATGGCAGCTATACTAATGGCAATGATGGAAGAAAGGGTGTCATTATCTTGGAAAAGACTTTTATTTCTGGCAAGACATACTCCCCAACAGAAAATAAGAGGCAGATTTCTCAAGTTCCCCTCCGGATGGTCTTGCCACCATTTCCTCCAGGCTGTCTCCAAGGGATCATGCCCCCACTGAGCTTTTATCTTGAGCAAACCAGTGACCTCCTCCCATATCTTTCTTGAAACAGCACAAGTTATGAAAAGATGACTAATGGTTTCTTCTTCAGACTTGCATAGGGGGCATCTACCAGGCCCAACTAAGAACCTAGCTTGTAAAATTTCCCATGTTGGGACCTTCCTTTTTAAGATGCACCAGAGAAAAAGCCTGGCCTTAGCTGGGCTTTTGAGTTTCAAGATATTTTTGGCCCACCAAACTGGTACTCCCCATCCTTTCTTTCCCATTAAGAAAAGGTATCCATCTTTTGGGGAGTATTTCCCTGATTTACTCTGTGCCCACATCAAGCAATCAGGTTCATCTTTTATCCTGACATTTGAACGTTGTAATTCTTTGATGAAACCCTCCCACTCAATCTTCCATCTGACATTTAGCCCCAAATCTACATCATCCTTCCATGCCTGTCCCCATATAGTAGACTGTCCATCCTTCTCCACCTAATTTAATGCTGTAATACCTTTACTATCCAAGTGTCTGAGAAGCCCTGGTGATAAGGCATAAGCTTCATTGCATCCTACCCATGGATCTCTGCCAATCCTTACCAGTCTTCCATCTCCAACTTTCCAAGCTAATCCTTGCTCGATCACTGAAAAGGCTTCCACCGTGGCTTTCCAGATGGCTGATATATTTTTTATCTTCTTATTTTGACTCCGGATCCAGTCTTCCATAGGGATAGGGTCGATGTACTTCATTTTCACCACCCTTGTCCATAGATTTTCCATAGTTATTAGCCTCCATCCTGATTTTGCTGCTAATGAGAGGCTGAATTCAGGGAGTCTTTTAATGCCCCACCCTCCGCAATCTTTTGGTCTGGCCACTTTGTCCTAAGCTACCCAGGGTAACACTGAGGACTCCTTTGATCCTGCCCATAAAAATCTGCAGCAAATTCTTCTGATTTTCTCCATCACGCCTTTGGGGATCCAAGTCAGAGCGACCCAATAAACCGGAATGGCTAGCATAACTGATTTAATAAGGGTCAACCTACCAGCTCTGGATAACCATCTGAAGCTCCAATGTGAGATTCTGGCTTCAATCTTTGCGATGAGCCAATTCCAATCCTCTTTTTTGTAACCTGCTGGCTTTAACCAAAAGCCCAAGTATTTGAAGGGAGAATCCAGGGGCTGTATGGGGAAAGGGAATAGATTAGCCATTCTATTCCTTTCTCTTCTTTCAAAATTTGCCACACACGCTTGGGATTTTCTTGAGTTTATCTGCATTCCAGTTGCTTTTAGAAAAAGATCAAAAATGCATTTTAGCTCCTTTAGTTCATTGTAGGAACCATTGGTGAAAATCAATATGTCATCAACAAAAAGAAGGTGTGTGATGAAGAGATTGATTGCTACCTCGATACCCTTTACCTTCTCCTCTCTTCTGGCTTTGTGAATCAATCTACTTAGACCTTCTGCCACAAGAAGAAACAGAAGAGGGGATAATGTACAACCTTGCCTGAGTCCTCTCTGGCTATTGAAGAAAGAGGAAGCTGCACCATTGACCAGAACTGCAAAGCTGACATTTGTGATACAACCCATGATCCAGCTAATAAAGGAATAGCTGAAACCCACTTGAGTTAGCAACATCCGCAGATAGAGCCAACTGATCCGATCATATGCTTTAGATAGGTCAATTTAGAGAACAACCCCCTTCTTTTTCTTCAATCTGATACTATGAATAACTTCCTGTGCTACCCCAATGGCTTCATGAATTTGTCTTCCATCCAGGAAACCAAATTGTTCCATTGATATAGTTTGTGACAGGATTGGAGCTATTCTGAGGGCAATAACCTTTGCTATAATCTTGTAGATGCAATTACACAATGATATTGGTCTGAAGTCTTCAAAACTTTCCAGGTCATCCTTCTTAGGAATAAGAGCAATGAAAGTTGAGTTGAAAGGTCTATAGACTTCTCCTTTCTGTCTTGACTCTTCAACTACTTCAGTAATTTCGGATCCTATTTGATCATAAAAATGGAGAAACAGTTCTATAGTCCAGCCATCTGGGCCTGGACTCTTATCCTTGCCCATGAGCTTCATAGCTGCTTCAACCTCCTCCTTTGATACCGAGATTGAAAGATCTTCTGCTTCATCTTCCTCAATGAATCTAGGGAAGCTTTGCACAGTTCGAAAGACTTCTGCAATAGTAGCCTCCCCAGAATCTGCAAAAATATTCTGAAAATGTCTTTTTCCTAACCCAGAAAGCTCTGGAAAGGAAATGACTTCCCTCCCTTCTTCATCTTTAAGGCGCCAAATAGTATTTGCATCTTTCCTACCTTTTGCAAAGTTATGAAAAAACCTAGTGTTCTCATCCCCAGATTTTAACCAAATTGCCCTACTCTTGATCCTCCATTCTTCTTCCTTATCCAAGAGGATTTTATTTTGCTGCTTCTCCAAATGAAGGATTCTGTCTTTTGAGGACTGTGAAGAGTATCCATCTACCTCCATACTTTCCATCTGCTTCAGCTCCTCCCTAATTTTAACCAGCTCCTCATTTTGTTTCAGTTTTCTTTCCTTTGCCCAGGAGATTGTGGCTTTCTTCAGTATTTTGAGGTTCTCCATGAACAAAAAACATTTATCCTCATCTGTATTGTGAACAGGGTGAATCCATGTTTCATTAAACAGATTGCAGTATGAGGGGTCTTGGAGCCAAGCTGGATTGAACTTAAAAGGGGCAGGAGGTTTGGAAGGAGGAAGAGTAAGGTCTAAAAAAACAGGGAAATGATCCGAATTCCCTCTTTCCTCAACCCACTGTCTGAGCATGGGAATTTTGGAATACAATGACTCAGCTACCAAAAAGCGGTCTAGTCTTTTGGCTATTCGATCTTCACCTATCCTTCGGTTCCTCCAAGTGGGCTTTAGCTTGATCAGAGAAGGATCTGTGAAGTTATTATCCGAGATGAGGTTAAAGAAGAAATCTGTTAGGGGATCTTCTCTAGCTGATGGTCCCCATGCTTCTGCTCTGCCTATGGAAAAATTTAAATCACCTCCCAAAATCATCGAAGGGGATTTCATCACAGATTTTGACATCAAATCTTCCCAAAAAAATTCCCTGCCCTGACAAGGCCCATAGATATTTACTAAGGAGATAGGGAAAGAGAAATCTGGAGATAAAACCTCCATGCCCATAACATGTTTCATCCCCCATTGGTTTATGACCTTTACCCGCCCTTCTTTGAAACCAATAGCAATGCCCCCCGAGTGACCAGAGGAATCTATAGCAGAAAAGATCCACCCAGGCAGAAGGGTTTTAAGCATAGCTTCAATCTCACAAGCCCTCCCCAGGGTTTCTTGCAGAAAGATAACATCTAAATTTGAATTATTTATCCACTCTTTCAAGGCGAGTTTTTTAGGTTTGCTGGCCAAACCTCTGCAATTCCAGGATGTCAAGATCATTTTATAACACTCTCAGGGGGGTGGGCTGCTCTAAGAACCCCCGGGATAGAGTATTGTTTACCATCTGCAACATCCAGTTTAGCTTTAAGTTTTGCCTTGGACATATACGATTTCCTACCTCTCTTATTTTCGGGGCAGCTCTGAGAGGGGGTCTGTCCCAATCCACCTAATGTCCCCAGATCACTATGTTTCCCTCCCAGAGATCTTAGGTTATAAGGGCAAAGGGAACGAGAAGCTGGATGTGAAAGAGGGGGCCACTGGTCTTCACAGTTTATATCCAGAGATGGTAATGCATCAGCAATAGTGTCTACATTCGGGGAACTCGAAATATGTTCCATATTTTCAACAGCATTATTTTCTTGCACATGACTATTTGGATACGAAACATGCGAGGGAACATAAACATGCTCAGGAGAGTTTAGATAAGAGATAGGGGTCCCTGAGCACATACCCTTTTCTTCGTCTTCGTGTGGGATTTGACTTGCAGGATCTTCCTTGACGACCTCTTCCGTGGCTTCCACTTCTTTATCGGGTTCCTCCACAGCAACCGTCGGATGTTTTACGGTTTCCTGAGCATCCTCTTGGATTGGTACAGCTTCACCCACAGGATCCTTAACAGTCTCCTCTGTCTCCATATCCTCTGTTCCTTGTGTCTCCAGTATTTCATGCTCCATGGGCATCTGAACAGGAGTTTGAACATTTCCTCTGTTAGCTGTAGTCCTCCGAAAGTGTCTCCTTCTTCTCAGCTGTGGGCAATCTTTTGCCAAGTGCCCATACTCATGGCAGCGATGGCATCTGAACGGCAAGTATTCATAGTCTAATATCTGCTCAAACACGTATTCTTTGTACTGGAGATTTATTTTTTGTGCCAAGCCTCTACTCGGGTTAAGGAGAGCCAAAATACGTGCCATCGTTCTATTCTTCGTCTCCAAGAAAGTCATATCTGCCTCCAAATAAACCCCCAGCCTATTCCCAATTGATTTGAACACTTCTTCTGTCCACAGGAAGGATGGTAAGCCCAGAGCTCGCACCGACACAGGGAACTCGTCCATTCTCTCCTTGAAAGCATCAAACATGGGGGTACATTTCTTTAACAGAATAGGAATGTTCCCAATATGCCAATTACGGTGGAAAACCCATTCTGCCGAGTCTTTATCAACAAAACTGAGCTTAAACCAACCCTTCCCTAAAACTTGAGCTTCAAACTGTATAGGTCTGGCAGACACAAAACAAGTCTCACCCCATACTTGAAGAAATTCAGAAGAGTATTTCTTACCTCTAGCTCTACCGACCAAGGTACAGTCTGCGACAGCTAGGGTTTCTTCGATAGAAACCTCCATCCCAAGGACCAAATTGCCTTCAATCTCCTGAGATCCAATGGGTCTTTGCGGTTTCCTTTTCGCACCTTTGATTCTTAACTCTTCCACCGGAGATCCAAAACCCCTTCGACCATCATTTCTTTCTGGGATTGTCTGCGTTATGCCCCCAATAGTTTCTATCTCCGGCTGTGTCGGGGTCTGACTCGCAAAACCTGCTTCAAAGTTCCCTGGTGACAAAAGGCCCTTTGCCAGTCCATCAGAGCCTGCCCGCTCCCCAGCTGGAGGTTCTCCGAGGCCGTTTGCTGTAGACCCTTTTAGATAAAGGGATTCTCTTGGCAGAGATACCCTTGTTATCGATGGAAGACCCCCTGGGTCCCTTGATAGACTATAGCCTGCAGAAAGCCCTAAATTAGTTAAATCTTCAAAACCCTTAGAAGGCGTAAATCGGGTCGACACTGCTTTACCCTTTGGATTTGTGGGCAACCCTTCCTCATCTGTCCCCCTGGACACTATTTCGCTTCCCACCTGCTTGGAGACGGCCGTTATGCATCTATTGTGAGCCGTGCTGCCCGCATCCTTGTCTTGTAACCGAAACAAAGGTGTTTCCGTCTGAGTTAAATCCTCCAACCTTGATAGTTCGAAAGCCCCAAAATAGTGTTCCACATTCTGAGCGGTGATATCCTTCCCCCACATAGAGAGGATGTCCTCCAGTGCTGGGTCCAGGTCTACAAGTTCGGCGGGATTAACCATGGTTACAACCCGTTCCAAGGTCATTTTTAAAAGAACTTAATTTTATTTATTTTTATATATATAAAAAAATGTTGTTGTTTTTGTTTTTGTTGTTGTTGTTGTTGTTGTTGAATATTTTTAATGAAAAAAAAAATAAATTGCATTACTATTTTTTTTTTGGGTCAAGAATGTTTTCATCATTTTGTAAGTGATAGTTAAAAATTATTTCAATTTTAATGCTCTAGTCAAATTGTCTTAAGTTATTATCTCAAATGAGCTTTAATTTTAGCCTTAAAAAATTGCTCTTGGTAGAATTACTCATTTATTTAGGTGTTGAATTTTAAAATTTTCTTAGTCATGATATTTGGTTTATAATGATATGGCTGGAAATTCTTGAAATTTTAAGGTTGTTTGTACTCATGATATTTGGTTTTAACTCCATGGTAGAAAAAAGTTAGGATTTTAATATTTTTCAGAGTCTTGTTATTTGATCTTTAATACCATGGTTAAAAATTGTTAGAATTTTAAGGTTTTCCATGATCATGATTTTGGTTTTTAATTCTATGGCTGAAAATTGTTAGAATTTTATTCCTAAAAGATAGGGTGATGCAAACCACTTTTCGATTTTGCGATTTTTTTTCATATTTTTCTTGCACAAAAATAAGAGTTTTTTGGACTACAGTTCGTTTTTTGAGGATCCAATTCTCGTTGAGTTTATAACATTTTTAAAAATTTAATCAAGATTGAATTTCCTATATTTCATATTTTGAAATTTAAAGTTGAAAACTAAATTCGAGTTGAACAAAAGTCTTGTTCTTTTATCCTCTCTTGTTTTTCTTACATTGTCTATTTTGCGTGAAGTTTGTTTGATTAATTAAAACTAAAAATATGCATTTAATCACTTTCTTATTCCTTAGTTAATATAAAAAATATTTGAATTTTGTGCACCTAGATTTACCTTCCAATCAAAAGAATCAATGTGGAAGACAAAATATGTACCATTTGTACCTCTTAACTTATACTAAATGGTTCGAAAAACCTTGACAACTTTCATAATAAAAACATAATATGGTTTAAATAAAAAAATTCAATAATCATGACTTAGTATAAGAAGGACCTATTGTTGATCATTGGGATGACCAAATCTCAAGGACAATATTTGATGGAATAATTCACCTCCTTGTCTTTTAAGAGGTGGTGATCTTCTCTATTTAATAATTATACATTTAAGATAGAAATAAAGAAAGATTCCTGAGACAAGACCAAGGTTTAAGAATTTAGAAAAATATAATATATATGAATAGAGACATCAAATAAATTTCAATGTTCAAGACTCATAGATTTTCCAACATAAATGTAAGTAAAAATTTCAAGCATTTGGAACAAGAGAAATAAATGATGACATGCATTTTTAGAGTACTTTAAAAATCTATTTCCATTAAAACCAAGAGGAATAAGAAGAGATACACACTTGTTATCTTGGACTTAAAGTTCAAATATCACACTAGACAAACATGAGAATTTAATTTTTCACCTTTTATTTTTGCATGAAATTTATTTATATAATTAAAGCTAAAAATATGCATGGAATTAGTCAACTATTTAGAAAATTAACTATTGTATTTCATGGTTGAATATAAAAAATATTTGAATTTTATAAGGATAAATTTACCTTCCACTTAGAATAATCAATGTGGAAGACAAACTATGTATTATTTAGATTTTTCACCTTATATTTAATGGTTGGAGAAACCTTGATAGTTTGTGTCATACAAACATGATATGGTTTAAATAAACAACAATTCAATAATCATGACCTAGTATAATAATGGCTTGTTTTTGATCATTGGAATTGACCAAATCTCAAAGACAACATTTGAGGGAATGATCCCCTTACTTTTTAAGAACTAGTGTTACTCTATAATAAATAAATATACATTCAAGATAAAAATAAAGAAAGATGCCTGAGATAGGATTAGATCTCAAAAATTCAAAAAAATATGATATATATGAACATAAACATCAAATAAATTTGGACATTCAAGAAACATGTTTTCATAGGTATTCTATCATAACTGTAAGTAAAAATATCACGCATTTAGAGTAGAGAAAGAAATCATGGCACACATTTTCAAATAATTTTAAAATATATTTATATTAAAATGCATCAGAATGAAAAGAGATACACCCTTGAAATCTCATACTTAAAGTCAAATATTGCACTCGAGACACTCTTAAATAGTTCTTTGAGGAACCTTTTTGTTTGTTAGTTTTTGTGAGTTTTGAGATGAATGGAACAATTAACCTATGGCTTCAGTAGTTGCGATATAGGGGCATCTAAGTGGTCAAAATCATATAAGGATCACACCTGGTCTTAGCCACACCAAACCTTAGCATCGCTAGATTTTTTCCCACTACGTTTCAAACCAATGACATTTACACCATGGAGTCCCTTAACAGAACCCTATCATTGTATGCTCTACACCTCATGGGCGGGGAACCTTTAAAAATATGCAAACATTTTAATAAAGTCTTTCACATCCAATAAGTGTAAATGCATTCATTCATTTAAGGACATGGATTGGGTTGTGACAAACCATATAACAAAAGTGAAGACATTGTTAGAAGAAGTCTCTCATGTATCTTCATTATGTTGAATTTTCTTCTTTTAAATAGAGGGTGCATGTTGGAAGAAGAACCATCAGAACTATCGATTAGTTATTTTGAATTGTTTACCTCCTCCAAACATTCTTTGAGACATTGATCAAAGAAGTCTCAAATGGCACTATTGGAACCACTTTGTTTACATGCATTTCAAACAAGTCATCTCCAATATCTTTCAAATCAAACTAATCTTGATATACTACGTTCGATTTTACTTCATTCTTACTAACGAAATGCATTAACCATTTATGATTTTACTCCTTGGGGAAATAAAAAGGTTGATTAAAGTTGTTTCCTTGTGTCGCTCATATTACATAAACATGTTCCTACATTTTCTCCTTATTTCCTTATGTCGCTCATATTACATAAACATGTTCCTACATTTTCTCCCTATTTAATAACATTGCATCAATGAAAAGATTGGGTCCCTCTAATGATTTTTCCACCTCAATTGATTTCAAAGAACAAATCACTCAATAATTTTTTTCTATTGTCACATTTTGATGGGCACATGCTGGGATGGGTTGCCTCCGCTGCCCATAACCCAGGACTAAAACACCCATAAGCACATCCATATTCTTAAGTCAATTATGGAAATTTAGAAATTAATTCAACATATGTAGTCACAATAGAGAATGGAAATTTACTTTGCCAAGGGCCATGAATGGGCTTTCTTTCACCTTGCAATAGTTATTCGAACCAAATTAACCTCCATAGGATTGAAAATATTAAATTGAATAACCAACATGCCAAAACTGGCTTCCAATAGATCATCCACAACTATGAAAAATTGATTGCTATAGACGCTACGAAATAATTTCATAGTGTAGTAAAAAGCATGTAGGCACTGGAAAATATTTTTGTAGCACTTCTAGAATAAGTGTCTTTTCGACTTCCGAGGAGGTGAAAAGACTCAGTTTGGTTCATAACAACTTCTACATGGTATTAACTTGTCTCCAAACATTCCACACAACTTCACACATCTTTCTTTGCTTGCATTACATTCTCACTCAAACTAACCAAAAAAAACAAATCTGAAATGGTCTTGACTGCATTCAAAACATGGTTCTCTAGTTTCTTGTTGTAACAACCCATTGATTACTAACAGAAATACACAACCACTATTCAATTCTTCTACAGACTTTACTACAAGAATTCCATAAAGGAAAATGGATGATATTCACCATACCCTCCACCAATCAAAACAATCAAAGAGGCTTTACACATGGTACTCTATTCTTATTCTAACATCATTCAATTCACGCATAGTCACCTACCAGAACACAACAATTACTCTGTCATGAGTTTGGAAAAAATTACAAAGAAATCCCAAGGTGCATAAACTAATGCACACAACAGTTAATTCATCAACTCTTAACATCAATCAGTTCAATAGATTGCAAGGTCTCAACAACACATCAATTTTACAACACCTATCTTACAACACAATATACCAAAAGTGAAAACACACACCAATGTTTAGACCATCATTTTATATCCTAAACACGCCAACCACAACTATGCAACAATATGAAGTTACAACTTCATACTCTCAATGGTAAACATTTCAGCTTCAAATTTCTTCTAAGACAAGCATCAATTCGACGTAAAGACTTACAACCATGACAAATCTCCCAACACATTTCATTTCTTCACAAGTGCAGATAAAAAACTTCATTAATAATGGACAGATAGAGAAATAAATGAGTACAGAGGGACATGCAAAAAATATTCATTAATCAAATTCACCATACCATAAAATTCCAGATACACAATGTGGGCAGGCCTCTCATCCTTTGCCTCTCATCCTAGCACTAGAGGTTCTCCTCTCTACCTCTATTTCACACTCTACTCTGCTGAATTACTCTTCCTCTTTAAAAATAAAGCTACATAGGATAATCAAGAGTCACAAGTGATGATTCATTTCCCCTTCTAACAAAATAAGGGAAATCGAAATTACATTTACATTAGGAAATAATTCCTCTAAATAACAAAACCCATTTCCAAATGTAAGTATCTACAAAACATTTAAAATCTCTGCCGACATCATCATGTGACCATCCCATCACATTGGCAAGCTCCAACCCAATCTTCATCAAACTTTGTGCTCCATCCATGCATCTACATCATATTTATCAATTAATTTGTGGAGTGTCTTTATTCTTCCCTTAAAAAAAACCTTTAATTGCTTGATTCCCCCTTGCGATATAATATTTTTCTCCTTTCTTTTTTTCTCCATTCATATATGCTACTTTCATGATGAATGTAGTTAATACTTGCTTATAAAACATCTCAATATTCTCTACGTCCTTTTGCAAATATGCAACAAGGGAGTTAATTCTTACAGATCGGTTGGTCGAAGTCGTAGCCACCTCCCACACTTCTAAAATCATGTTGATTATTTTATAAATATTATCGACAACATATTTCCAGTTTTTGACAAATAGACTAGACGCCACTTTAATCCTAGAACTACTCTCTGATATGTCTTATGAAGTTGAATTTGGTTTGACTTTGGAGACAGGTTCAACAAATAATGGCTTCAATAGTAATTCCATTTTGAACTCTTTTATCCTTAATTTCAACATTATGTTTTCAACTTCTTGCTCTGAGATTGAATAAGCCAATGTATCTTCAATAGCCTAATGAAATTCATATATTTTCGAAGGATTTATCCCTTTGACACTAATCCTATAGTTCACCTTAGAAATAACTTCATTATTCTTGACATTTACTTTTTAAATTGTAATTTATCTAGATTCTTGTTGCAGATCATGTGTTTACATGTGATTGTTTCAATTTCAAACTAAACTAGCTCTTATTGATCCAACTCTTCAATAATGCACTGAATTTCACGGACTTTCCTTTCATCATAGTTTGGTTCTTTTGATGCTTCCTCAATATTGCCAATTTTCATAACTTAAAAGTTGGTATCCTTGGGTGTTTTGTGGGTGCTCCATCTCTTTATTTTCAAACTAATTCCCAAGACATTGACCTTTCAAGGCTAAACCTTGATTGATTCCCATCACCACCATCTCCAACAGTATTGTTGAGCTTATTTTTGAGATCCCTTGCTTGCAGTTGACCCTTTGAGGCAAAAGTTCTATTTTGTGAATGATAGGGAGTGGAGCTAATGCTTGCAATTAAATTTCTATGTCGATTTTGTGGTAAGTTAGTGCTGAATAAATAATTTACATATTTATGAAAAGATCATGGAGTATCAAGCAATATTCGATTATCTCCATCACCTTCATCTTTCTTTTCCTAAAACATAGTACCATATCTAGTGGGATCAATATGAAAAAAATAAATAAACTATGGGTCAAACCCTTTACTTATTTTAGCTCCTTAAATTTGATAGCATCAAGATATGTAGCATATCCATTAATTGTAGAAATATTTTTAACTTTAAAAATTCATAGTGCAATAGGAAAAGGTGTAATTTTTTTTTTCTTTTTTCATTTAAGAAGTGAGCTCATGACTTGTATTGTCAAAATAATTTTGATAAAAATAATTTTCCGCAATCACAAATTGAAAATACAAAGGGATTTCCTTCAATAACAAATAGTTAAATGTATGAAATCCCTTGTTCTATTTGAAAATTCCCTTTTCCTTATAAGAGGATGAGGGATTCTCGAGATCATATTCCAACAAGTGGACCAACAAACGTTGTTCTACATCTTGATAGGCAATGATTATGTATTGTCCTTGTGTCTCTAGATAGATGGGTACCATAACCAAACAAGGTCAATATCAAAATTAGAGTGACAAGATCTTGGGAGGCTTTCAAAGATGTTGTAGTAAACGATGGTGTACACTAGGTATGAGCACATTAAAAACCTTTCTGATTGATTAATTTCCCTTGTTGATAAGATTTTTTTGTTGAGATTGCATGGGCCTAATTAAATATGAATTCCTCATGAACAAAATAATTTAGAATATATAAAAAATACGCGGGCATAGATTCCATCGATTCTAGACCAAGAAATTGGGTGAATAACCAAGAAATTTCTTTATATGGGCTAGCAAGAACACATACCTCAATATTTCTAGCATTAACTAACTTTAGATAGAGGAGGAATGACCTATTGTAGAGTTTTGTGAACCCAACGTTTCGGACTACGAAGTGAGTCCATCATCAGGGGATGCGACAATAGATAATCTTTAAAAATTAATGATGTATCACAGAGCTATGATCATTGATATAAATAAGAGGGTTATTAAGGAATGAAGTGAGAAATTAGGTCGGCTTATTTTATTTAAAATTCATTTGTTTATCAAAATAAGCCGACCTAATTTCTCACCCATCCGGATATCGGATCCTGACCATTTAAACGATGAACTTAACCATCTTCTCAAAGTGTTTGAACTAAATGGCTATAATAGAAACACCATCAAGAAAGCCATGCACCTATCCCTAAAGAAAAATAACAATAATATTAATGATCAAAACTTATCAGTTCCTAAGATCTCCCTTCCTTACATAAAAGGTACCACAGATAAAATTTCTAAAGTTCTTAATAAACATAACATTAGTGTAGCATTCACCCCTGCTAACACAATCAGACAATTATTTAACTCTGTTAAAGATCCTATAAACCCTAACCTTCAGAAAGGTGTTTATGTGATTCCTTGCTCATGCGACAAAGAATACATAGGTGAAACAGGAAGATCTCTTAAGGTTAGAATCAAAGAACACACTGCTGACTTAAGAAGAGAAAGAATTTCTAAATCTGCCTTAGCAGAGCATGTTCATTCTTCCTCTCATTACATCTGCATGGAAGAGGCCAAACTTGTTAGAAAAGAAGAACATTGTCTCAAAAGAAAAATTAAAGAAGCCATTGAAATAGAAAAAAGGAAAAATAACTTTAATCGTGATGATGGATTAAAACTGAGTAACACTTGGAAACCTTTATTAGAAAAATTAAAAAAACAGTGAGTATAAATCTTAACCATCCTCCTTAAACCTTAAATCATTGACCTAATCATTCTTAAAATTCTGTTCTAGATCAATAACATATATCTTGATAACATTAAAAACTCTTCTTAGTTAATTATTATAATAAAATTAATTCAATAAAAATCACCTCTAGGATTATAGATAATACTATAATAATATCTCACCTATCATAAGTCTAATTAATTAATTGAAATTAATAATTTGAATATACAAATTAAATAAAAATAAAATAAAATAATAATAATAATAATATATAAACAAATAATTAAATAAAATAAATAAATAAATAAATATAATAATAATAATAATAATAATAATAAATATTATTATTATTTATCAAATTAATCAAAGTAATTATATATTCCAAACTCTTGAAATAAATATATAATAATAATAATAATAAATAATAATAATAATATTTAATAAATAAATAATAATTTTATGATAATAACAAATAAATACATAAAAATAAATTAAACAAGTAAATAAACTAATAATCCAATAATTAATTTAAACACATGAATAAAGTAATTAAAAAATATTTAACTTTATATAATTAAATTATCAAAAATAATAAACTAATAATAATAATAATAATAAATAATAATAATAAATAATAATAATAATAATAATAAAAATAATAATAAATAATAATAATAATAATAAAATAAAATAAATAATAAATAATAATAATAATAATAATAAAATGATATTATTATAAAAATAAATAAATAAATATAGTGAATAAATAATAACAAAATAAATAAATAATAATAATAATAATAATAACAAATAAATTAATTAATTAATAAAAAGTAAAAATTAATAATAATAATAATAATAAATAAATAATAAAAATAATAATAATAATAATAATAATAAAAATGAATAATAAACAAATGAATTTTAAATAAAATAAGCCGACCTAATTTCTCACTTCATTCCTTAATAACCCTCTTATTTATATCAATGATCATAGCTCTGTGATACATCATTAATTTTTAAAGATTATCTATTGTCGCATCCCCTGATGATGGACTCACTTCGTAGTCCGAAACGTTGGGTTCACAAAACTCTACAACAGGGCATTCCTCCTCTATCTAAAACCACTCTCACCTGTATGGATTCTCTATTTAACAACATTAACTAACTTCTTAGTTGGGTTTCTTCCCTCAATTAAAATTCATCAAGAAGGTGCCTTCTTATGCTACCTTGAAAATCCAGTTGGCTTATGGGAATTTGAGCATTTTCTTGAAATCACATGGAGTAAGAGGAATAGGGGTCCTAAAAAACTCATAAAGTAATATGTGCCTTTTTCTTGGATCAAATTTTTCAATGTACCATGAAATCAACTCTGAGAAATCAAGGATTTTAGGCATGTATCACACAAGAAAATACTTGACATCCAAGCCTTGTTGTTATTCTTTTCCTTTGCCACTAATGACTGAAAACCATATATAAGTTGTCTACCATTGAAAATCATGGTCTTGTCAACCAAGCTTATTCAGGGTGTCACCACAAAAGATTCTCATGTTCTATTTGGAAATGCTAGATAGATACTCATCAACACTTATTAAATGAGTAAGTGAATCACCAGTGGCAAATATGAAAGGTTTGATGTATCAAGTATATTATTGACTTTGGATGTATGGATTTGTACAAAATAAATGGATCATAAATAATAAGTATTGTGTTGATTTATAAATATAACAAAATCTTAACTAGAAATGTGCCTTATTAATACTAGATACGAAATATAGTCATGCGAGGGATCCATTAGAGTTGACAATTAATGTGTCTCAAAAGTATAAAAAACTAACCAATAAAGGTGACAAGATGGGAGACATAAGAACAAGGATATGTTGAAGAGTGGCTCCCACATCCACATGCAACAAAAACACTATATCTAAATGAATAAGTATGGACCATGTAGGAGTTAAAATGGATAACATAGGGTGTTAAACTCACATATGAATGAAGTGGATAAGTACAAAAAACTTGAGAGTTTCATGTGGGATTCAGAGTAAATAAAAGTTACTCGGGAACTTGCACGTAAGGGGAAATGACTAAATATAGAAATTGTGCAATTTATGTGTCCTGAAAATGCAAGTGCAAATTAAAGAATGTTGAATGCGTGTTCATGATGATTTGTAGAAAAAGAGGGGTTGCAAGCCACATGAAAAGAAAAAACTAAGGAATAAAGGGTTTTGTGGGGTAAAAGAAGTAAAGAAAAAAAGTGCTTAATAACTTGACAATTATAACAAAGTAAGATGGTTTATAAGGAAATTGATCAGTGAATTTTGGTCAACAGCTACTAGTAAGAATACAAAAGTTTAAAATAAAACACCTTGCTTATCACCTAACCTAACAATGGTGTAAACATTCAAATTCGTCACACTTAAGATTATTGTTAAGAAGTAATGGAAACAAAATATATAGGTTTTTGGGTAAGTTTTGCAATATGTCATTATGAATCTAATGTTAAACATTTTACTAATCATTATTTCAACGTAGAAATATTTAACAAAAAATTCTAATGTCCTAAATTTCTCACCAACGAGAAAAAATAATGAGTCATTGAAAATAAGTTTGTTTTGTAATGGAGTCTTTCGACTTTTGTCTCATGCTATGATCTTTAGTACCATTATTGGCTATGATTGCTTGATAATCCATCCAAGATAATTTTGACTTCTATATTTTAAATGAGTTTATTATATTAAGTAAATTACAAAAATAAAAATATTACAAATTAAAAATATTTAAGGAGGGAAAATATTTATCTAATAGTACATGCTTGCATGAATAATTTGATTTTATTTTTTCATAGTTCACTTTAATTTTGAAGGAGTCAATACTAACATATTCAAACAAAGTGACTTCTCTAGGACATTGAAAGTATATATGCATTCATTAATTTCTCACTTTGACTAAAAAGAAGTAAATAATCATACAATTTACACCACCTATAATTCACATCTTAAATATGTTGGCATAGATGATGGTTAATAATGAAAGATAAAAAATCAAGGAAAACCCCACTTTTTTTTCCATTTAACGAAGAACCTCACCCTCTAGCCCATATGTAAGGGTAGGATGTTCTATAAGGCTCAAGGCCATATATTAGAAAGACTCAAAGTCATGAGCTCAACATGTCACTTGTAGGAAGACTCAAAGTCATGAGCTCAATATGTCACTTGTAGGAATTGAACTCAAGTGAAGAGGATAACAAGCATTCCTACCAACAACCCAAAGTAAATCTAGTTAACAAAAGTGCAAGGAAAATCTTATTACTATATTCCAGATTAAAACATAAACCTCATGATTTAGTGAATATTGCCATTAAATATATTAAAAGTGCGTCAACAAAAGATTGTATATGTCACCAACAACTCTAGTAACGATATATTTTTGTTAGATAAATTACTTTTGTTTGTTGTATCCCTAATTATGCTCAAACAATAAGAAGATAAATTACTTTTGTTTGTTGTATCCCTAATTATGCTCAAACAATAAGAAATAATAATATGAATGAATGGCTACATAGCCAGCCACCCAGTTTGGATCTTTATTTTTTTTCACGAAATCCTTAGAAATCTTTTTATTTAGCCTTCATTCCAAGAATATTCGAACAAATATTTGACACTTTATTATAAAATGCATAGTATTATTTTTTAATCCTTGAGAATGTTCATATCAAAACCTCTTGAAACCCCATAAAAAAAAGTTTATTTAATTTATTCACTCAAAATCCATCCTTCTTTACAATATATCAACAATAAATATGCACGACCAAAAAGAATTCTATACTTTTGAAATTTTATTTAAAACATACAACAATGCAAACCAAATATCAAATATTTTACATCACACTCTCTTAACATATAATTGTAAAAAAAAAAAAAAAACTTAAGAAAACAACTTTTCCGTTAGAAGTTTCATTAAATAGTAAAAGCTATAGAAAATAACATTTCTATTTTAAGAAATGAACATTAAGTAATGGAATATCCAAAGGGCATAATTTTGAATCAAATCAACAATTTACTAAGAGATGATGAAGTGGGAGTGAGTTTAGCATTATGGATAAATAATTATTTTTCTTAATTTTGCCTCTGATTTTGTTTTTGTCAATTAATCAATATTTTACTTATCAAAATATCATCCCACACAAAATTGCATGACACAAAGCATTCAATAGACCAAATATACAATTATATGTATATTGCATTTGAAGATAAGAGCAAGAGAATCTAGTGTTTTTTTTTTTTTTTCAATACGAAAAAAAGACTATATATTTGTATTATATTCATCAAAATAGGTAAAACATTCAAATGCATATGTATGAGATGGGAGGGAGATAAACCCAGCAGCAACAACAAAGGTGTGGCATAATGCCACAAAACAAAGTGGGTAAAGACATATAGATACCCAGTTCAGCTTCATATGAACACATTGATACCCAGATGAGCTTCATTTGAACATATTGAGGAAAGGGAGTGTATAAGAAACAAAGAAATAGATCAACTTGTCCCTGTGACAAAAATATGAGAGTATCTTCACAATAGAAAAAAACGCAGCAATGGAGAAAAGGTACATACCAGATATACTTCATAAGAAAGACATTACATACTCGGTAAGCAAAAATCTTGAATCTGGTAGGAGGTGTTGTCCACTGTGATTCGCATTCTCCAAAAGCCTTGGGGAGTGGATAGGCCGATTTTGGATAATGCATCTACCTTCTTGTTTTTTTCCCTGCCAATATGTGAAATATTATCCCTTCTGCTACGCCATAAAACCTCTATTCTATTGAACCATCCAGTAAGATTGATATTTTTTATTAAATGTTTTGACTGGACGTAGTCTATGATAACTTTCGAGTCTCCATAAATTTGTAGGTTCGGAAGGTCAAGAAAGTTACCAAAGGACAAAAGACCAGAGGGCCATTGCCTCAGCACAATTATTGGACCTTATTGGACCTTGATCCACCATTCCAGTGAATTTCAAAAACTTGACCAGCTTCTGGAATAATGTAAACACCACATACACATACACATGCTCCATGCTGTGCTGCTCCATCAAAGTAGGCATGGGGAATTGCAGTGGGCTCCATCAAAGTAGGCATGGGGAATTGCAGTGGGCTCCCTTGTAGAGATCCTTTTTCCATTGGATACCATGGGTGTCCCCGACAAATCGACGGCCTTGTATTGACGAAGGATGGATTCCACGGCCTTGTATTGACGAAGGATGGATTCCACAATAGTGGAAGGAGATTGGTTTTTTGAATTGAAAATCAAGCCATTACGCCATTTCCATATGGCCTACATAGCCAATAAAAGAATGGGCTGCCACACTCTATTCATGTTGCTCGCGTTTTGAAGGCCTTTGAAATGGAAGAGTAAGAGCTATGGTTGAAACCAATGTGTGCTGCTAGGTTCCGCTAGATTGTGAGTGCTTGTAGAAAGAGGTGAGAAAGAGGTGAAAATTATTCTCGGAGTCATATTTACAGAGGGGACATATAGCAGGCCCATGCCAGCTACGCTTTTGTAAGTTATCCCAAGTGAGGTTTCTGTTATAAAACACCAACTAGGCAAAAATAATGATCTTTAAGGAGCACCCTGTTTTCCAAAAAAAGCAAGGGAAGGTGTTCTCCTTGCATTCTGTTCTTGAGATTATAAGCTGTTGGTAAATATGTTTTACAGATACAGTCGAGAAGCCACCAAGCCCCTTCCAAATGAGAAGGTCCTTATCCTCAGAGCGGTAAATGCCGTTGGCTCTCATCAGTGTTATGATTGAATTCCATTGCTTTGCCAGATCATCACAGAGACGAAGGTCTGCTGCCGATTTCCAAATTGGAATAGCTCCATCCCAATATTGGATGACACTAGACCAGAAAAATGTACCCCTGTTGTTTAATGATCTAAGTGAGCTGTAGGGTATTTGGATCCTTCTAGCCGTACCGACAAATTCATCAGAACCAATTAAAATTTTAGAACTAGACTGAAATTTCCAAATCAAATTTAAGGTTCCAATTTCCTGAATCCTCTCCATATAGCTGAGCCGTTTTGGGTTCCAATGTTTTTTTCCCTAAACCAATAGGCCATATCTTTGTTTTCCATGTATTTAGCACAGATAGTCCTACTCCAGATAGACATACCCATGATGGCTTTCCACCTCGATTTCCATAGCAAAGCCATCCGAAAAATATCCAGATCCAATATGCCCCAGCCACCCATTCTTTTGGGTCGGGCCAGCGTAGAAAGTTTTGATAAATGATATTTTCTTTGTTCTTTGTGTCCGCCCCATATGAAGCTGGCAGTCATCCTGTTTAAGCTATTGATGATTGCTTATAAAAAAGGTGTGCCATAATTTGCACGAGCACCGCTTGAGTCAAAATCGCGCATCCCCATGGATAAGCATTTATACTCCCATGCCGCGATTCTTTTATAAAAACGTTCAGGTATCCAACACCAATCAACCACACAGTATCCAACGGCTTTCAAACTAAATCCCAAGTATTTCAGTGCATTCTTGAGAGGCAATGCTTCGATGTTGAACAGCTGCGATAAAAAAATAATCATTTCTCCATTCACGTCTTCAACGTGAAATGATGATTTGTCTTCATGAAATTTTGGGGCTGTTTCAAAAGGCAACTAGTGTTTTGTTTACTAACTAACCTTAACACTCATTATTATACTTATCTAGCCGTTCAATGCAAATATTGTTTTTAATGCAATTTTTTTCAAGGTATCAAAGAGCCACTAGAAATAGACGTCTTGAAAATTCCAATAGTGTTGGTTAGAGCTATAGTTGTAGTGGAGATTTATCAATATTAAGATAAGGTCGAAGAAATTAAGAAGTCATATCAATATTAGTATACCTATTCATGGGCATGGTATATAGCGTTCGCTTCACGTATGACTTATTATTAGATGATGGTTGACCATCGATCTTATTTTATTTTAAGCCCAAGTTCGGATAAATATTAATTAAAAATAAATTGTAAATACCTTTTATTTGAAAGCGTATTGGTTAGACAACTACGGAGTTTTATTGGGTAGTTACGAGTTTGCTTTATTAACCAAAGAATGAGGGCTCTTTTAACCAAAGTTCATATGAGCATTTCTATTTTAAGTTAGCATTAGTACATTTTAAATTAGTATTAATTTATTTTTATGAAAAATAATTTTGATTGATTTTACTTTATGAATCATGTATAATTGTCCATGTTGCTCTAGACATGTGCTCCATCTGCCAGAATTACTAAACAACCATCTCCCTGAGTCATAAATTGCTTGCATCCCTAGTGAAGGAAACATAATTCAGCTTACTTTATTGAATTACGGATCCGTACTTGGCTAAGTGGGAACGGAGCTGGAAGCTGGGAACGGAGTTGGCTTCCAGAACTCGAGCATATATATATATACCAAGTTCTAGCTTTTGAAATTGGCATAACCCGGGAGCATGCCTGGAATTTGACGTCTCACACGACGTATTTCATATTTTAAGACGTATTTGACAGTGGTTGTAAATTTTTACCTGTCAAATTTGACGTGTTTCATAAATCGAAAACTGTCATTTTGACGCTTAATTTAGGATTTGTCCCGCCAAAATTTATAGTACCACTTTTTTAAGTTAAAAACACCAAAGTCAAACTAAGCCGAAAGTCATAATGCAAATGCATACAATACCTCTGGCTCACATGGCAATGGAGCCTAGCACACTTTCATAGATTTGAATCATATAAAAAATTATCTGGCTATAGTCTTTTCGTAGATTTGAACTTTATGAAGGGAGATCTCGCCCTAGGCCAGTAAGAACAACTACATTGTAATCTAGGCATTACATTCAAAGAACTGAAACGTGAAGTAAGCTAGTACGTGATTGAAAAATACTAAAAATATGCATGCCTTTTTTGGTGTGTATAACACTGAGAAGGGGTGGTGGGCTTGTTTTTGTTCCTTAGGCTTCCCTCAATCATCCCACACTCTCCTTCTTGTTTGATTCTGCCATCTTCCAACATCGATGAAGAAGTTTGATCGAGAGCAACTAGTGATGTGAAGGGAAGTTGCAGTGTTTAATTCGACAACATCTTTGCCGCAGATTATAAGAAGTCACACCAAATCAGAAATAATGGTAGGGCTCCCTGCTGCGAAAAAGTTGGGCTCAAGAAGGGCCTGGACACCTGAAGAAAACCTGAAGAAAATCAGAAGCTCGTTACTTACATACTGTAGCACATCCATGGAAGCTGGAGGGATCTGCAATAGAAAGTTGGATGTTGAGATAAGAAAGAGCTGGAGATTGCATTGGGCTAACTATCTAAGACCAAATATCAAGGGAAAAATTCACCGTGCAAGAAGAGAAGACTATTATTCAACTTCATGCTCTACTAGGGAATAGGTGGTCTACTCACCTTCCCAAGCAACCAAACAACAAAATAACAATGAAAAGGGGTAAGCAAAAGGTGGACCTTAAACTCATTCAAAACAGTAGTCATTGCCATGTTATTTTCTTGAAAAACAAGGATAGTTATTGATATGAGTCTCTTGCGATCTATATTATGTGTGGTGCTCTCTTCCGGAGTCATTGGATACAAATTTTTGGAGTCGAAGTTTTGAACCATTTTCGGTACTTCATGAATCACGAAAAATGGTTTGAAATGTGTATAAGTCGCTAAAAGTAAATGTTAGAGCTTTCCAATGAACTTGCCCTCATCATTTACTTCAAAGTCCACAAGATTTACCAGTTTTCAAGCCCCAAATAAGTTGCCTTCTTCAACTAGTTTCAATCTCATTCGGTTGTTTTTTTAATTTCTTTCTTAATATTTGTTTTATGTGAAATAAATGTTGTGAAATTATACAGGCTTGTCAAAATGAATTTCTCTAAGGTCCGTTCTTTTACAGGAATAATATATCATGTCACGTTAAAAAAATAATGTCTTAAATATTAGAAAAATAGCTTGTGATTTATTCCATAATGAAGTGCTCAATTACCATTTTGAAAAGCCCATGCTTATTTTGACTATTTTTGCTTTTTCGAGTGCCCTGGCTTATTTTGACTAAAAATAGCTTGTGATTTATTGCATAATGAAGCGTTCAATTATCATTTTGAAAAGCCCACGCTTATTTTGACTATTTTTGTTTTTTTGAGTGCCCCTACTTATTTTGACTAATTTTGTATTTTGAGTTTTTTACTATTTTTGTTTTTTTAGTGCCCCTACTTATTTTGACTAATTTTGTATTTTGAGTTTTTTACTAAACGCTGTGAAATCAACTTCATTTTTACCGTAGTGAATTTCTCTTTAAAAAAAAATAATTATATAGTTATTAAGCTAATTTTTTCTTACAATAAAAATAATTATTGAAAATGTTATAAACTCATATTTATTTAACATACCTATTTAGATTGTCAACCACTTTTAATATAGTTGTATTTGGAGGATTCAACTCGTACTAAGTACATGAATAGAATAAGTGATGGTATTGTCTAGGGCAATGTTTAATAGGAAGGATTTATTTGTGTAATTGGTTGGGTTGTATATTTAGTCTATGATGTGGACATTAATGTGAATCTAATTTTTTAAGATGAGGAAATCATAGGCTCATATTTAAGATATTATGAAAATGATTAGTTAACAATGTTCAAATGCAGATGATGAGTTGATTACCTCGTAGATAGATTGCAGAGTTTGCTTAGTCTTGACATTTTTCAACGTCATGGTTTTAGGAATAATGTGTTCCAAATATGTGTAATGGATATCAAATTAGTTGAAAGGATATACAAATATTTTAAAAAATATTTAGCTATCATTACTAGATTTATTATTCAAGTAGTTCAAGTAGTTCACAGTTGGTTGAAAGTGCACTTATAGGGATTAAAGTTATCTTGGTATAAATAAAGAATTCAGTAAATAAAATATGTAGTGAGTAAATAAAGATGTGTGTGCCCATCTGTAAATAAAATATTTGGTGAAAATAAGTTATTAAGAAATAGTTAAACATGTAATTATATGTTTAATAAATTTGACATATGTAGTAGATTATTGGATTTAAATAAATTATAAAAAGGGATAGTAGTTAAATTCTTGATATTTAAAAAAAATAACTCTATCTCATTTACTTGTTGAGAATCCTCATCATCTTAACAATATGGTTTTCTTTAGTTTCTTTCACATGTCAAAATTTATGTACATAATCAAAATTATTAACTCCCAAAGGCTAAAAAGCTTTATAAAATCTTAAAAATATGGTTGTATACTAGGTGGAAACACATATGCTAACTTAGGAAGAAACAAGGCACTCTAAGAGGGAGATTAAAGGAAGTGGAGACATGGTGAAACACATATGCTGAGAAGAAACAAGACACTCTCATAGGGATATTAAAGGTAGTTGAGATAAAGGAATAACTGTAAGAGAATTTCTAGATAAGGAGAAGTCACACTCACAAATTTAAGTAGAACTTAAAATGAAAGGCACGAAAAATGCCAAAACATCATCAACTTTTCATTTGACCGGCAGAGGGGATTTGAAATTCCAGGCCTACTCGGGAGTTGTCCCAATAACTACTTCATATTAGTACCAAAACTTTGAATATCTTAAATTTATTGAATAATGATGGCAAAATATGCCAATAGTAATAAAATTAGTATTTATTTAATTTTAACCACTAATAAATGTAAATTAAGCATCCAACTACACACTAGTTGGTTCGAAAAGTGTCGACAAATGATTCTCTATGTGATTTTTTCCGAAATTATTTTCACAATCAAAGTATAGATCACGGAAGTCTAAACCCTTTAAACATCCAACTACTAATACTGAATGAAAAATAAACATGCTCTTCACCAAAACATTTCAATGTTCTCGGGAAAGTGATTCTCTATATAAAATAGGATTGAAACTAGTAATTATTGTCCAGCAATCATTGGGATTTGTATATATATATAATTGATATTTTTAAATGGTTTAAAATAAGTCTATTTGTAATTAAATTTAAATGTCGAAAAGAAAAGCTTATTAAGGGGATGTTAAAATTGTTTTTGATTTCTTTATTGTAAATTATTTGACGACAAATATATAATCATAATATAAAATAAAATGTTTTTATTATTATTATTAAGGAGATGTTGAAATTGTTTTTAATTTCTTTATCTAAATTAGTTTACGATGAATAAGATAAAATGAAATGGATTTATTTTGATTATTGATATATATCAATGTTGAACACTTTGAATTTACAAATGGAAAATTTGTGTTATTGGATATATATATATATATATATATATATATATATATAATATATTAATATTTAATTTAGTAGAAATAGTAATTGAATGCAATATAAGGATAATTCTCATGAAAAAATTTAAACTTTCTTCGCAAAGTTCAATCTTTGGTGTGAGATATTTGATTGGCAATTTAAACTCCCTTTACATGTAATAACTAGTGTATAAGGTTCCTCTATGAAATTAACATAGTTGAATTTTTTTTTCAAGCGAAGCTTCTATAAAACATAGTGGTTTTTTCTTGAATTAATTTTTCTCGAATTAATTATTCATTGATCTCAGATATAAATAATTTTCAGGTAATATTATGGATGTAAAGTCTAGATTATTGTATAGGACTAGATCAATAACATGGTCAAATTCATTATTATAATATATACATTACGAGTTAAACATTTGAATTTGGGAATAGAGCTTGGGTGGATAGGACAACACTCCATCCCAAAACCACTTAGATATAAAAAGTATTTTTATTTCATTTTGAAATATTTAGAATTGTAGCCCTATTGATTTCCATATATATTTTAGAAGTATGTATACTTTTTAATTTATAGAAGTAATTATCTTATGTAATTTGGAGTGGAATTTCAAAAGCCAAAATATTTTAAAGCTTAGATGTAGTTTTATTCTTCAAGAAGAATTGGTTTATATTTCAAGCTTAGATGTAGTTCTATTCTTCAAGAAGAATTGGTTTATATTTCACTAGGCTCTCTTGTGACATGAAAATTATATGAGAGGAATGGTGAGAAGACTCTTCTTTATGATACTCTTCAACGAGAGTACTAGGTTTAAGGAAGGGTTAGTTAACACTTCTCTAGGCTCTTTCGCAATGTGAATACCAAGTTGGAGGAATGGTCACCTCGATAAGAATTCTAATTTTGAGTAAAGATTATCTCAAACTTTCTTGGGATCACCCTCTACCCAAAACTATGCTCTGGAAAGAGTAGGACGTCCCTTCTTTGAACCCACTCTTTATGAAAATAATATGCTTTGGGAAGGGTCAATTGGCCCTTCCATGGGCCCCGCTGACACAAATTCAAGGCTTTAGTAATAACAAACGAAAACTTCTTGTGGATTTTCTTCAATGAGGATATTATTCTTTAAGAAGGATTAGCTAACCCTTTCCTAGGATCCCTTGACATGAATATTAAGCCAAGGAAGTACTTGTTGGCATTATGGCTAATATGTTGTCCTTGATGGCAACCTACTTGATAAAGATGTCAACATTATGATTATGTAGCCGGTACAAATGTTGCAGGTGATATGAACAGAGAAATGATAGTCCAAAGATAGATGAATTTTAGATATTAATTTTGGGAAAGTATACACTGATCCTATGTAGAAGGGTCACATACATATGAAAATATTATTAGAGAAAATCACGTACATAGTTTGCACCATGGTAATTTGAATACTAGGGGCCATTACCATGGTATTGGACCATAATAATGAAAGGAACAATGGTTATTTGATGTCGACAAATAATACTAACAACATTACTAAGGGATTGGCCTAAGGTATTGGCTAATGCCAAATCTTTTCTCTCACATTGGGTTTCCACCTAAAATCGTAGTGTTCTATGTGCGTTTGTTGTAATTTATTAATGTTTTTTTACTGCATACTGAAAAGTAATTGATCTACTGATGCACCGGTTGAAGATAATTATCTAATACAATTCATAAAAATCAATAAACTGGATATATGTTGGTTTCCTTCTCTAAAGTAGCTTACATATGCAGGTTTCCTTAATAACAATAGTGTATATTTTTTAGAATTTAAATTTTGGAATTTCGAATTTAAAATACTGATTCCCCCCCCCCCCTTCTCTTAGTATTTTTACCAACAACTGGTATCAGAGTAGGTCCCTTGTAAGAAGCTTGATCGCTTAAATGGATATCCATCAAGATGAGCAGTCAAGAGGGAGTATCTCCTATCATGCCACCTTTGTTTAATGGAACTAACTTGGTATTTTAGAAAGTCATAATGACAATATGTTTCCAGACACTTGGTGCTGATCTATGGGAAATCATTGAAGGAGGATATCAATATCCATCCTCCATTCCCATAGATGATGCTGGGGAGAAACGATATGAGACCAATGCAAAAGTAGCCAATGATCTCTTAGGAAGCTTGGTAGAATTATAATTTGTGAAGGTTATGTAGTTGAATACTACAAAAGCTATATGGGACAAGATTATCTAGAGCTATGAAGGTGACACTAAGGTAAATAGCGTTAAACTTCAAACATTTAGAATTCAACATGAGACTCTCAGAATGCACAATGATGAAAGTATTGCAGGTTTTTTCCTTAGGGTATATGCGATCATTAACTCAATGAAAAATCTTGGTGATGAAGTAAAAGATTCAATTATTGTTGATAAAATTTTAAGATGTCTAACCCGAAATTTTGATTCCAAAGTCTCTTCCATTGAAGAAATGTAGGATTTGAAGAATCTCACTATTGAACAACTCCATGGGATTTTAACATCTTATGAAATGAGAAGAGGGGGTCCATCAACAGTCATAGTTAGATATAAAGGGAAGGAAAAGGAAGAGCTTAAGGAAACATTTTACATTTCAAACAAAGAAGAAGTAAATTTCGTGAAGAAACTCCAAGTAGGAACTGGAAAGTTTAGAGGTAAGCTTCCTTTCAAATGCTTTGCCTATGGAAGGGTTGGTCACTATGCTACTAAATCTCCTTATAAATAAAATCATGAGAAAGGGAGGAATTATTCAAAAGGGAATGTTAAAGGAAGGTTTGATAACAATACAAGTTTTTATACTCATGAAGATAATGAAGATTCTTCCAATAATGAGGATGTTGAATCCGATCAAGATTATCAATGACTTACGGCATTTGAAGAAAAATGTGTAGATGAATTTAATGATGTGTTTATGGATGCTCTAGAAGAAAAGGATATCTGTAAGGAAAATACTCTTGTTGAAGAAATAACTTAGCTAAAAATACGTCTAGAAGAAGCTAAATTAGCTAAAAAAGTTTTGAACAAACAAGTTCTAGAAAAAGAAGGGTGCTATGAAAATTTAGAACTTGAAATACTGGGTCTAAGAAAGGAACTTGAGAAAACAAGGGCTCTAAAGGATCTGAGACTTTAGAAGAAATCATCAAAGTGTAACACTCTCCTCTAATCAAGATAGGTCTTGGATATAATTCAAGTGGTGAATAATCAAAAACTATAAAATATTCTGAAACATCTACAGGAAGCTACCTCAATGTAGTAAAAGGAAGCAGTCATTAGTATTATAGTTCTCAATAAAAGAATGAAGGATCAAATATCTCTCAAGGAAAACAAACTTACAATAATCAAAGGGAAATCTTCTCAAAAAGGTATTATACTCACAAGTACTCCTACATTAATGTTCAATGCTTCAATTGTCATAATTTTGGTCACAAAGTTGTTTAGTGTGTTTCTTATAAAACTATTATGACTAGAGAAGCAAGAAAAAAAAAGAAATGGGTTGAAGAAAAGAGATATTCTTATAATGTTTTCTCACCTCTTTTTGGGATGGGGTCCCCAGGGGTAGAATGGAATTAAATACTCAAATTTTGTAAACAAATTTGTAAAAATTGCAAAGTCTCCGCTATTTGTGGATGCAGAGCATGTACAAGAATAAGAGTCAAAGGGGCTTAGCCCCTTGTTTTAAGTAAAGTTTTGAGTTGATTTTGAGATTCACCCATGGTCCGTAGACCATGGTATTGTATGGAAAAGTCCATAAATAGTTGAGTCTTAGTGAAAGGAATAAGTAACTTAGATAGAGAATTGGGGGTTCATTGAAGTGTCTTGGGCAGGAGCTAAGGTATGAAGGCTCTTATTCCTGTGCTTAAGTAGAGAAAGGGAGGCTCTACAACTGAGTGCGTGAGGCCTAGGTAGAGTCCGCAGCTGAGTGCGCAGACACCTATAGCTGTGTGCGTAGGGTAGTTTGAGTCTGTAACTAGTGAATTGAAGATCAATAAAGACAATTTTTCGAAGAATTATTGAGTATTTTTGTGTATATATGTTAATGTTATATGCAACTGACGAATGATATGTTTTATGAATTACTAATTGAATGCTACAAGATTATATTGAATCTATTTAATAATGTATGTAATGGATGCTTAGGCACTTCTGCGAAGTTTCGGGTGATTTCTCTTATGTTTTCTGACGAATTAAGTAGATCTGCGTGAATTCCAATTTAGAATTTCTTTATGATGCACATAAGTAGGTAAATCATCTATTAAAGGTCCGCAAGGACTGGTCGTAAGCCTTCGTGAAGGTCTGAAGGCCGCTTAACTGAGTTACAGTAACGTGCCCTAGAAGTTTATCGATCTATGCAAAGGAAGATGCAAGGCATTGAAATAAATCACACTAGTCTCTGAACGCAGAAACTTGGTTCTTGCACCCCCCCATACGACTTCAGGTGAGACTGCAGCCTACGCTATGCGGGTTGTTGCCAAAAGGGCTAGTAGTGCAGGGTTTTGTTGGTTGGCACATCTAACTCTAAACCTCGGTCAGGACCCCTTAAGCCAACAAATGGTTCCGTTGTTGGGATTGGGATCTGATTGAAAGAGATGTATGATGTCGCATCATTGGAACCCAACCTAGAAAGAAATAGAAAAGCAGTTGGATCAAAAGATTCACAAGTTCGCAGCACAAGAAAACAAGAATCAACGCCTATCAAAGGAAGAGTGGTTAAATATATATCTGTATACAGCTATACACGAGATCTTCTTATGCACCTTCCCCATTGAACTGTACGAGTGGTTAGCTAAATTGAAAAACATTCAAGGATGGTGGAAGCTCGATAGTCCTATAGTGTGGACTCCAAAATTAGTGCGACGACTAGAAGCTTCTTAAAACAAGATTGTGTGAGCTGTTGATCATTGGCTTGATCAAATTCTAAGAGTTTTTGTTACAGAATTTTCAGTTGATACCTCAGTCAGCTATAGTGAAGCGGAGTGAAGATTATTTAAGGGACCGCGAGGTACGTATTTAAGATCATTGAATACTTGGATTAAAATGTTTTTATCTAAAAAACTGGTGATTCCATTACCTTGATGTTCAGAGCTATGCAGAGTGGAAGATTCTTTAGAAATCGTGAAGGATCAGGATTAGAGTATAGTCCATTGATTGGACCTCCTTCAAGTGATGAAGAAGGGATGGGGTACACTACACCGCGAAGAGCTGTTCAGCTAATCACTCAAGGGATTCCTAGAACAAATCATCCATCCACTCCACCTCCACCTCCACCGCATACACCTTCGCCCACACCTCCACCTCCACCCTTCAACATGACGAACACAATGAAGATGTTGATCTTCAAGGGCATATGAAGTGAAGATTCAGGGCAGTTTTGGTTTGTTTTGAATGTTGTATGGATAGTGAAAAATATCACTCATGATAAAATAAAGAAGGCACAGCTGGTTACCGCTTTGCAAGATTGCGCGCTAACCTGGTATATTAAGTATTGTGCTAATAATCCTCTTGGAATGCTAGTAGAACCTAAGACAACTTTAAACAAATAGTTTAGTAAGCCTAAATCTGACTCAAAGTCAGTGATTGAATTCAAAGATATCATGATTAAGGTTGAGGAGACGCCTTGGGACTTTGATTAGAGGTTGAAGTTTCAGATCAGACAGGCTAATATGCAGAGCACATATCGCCAACATCACGACTAGTTTATCACATCACTTTAGCCCCATTTGAGAATTTCATTGTCACATCACAAGATAGATACATAGGTAGAAGCCTTGGAGATCGTGATGAGGTTGCATGCATCATCTATTCAAGATACGAACATGGAAGTATAACAGATCCACTCAAAGTTAGTGAGCTTACACTTATAATTACAGAGTTTGAAGAAAGACAAGGAGATTAAACCAGAAATGCGTGTAGAAGTCTGGTGTTTGAAGTGAAAGGGCCATGGGCATCATAAAGATCATTGTCCCATGTATGCAAATTATATTACAGGAGGGAGCCCAATTCCCCTAAATCTAGAAGCCCCAACAGGGCCGAGCATGGGGGCTATACTATGGTGTGTCATTTGTCAAGTTACTGGCCAACATGCGATGAATAATTTCCATTTAATTCAGAAGTTTGTTCAAACACCCCCAACAGTTATTTTGTAATTTCTGCAAATCTATAGGCCACGATGACCGCCAATGTCAAAGCTATGAGTTGATGATGCAAAGAATCTCAACTTAACTTATGCAAGCAGAGACTTGGCCTTCGGATCAAGGAACAGGAGGGACGCATGGAGGTTTTCAAGGTCGAGGACAGGGCCAAAGAGGAGGAGGACCTGGTAGAGGTCGCGGTCAGATTATCTTCTACAACTGTGGACAACTGGGGCACTATGTGCGAGAGTGCCAGAACCCTACACACCCATCATGTCAATACTGCAAACAATTCGATCATACTATAGAAGAATGCTCTGTGTTAATAGTTAATATGCAAGAGAATAAAATGCGCCTCAGCAACCTACGCAAAACATACAAATGATGAGGGTTGAGCCCCATGAAGAAGATCAGAGTGTTAATATTGTGTTGAGAAGTGGAATGAGGACTAGTACTGATAAAGGTAAATAGCTTGAAGGAGATGGATGGGTCCGCAAAGCTCTAGAGAAAGAAGTCGGCTTTGATCTGGATCACGCTAAGGAAACATTTATGGAAGCCAATAAGAGCTTCGCTGAGGCCTCCACCTCAAGAATCCAGGACAAGATGCAAGAAATCAACGCACCTGCAAAGGTTGATCCTTTTGTACTCACTACGTTTCTGGAGACCTGTATGAAACTGCTGCCGGATAGGAAGGTTGTAGAAGGCTTGTAGGAATTAATAAATAAATGTGTCAGTAAGGAAAAGGCACCTGATGAGCACTGCGCAATCATAAATATTGGCAAGCATAAGGCACAAACAAGGCAAAAGATGAGGCTTACAACGCAGATAGGTGATTATGAGATGGACCAAGTCATCTTGGATTTGGGTCCTATGTGAATGTTTTACCAAAACAGACTTGGGAAAGGATGGGGAGATCTACATTGCAGTGGTCTCTGATTCAACTTAGGATGCTGAACCAGCAGAAAATCATCCCCATGGGATGATTATATGGAGTAGCAATGGATATTGAGGGTGTGAGTGCAGTGGCAGACTTTGAAGTTATAGAAATTGTTGATGACAGTAATCATTACCCTACACTCTTGGGAACCGACTAGGCTATTGACATGAATGGGGTCATCAATTTGAAGAAAAGGAAGATGTCATTTGAAAGAAAGTCGCTTAGGGTTATAGTGTCACTAGACCCTGCAGAAGGAACGTGCTCTCCTGAACCAATCCACGATTATGAAGAAAGTGATGATGAGCTGGATCAAATTTACAAGATAACAACACGAGATCAGGACTGGATCAATCCAATGGCAGATGGGCAAATTTCATGGGACCATGAGAGTTCTTGCACCTCTCACAATCGAGGAATTAGAGCATTGGAAGAATCGCTTACATGAAGTTTCTACTTTGTGATGTAATATGATGACGAAGTCACTACATTACGTTTCGTTGAAGGTAATTATGATGGTTTAACTGACGTAGAGCCTGTTTTTGGATGAATTTGAGCATGAAGTCCCTTAGGACCACTGCTTCCGAGCATTAGAGTTGGCATTGCATGCTACGCATGCACGATGGTGGGGTACGCATGAGGATAGTTTTGTTGGATGGCGAGATTGCAGATGAATAATGAAGCTACGGTTTGAATGTGCTAATACCAGAATGAATGAAAAGTATAATGGAAAGTATGATCCACATGATCACCTAGCGAAGTGGACTAACGTATGGGGGACATAACCATAGTAAGAATGGGTACACATATTTTGTCATACCTTGGATACAATCCCCATGAACTGCTATCTTGAAACGAAGCTCCACCATGGCACTGCGGAATGGGACATATTGAAGGAAGTTTTCTTATTGACTTTCAGTTTTGAAGACGGATTTGCAAGCATCGATGAAGCACTGCAAGAGATTAAAGCAATTATCTTCAGAACATCGAAGGAACCTATGGAATGGACCTCACCGAACTGGAGCACCTAGCTGCGCCACTCATTGGAATGCTATAATGTGACCACTAAAGAGGAAGAAGAATACCCAAGGAATGTCAATATTCTGGAAGCAGAAGGGCATCACAAAGTTGAAGGCCCACAAATAGAAAACCTAGACATCTCCGCACCTTTGAAAACAAAGAAAGTAAAGATTGGCATGAAGAAGAACCGAACTTCGTGAAAATCAGAGATTATTGGGATGATGCCACAGTAGATAAAGTTGTTGAATTACTTCTTGAATACCAAGATCTCTTCCCCACTATGTTTTCAGATTTAAAATGCATAATCGTCGATTTGGGTGTTATGAAGATCACATTGAAGTTGGAAGTGAAGCCTGTTAAACAGAGGCCTTATCGCCTTAATCCTAAGTATAAGGAAAAGGTTTACCAAGAGATGGATAAGATGATGGATGCAAGCATCATAGAACCTGTTGAAGAATCCGATTGGGTGAGCCCGATGGTAGTCCAAGAGAAGAAACAAAAAGGCAAATTAACGATTTGCGTAGATATACAGAATCTTAATGATGCATGTGTTCACAATCCATTTCCAATGTCATTTACAGATGATGTGTTAGACAATGTTGGAGGGCAAGAGGCCTATTCATTTACTGATGGATTTTTCGAGTATCATCAAATCAAGATCATGGTAGAGGATAGAAGCAAAACAACCTTCACAATGGAGTGGGGTTGTTTTCAGTACACTGTGATGCCATTTGGACTAAAGATTCATGTGGCTGCAATATTTTGCCGCATAGTCATAACAATGTTCATGGAGTTCATTCACAAGTTTCTAGAAGTGTAATTTGAAGACTAGACGATGTTTGGATTAGTGAAGCGCCATGTAGTGAGTCTGCGCCTGATGTTGGATACATGTCGCAGATACTAGAGAGCGTTGAATTTTAAAAATGCATATTCTGTGTTCCTTTTTGGATCTTGCTATGTCATGTTGTGTGCAAGCAAGGATTGATGGTGGACCCTACAAATATTGTGGTAATTTTGAATTTGGAGGCCCTTAGGAACGTCAAGTAGTTGCGTGCAACGTTGGGACATACAAGATACTATAGAAAATTTATCAAAGCTTATGCTCAAATTACTGCGCCCATGGAGAAACTGCTAATGAAGGATGCGACATTCTATTGGGGCGAAGAATGTTAGCATAGCTTTGATGTGCTGAAAGAGAAGATGGTAACTACGCCAATCTTGGCATTTCCCGTTTAGAGAAAGGAATTTCATGTACATGTGGATGCTTCTTGTATTGTGTTGGGTGTAGTTCTAACACTCGTTTGTGAAGGAGAATTAGACCATCATATCGTCTTCGTAAGTAGGAAGTTATCCAAGGCTGATAAAAATCATTCAATGGCTGAGCACGAAGGGCTAGTCATGGTCTACGCATTGCAAAAATTCAGGCATTATCTGTTAGGAGAGCATTTCAAGATGTATACAGATCATTCTACCTTAAAGTACCTGGTCAACAAGCTAGTGTTGGTGGGAGGGGGGGGGGGGTGGGAGGGGGGGAATTTTCAGATGGTTGTTATTATTTTAGGAGTATGACTTTGAAGCCATTGTGAAGCCGGGGAGGTTAAACGTTGGACCTGACCATCTGTCGCGAATTGAAACAGGCGAAGAGCCCAATAATTTAGAGGAAGGGTTGACAGATGTGCAACTCTTTGTGATGCACGTAATGGATGACCATTTTACAGACATTATTTAATTCTTAACCATAGGGATGATGCCAGAAGGATATACAAGTCAACAAGTGAAGGAATTAGTATTGCGTGAAACTGACTTTTTAGTAATTGCGGGGCATTTGTACAAAATGGGTGTCGAAGAAATATTACGAAGATATGTGTCGGACTTTGAGCGTGATAGCATTCTCGCCGAGGCTCATGGAGCAGCTACAGGAGGCCATTATGCAAGCAAAGAAACTGTGCAGAATATTTTTTGCGTGGGTCTATGGTGGCCAACATTGCATAAGGATTCCAAGGCATACCGTAAGGCATGTGATGCATGTCAAAGAACTGAAGACTATTGTGAAGGGATGAGCTACCACTACATCCTCAGGTATCTTTATAGGAATTTGAGAAGTGGGTGATTGACTATATTGGGCTAATTTAGCCCCTTGGAAAGAAAACAGGCACACACTATATTATCACTGCGACGTAATATCTAACCAGAAGGGTGGAACCACAGCCTGTAAACGATTATACAGGGGCTACGACACCAAAATTCTTGTTTGAGTATGCCTTAACAAGATTTGGATGCCCGAAGTTTTTGATGAGTAATAGAGGTATGCACTTTCTAAATGAAACAATCAACGCGTTGACTGAGGAATTCCGGGTCTACCATCATAAGAGTACACCATATCATCCGCAGGCAAACAGAATTGTTGAAGCCTTTAACAATATTTTGGAGAAGACGCTAACAAAGATCTGCAACACGCAACATAATGGTTGGGATGTACGTGTACCTACAGTGTTATGGGCTTGTAGGACTACTTGTAAGAAGCTCACAGGACAAACATTATTCAGATTGGTCTATGGGGTCGAAGCTATAATGTCGATGGAATACATTGTGCCTGATCTGCACATAGCAGCTTTGACGAAATGGAAAATCGTGAGGCCTTGGAAGAATAGCTCATGCAGCTCACGGAGCTTGAGGAAGACTGATTTTTGGCAGGATTCAATCAACAAGTACAGAAGGAATTCGAAAAAGCATGGCATGATCGCCATATCAAGCTTCACACATTCAAGGTAAACGATCTTGTCCTGTTATATGATAGCAAGTTCACTAAATTTCCGTGTAAATTCCAGATGCATTGTTTAGGGCCATATATTATCAAAGAAATCACTGATGGTGGCGCAGTTCAGCTCGCGAAGTTGAATGGGGAACCCTTCGTAGTAAAAGTGAATGGCAGCAGGTTGAAGTTGTATACAGGGGATCATACGCAATGACTATATGGCAGCAAGATAGTCTTAGGTCTCCAGGTAGTTACAAGGGAGCATAGGACTATAAACTACACTACCCAACTTTGAGGACAAGGCAGTGAGTAGGTTGCGTGGAGAGTGATGAAGATGCAAAAAATGAAGCTATGCTTAGGCAGTTGCACAATGGGAGAAGGTGTCGCGCGGCCCAGAAGGAAAATGACTATTAGAGTTACTATTCATGATGGGACGACTAGAAAGCGGTTAGGAGGAGTGGGATAGCGGGAATTAAGGAAAAAATATTTGAAGATGAGCTGCCAAAACAACATTTATTACCAGAAATTGGCGGGAGCAGTTGGATTTGAATTCAAAACCCCTTATAAATTACGTGTGCTGGTCCAACAGAGAACACTTTACGCTCTAAGATTTTTTGGTGAATTTTGTTGTTTATTGCATATGAGGCAAGCATTTTGGGAAGAATTTTTGTCACTAGCAAATTGTTCTCCCATAGCCCAAGAGTTACTTATGGAGAGAAGGAATGCCACTAACCCCCCTGAAGCCTTGAGTTCGAGAGCAGCTATTTCCGACGCACCCAGACCAGAAGTGTCTAGTGTAGAGGTTACGCATGCAGTTCCCACAACACTGAGGTCACCTATGCCAAAACAAACTATGGATAAACAAAAGAATCTTGCTATAAAATAAAAGCAACCAGCTGCGAAGGAAAAATCGAAGAAGTCGGTGCCAGTGCGTGCGTTACCGAGGAAGCATATTGAGACACAGGCGAAGCAAAAATAGGATACATAGCAAGAAAAAGTAGTGGACCTAGAGGAGGAAGAATTCCAGGGAATTGAGGATATTGATGCTGAAGGAGTGGAGTCTATGATGATACCGCTTAAGTATATCCCTACACAGAAGGGAAAAGCTAGGATCACAAAGGATCCTGATATGGGGAAATTTTTAGTGTCAACACCTTTTCTGCCTGAGAAAGTTGTGTTCGAGGGTGCTAGGTTGGTGTGCATTCCATTCCTTAAAATGGAAGATTGGGACCTTGCAAACCACACAAAGTTTCTGCACTTGGAGACTCACAAATACATGTAAAAAACTTACTTTGATGACATGGGGGTTACAATTTTGGAGCCCATGAAGTGGGTGTGCGGTGTTGAGCAGTCACGGTTGCTCAATCTGCTGTTGGTTCCACATTATCACCGAACCCCCATTAATATGGTCTACGTGCGCCAGCTCCTCGCACTGTTGCATGATGGGTTCCTATGGCTAGGTGAGCCTGTCCCTATCACCAACATGTTGATCCATAGGATCACTAAGTTACCGTATAAGGGAGCGAACCCTGCCACGGAGTTTGGAGGGAAAAACATAGAGAAATAATTGGAAGATAAGATGAAGAAGGAGTTTGGTCTGATTAAAAAGTCACGAGGGTACTTTATCACATCCATATCAGACCCGATAGTACAGTTGTCTACCAAGATTCTAGTAGGTAAAGTAATGAGAAAATGTCATGTGGATGAAGTTCCAGCATTGGTCATATCAGTCACGTTTCAGTGTGCAAAGGGGGTTCAATACAACTGGGCCAAGTATCTATGTTAGAAGTTCCTCGCAAACTACCTTGAGGATCGGGATGGGAGCAGGCCATTTCATTACACCTGGCTTTTGTTGTCGATTGTTTTGGTTTCTTGGAGGTTGCCGGAGGATAGCGAGTTTCCTCTACACAAAGAAGAATTTCCCGAGGCAGAGCGATTTGTCTTGTTATGGGCCTCAAAAGATCCAGAGCGTGTTAAGAAGACAAAGGTATTTTGGGTTCTGAAGGAGATGGACATGCATATGGTGATTAACCAGTGGTTGACGTTGTCTCCCACCTTGTACACTCAACTATTATCTTATGCAGAGATCAAAGCCACTTTTCATAGAGTCTCGATCAAAGCACGCAAAAACCCTGAGAAGAAATGGCACTCGTTCCCTTATATGGTGAAAAATACAGATATCCAAGAAGTTCTGGCACTTTGGTCATAGGAATGGTGCACACCTACAGAATTCGATGCAGGACAAAGCACAGGCGCATAAGCGGAAGGACGTTGACCATCAAGTTGCACGCACATTGGTTGAGAAAAAGAAGAAGGGGGCTACTACGACAATTGCAAAGAAGGCCCATATGGAGAAGGAGTGTGCTTCCAAAGCACAGGCATAGTGAGAACAGAAGGATGTAGAGGAAAGCGAGAAATCTGCTTCCCACCACACTAATGAGCAAGAGTTGTCGAAGCAAGGAGGAGGTGGCGGCGATGAGGAGAATCCACTCCTTTCATTCTAAAGAAGCATGCACAGGGGTAGCAAGGTGGGCAGCAAAAGAAACAAAAGTCTGATAAGTAGGCGCATGTTGATCCCATGGTGCTAACATAGGGCGATCTCAATGAGATTGATGAAAAAATTGAGGACACCATGACATAGGTGCTCCAACAATTCGAGCAGAAATACATGCATATGCTTGGGGGCATCCAAAAGGATCTGCATGAGCTGTCAATCTAGGCGAATAGAATTCAAGCAGATGTTGGGAAGGCGAGAAATGCATAAGGCATCCTAATACAGGGAAGGAGTGAAATATCAGAGATTGACTGGCCTCAGGATGTCAGATTCTTTCCTTTACTTGAAGGGTCAGTCCACGTGGAGTCGGATGAGCATCACACGATGCTTCACACAGAAAGACATGGGACTGAACCTTGTCATTCTACCACTTGAGTCCCTTCATGTGCTACATCAGGGGGTCGCTGATGAGCTAAAAATCAGAGAACAACGTGCACTCACTACTATTAGTGAGTTCAAATTCAACAATCAGTAATTGTTCGCAAAAAATACTTAGGCCCTGAAGGAGCAGGAGGAGCTTCTCACACAACGTCAGAACCTGGTCACAACAATTGAGCAGGCCTACAAATATGTACCTGAGTTGGGTATAACTAATGATGCAGAGGCTTCACCCAAGGTGAGGAAACTGGTTGCTACAGTGCATGCTTTGAAGGAGAAGGTCGACAAGGTGACTTTCGACCTCAGGATGTAGATTGTTGAGTTGCAGTTGAAGTTACATCTGACCACACCACCAGAGGTTCGGGAACAAAGGAATGCGACAATTAAAGAATCCATGGCTTAGCTAGATGTCGTTGTTCAAGTTCGCGACAATCTCTTCACTCAGGAAATAAGCCTTTGGGATACACTACACGCAGATCCTATGTTGTAAAAATTAAGCATGGAACTTAGGGAAGCGCAACAACAATACAATGAAATCAGCATGACAACACGGACATTGGCACCAGTCCATCATTTCGCGCACTTACATAAAGGTAAAGAAAAATGGCTTCACATTCAGGAATTGCAAAATAAGAAGTTTGTGCTTAGTGCACGGCTTGAGCCTTTGAGAGAGTAAGCCAACTAGTTCTTACAGACCATTGTTGAGAAGCTAAAGGCTATGCAACAGACACAATGGACTACATAGCTGGCCGTAGAGGGGCCAACCATAAAGAAACTCTTCCAGGAGGTGCAACAAGCAGCAGAATAGAGTACTGTGGAGCTACAAACATTGAATAAGGCATTCAACAAAATCCACCAGAAAGTAGAGTAACTAGCTGAGTGACTTGAGGGTGAGTTACAATATTTGTGTTGGGGACCTGTTGGGATGGGGTCCCCAGGGGCAAAATGAAATTAAATAGTCAATTTTTGTAGCAAATTTTGTAAAAAATGTATAGTCTCCACGATTTGTGGATGTGGAGCTCGTAGATGAATTAGAGTCAAAGGGGCTTAGCTCCTTGTTTTAAGTAAAGTTTTGAGTTGGTTTTGAGATTCACCCATGGTCTGTAAACCATTGCACTATATGGAAAAGTCTATAAATAGTTGAGTCTTAACGAAAGGAAGAAGTAACTTAGATGGAGAATTGGGTGTCCATTGAAGAGTCTTGGGTAGGAGCTAAGGCAAGAAGGCTTTGCATCTTGCGCTTAGGAAGAGAAAAGGGGGCTCCATATCTAAGTATGCGGAAGGCTAGGTAGAGTTCGCTGCTAAGTGTGTGGACCCCTGCAGTTGTGTGCCCAGGGTAGTTTGAGTCCATAACCAATGAATTGAAGATCAATAAAGGCAATTTTTTGAATAATTATTGAGTGCTTCTATTTATATATGTTAATTTTATATGTGGCTGATGAATGATATGTTTTATGAATTATTGATTGAATGCTATGTGATTATCTTGAACCTATCTTAGTAATGTACGCAATGGATGCTTAGGCAATTCCACCAAGTTTCTGGTGATTTCTCCTATGTTTTCTGACAAATTAAGTAGATATGTGCGAATTCCAATTTAGAATTGCTTTATGATGCTTGTATGTAGGTAAATTGGTTGTTAAAGGTCCATAAGGACTAGTCATGGGCCTTCGTGAAGGTCTGAAGGCCACTTAACTGATTTGCAGTAATGTGCCCTAGAATTTTTTCGATCTATTTGGAGGTAGATCCAAGGCACTAAAAGACATCACACTAGTCTCTGGATGTAGAAACTTAGTTCTTGCATCCCCCCATATTGCTTCGGGTGAGACTACAGCCTACACTATGCAGGTTGTTGCTAAAAGGGCCAGTAGTGTAGGGTTTTGTTGGTTGGCGCAACTAAATCTGAACCTGGGTCAGGACCCCCAAGCCAACACCTCTTCAAGATGAAATTGAATGTTCTCTTTGCGATAAATTTGGTCAAAAAAATTGAATGCAGAGGTAGAATGGGACCAACTTATCAGCATGATAATAAGACAATAACACCCACGGTATGGAAAATAAAACTACAGCCTCTGAAAATTGAGGTCTAGCTTTGTACGCAAGAGATCAAGAAAACCAACGGTACATTGACAATGGATGTTAGAAGTATATGATAGGTGACAAAGATAAGTTTATTTATTTTAATGAAACAAAGAAAGAAAATAACATAACCTTTGATAATAACTCACCTACTTCTATCAAAGGGAAAGGAACTATGATTTTAAAGAAAAAGGTCAAGGATGGAAATGTTTTATTTGTTGATGGATCAAGACATAATCTGTTAAGTGTTAGTCAAATGTGTGACCAAGGGCATGGAGTTGTTTCCAAATCAAACAATTACATGGTAATAAATCTAGACACAGGTAAGATCATAATAAAATGAACAAGAACTCCAAGAAATGTCTATCTATTGGAAGGAAACCAATAAAATTATTACTTAAGAAAATATGAAGAGACATTGCCTTGGCATAAAAGGTTGGGACACCTTATATTTTCCCAGTTATACAAATCAAGCAGAATGGGAGTAGTTCATGGCTTTCCCTACATCTCCCAACCTGAAATAACATTTGCAAATCATGTCAATTTGGTAAGAAAACCATAGTTAAGTTTAATGCTAAAGAAGGTATTTCAAGTAAACCACTTGAACTTATTCATATTGATTTGTGTGGTCCTAGGAGAAAGAAGTCTCCTCATGGTGAACAATAATTCATATTATTCATTGATGATTTTAAAATAAGGTGTTGGTTTGGCTTAATAAAACATAAAGATTAAGCATTTGACAAATTTAAAGTATTTAGGGCTTTGGTAGAAAATGAGTTATATTTTAAAATCAAATGTCTTAGATATGATAGAGGAGGAAAGTTTATATCAGATGAGTTTTTCAATTTATGTTAACAACATGGCATCAAAAGACAATTTTCTATAGCTAAGACTCCTTAACAAAATGGAGTAGCAAAAAGAATGAAAAAAACTATCCAACAGATGGCATGTGTCATGCTTCATGATTTAGGAACACCACATAACGTTTGGGGGGAAGTAGCACATACAACCACAAATATTCTTAACAAAGCTCATGTTCAAGCAAATAGTGATAAAATTACATATGAACTATGGTATGGTAAGCCTATAACTATCTAACACTTTTGAATTTTTGGAAGAAAATGTTACATAAGGAATAATAATGATAAGCTTGGAAAATTTAAATCTAGAGCCGAAGAAGGAATCCTTCTTGGATACTCTTCTAGAAGAAAGGGATATAAATGCTATAATAAAAGGCTAAAAAGGATTATTGAATGCAAAGATGTTGCAATTGATGAGGCATCCATATGTACCAAAAGAGAAGAACTAGAAAATTAATAACCTTTCCCTCCTACAAGCCAAAAGGTTGTAGGAGAAGGAAATAAATAAGCATCAGAAGAAGGAAATTAAGATACATATACATTAGAAAAGACTCCTTCAAGGTATGTTGAGAAAAATCATCCCGAATCTCAAATTATAGATGAAAAGGGAGTAGGAATACAAACTAGAAGAACACTTGTTTGAACTTCTAGTTACTTATCCTTACTATCCACAATTAAACCTCAAAATGTGAATAAAACAAGCAAAGATGAATGTTGGGTTAAGGAAATTCATGAATAACTTGATCAAATAGAAAAGAACCATACATGGGAATTAGTACCAAGGTCTCATGATAAAAATTTTGTTGGGACAAAATGGGTGTTCAAAATCAAACTAAATGAAAATGGAGAAGTAATTCGAAACAAAGAAAGACTTGTATGTAAATTCTATGCTTAATGGTAAGGGATAGACTTTGAAGAAACATTTGCACCTGTATCTAGACTTGAATCCATAATAATGTTTCTTGCCTTTTCAAGTTTTCATAACTTTAAGTTATATCATATGGATGTTAAATCTGTATTCTTAAATGGGGATCTAAAAGAATAGGTCTATATAGAACAAACTGAAGGGTTCATTCTTGGCAATGACAAAAATCTTTTTTACAAACTTGATAAGGCATTGTATAGATTAAAACAAGCTCCTCATGCATGGTATTATTGTCTTTACAGGTACCTTTAACAATAAGGGTTCAAAAAGGGGTCGGCAAATAGCAACCTATATATCAAAATAGATAAAGATAAACTTTTGATAGTTGTTGTTTATGTAGATGACATCATATATGGAAGAAATATAGAATCTATGAGCCAAATATTTTATTTAGTTATGTAGCAAGAATTTGAAATGTATCTACTTGGTGAACTAACATACTTTCTTGGTCTTCAAGTTCAACAAACTGAGAATGATATATTTCTTTCTCAAACCAAGTACCTCAAACAAATTTTGAAGAAATATGGGATGTAATACTACAAGTTGGTATGCACACCAATGGTAACATGATGAAATATTAGTAAAAATGATGATTCTCCTCCAGTCAATCAACCAAAATATAGACATATGATTGGCAGGTTGCTCTACCTTATAGGTACAAGACCATAAATTATGCATGCAGTAGGAAGTGTTGCATTATTTCAAGCAAATCCTAAGCAAACTCATCTCTAAGAAATTAAGAGAATATTCAAGTATCTACAAGGAACTGAATATTTTGGTGTATGGTATCCCAAAAATCTTGACTTTGCGCTTCATGCTTACAAAGATGTAGATTGGAGAGGTAATATTGTTGATCACAAGGGTACTAGCAGAGGAGAATTTTATTTGGGACCTCGTTTGGTTTCATGGTTCATCAAGAAACAAAGCTCCATTGATTTATCTATTGCCGAGGCAGAATATATTGTTGTTTCATCTTGCTGTACTCAACTACTATGGATGATAGTTCCATAATTATCTCTAAGAATCTTGTCATGCACTAAAAAACCAAGAACATTCAAATCAAATATCATTTTCTAAGAGAGTAGGTCCTTGGAAAAAAGGTCAAACTGGAGTATGTTCCTTCAAAGGAACAAGTTGTAGATATATTTACAAAGCCACTTCCACGTGATTCCTTTGAATATCTTAGACAAAAATTAGGAATGATTCATGCTTCATCACTCTGCTAATTATTCTGTCAGGTATGTCATGTTAAGGGGGAGATGTATTGTGAATTACTACAGTTTACTTTCTTACACAAATGATGTGAAGAACAATGATGTATGTACACGGTTTCCAAGTTAGACAGACATGTATACATCTCAGTGATTGATAAAAATGGCACAGTTTTAGGGGAAGCCTCCTATATGAATTCACCATTTCATGTTTGGTCTTCTGTTTTTGACATTGGTTTGTTGTAGTTTGTTGGTTCAACCAGAGTGACTCTTATATTCCTAAAGTCCCTTGTTGGAATTATGGTTCCATAAGAATGTCTTGTTGCATATCTTTTCTAAGTTCCGGGTACTTCTATTATTACTGCTAGAGATTTATATATCGTTGTTTTGTCACTAGTTATCAATGATGCATGGTTTCCAAATGATAGAGTTATCTATTGATATGATTGATGAAGAGAATGTGTCTACTATGGTTGGAATTGATGATTGGTACCATGCCCATGTTGAAACTATAAAATATTCATGTTGCAGGTTCGTATATGGTATATGGTGGTTGCTGATGACTATCATGATCTTACAACCTCATTGTTGAGGGCTAGGTTTTGGTTATACATGTCATATATGTCCCTTGATGTAAAGGCCATGTAAAGACCCATGATGTAGCCATTGTAATATTCAATCATGTATGGGCTATTGGGATCAAGTCAAGCTTTGTATGTAATCCCATTATTTTGGGAAATTGATGTAATATTGAGTCAAATATGTAACCCCATGGTGTTGGGTGATTGATGAAATTATGAGTCATTGGTCATTAAAAATGTCATTTTTGAGGCATATAGTCTTGTACTCTATATAATATCTTTAGAAATTTTAGCTTATGCTCAGGGGGAGCATGGTTAGCATGTAGTTCACATATTCATCAGATCAGACCTACAGTGATCCTCTCTACACAGGAGGAAGAGAATTATTTATTCATCATTGGTAATCCCTTTTCCCTTGATGTCAAAGGGGAAGAGAAGCTTGGTTTTAGAAGAAGTGTTAGAAGAATGCTTGGAGAACCTTGGAAAGAAGTATTGGTATTTACAAATGGTGAAAAAACACCAAAGTAGTTTCCATCAAGTCCAAAGGGGGAGATTGTTGGAATTATGGTTAATATGTTGTCCTTGATGACAACCTCCTCAATAAATATGTCAACATTATGATAATACAAACTGGTACAAATGTTAAAGGTGATATGAACAGAGAAATGACATTCCAGAGACATATGAATGTTAGATATGAAGTTTGGGAAAGTATATGCAGATTCTATGCAGCACGGAAGGTCCCATGAAGGAAAGGTTGAATCTCCCAGTTGAGAGATTTGTGGCTAAAAAACTAGTTGACTCAGCTAAATAGCAAAGCGGACAATCAAGTAAGTTTGATTGCAAGGTGTAAGAATGAATCCAAATGAGAGCTTCTTCCTCCTTATAACTCCTTGGGCCTTCGTTGCCTCATGTGGGCCCCTACATCCAGTTATTTGACTTCCCTCCAAGCCATTCAAATGGCCCAATCCGAGTCCTCATGTGGGTGGCCCCCTCATTCCAACAACAGCCAAATAAAGTTCAATTTCCTCCTAAGTCCATAAGTCGAAAATGTTGGGTTCTCTTCCTTGGCCAAATTTGTGCAAAATTGTGTCGCAACACCCTGTTACAAATGTATTTGAGAAGGGACATGACAAATCACTATGTAAACCCTACGACTGATGAAGTGTTGAGATGGAACAACATTGGATCCTATGCCTCAGACTTGGAAGAAGCCAGGGAAAATTGGCAGAACTGACTACATGAACTCAGTACTCAGAGATGTCACTACTACACCAAGGGAACTTTTGAGACATGTTTTTGAGGCAAAACAAATCTTTTGTCTCAAAAAAATTCTTTTGTCTCAAAAACTCATTATTTATTTTACATTAAAAATTAATATTAATTGATTTGTCTCAAATATAAGGTTTAAGACAAAAATAGGTTGAGACAAAAATATTTTAAGACAAAACATTATGTTTAAGACAAAAATAGTTTAAGACAAAAATATTTTAAAACAAAAGTAGTTTGAGACAAAAATATTTTAAGACAAAACTTTATATTTAAGACAAAAATAATTTAAGACGAAAATATTTTGAGACAAAACTTTATATTTAAGACAAAAGTAGTTTGAGACAAAAATTTAAAGACAAAAGAAGTTTAAGACAAAATTATTTTAAGACAAAATTATTTTAAGACAAAAACAATTTAAGACAAAATTAGTTTAAGACAAAACTTTATATTTAAGACAAAAGAATTTTGAGACAAAAATATTTTAAGACAAAACTTTATATTTAATCCAATGACCACTTTAGATCAAACCTATGTTTATGCTTTTATCTTTACATAGAATGTGTCATCTTTGGGCATGGGGGTAATCATTATGTGCCCTATAGTACGCCATATGCAAATACACACGACCTTACCCAATGACAAATTTTCCTTTTTGCTCTAGTTACTAACTAAACCAACCATGGATCTTCATTCAATTCCCTAAGTAGATTTCATATACCAACAATATTTAGGTTGACATAACTATAACTAGAACCTAGATCAACTAAAATGGAAATAACTTGGTCATGCAACTTACTTTCCCTCTTAATAATGGATGTCTACTGGTCTGCTTGGTAGTTGTCCACTACTACATAAACTCTCGGCATGTTCTGAGCTATATCACCTATTGTCCAAGCTTCTTGAGCACTATAGATCTTTGGCACAACATTTTGTTGATGTGGATAATCCCTTCTTCTATGATGTTCACCATAAATCCAACATTTTAGTGGCTCTCATCCCTCAAACTTGGTCTAGTCTAGTGCTAGTTGTTGTACATTTTCCTTAACAACAACGTTATATTTTTTGTTGAAATTGGTTTACAGGGGTTGGTTGCTTACCTTCCCTATATTTTGAGTTTTTCTTGGGCTAATTTCTCTTATTTCTAGCATTGTCCTTTTCCTACCATTTTCCCTCGATCTCTGGCCTACATTTTTCTTGCTCATAATAGTGCTTCAGCGTTTTTATGGCATCCTTCAAATTTAGTGGTTCCAGAAACTAAATTTTATCTTTGAATGCCACATGAAAGCCACTAATGAACCTTTGAATCTTTGCTTTCTCATGATTGAGATATGGTACATACCTCAATAGCCATAGGAACTTCGTGATGTATTCCTGTTGGGTCCCTATAATACTAGTGATTACCCCATTACTATTGTAGTTATACCCCTTATTTATATTGTTGTGCCCCTATTACCCCCATATTATTATTTCTGTGCCCCATAGAATCCCTCTATTGTTATTTTTGTGGCTTTATATTATTATTGTTAGGTCGGCTAGATTATATTGTGACTCCTTAGACTCCTATATATAGAAAGGAGGTTTTGTCATTTGTATCATCCAAGAATTGTTCATTTATGTAATGTAAAGGAGGTTGCCCCCTCGAAGAGGCTGAATTCTAAGGCGTTGATCTATCTTTTCTATCTTTTCTTGAGCTGGTTTCATAACATTTGGTATAAGAGCTTTGGATTCTAGGGTTTCGCTGCTCCAAACAGGTTATCGTGGCATTTCCGCTATAACTTTTTTCTGTGACATTTCAGAAGTCGCAAAAAAAAACCATTTGAGAAGAATTTGCGCTGAACCTTGGGTCCAAATTTCAGAGCTTTTCGCGCGATATTTTCGGAGATATGATCTGAGGAAGTTGGTATATTTGCAGACTCCTGTATTACATTCAAAACAGGTGACCTGGGTAAAATCGTCATAAATTTATCTCTGAGGATCGGATTGAAATTTCATAAAAAGGTACAGAAAGAGGACGGACTGTAGTTTCTTGTGGGTGTTTTTTAGATCCAAAGGTCGAAACAGTGACTCGCGGCATGTCGTACAAGTTAGCTCTACTGAACTAGTCTATAATCAAGTCACTGTGGGATATTTCCCATAGCTCTTCCTTGGAGAATCCAATTTGGGTCAGACTTGTGGCATTGGAAAGAGGACACAGAGAGCTACTACAGGTCACAAGTTCAGAACTAGATGACTGGAAAGTACAGAGATACATCAAAGGCAATATCAAGCTCCTACAAAGTGAAAAAAGGTGTGTAGATTTTTTTAAATTTTTGCTTAAGCTTGGTTTGAAAATTTATTTTGAAGGAATTCAAAGGGCATAGTAGAGCATTATTATCGGTAACTGATGCCTCGAGGAAAGAAAATGCAAACACCTAGTAAGGAACCTGAAAGCTCTATCATGACTCATGAAGAAGACGAAGAAATGCTACATGATATATCAAAATTACAAGAACAAGTGCAACAAATGTCATGCTCACAAAAGTTAATAGATGCTAAGATAAATGGCGTGGAAGCTAAGATAAATGGTGTGGAAGCTAAGATGGACAATTTGAAGATAGATTTGAACAAAAATTTGAAGACAAGCATGGCAGATTTGAAGACAGATTTGACTAATTTTCTACAAGAAATACTTACTAATGGTGAAAAGGTAGTAAAGGAAACTCATGATGAGAACAAAAGAAATGTTAATCATGATTCCATAGACGCTAATGTTGGATCGAAGAATCACCACATTCCAAAAATCGATATGAGGAAGTTTGATGGCAAGGATCCCGCCACATGGATATTACAGATGGAGCAATTCTTCGATCTCAATAATGTGCAAAACACACAAAAGGTACGTATGGTAACTTTATATTTGGAACCAAATCAGTTTGTATGGTATCAATGGCTTTGTTCTCGTAAACAATTTATCACTTGGGCAATTTTTACGGAAGAATTGATAGCACATTATGAGGATACAAAAAGCAACACTTTTTTTAGCCAATTGATAAGTCTCAAACAAAAGGGTTCAATAATGGAGCACATTGAGGAGTTCCAAAAATTGAACATAAGGGTAAAAGATATTCCAGAGGAGCATAGGATTGATGTGTTCATAGGGTCTTTAAAGGATAATATCCAACATGATGTGCGCCTTTGGGAACCTGATTCATTAGAGAAGGCATTCAGGTTAGCAAGAAAAATGGAAAGCAAAATTATGGCAACTAGGAAGCATACCATTCACAACTATAAAGACGGAAGTGTTGTTGCCCATAGTCTTCCACAACCTACAAGGTTGACACCACAACAATTGGAAGAAAAAAGAGAAAAAGGGCTTTGTTACAATTGTGATAGCAAATACACAAAAGGTCATAAGTGTGCTGAGAAGAAATTATTCTACATAGATTGTGAAGAGGAAGAAGAAAAGGAGCAAGAAAGGTCAAAAGAAGAGAATATATTCCAGGAACAAAGCCTAGATGAAGAACAAATAAATCCGACCATATCTTGTAATGCATTGGTGGGAATTACCACTCCTCAAACCATCAAGATAGAAGGACAAATCAAGAAGAAAAAGGTAATAGTGTTGATTGATTCAGGAAGCACCCACAATTTTATTCATTGTAGGGTAGCAAAAGAATTGAATTGCTTCCTATATCCAGCACCAGAGTGTCAAGTGATGATTGCAAATGGAGGAACAATAAATTGTTCTGGAAAGTGCCATAATATCAAGCTATCCATGGGAGAATATGTATTGACTAGCCCAATGCTTTCCATTCCAATGGGAGGTGTTGATGTTGTACTAGGAGTCCAATGGCTACAATCCTTGGGTACAATAGCTTTTAATTTTCAAGAACTTTTCATGAAATTTTCTGTGGAAGGAAAGGAAGTTGAATTAAGGGGTATTGCAGGGAAACCAGGAAAGATAATCAGCTCTAATGGCATGACAAAGCTTCTAAAAAAGGAGCAAAGAGGTGTAATTGCACAATTATGTTCGCTAGATGTTTCCACATTGGAATCATCTATTTCTCCAGATCTCCAAAAAGTCCTGGACAATCATTCCAAGGTATTTGAGACTCCCAAAGGTCTCCCACCTATGCGTGATCATGATCATGCTATTCATCTGATTCCAGGAAGTGTTCCTCCAAACATCAGGCCGTACAGATATCCATATGTCCAAAAAAGTGAAATTGAACGTATGGTTGCAGAAATGCTAGAGGCTGGTATAATTCAACCGAGTCAAAGTTCTTTCTCAGCTCCAGTAGTATTGGTGCACAAGAAGGATGGATCATGGCGCATGTGTCCAGATTATAGGGAGCTCAACAAGCTCACTATTAAAGATAAGTTCCCCATTCCTGTCATTGATGAATTACTGGATGAATTGCATGGATCAATTTACTTCACCAAGTTGGATCTTCGTTCGGGATATCATCAAATCAGAATGAAGATTGAAGACATTCCGAAAATGGCATTTAGAACTCATGAGGGTCATTATGAATTTTTGGTCATGCCTTTTGGCCTTACCAATGCACCTTCAACATTTCAAGGTTTGATGAATTCAATTTTCAAACCATTCCTTAGAAAATTTGTGTTAGTATTTTTTGATGATATACTAATCTACAGCAAGTCTTGGAAGGATCATGTTGAACATGTTGAAAAGGTGCTACAACTATTGGAGGAGAAACAATTATATGCAAAAAGATCCAAATGTTTCTTTGGAGTCCAGGAGGTGGAATATTTGGGTCATATTGTATCTCATGAAGGAGTTAAGGTAGACCCTAGCAAAATTAAAGCCATTAAGGAATGGAAAATCCCCACATCCATAAAGCATCTGCGAGGATTTCTTGGGTTGACAGGGTATTATCGCAAGTTTGTTAAGAATTATGGGAGAATAGCAGCACCTCTAACAACATTATTGAAGAAAGATTCATTTTCATGGACTCCGGAAGCAACAAAGGCCTTTAAACATCTTAAAGAGGCAATGTGCCAAGCACTGGTCTTAGCTACACCGGACTTCACAAAAACCTTTATTGTGGAATGTGATGCTTCAGGAAATGGAATTGGTGCTGTTCTAATGCAAGATGAAAGACCCATTGCTTTTGAAAGTCGTCCAATCAAGGGAAAGTTTTTAAGCAAAGCTATTTATGAGAAGGAAATGTTGGCAATACTCCATGCACTTAAGAAATGGCGACCCTACCTAATGGGAAGACACTTCAAGGTAAAAACGGATCATGATAGCCTTAAATACTTTTTAGAACAAAGATTATCCTCTGAAGAGCAACAAAAGTGGGTCACAAAGATGTTGGGTTATGACTTTGAAATCATCTACAAAAAAGGGAAGCAAAATGTGGTGGCAGATGCACTCTCAAGAAAGGATGAGGATATGGAAGCATTGTTGTGTGCCATTTCTATTATCCAACCAGATTGGATAAACGAAGCAAAGGAGGAATGGAAGAATGACGAAGAAGTGTGGGCACTTATTCGAAAGCTACAACAAGATTCCAGTACTTCTGATACATTTAGCTGGAAAAATGATTCGTTATGGTACAAAGATCGCTTATACCTCTGTAAGAATTCCCAGCTAAAACAAAAGATTCTTATGGAATTGCACACTTCTCCCTTAGGAGGGCACTCAGGATTTTTAAAAACTTACCACAGGGTTAAGAAGGAATTTTTTTGGGATGGCCTTAAATCAGATATTCAAAAGTTTGTGGCGGAATGTTTGGTTTGCCAACAAAATAAAGTTGAAACAATTAAGACACCGGGTCTATTACAACCTTTATCCATTCCAAGCCAACGTTGGGAGGAGGTTTCAATGGATTTTATCACAGGTTTACCCAAGTCTGAGGGAAAGAGTGTCATCATGGTGGTAGTTGACAGACTTACCAAGTATGCACACTTTTGTGCATTATCACATCCATTTAAAGCCAGTACAGTTTCTACTGCATTTATGGAAACAGTTCAAAAGCTACATGGAAACCCAAAGATTATTGTAAGTGACAGAGATCCCATTTTCACTGGAAATTTTTGGACAAAATTATTTTCTTGTCTGGGTACTCAGTTAGCTCATAGCTCATCTTATCATCCTCAATCTGATGGGAAAACTGAGATAGTAAACAAATGTTTGGAAGGATATCTTCGTTGCTTTGTATCTGATAAACAGACACAATGGGTCAAATGGTTGCCTCTGGCTGAATGGTGGTATAACACTTCCTTCCATACAGCAACAAAAATGACCCCATTTATGGCACTTTATGGGTACCAACCACCATCAATCACATCATATTTAAGAGAAAATTCTAAGGTTCAAGCAGTGGAACATCACATCGAACATCAACAACAAGTCCTCCAACTCTTAAAGGATAACCTCGTGTTGGCACAAAATAGAATGAAACAACAGGCAGATCAACATCGCAGTGAAAGAAGTTTTGATGTAGGTGATTGGGTATTCCTACGGCTACAACCATATAAGCAAATGTCCCTAAAGCAAGCTAAGAAGGATAATAAATTATCACCAAAGTATTATGGTCCGTACAAGGTGTTGGAAAAGATTGGTACTATGGCATACAAATTGGAGCTTCCTGCAGCTTCTCGATTGCACCCAGTTTTCCATGTTTCATGTTTAAAGAAGGTTATAGGCGACAAGCTCCCAGTTCAAACAATATTGCCAGAACTTGACGAGGAAGGAAAAATTATATTGGAACCGGAAGCAGTCACAGAAACAAGAACTCGACAGCTACGAAATCGATCAATTTCAGAGTATCTTATCAAGTGGAAGAACTTATCCGCTGAAGATTCCACATGGGAGGATGAGAATTTTATGCAGAAGTATCCAGAACTACTCAAGCGTTGAGGACAACACTTTTTTGAAGGAGAGGGGCATGTTGGGTCCCTATAATACTAGTGATTACCCCATTACTATTGTAGTTATACCCCTTATTTATATTGTTGTGCCCCTATTACCCCCATATTATTATTTCTGTGCCCCATAGAATCCCTCTATTGTTATTTTTGTGGCTTTATATTATTATTGTTAGGTCGGCTGGATTATATTGTGACTCCTTAGACTCCTATATTCAAAGGAGGTTTTGTCATTTGTATCATCCAAGAATTGTTCATTTATGTAATGTAAAGGAGGTTGCCCCCTCGAAGAGGCTGAATTCTAAGGCATTGATCTATCTTTTCTATCTTTTCTTGAGCTGGTTTCATAACAATTCCTCATCTAATAATGGCCCCATATTGATTTCATAGAACTCCTTTTCATTTCCGTAATAATAGTGTTCAGAAAGATATTTCTTTGTGAATAACTTTTCAAATTTTGTCCAAGTCAACTCCCTCTCAACAATCACTCTAACATTCTTCAGATCTTCCCACCATATATTTGTTTTTCCCTTCAAGTTGTAGGTGGAAACTCTAGCTTTCATATTTTTAGAATAGTTATGTATTCGAAAAAACTTCTTCATGCCCAACAACCAAGATTTTTCATCCTCTACCTTCGTCATATCCCCATCAAATGTGAGTGGCTTGGCTCTCTTAAACTCCTTAGGTGTGTAATCATTTTCCTTTCTTCCTGGATGATGATGATGATAGTGATGATTAGAACAATGATAGTTCCTCCTAGTAGTAGAACTAGATGGTTTTTTAGCATGATGCACATCAATGTTGGCTCCTCCTCTTGGGGTGCTCATTGGTGCATCTCCCTTCAAGGTGTCCTAGCTTTTAGGCTTAATCCTCTTCCTAGAACTTCCACCATCAGCCTCATTGGTATACTCCTCTCATCTCTGACGACTCCTTCTATCTCTATAACTAACCCTCATCTCGGATTGCCTCTACCTCTGCAAATCTAAAAGAATTTTCATAATGACTACATTTATCTTAGCTTACTTCTCTTCAGCTCTCACTAGCCTCTTATTATCTTCCTTGAAGCTTCTAACTTTAGCCCTTAGGCTTCTTAGGGTATCCATCCAATCTAAAGAGTGAATCCCTGCCCCTTGGTTAACTGATATTTCCTCTTCATTTACCCTGACCTCTTCACTTCCATAATGAGACTACTAAGAACTATACTGGACCATTCCAGTCTTCATTTCCACTTTGGCTTTGTCTTATGCTACTTATGATGTGTTTTCAATCACACACGCTATTAGACAATGAAAATAGATAAATAAATACATAGTTATGGCCATGAATTTGATTCTCATGGAGTTGCCATGGTAATCCCCGCTGTAACAAGGAAACCAAATAAACATACTCGTGATGTTCAATATCTCACATGCATCAATTACAATTCAAGTAATTTAAGTTGTTAGTGCATAATCATTAAAATAAATAACCAACCATATATAGGTTCCTACCCTTATAGAGTTGCCATAACAATATACCTACAACAAAATAACCATGTTAGCACATAACTATACCAATTTACCATCTAAAGCTTGCAGGCCAGCCAAATTCATAATTTATTACAACTAGAAATATGTTTAGTCATGTTGATTGCTAAACGTTTTGTTGTTCCAACATGTCACATAGTGAATAATTCCCATTTAGGTATGTTATTAATTTATTTAGACTATCTTTTAACACCTAACATCTCGCTTAGGTAATTTCTAAAAATCATCACTTGCTCATAATGATCCAGTCCAAGTGTTGAACCTGGATGTTCCAATACCACTTATGCAACCCCATCCTACCCTTTTCTCCAATGGAACAGGTTGTTACTGAAAATCCAACCCCTCTAGTTCAACTAGAGGAGTGGGATATTGGTTTGATAGTATTCATTATTTTATTTTTGCATAGGAAAATGGGTGTGTGTGTGTGTGTGTGTATTTATCTAAACATTTATTTATCAACATATAAATAATATTTATGATTGTCACATCACTTTTCACATCACGTCACTATTCACTACCAACTATCTCCCTGCTAATTTGACGGTTCTTGTTCATTGATGCCTTGTTCCATGTGTTGTGTCAATGCAACTTGAACGACCAATAATTCTAGCAGGGATCAGTGCAATCAGGGTTCAAGCTCATGACTCTACCCCCACATTGAGAAACCCTCGTCTCCTCTATCAGATCCAATGGATCAAGAGAATTGTTCCACCCCCACTTCCCTTCCTGGTGATGTCACAAGGGAGGGGTGTCGCAACATGTGGGTTGTGGGCCTTATCTTCGCCCACCCTGCCACTGATTGGTCCATGAGGGATGGTCTAGGGTGCCTGTTTTGGTAAAGTCACCCTTCCCTTTCCCAATCATAATATGGTGTGATATGAGCGTGCTAATTACAATCCTCCATGTCTAGGTCTTTCCTCCTACCAAGGGAATCAACATGTCTAATTAATTTATATGTTGGTCCACTTTGTTGCAATTCTCTGCGCCAACCTGGCCCTTTAAGCATGGGTTCATTTTTTCATTTGTTTCATAGGTTCTGCAATCTAGGACATCCACACCAACATTTTTTCATGGCCTCTATGGGTCGTTATCCCTTACTAGTTCTACCCCTCCTGAGCTTATGATAAAACTTATCTTCCAAAGCCCACTGAAGTTGTAAAATACCAAAAGGGGTTTGAGGAGATCAACACTCCTCAATGATCTATGGGCCAAGGCATACCCTCAGGGTTATAATTCCATAACTAGAAGCACTATGAAGCTTGGCGAAGACCTCCATGACTATTGAAAATGCAAGGCTACAAGAGCCTCTAATCTAACGTCAACAGTTAATATGTTTTAAAGAGGATATCATCTTTGGCATCAACTCATGCCTCATAAATGCATGTACATAAATTTATATGTATGCAAAGACCATGTCAACAATTTGTCTTCGATGTAAATGCTATTATGTAAGAAAAGGATTTGTATACTAAATATTATGATGGTAGAATTTGGTTCTTATGGGAAATTTATATGCCTTTACTCTGTGCACCATTTTATTGTTTATTATGTGATAATCTGGTTCAGTTGTATAGGTACTATTTCCAGTTCTTTAACCTTTTTCTTAGCAGGTTAATTAGTCATGTTTAGAAATGGTACTATCACATATTTCAAAGGTATAATAATTTAAATTAGAGAAGAAGTATACCATGTTCAACACAATCATGAGTACCATTCAGTATAGAACACAGTACATATTCATTTCTGATATACATGTGATTTCAATCGAAGAGTGTAACACATGATTAATGGTGTTGCAATGCATAAGAGAACTTATCTCATGATGCTTTGAGAAATTGAGTTTGGGATGAGGACTCTCCACCCAACCTTAGCCAATTATAGCTAAGGTCACTTGCAACTATCATCCTTGAACCAGAATTTAGAGAATGAGGGGCTTGGTTCAAGGATAAAACACCAACTTTCAGTTGAAACAGGGACTCTAGAGGACCTCCCTCCTACACCCACCAGCCACTCAGCAATCAAATGGAAACACAGGGATTTGAAATGCCCAATACCTTCACTCAAAACATACCAAGGGAATCTTGAGAGTAAATATCCACCCTTAAACAAAACACAGTGGTTCCACTCACTTAAGGGAATCCAGAGCCCAATGTAAATCAATAGCAGGAAGTTTTGAGAGTCTCTCCATCTAGGAATCGAAGGACACAATCCTCCATCTACACCACTGAGGGAATCCAGAGAAAGTCATCTCCATCCTATGGCTTTACAGGGACTCGAGAGGCATTGTTCCTCACCAAGGACAACCACCTGTTCACCAATATTTCAAACCAAAAACATAGTTTATTGCCATTCCTCCCTCTTCTTGTTCAATTTTGAATCTTATATGTTGAACGAGTGAGTGGATAATTCTGTCTCTTCCTGATTGAATGAGAGATGGTGTATCTAAAAAATGAGATTGAACCCCTCTCATTTATCTGTTATCTTCTCTTCTGTGTTGGGATTGATTTTTTTCATTGCTACTAGCACAAACAACTTCATTAATTTAGTTCTTCTTTCCTTGTAAATGTTTCTGAAGGAAACATGGTCTACCTACTTCCTTCCAACCCAAATTAATTTCTTGACTAGTCCATTAAGTATCACCAGCTATCTGTTTAATGAGTGTACCAAAAATAATTTATATTTCTACACAAGAAACCCATTGACATCCCAAGAAAGCAACCCCCTCTCAGCTCTTTAATCTATGTCCTTTACTCAGATCCCTTTTTAATATTTAATTTTTGTAAACATGTATACAATGTCTTTTACGAGAGAACCATGGTTGGGGATGTCACAGGGTTTTCGAGAAAAATACTTTCAAATATGAAAGGATGATTCTTAGGGGTGGATTTTATGTATAACTCTATACATATTAGTTAATGATCTGACCCTACGTGTTAGGGTCCAACCCTAACCCCTTTATTTATGTAATAAACCCAATAGGGTCGAGTCATAGTCATAGTTAGTTAAAGAGTCAATAAAGCCCGTATTAATAATTGTAAGTGGTTAACCCTCATTTAAGAAAGGGACCACAGTTAGATGCAAACAGGCCATAATTAATAAATAAAGTGGTTAACCCATGTTATGCAAAGGACCACTAGTCGTTTGGTTGTTGAATGTCATTTAGCTATAAATAGTCGTAGTTATAAGGGAAAGATCATCGAGTCTTATTTTGTAATCGAGCTATGCTCTGTTGGAGGTTGCCCCCTCGAAGAGGCAAGTGAACATTGCTTTTATCTCTGAATAATAAAATACTTGCTATATTTCTCATTTTATTATGTGTTCTGGGTTGTATTTCTTTGCATATTTGGTATTCTGGAATTTCTCGCAGGTCAAGAGCATAACAAGCGGTATCAGAGCACTTTCTAGGTTCGTGGTACCTCCATTTTTGCAAAAAAAAAAATTAGGCCAGAGACGTGTTCTGGCATCTTTAAACCACGAGATTTGTCGTTGAGCACATAAACATGTGGATTTGGGGAGGCATGCACGCAGGAAATACAAGAGGTGGCCACGCTTGTTGGACTCCCTTGTAACCCTTGTGGGTACCCCTTCGAGTAGTAATACATTAGATAGAACCATGCATGGGCTACACTTCCACGTACCCTCTGCGTATATCGAAAGCCCCCCAGGCTCAATTGAGACCTGGCCTTAGATAAGCCATCAGTTGTCTTGCTGCTACAGTACATTGAGAACAGTACTCGAGGAGATTACTTGTGCGTACGATAACATATTTAGGTAGTATGGCTAAGGGTACAGTTGATCCTCCTTAGTTAATTCCCTGAAGGATTGGGCCGAGTATTATTGTTGGAATCTTATGTATATTGATATCTATAGCACTTGACAATCCTTTGTGACCATAGTTCCCTCAGCTATTTGAAGATCGCCAATTATCTTATATGCCAGATCAGATCCACCAGTTGAGGTTCTACCGTAGAAATACAATTCAGATCTAGGTCCTCCCCAGGATGCTTACAAGAGACTTAGCCCATAAGATTCAGGACAAGGAGTTGATCATAGTGGTTCCATTCACTAGTTAGCCTCATTTTTCGGGTGGTCCCAAATTTTTTCGAGTGACTTCAAGTGACCAAGATTTGTGTATGGTAGAAACCAGAGCTCAAGTCATGGCCAATTAGAAGATCAAGTGCCTTGAATCAAGGTTGGATTCGTTCAAGGAACCACTGGAAGAAATTTCAAAATTGCTTCAACTAGTCACCAAGAGCATGACAGGGTATCATCAGGAGGTGCATAGTATTGATGAACACCTCGAAGGAGAATATAGCCATCATATTCACTTCCATGGAAATCACCAACATTCCCACCCTCGGCCACCCAAGTTGGACATGTATAAATTTGATGGCTCTAATTGGGCAGTATGGGTAGCACAAATAGAACAATATTTCACCCTGAATGATATCCGCGATTATCAAACTAAACTACGCGTGGGAGCCCTTTACTTGGACCAAGAAAGATGGCAATGGTGGCAGTGGCATGTGAAATGTTATCCTGGAAACATAACGTGGCATGTGTTCTCAAAATCCCTTTCTTAATTGTTTTGAGTTGTTTCAAAGTGGTTCCCACTTCATTCAATTTTGAGAAAGTCAAATTTTAGATCCCATTCAAAACTTAGTGGTTATTGACTGAACCGCTTCTTTATAATGAGTCCTAGACTTTGACTTCCAATTTTTTAGGTGCAGTTATTGCATAATCATATTCCTCATGAGATTTTGCAGTATAAGTTGATCTTTAATCCATTGCAAGCACTTGACCTAGCTTAGGGAACCATCAGCTACCCCTCCCAAGTTGCACCTCAACATTGAAATTTTCTTTCTCAGTAGACATTCATTTTATCCATTAGATCATTTCTTCCACTGTGACAGTCCAACAACACCCCTGCCAGCATATGCTTGACAATCCATCTCATCTTTATTGTTATATTATAAACACTCTTAAATCTTGTGTCTCCAATATAAAAGAGGAAGAACCAGAAAGGGCCTTCTTGGCCCTCTTCACAACCCACAATATGTTTAGCTTCTCTCTTGTGCTCACACTCTAGTCTTCTCGCAGCTTTGGAATGGTGAATCTTAAACACAGTCTCATGATGTCCATTCAGGGAAGCATAATTCACCCTTTGTTTGAATCGAATTACCCCCTAGCATTCCCTTTACCTTTACATGCAGGCATATATTTTCCTTCTAGATGACTGTTAAGCTTCCCATCTCCATTTCGCCTCCCTCTCCTACCCTCATGAACCTGATAAGCTGAATTTAACCAATCTCAATGTATCTGAGATAAACAATCCATCCAACTTAGGATAGGGCCTTCCGGAAGCAATCAAGATCAAAGTGGACCAATGGACCCATATTCAACGGCTGGACTACGAGCAAATCCCGTTCAAATGTAAGGTATGCCATGAATATGGTCATTTTGCTAATAGGTGTAGTAAACTAAAAGAAAATGAAATGAATGAAAATGTTGAAGCCAGTGAAGACACATGGGAACAAGTCAAAAAAAGAAAGCAAACCCCAAACACTCTGGCCCAAAACCAAAGCCTCCCCCAGAAATCCAAGCTACATCCTTCTCCTCCCCTCCCATCTTGACTCAGCCATTACCCTCTACATCAAACCCCTTCGAATCTTTGGAGGAAGAAGACCCCTCATCCCCCACTCTCCTCCTGATCCCCAGGAGCCCCCTCTCCCTGAAAGTCAACGCCAAGACACTATCGAATCCTCATTGCCTCTTACTATTTCCTCTCAGCCTCTTCTTGATCCTCCCCTCAACAAAATCACCAGAAGCTCATCTAAAGATCACGGGGGTTCTAGTGAACCCTCCAAGAAACCTGGCCCAGGCAAGAAATCTGCTAAGAAGCACAGGGATGAGAAAGCAAAAAAGGACATAGCAATGGGAACGCAGAAACCCATAGAAACTTATATCCTGGGGCAGCATGACAAAAAAGAAATCAGCAAGGACCAAGGGGGGCAAGAACCTCCCCGCCTACCGCATATCCAATGATGAAAATATTATCTTGGAACATCAGGGGACTTGGGAACCCCTCTAAGGTAGCAGCCCTAAGGGATCTTATCATTTCTGAGACGCCAGGAATTATTATGTTACAAGAAACAAAACAAAACCACAAGGAAATGAATAAAGTCATTGAGCAGCAGAGATAGTATAGAGGAAGCATTAGTGAGGCAAGAGGAGCCTTAGGAGGAATAGCAACAATTTGGAATCAAGGTATATGGAATTGTATTTCGGAAACAATAAATCAAGACTGGATCAAAACAACTCTGGAAAACAAAGCAGATCAGCAAGCCATTATCATCTACAACATCTATGTGCCGAATCACTGTAGAGATAAGGATAGTTGTTGGCATGATCTAAAAGATAGTCTGGACACAGGTGAGAACACTAACATTATTCTAGGAGGTGACTTTAATTTAATCCTCCACGCCAATGAGAAAAGGGGAGGCAGTTTTATGCCTGATCCATATAGAATACAGTTGGAAAATATCATGCAGGAGCATGATCTTATGGATTTCCCTCCAAAAAACTGTAGATACACCTAGAAAAACCACAGGATGGGTGCTGGTAACATCATGGAGCGGTTGGACAGAATTCTCATCAATATTACACTTCTCTCTACTTTCTCCATCAGATATGCTAACATTCTAACGTGCTCTACCTCTGACCACTTCCCAATAACTCTAATGCTGGAAAATCATAGGCCACTTGGGCCTATTCCATTCAGATACAGTTCTCTCTGGAATGATAACTAGCAATTGCAGGAATTGTTTACATCTCTTAGATCCAACATGTGGAAGGTTCTCTCAGTTTCATTTGGGAAACAAAAATACGGAAAATAAAACAAGCCATCAAAGAATGGGCTAAAACAAAGTATCAAAAACCAGAGAAGGTAAAAAAAGAAATTAAGAACAATCTGGAGAGTATCCAAAGACCAATAGAGCATAATGGCCTTTCCCAAGAGAACAAACAACAGGAAAATGAACTCTACTTACAGATATACTGAGTTAACAGAGAAGAGGAAACAAAATGGAGGCTCAAGTCGAGACAATTATGGTTACAAGGGGGTGAGAAGAACTCAGTATTTTTTCACAAGCAAACAATAGCTAGAAAGATAAAGAATAATGTTAGCTCCATCCTAGATGCAGAAGGTGATAGACAAAGGACTCAGGAAGCCATTCGAAGAGCTGTTACAGATCACTATCGGGACTTGCTATAGATAGGCTTAGGATTTCTTTCATTTTTCTTGCATTTAGATTTAATTCTACATTCCTAGAAGTCCTCTTATCAAAGGGGCAAAATTTAGTTGTGGCTTAGCTGAGCCCCAAATCAGCTTAAGGATCACTTTCTTGTGTGATCATTAAGAGCGTTGATCTGACGTCTCTTCTCTATTGGTAAGTAAAAGGCATACTTTAAGCCATTAGCGATAGAAAGAAGGTAACTGGACCTAGTTTAACCAGTTAGAACCACCATTTCAACGGAAAATGAGCAGCTTTAAGTTCCCGGCTAGGTGGTCTCCCTTATAATGTTGAGGCAGAGAATTTTGAGCCTTCAACAGGTACACAGACACAACTCACAACTATCGTGTGTACTCTCCTTGGGTTGGAAGTATGGAAAGGAGATGGGGAATTGTTTGTCTCTCAGGGCAAGTTGCTTTTCCTTAGATAAATCTCTGTGTATGTGTGTTGAATCTTGATGCGTGTTGATGATATGAGTTCTCGATCGTGAATTTACTTCTGCAGATCAGTAGAGTAGCTTCTAGTCTTGTGATTTAGAAAATTTCATGAGCAGTTAGAATTTGCACATTAATTTCTACAATCCCCACTTTTAAAAGTAGGTACAATAAAGCCTTGAGTCCAGGGTTTAGGGAAGTCTTGCTTGATTGTTAAATAAAAAAGGACATGCAAAGCAATTTTTAAGATTTTTGTTTGGTAGCTTTTGATGTTCTTAAATTTTCCCTTTACAAGTTTTTTAACCTCAAATTGTATGTTTTCTAAAGAAAAAAACTTATTTCTTTATAGAAAAGGTTTGAATATTCCTCAGATTAAGGGAAGTGAGAATTGACTTCTTTAGCAATGGGGACCAAAAGAGATTTAAGGTACCAATCCATATAGACACAGTCTTAGAATTCAAGAGCTTTACATATGCTCCTCCTTCTATGTCATTCTTGAACATGATCAGATAGGCCAATGGAAAAAGTTTGAAGAAAAGAAGTGAAAATTTTGTTACTAGTGTCATAACAGAAAGGTAATTTGAAATAGGCTATAAAATCTTTGGCAAGAGTCACAAAAGTGGAATGAGTGGATCTGGTTTGATCGACATACCACTTAGCAGTAGCTCCAGTAAGAGTGAAATAGAAAAAGGAGAAGACAAATGGAGTCTTATATGATAGAATTGGATGAACACCACATATGGAATGAGTGAACATGATTTGTGGGATCTTCTCTAGGATTACCTTCAAAATTGGGGATGTCGGAAGGAATCTTGGTAGGCATAACTGGTCAATTTGGGCCATGAAAAAGGGGGTCGTTGATGAGTTGGCTGAATTAGGGAGACTCAAACTAGCCATAAAAGGAGGCAATGGAGTAGGAGTGCCCATATTAGTGAAGGTTACGCTCATGGGGTTACCCTAGTTAGTACTTGGGTTACCACCTTGGTTTCCCACACTCGCATTGGTGCTTGACATGGTGATGGTATAACATTGAGAAGATGCGGAATGAAAGGAAGAATTGGAAGAATCAGTAGAACTAGAGTCCAAATGAGGACTCAATGGAGGACTCAGAAGATGTACTTAACTTGACGAGGAGGAGTAATATGTCCTAATAGAAACTGATGGTGAAGGCCTCAAATTCTCTGTGAAAAATTCCTAGGGGGCACAATGATGTCAAGACAATGATGAACTTAAGGACTAAATAGTGATGATAGGAGAAAAAGAGCAAAAAATATCAAGCAAACACCTAGTGCAGTGGTGCCAAGTGTAAACCAACTATATTAATGATGCTACTCCTGCAAGAGTCATTGCCTGCTGAAACTACACAATTATGTCTCTCAGGGGCCATGAAGAATGATGACATGATAGATGACTCTCAAGGAGCTAAGGAGAAAAATAAGAAGACCGAGAAACTGAAGGTATGAGAGAATATCAGTACCGCATGAAGAATCCATCTGATGCATAACCCTTTGGAGGCCAGGTATGGAAAACAAAGAACATCTTTTGAAATACACCTCTTAGTGTAGCTTAAAATGTTTCTTATCATTGTCAAATCATTCTGTCTTCAATGAAATGCATGGTTGAAAGAACTGAAAGTCACTCCATGTGTTTCCTCTTAATGTCTTGCTCCCTTTCACTTGTTTATTACATAACTTAGAAGATGAAGAGTATTACCATTTGTTTATTTAAGCTACGGAGGTTGTGACCAACATGATCTTATGACTAACCAGGCATGATGCAAGGAATCCTAAGTGGGATGAAATATGTTTGATGATATGTATATAGTCAGTACACTCCTTTACATTAATCCTTTCTTTGTATCTTACATGTACCCTCAGTACTTGTCAGATTTGGCTACCTACTGCTAGCAGTCTCTTAGCTCTTTCCTGATAAAGAAGGGGAAGGAATTTCCTTCAACCTAATTTATTCAAGGCTCTTCATAGAAATTATAGAGCTAAGAGAAGGAGATGTAGAATCTCACTATAAAACTCTTGAAAATACTTTGCATGTTCAAATCTATCCAAACGATTACGCTGCCACTCAACAACATTGTCAATATTGTAAGACTCTAGAAAGATCACATCTTTGGATATTATAAACTTCCTATTCACTTTATCATAGAGATGGTATTCTTTGGAGGTATGAGTATCCAAAGAAGATACATTTGTGACTCCTTGCACTAAGTTTTTTATCTGTTCCTTAGGTATCAAGGCATAACAGGAGGAACCAAAAACCCTGAGATGCCTCACTGAAGGAATGTGGCCATACCACATTTCATAGGGAGCCTTGTTTCTGATAGCATGAGATGGACACCTATTCTTGGAGATCAGCCCTTGAATTAGATGGAAGAACTAGAAAATATCAGAGCTTGGCTTCAGGCCAGCAATCTGGAAACCCTTTGGGACATCTCGAATTGGACAAATGATGCAGAAAGTCTATGGGATTGTTTGAATTTGGGGGAGGTCCCTCATTGGTTGGATGGTGAAGCCAATTTATTGTTGGATTTTCTCCAAGGAAAATCTCCCTTAAAGGCCTCTTCTAAGGACAAAAGAGGGTGGGGTTCTCTTTCAGGCTCTTACTCAGCAATAGAAGGTTACAAAAGTATGATGGTTGTCCCTAGCATCCCCCCAGAGCCAACTCAATGGAAATTTATTTGGTCTTTTCCTGCTCTCCCCAAAATTGACTTCTTTTGCTGGACTCGGGTGCATAAAATTATCCTGACTAGAGATAACCCGAGGAAGCGTGGAATGGAAGGTCCCTCCAGGTTCCCTCTTTGTGCATTGGATGAAGAAATGGCTAACCACCTGTTCTTATTATGCCCCTTTGCTCAACAAGTTTGGAAGGGTGTCCTAATGTTAGGACCTGACAAAATAGAGCTTCCAGGAAATATTCAGGACCTGCTAAGAAACTAGGCCAAGTTATCCCCGTTCTGTCTCTCCAAAAAAAGATCCCTTCTCAGGTGTAGTTAGCCCCCATCCTCAAAAAAATCAGACTACTGTTGCCCAAGTTCCACAAAATCTCCTTTTACCATGTTCTGAGGAAGTTAAACTCATAGGCGGACTTGGCAGCCAACCTAGGCTCTCTCAGGAGCAGGAGATCTCTGTTAGTAAATTATGTTGAATCGGACTATAGCATTCCTTAATTTTGGAGTTGTCTGGGCCTTTGCTCCTTTGAGCATTTCGCTGATTCAGATTCTCCAGACATCGAGACCGTACCATTTTGAACTGGCTGCTGTTAGGAAACGCGGACTCATCCAGAAGGGAAAATTTAGAATGCAACCGTGGCATTTTTTATCTCTGTTCGTCATTGGAACTCACTGCTGCATCTGGGTAGGTGCTGGGGAGTTCACGAGGGCCTCTTCAAGGCCAATTTACCGCTCTTGGGATTCTTTAACACTATATAACACTCTGACAGACATTTCAAAAAGAAAATGCAGTGATTCTTGGGATGATCCGGCACTTCGGTACGTTGGATCTTCTCTCTGCAAGCTAGGAAGCAGAGCTATGTCACGGAAAGCAAAAGCAACAGAATTTCAAGGCACCATTCTAAAACCAATTCAAGTTCTTTTTCAAGCCTCTATCTGCATTCACAGTGTAACTTATTCGGTGGACTATTCAAAAGCAAAATCTTCTTTCCCCGCCGACTGTAACAAGGAAATACAGGGTTTCAGTGTTAAAGTCCTCGGCAGCTGATTTACCGAATTTTAAATAAAAAACTAATTGTTTATGTCAAAAAAAAAAATGGAGAGCGGAGCGCTTAGGGTTTGATGCTGCTCTTTAACTGGCAGACCTTCACAAACTGCGTTGTTCTTCCATTAACCTTCAGACATAAGGCAGCTACAACAGAATAAGGAACAACTATTGCGCAATGGAACCCCCTCAGGGGGAGGACATGATGCCTCCCCCGCTGATACGGAAAACGGCCTACGACAGACTGAAAATGTCAGTATGGATCATCCAGAAGATACATCAACATAGAATGAAAATACGCCAACGAATAACAACACAAATGAAGAACCACGAGTGACGTCAAACACCTGCAAGCTCGTAGCAGTTGACAGACCCAAAATCGAGCTCCCAAGTCAGCGCATCAACACTCAGATCCAGTTTATGAGGGATCATGCTTTGATAGGAAAGTTCATAGGCCTTTGGCCAATGAAGAAAGCTTTGCACGGCTGGATTATAGCCAAATGGAAGCCAAAAGGGCACATAACACTGCAGTTAGGGCCTAAGGGCTTCTTTACTGCCATTTCCAATTGTCTGGAGGACCAAAACAGGGTATTGGATGGAGGACCATATTTCTTCAATGCAACAGGGTTATACCTAAGAGGATGGATCGAGCACTTTAACCCGGACATCTCCTAAACTCATGTCTGTTAGCAAGCCGACTTTGGGAGAAGGTTAGCTTCAGATGTCAAAGAGATGGATGAAATAAGGAGAATTTAGCCAGCACTATTCATTCTTGGGCACCTCACCCTTATAAAAGCAAAATATTAAACGCCTTATGGAAGCTAATACCAGGGTTCCTCATGTGGACAATCTGGAAAGAGAGAAATAGCCACATCATCAAAGACCATTCCTCTCCAATAGAAGTTCTATGGATCAATATATGTCAAAACATACGAGAAACCTTGATGCTCCAAACATGGCTTGATGATGATTTCCCATCCACACCACAGGAACAAAATATATGGCTGAACTGGAACCTTCAGTGGAACCATGAGCAGGTACACCTAAGGAAAATCCCTCCCTCTGGAGATACACCTAATAAATGGACTCCACCCCCACCACACATGGTACTACTCAACTTTGATGGAGCGTCAAAGGGAAATCTAGGTAAAGCAGGATTTGGGGGAATATTTAGAAATCACAAGGGAAATGTTCTCCAAACATTCATGGGGTCAATAGGTTGGGATACAAACTACTTAGTCGAATTAGAAGGAATTTGGCAAGGAATTATCCTGGCTCAGAACAATAGATTCTTCCCACTCATAATTGAAGGGGACTCTGAGATCTTAATTAACATGATCAACCAGATCTCACAGGGAACTCCAGCACATAAAGTGGGGAGCAGCACTTAAGCAATAGGATATATGTAAAGGAGCACTTAAGAAATAGGATATATGCAAAGGATGTACATTACAAAAGTACATAAAATCCACCTTCCATGATGAGAACAACAAAGCGCATGCAGTCCTAGAAAGGATCCACTATGATGTCTATGGACCTTTCTCGACAATCTACACTGTTAGACATAAATATTTTGTCATTTTTATTGATGACTTCTCATGTAAGTGTTGGATATTTTTCATGTGGAAGAACGATAAGACATTCTCCAAGTTCGTAGAACTCAAGGCACTGGTTGAAAAAGAAGCTACCAAGAAGGTGAAGTCTCAATTGTAGCAGCTACAACACCCTCGAAAATTTTGGCATGCACTTAAATTTTGGAGCCTAATATGGATATTGTGATCAATCGTTCCTTAGTCACTTATTTGTAAGTTGATCATGATCTCAATCTCCCCTTTTCGATCTTAAGAGTCATTCATGCTTTTATTTTTACATAGAATCTGTCATCTTTGGGCATGTGGGTTATCGCTTGTCATGCAAAGGGAGGTTTGTTTTGATTCAAGCAGAAATATTTATGAGAATGGGTTGCCCTCACCACATAGACATGTTTCAAACTTATTTCACACAATCTATCATCATCCCAAAGTCTATCATCGAAGCCACACTTGTCGTAAGATGCCACAAACGTTGTTTCATTAAGCGAAGTATGTGTTATATGTTCTAGATGGTTTATGTTGTATCACTAAGTTTTCAAGTGTGTGATCGTAGTCAAGTTTTATCATTGTTCACATCAGTTCCACTGCTCCCACACTGAGCCAAATTTCAGAGTATCCTTATCAACCTAGCCTCAACCAACATTCCTGAACTGCGCACTTCACATACATAACCCTCAAGATTCTCCCTTGCCTATTGGAATTGTGCAACGCACACAAATCCCAACCTCCCTTAGCATTCAAAACTGTCGAGTGGTTTCCTCCAATGTCCTTCCCTCAACTCGAACCTAATGTCTCCAGAAACTGTGTAGTTTTTTCCCTTGACTACCCAGTCTGCCTTGCATCCTGAAATTTCATAGATGTGTCGTCCCACGACCTCATCCAATAGTAGTGCCTTTCATCCAGCTAAAAATTTGTAAATGTTTCCTCCCAGGGCCTCATTCTGCAACGGTCACTTCTCGCTGAAAATACACAATTATGTCTCTCAGGGGCCACGAAGAAAGATGACATGATAGATGACTCTCAAGGAGCTGAGGATAAAAATTAGACCAAGGAACCCAAGGTATGATAGAATATCGAGACCGCATGAAGAATCCATCTAATGCATAACCCTTTGGAGGCTAGGTATGGAAAACAAAGCACATATTTTGAAATACACCTCTTATTGTAGCTTAAAAGTTTGCTTATCGTTGTTGTATCATTCTGTCTTCAATGAAATGCATGGTTGTAAGAACTAAAAGTCATTCCATTGTTTCCTGTACGTGTCTTTCTCCCTTTCACTTGTTTATTACATAGCTTAGAAGATGAAGAGAAATACCACTTGTTTATTTAAGCCATAGAATCCCATGCTCAAAATAGAGAGACATAGATCCCATGGATTTGAAGAACCTGCAAGGATTCTAATTCCATTATCTCTAACAAGGAAATGAGCTTATTATTTCTCTTTGCTAAATTTCCAACCCATGAGTATACCTTATTTGTTATTGTCTTAACATACAAATACTCAGGTATCTTTTTCAAAGCATATGATGCTACAAGTGCTTCAATATGTGAAATGCAATGAGTGCCAATCAAATTTGCTAAATCATTCTTTATCAGTGTGACAAATCCATTTTCACATCCAACCATAGATGAATCACCATCAGTCGAAACCGCTATTAGTTTCTCATTTTCCAACTACCTTGTTTCCTTTAAATTAACGATGGTATCATATATAGTCTTTCCTTTTCCACTAGGAACAATAATCATTTTCATAAATTGTGTGACTGGAGGGCCCAAACCTTTTAAATCTAGATATGTAGAATACACAACAAGGTGTTGTTCCAAACCATTGTCTATACTTTCATCTAACATTATAGAGAAAAAGGGATTTTCTAACACTTTTCTAGTTTTCACCTCTTCAAGATAATTTGATATAGAGTGAATGAATTTAGTAGCTTCTTTTCTATTTATGTGGGAAGAATACTCCACTCGAGAAGGCATATTAGGCGTCTGTAGATGCATTTGAATATGACAAAGATCTTCATAAGTAAAAATTGAAATATCTTTTTTTGCAATAAAATATGCTAACTAAATGGTAGTTCTGACCATTTCCTTATTAGCCTCACTTATAGCCACTATGTGTTCTTTAATCGGATTTTCAAACCTTTCAGTGTCATACAAATTTCTCTGAGTTGATGTTTGATGAATAATGGATTTTGCATGAGTTATCACAACATCATATTGAATCATATTAAATCCATCTCCAATACCCCATGGACCTTGAGCCTTGTATTTCTCACAAATTTTACACTTCATATGAGTCTTGTGATATTCAACATTGATACTATACACCCAAGGATGTTTTAGTGTAGCTTAAAATATTTCTTATCATTGTCGAATCATTCTGTCTTCAATGACATGCATGGTTGCAAGAACTGAAAGGCATTCCATGTGTTTCCTCTTCATGTCTTGCTCCCTTTCATTTGTTTATTACATAACTTAGAAGAGGAAGAGTATTACATTTTGGTCATGCACGTCCTCACTAACTATCTTGGGAGGTCTATAATAGTTCCTTGCATGCACATCCTCACTAAATATGTTTTGGGATGTCTGTACTAGTTCCTTGAAAATTCATGTTTGTCAAGGCTTAACTACTTATGATCTTAGGCGCTCAGAACAGTGCGACAGTTTATGGCACTCTCCAAATCAACATTCTTGGAAGGATCCAACAAAACGACTTGAGAGGAAGATGAGAAGGGAACACTCTTATTGGAACTAACCTAGAACTAGTGGAATTGGTTGGTCCCAATGGTTTTAGAGTTGTACTGGTCTAATTTGGTGGTTCAGATTGGCTAAGGTTGGTCTTGTATTGAACTGACCTTAAAACACCAAAGTGACTAGTTCTCTACTAAACTGACCGATTCTAAAGAATGTAGTGCAACATAGATTGTAGTTGTGCATATTAATCCAAAGTTCTTATGAACTTTACCATGTTCATAAAATGATTGTTGTTCTCAAACTATCAATTTATCAATTTAACTTTGAGGACTAATAAGATAATTGATGGTCTTATTTGGCCTCTTCCCAAGGTAGACAAACCATATCATTGATATTATTCATACCATATCTTTTCTCCATTCATTTGTTTGATTCATATTTCCAAGATTTGAAACTAAAGCTAGCATTAGTTTATAAACATTAAATGCTACCTATAACCATGAAAACACTGACCATAACCATGGAAACACTGAAGAGGGCCAGATGGTTGTGTGCATGTTGGTGTGGTGTATAAGGAACAAGACACTTGTTAGACTTCTTATTCTTCTCCTGAGAAAAATCAACGACTACCTTCAGATTTAGTTGCAACTTCAGACTTCTTTGCAGGGTGCACAACCTCTCCTCTACTTTAGCTTGACAACCCAACTTCAACCAAGTATGTTGAGAAAATGTCATATTTTGATTCTTGTAACACTTATCCATTAAGTAGAGCACTTACTGGAACAAAATACCATTATGGGGATATTCCATTCTAGTTCAACAAGTTATATGATGTGGAATTGTCCAAATAGAGAAAACAAAAGCTTTTTCACACTTATCAACTCTCCAGTTTTATTAACCCTTCAATCTTGTCTTCATGCAATCAAGCTTTAAAACAAAGCTAGACCTAATCCACTCCCATAAGGCATCATAGCCTATATGGGAATCTCTAAACCCACCCCATTGGAGGTGTCAATCCTGATTCCATGCATCTATTGGACTCAAGACTAGCTCGCATATTGATTAGTCCACTGATATATCGAACTTATCCTCATGCAACTGAATTGGAATAGACTAGAGCTCATGCAAATGTTGAAATGAAGGTGTCTTGGATGGTGGATTCCATGCACCAATCCTATTTCATGTTGCTGTTTTTGGTACTTGCAGTATCATTTTAATGAAATGAAACACTAACCTTCAAATAATCAAAATAACCATTTTTGATGTCAACCTTGTCAATATTATAACTTCATTTGTACTCTTATCACATGCTTATGTCTTTTCTTCATTGTTGTAATGCAATCAATTTAGGGTTTAGTTACAAGTCATCACCATAACAAAAACCATAGCAACTTTTAACCTTTAAGCCTGATTATTTCCAACACTAGGATAATGTTGTAATTTGCTCTAATATCATCTGTAACAAACCCAACACCTTGAGTGTTATCCAAGCGATGGGGTCAACTTCTTTGGAAACACACAAAGGGAGAGAGAGATATTATCACTTTAAAAGTTAACTTCCTTATGATAGTGGCTATGGGTATCACTTGAGATGAACCCAACACCTTGAGTGTTATCTAAGCGATACGATCAACTTATCTCAAAACACACAAAGAGAGAGAGATATTATCACTTTAAAAGTTAACTTCCCTGCAATAATGGCTACAGGTATCACTTGAAGTGTCATTTATTTAGTGATGTAGGGTATAGTGTCACATAGACCAAGTGATGTAGGATAGGGTTGAAAGGCTAGGTTAACTCAAGGGTTGGGCACCGAGACTAGTGGATTGGTTCCTGGGGGTCTTGTAGCACCTGAGGGAGGTCTATAAAGAGTTGGTTAGTTGGTTCCACTTCCTTAACTGCACTTAGGGAGTTTAATCATATCATAGTAACTCTTCATCACATGTTTACCCCGGTGGACCGATTATCTCGGGTAAATGTGGGAGGAGGGCATTACATAATATAAATCCTTTATTCAAGTAGAATCTTGTGTATTTATTTGTCTTATATTTGCATGCTTATAATTTCCTCTAACTAATAAGAACTTATATCCACTTCGTCATGTAAGAAAATTGTGTCTTCATTTGTGCAATGACCCACTCAATCATGCTAGACATTGGGTCATGACTTGTCTTACGGATGCTTGTTTACAGAGGGAGACCCCTCTCAACTCCTTTAATGCAATTTATACTCACAAGTCTATGAAATATATTGGATGACTATATGGATGACTATCAAATTATCACAATAGATTAACTTGATTGTGTGGATATTTGTCTTCCACACTATGTTATTTGTCTTTACTGGACATATTATTTATATGCAAGATGGATATTTTATTTCCCCATGGTATGTTGGTTTCTCTTGGATGTACTTTCAATGGTAGTTTTGGTGCCATTGACAAAAAGTGTGGTCCTTGGTGCTCCTCCAATTTACCAATGTACTTCACTGGTTCCTTCTTTCAGACTTCAGCCAAAAGACTCAATTACCAGGTTGTCGAACAATGTTGGTATTGGTACTATATTGTTTACTAAAATAACCTTTATTGCTACTATATTGTCGCAATTTTTTTACTCTTGGCTAATTCAATTTCTTTATTTCCTCTTGCCCCAACTTAGATACATATGTGTCACATTTTCTTGTGAGATTTCAGTTATGAGATGAAGTAATAAACATACATATTTGTGAACACTAGGAAATCTATTGCATCCTCACTTATTCAGAGTGTGACAACACAACTCTCCTTTTCGATCTTTACCCCGACTGTCCCATGGGAATAATCCTCTTTGCGAAGTTGTTTAATGGGAAATGCAGACTTGTCTGTCTTCCTCGAGATCCTCTCAATCATTGACGGCGAGGAACCATGCCCTTCCATCGAACGGCTGGAGGCGCTCTTAGCGGGTTATCAATCTCCTAGGCAAGGAATGAGGGTTCATTTGTCGGCCCTTGACGTCAGAGCTCGGTTTGGGGTTCCTGTTTTGGATGTGGGTTACTCGGGTCGAAGCTTGGAGGCCTACTGCTGTCTGCAAATACTGAGGAAGTTAGGTGCTGCCTCAACCTTGGATTTTGGTCTACTTTGCTCGCTTTCAGGTGGATAAACTTTACCCTGTCTATTTCTGGCACTTCTTCTTTGAAGTTTGTTTTCCTTTCTTGTTATGGAATTGGCCACATAACTTCGGTAAATGGTTCACGCAGGTTTTGGAAGTGGTGAGACCGGAAAGAGCTATCGATTGTATAGGTGGGGCAGCATTCCAGTCGCATATGGAGCGAGCAGTCTCTCCGAGTATGCTGTCCCCTATACAGACTAAGCTGTGGAGAGATATTCGGGTTTGCTTGTTAACAGTGCTTTTGCCTTGCCCTGCCTTTTAAGAGGGTTTCTTCAGTTTTGGACCTGGAGGGTTTCCTTTTTATTTATTTTTTTCCTCTTCCTGGTTAGCTTCTCCAAGCTTGCTCACTACCGGTGGGGGTTACCTTTAATTTTTGTAATACATTTGTAAAAGAACATCAATTAGTTCTGTTTTACCTCTTGGGTTCTCTTGGCTCGCTCATTTACATGGGCAGGCTCCTGAAACTACTAGATCCACCATCGTCCTTCCCTTTTATTGCCAAGAATTTCTATATCAACAAAATACTCTTCATTCATATATTCATTAGCATCATCATTCAAATGAGGTATATATGGAATATCTTTAACATTATAAGTCTTTGATGTTTTAAAATATACATAAAAAAAATTTAGTTGATTGACCCTTCCTTTTTGGAGGCATTTCTATTTAAATAATTTACCTACATGTAAAACAATTACAATAAATCGCAATAATAAAATAAAGAGTGAAGGATTGATAGTCATTACATAAGTAAAGATGTCAAGATAATAAGGTGTAATTACTAAAGAATGGCACATTCCACCTTGAAGTGTTTATGAATGTGGAATGAATTTTTTTTTTATCTATTTGTAATAGTAGAATTTTATTAGTCACTCAAATTACATTTTGGTAATTTATGATGATAAAATCCCTTCAATAAATATGATATTTATTATGGTTCATTAGATTTCTTTGTTTTGATGAATTCTCCTTAAAAAGTTACTAGACACTACCTATAGTACAATGATTACTTACTATAAAATAGATACACTACCTATAGTACAACAATTAGTAGAACAATAATACCTATAGTACAACAATTAGTAGATCAATAATAAGTCAATTCAAAAAAGAAACTTCAAACGGAACCTTAACCTATGTAAAATAACATAACATTTTAAAATTCTTATGGAATTTAACATTCTTAAACCTATAAGAAATCAAATTAAGTTAAATATATGTTTGTTATTAATAAATTTAACATAAAAGATTTAAATTAAAATATATTAAGTATTAAGAGCCCTGGGTTATGCATGGTTCGACTGCCAAGGAGCCTCCACTTGGTACCCTGGTTGTCGTATGCCTAGGGTTATGCATGGTTCGCCTGCCTGCAAGGAGCCTCTTGTTGGAATCATTCCGTGGGAATATGGATCGGTTCTATGGTGCAGATGCCTCTTCCAATTGCAACGGTCGTGGTGTTAGATCTTGGTACATTGTGTGTCTTAAGGTGATCTCCCAGGGTTGTCGAGCCGGGAGGGTTAGTCTGTCGAGTCCTCAAATGGTTCACTTCTCTCTTTCTCTATTATGGTTCTCTACCCGCTGCTTTACCTCGCCACAGTTTTCCTTTGATCAAGTTGCCCACTTCTGGTTGCCTTCGAAATTGGTTCTTTTCAATGGTACAACACGATGTGCGCTGAGACATAGTCTCTGTTTTCAGAAAGGGTTTCCAGCTTGGATAGTCTCTTCAGGTAAGCACATATTCGTTTTAGGTGTTAAACTTAAATAGTTTCTAAGTTTTATAGCTTTTCTCTTGTTTTGTCATCACATACTCATCTTGTTTTCTACTTGAATGTGCAGCCCTGGTTGGCTATGGTATGGGTCTTCGGAGTCATGCCGAATTGTGGTTGGGTCTACCAGTTTCTTGGCGCCCACTACCAGGTATGTGTTTGTTTGTCGAACTAGGCTAGGGATATTAGTTAACATCCTTCATCTGTGAACTGGACGGAATATTATCCCTGTAATGTATTTTTAAAAGGTTTCTCTGGCCTAAGGCTGAGGGTTTTGTTATAATAACTCAAAGGGACTGGGCCGAACTCAGAGGAATACTTCCTCGTTTTCAAACTTTTGGTTTTGGTTATGAAATTGCAGTCTTGTTTCCAAGAATGTGCTTGTGTTAAGTTATTGATCTATTAAAGCCACGAGACTAGGGTTTCTGTCATGGGCATTAAGGGCACGAGGCCCAACGGCTGTAGAGTACATACTCATTTATTTGTTCGTGGGTGGCAGGAGATAGATACTAAGACCCTAATTCTTATGAAAAGTGGGAGACATACGCAGGAAATAGCAGGAAACAGCGGGCTAGGCCATCTTAAAATGGAAACAAGACCGCTGAAACCACCGAAACTTGTTTGGTGTAGAGGCCGAAAATCTTTTTGGCGCTAAATTGTTTTAGTTTTTATATGCTGGGGATTTCACTGTTACTTTGCAAAGGAACTCGAAGTTGAGCTAGAAGTTTCAAGGAAGACAACAAAGGGTTTATTTTCCATAGGTATTTTCCGTTAAATTTGATGTATTTCCCTTGCAAAGATGTTGGCCTTAAGAAGTATTCTCTGCCACGAATTTAAAGAGTTTTTAGCTGCACTATCTCTAACTTCAAATAAAAAGCAGGATCTGTGATAATCTGATTTCTTCATATTGACGAAATGTTTTGCAAAAGTTGTCTTTCGTACGCCACCTAACCCCACTATCCCCAATATCTGAGATTTCCCCCTTTGCTGTTGCTGCAACAGGACTGTCTCTTCAAAATCTTGAGGCTTAAAATTCAAGCCTGTTGGATAGTCGGCCACGGAAAACTCTGGCTTTTTCACTATTTCCGACAGACATTTAACCCTTTTGTCCTGAATTTGAGTGTAAATTTAGGGCAATAATGTTTATTAGGGAATAATTTTGTTTCTCTTTGTAAATTTTTTAAATAACCTGGTGTTATATGGAATCTCGTTACATATAACATAGTTTTGAGCACTCATTGTTAGGTTGGACATGGAAGCCTGGTTCGATATGCTGAAAACCATCTACGAGGTTGAGATGACACTGAGTACATTGAATTTTAATGATTTAATGATGGCCCATTTTATGCTCAATAGGTATAAAGAGATCATGAGGATTTTCAGGTAAATGTTAGAGAAATTCCACGGCTTTGATCCACCTAATAAGTATGAGGAGGTCATGAAACGTTTCAGGGAAATGTTAGAAAAATGTCACGAGGCTGATCCTCCTACATATGCTACTACAGACCAGCAGCACCCCCTAGAATCCTGTGTGTCCTCTCGAATGGTTTCGATGGAGTTGGTTGTTTTTGGATGTGTTTTGTTCATCTTACCTTATTGTTGAGTCAACAAGTTCTTTCTTGTGTTTCCAGCAGTACTCGATTTATTTCCATGGAAAAAACTTATAATTTGCTACAGTTGAATCGTGGATTACGAGACAAATTTGTGATAATCCAATTTACTATCTCAATCTAAATTTTTGGTGGCTTTTCTGCATTATTATTGGCCCCTCGAAGGGTATTGAGGTTTCATTTTGTTTATCAATGGGAACCTTGTATTTTGGGGACCTTTATACTTACATAACTACTCATTCTCAATCTATTGTGGGTTTTTCTGTAGTTTTCTCATAAACCCATTTTAAAAATTTAGGTTGCACCAATTTTGTGGCCTCTCGGTCTTCCATGAGTTCAACACAAAATGGGAAGAATTGAAGTTGGTAGTACATGGAAGGTCTATTCTCATCTTTATTGTCGTCTCTCAGGATGGTTATGTATAGATGGAAAAAATGGTTTATGAGGTTTTCTGGACAATGGAAAGGAGGAGAGCTTCAAAGATGCAACAATCTGCACACAGTGGTTTCTGAGAAAAGAATTGTTTTAAATGATGCCATATTTCCCTCTTTCAAACCTCTTCCCACACTTCTCATGCAAGATATGCTTGTAAGTTCCTTTATATGTTCAAACTAAACAACATAGCATTTTATATTTAAGTATTGTAACCATGATTTGGGTTTTCAATCTCAATCTAAATTTTTGGTGGCTTTTCTGCATTATTATTGGCCCCTCAAAGGGTATTGAGGTTTTGTTTTGTTTATCAATGGGAACCTTGAATTCTCGGGACCTTTATACTTACATAACTACTCATTCTCAATCTGTTGTGGGTTTTTTTTGTAGTTTGCTCATAAACCCATTTTAAAAATTTAGGTTGCACCAATTTTGTGGCCTCTCGGTCTTCCATGAGTTCAACACAAAATGGGCAGAATTGAAGTTGGTAGTACATGGAAGGTATATTCCCATATTTATTGTCATCTCTCAGGATGGTTATGTATAGATGGAAAAAATGGTTTATGAAGTTTTCTGGACAACGGAAAGGAGGAGAGCTTCAAAGATGCAACAATCTGCACGCAGTGGTTTCTGAGAAAGAATTGTTTTAAATGATGCCATATTTCCCTCTTTCAAACCTCCTCCCACACTTCTCATGCAATATATGCTTGTGAGTTCCTTTATATGTTCAAACTAAACAAGATAGAATTTTATATTTAAGTATTGTAACCATGATTTGGGTTTTCAATCTCAATCTAAATTTTTGGTGGCTTTTCCGCATTATTATTGGCCCCTCGAAGGGTATTGAGGTTTCGTTTTGTTTATCAATGGGAACCTTGTATTCTGGGGACCTTTATACTTACATAACTACTCATTCTCAATCTCTTGTTGGTTTTTCTGTAGTTTGCTCATAAACCCATTTTAAAAATTTAAGTTGCACCAATTTTGTGGCCTCTCCGTCTTCCATGAGTTCAACACAAAATGGGCAAAATTGAAGTTGGTAGTACATGGAAGGTCTATTCCCATCTTTATTGTCGTCTCTCATGATGGTTATGTATAGATGGAAAAAATGGTTTATGTGGTTTTCTGGACAATGGAAAGGAGGAGAGCTTCAAAGATGCAACAATCTGCACGCAGTGGTTTCTGAGAAAAGGATTGTTTTAAATGATGCCATATTTCCCTCTTTCAAACCTCTTCCCACACTTCTCATGCAAGATATGCTTGTAAGTTCCTTTATATGTTCAAGCTAATCAACATGGCATTTTATATTTAATTATTGTAACCATGATTTGTGTTTTCAATTTTATGTCATCAACCCCTCTCTAGGCACTTGGGTTTTCTTTGAAGTACATTTCTATAAATTAACATATACATTAGCCAAATCTATTTAATTTTAGGTTGGATATTTAGAGTTACAATAATGCATACATCGACCATTTGTGTGAACTCAAGATAGATATTCATCCTCGAGTTTCCTATGTCTAGGTGCATTCTAGATCTTGATTTACGTGAGATTGTGTTGGTTTCCTTATTTAATGTGCCATGAAAGAGATGATGGTTCATCTCATTTCCATGAATGTTGTAGAAGGAAGCTAGGCTCTTTTGGTGCAAACATCATACTGGTTAGATGTATCTGAGTTTACAAACTTTCTAACATGGATCTGAAATTTCACTTGGTAATTGGAAAAATGTGAATTTATTTCAACCTGAAGATAGTGTTAATCCCCAAATACAAGGAAGGAATTGGACTGTCTTTTTTATTCTTAGGACTATTGGATTTTGTCTCTTGAAATTGATTTCTGAAACTATTTCTGATCTCAAAATTTTTTATTAAATTTCTTGGAATATTATTGAGGATATTTATAAAAACATTTGAGTACAATCGGAGCTAAATCTATTAGTGACATTCATACTAGAAGATTACCAACACAAATTCTACTACAAGTTTCCCTATCTCATTTTTCTAACATATGGGTTCACAATATTCTCCATACTTTTACCTGTGTTATCATCTAGTTTTTTCTTAAAACATTTGGGCTCAAAGTACCTATTTCTCTATCTATCACTGGGTAGTGAATTTAGGTCATCTAGTCTAGATTTGGGGGACATATATTTCAATAGTATGGAAATATTGATTGAGTTAGGTGCTTGTCTTTTCATTGTATCTATTTTCAATGTTTAGAACTTAGTGACATCAGCATTATCATTTTGGTACTAGTTGTTTTGTATGTAATAGTCTTGATATATACTCTTTTCCATTCCTAGTAGAGTAGTGCAAAGGTTTCAACATGTTTACACCAAATATATTTGTCGATTTTAAAAGGTATGGGGCCACATGAAAAACAAGGTTAAAATCTCATCTTTTTTCAATGTTTTGCAAAAGTTTTCTTCCCTACGCCACCTAACCCCACTATCGCCAATATTTAAGATTTCCCCCTTTGCTGTTGCTGCAATAGGACTGTCTCTTCAAAATCTTGAAGCTTAAAATTCAAGCCTGTTGGATAGTCGGCCACGGGCAACTCTGGCTTTTTCACTATTTCCGACAGACATTTAACCACCTTATCTAACAGCTCCATCTCCAGCTCCTTGCCAGTTATTCAGAAGAAAATAAATATAACAGTGAGAAACAAACGTCTATGTCTATTTATCAAACATAAAATACTATCACTAATATTGAAGGTTGAGCTTTCACCTAGTATTGCACGCCTCCATCTCGAAACCACTAATGTCTGCAACACGAAAAAGTGAATTTCTCCAATCTTCAATAGTCTTGGAGTCAAATCGTGGCTTCTCTTCATTAGTTTGAGTCACTTGATATCCACCATTCTAGGAGATGCACTGGGATGATATTTTGTTTGGATATGTGATCATGTGTTTGGCACTAGACTCTAATTCGTTAGCATGAAATAGGTTCGAGAGGGGTGTTATGGAAATATGATTGATTCTCCTCTGAACATCTCAAATCTGCATAAATCTGTGCATAGGTATAATACCAAGCCATGATATTTGTAGCTTGGGTCTTTGAGAAGTATGAGGCATGAAATTGGCATTATTTGGTTTAATCCCACACCAACATTTACTCATGAATTGATGAAACCAGAGCTCATGGGCAGTCACTGCATTTTCATTCATTTGAATTCACTTATTCCATGTGTGGTTAACTATATTGGAGGGTTAAACATAATTATGAGTTTTTATACCCTCTCTGCCACCAGTGCTCTACATTATTTTATGTCTTTTCATTTTCCAAGCATATTTTAGGGTTCTTTATTGCATATTGGTGTTCTTGTAAGGCAACACACCATATCGCTTCATCTACCATAATAATTCTTTGGACTCCGATTAGTAGTTTCCATGCATGCTTCATATGCTTCATATGCATTGCTTTTCAAATGTTGATTTCACAAATTGTTTGTGGCAACAAATCACCCCTAAGGTTTTTATGTGGCAGCAAATCATCTCGAGGTATGGTCTGGGGTTTTGAGGCAAGCAAGGTCTGGTTTGGAATTGATTGTGGCTGCAATGAGATAGTGAAGTAATGTTTATAGGCAGCAAGGAGATATTCTGCAGAGATTACTTTGCATTATGCGACAACAATTTAAGACAGTGCATTACCCTTTGTAATATAATCCAGAGAACTCCTCAATGAAACTAGTATTACATGCATAGAATTTTAAACCAACATATTTTAGAATAATTTTATGATTTTATACGTTGTCATATATTTCAACATTTATTTATGTAATGATCCTAACGAGTGTCCACAAACTTTTCTTCGTAGATTTCTATTACATTATTCTATACAAAATGGCAGACCAGGTATTTATGTTGCTTATGTTGCTTTTGGTATTTGTTTTATTTATGTTGTTGATTTAGTTAGAGGTTGGATTTGTTTTTAGAAATTAACTTTAAAATGATACTTCAAAATTTTGTTTGTGACTAGTTAAATGCTTGTCAGAACACTCTGATAAGCTTGCCTCAAAGTGTTGGACAGATCTTCAATGCTGACTGAACACATATTTGGTGTTACCGATTCTATTTTCTTATCGGTTTTTTGATCAAGGTTTTCTTATTTTTATGTTATTATGTGTTTTTTTAAGAATGTACCCATGGGTGTTACTGATGCTACCATGGGGGGTTCAATGATATTCACTACTTTCATGGAAATGTTAACAAATGCACGAGGGCAAGGCACCGCTATGATGATGCATGAGGTAAGCTTGAATATTGTCTTTTATATTTTCAATTATCTTATATTCCTTATTATATTATGCTAATTTATGTTTTTGGAATGCAAGCAATTGCTAAAGTGATTCCAACCCCTATAACACCTTATAAAACATCTAAGGTAATGATAGTCGTAAAACTTGTTCAATATTTTTGTGCATTTAGTTAACTTATTTCACTATATATATTTATTAATATTTGTGTTTTTACTAAGCGTGCATTTTGTTGGCATGCAAGATTCATTTATGCCCCTCAATACAACCAATGTTGGCATGCAGGGATCATTAATGCCCCCATATACATCTAATGTTATGCAAGATGTAAGATTCAACCATTTATTTATGTGAATTTGATTATGTTATTTGTTGAGAAATCTAGGGAATATATTTAATAAAGTTTTTGCACAACGAATCCATGATTTATGAGGTGTTACGAAGAGCTACATCATGCCTTCAAATGGATCACCCCATCTATTTTTTTCTTCTTGTACATACAATACTATTTTAACAAGTAACCCAAGCAATATGTTATTCCAAAACATGATGTCAAGTTACTTTTTTAGGGTTTTTATGTAATCAAGAGGCCTTTTTATGGTTTCTTGAATTCAAACATTAGATCATACTCTTTTCCCTTTATGTCATTCTAGAGTTTATCCCATGCCCTAGAAATCAAATCATAGGGAACAAATACCTTAAGATTAAGGTTTCTAAATACTAGGGTATTTCTTAAAATATAAACCCATAAATTCAACCCTACTACATCTTATGATGGACCCTTTAAAAGAAAATTATTATACATACCTCATGGACACCTATATGTACTAATTAGTATTTTGGTTGCCATGATTATTTGCAACTTTACACTACATTTCATTGATCATTTTCCACCTTCATGACCTTCTTTTAATGAGTCTTCTGAGATATTGTCATTCTATAATGGGACTTGCTTCTTCATGTGTTCATGAAACCCATGCCTCAGTCATAACAAAAATAATCTTCTTTTTCCTTTTTTTACATAAATTACATAGAATTGTGATTAGATATGTCATTATGAAGACCGAACCTAGTTACATATTTCAACATTATTCATCTGTTATTCCATCTTATTATTTATATTTGTGCCTTGCAGGATGTTTCTAGGGTGACTCCAACAAGTATACAATCTGTTCGTATAGAGGGTCATGTTATGCCATCTACACCTAGATCAGAACCCCATAACATGCCCTTTACACAATCTGTTGGTATAGAGGGTCATGTTATGCCATATACACCTATACCAGAACCCCATAACATGCCCTTTACACAATCTGTTGGTATAGAGGGTCATGTTATGCCATCTACACCTAGACCAGAACCCCATAACATGCCCTTTACACAATCTGTTGGTATAGAGGGTCATGTTATGCCATCTACACCTAGACCAGAACCTCATAACATGCCCTTTACACAATCTGTTGGTATAGAGGGTCATGTTATGCCATCTACACCTAGACCAGAACCCCATAACATTCCCTCTACATCAAATGTGGGTCTAGTCAGCATTCTCCCACCAGTACCAGAACAAGTTTCTTTGAGGAGTCTTATAAACTCACAAACAAGAATGTTAAGGCTCCTACCAGATATTCCTGCAAATGTTCAAATCAGACAAGAAATAATTGAACAAATTCAGTTATGGGAAATGTCATTGTTCGAGAGTGTAGCTCCTGCAAAAGATCAACAGGTAAAATTATTTTATTTTTTTTATAATTTTATTTGTTATGTTTAGGATCATTATTTTAGATATGAAAAATAGTTTCATATTTTGGTTGGGTTCTTAATAGTTCCACAATTTCATTGTAAATGCATGAATTAAGTGATACAATGCCTAATGTGTCTATAAGGGAACCTCCTCAATCCCCAAGACTACAACAATATCATCGGTGACCACAAAAGGAATGCAAGAAGTTACAATCTTGCTCACTTCAGAAGGAAAAGTCTTGAAGGATGAAAAAGGGCTGAAATTTTATCACTTTATTTTTCGTTGTGCAGAAGAATTATTTGGAAATACCATCCAAATGGATTGGAGGAAACAAGCCAATGCCAAAAAGGAGGAACTATTTAAAGATGTAGTAATAGCATTTGGTAATCCTGGATTTGATAAGGAACTTATTTTACAGATTGCAAGTAAATGCATGCACTCAAAGAGGTCCAATTTAAGGACAAAGTTGACAAAAAACTTGATGTATCCATGTCCATCTTGGATCAGAGACCAAGTGACGTGGGATGAACTTATGAAAGATGCCAAGTTTAAGAGGAAAGTCCTCAGAAATCCAAACTATACGCCATCTGCATAAGGAGGAGCTAGGAGACGCCTACGAGATACAAGAAAAGCAACCCAAGCTAGGGTGTCAAAAATTGGATCTCACAAATTAGGCTCTGGTGGATATAATAGTATTCGTAGTGGTATGGTAAGTGATATTTCCATCTATTATATTTTCTATTTTAGGCAAAGTAACCATGGTCACGTTGAGTTAATTGTATCTTATTAGTTATTTTACCTTATAGATATGATTATCTTTGTTAATGTAGGTTCGCCAGTTTCAAAAGGAAGCTTCAGAGGAAGACCTAAAATATGTTGTATTACATGGTTCCCAAGGTATTCGCCAACACATGATAAATCAAGGGGAAAAAATAATTACTGGTTATGGATCCGAGGCTAGTTTTTTATAATATTATATGAATAATGCAATAAATCAATTGGAGGTTTTAATGTTATTATAACAAGTTAAAGTGTGTTGTGTATAGGAATCAGGTGAAACATCTGGGACTGAGCATGGGGAGGAGATACAAGCACATGATGATTTGCTTGTTGCACAAAATCATCCAATAGTCATTCCTGAACCTTGGCAGATTGTTGAATTTCAGTGAATGGGAGACAGAAATAATGAGGAGGGTGTTCAATGTGATGAGCATTCCACACCCACAATTAATGTAGCGCCTCCCAAAAAGAGGACAAAAAGGATTGATATGTGTTAAATTTCAATAACTTGAACGCGCATCGCTCTAGCTTCTAAGGAGCGCACTAGGTTGTGAGGGTCCAAACATAAACTAATTATGTGTGCAACAAAACAAATTTTGAAGATACTTTGTTTTTTGATGAGTACTTACATATTAAGGGCATCACTAAGACTGTTTCAGGTCCTAACTTGTATTATTTGTTTGATTATGATCAATTTGATATGCTTATATTTGTGTTGTATGTAGATGACCTGGTCCTAAAAGTTAGTTAAAAAAATTCTAGTTAGTTAAAAAAATTCTATCCCATGGTGCAAGAAGAAACTGGCAAGTGAAGTTGACATGAAGGATATACACCTCATGTGTTATTTCTTGGTCTTGGAGGTTTGGCTGAGTTGAGGTGAGGTGGTCCTCGAATAGGGGTAAGTAAGCAATTGAGATTCTGAAGAAGTTTCGGATAATGGACAATAAACCATAGGCTACTTTTATGATACATATTTTGAATTTATCAGTAGATTAAGATTCAAATTTGGTTGATTCATCAGCGTACAAAAAGTATATAGGCTCCCTAACATATTTGGTAGAATTTAGCAGTCAAATTGTTGTGTGCATGAGATCCCTTGTCTCACAAACAAGGCGGGCGCAGACACCAATTTATTGTCCAGCTTAGCTTCTAATATATGGTTGAGCTGAGGTTGCTGCAAATATGCTCCATGGTCTGAGGTATGCGAGGTACTTAAAGGGCACACTGGCACAATGCTTTGAGCTGCTGCATGCTTTAGTGGATTTTGACAGGGCGAGAGATGCAGGTGGCAGGAAGAGTGATTCATGGTTTTGTTTAAGCTTGGGTTCAAATATAATATCTTTGTTAGGATGGGATACCCATGTGTGCAAGTTGAAGAAGTCCCTTTCTGGGCTAAAGTAGCCTCTTGTGCTTGGTACTCATGGATTTATGAGTACTTACAGATTATGGGCATCACTAAGACTGTTGCAGGTCCTAAATTTTATTATTTGTTTGATTATGATAAATTTGATATGCTTAGATTTGTGTTGTATGTAGATTACCTGGTCCTAACATTTAGTTTAAAAAACTCTATCCCATGGTGCAATACGAAACTGGCAAGTGAAGTTGACATGTATTATTTCTTGGTCTTGGAGGTTTGGCTAAGTTGAGGTGAGCTGGTCCTCGAACACGAGTAAGTAAGCAATTGAGATTCTGAAGAAGTTTCGGATAATGGACAATAAACCCTAGGCTACTTTTATGATACATATTTTGAAGTTTTCAGTAGATTCAGATTCATATTTGGTTGATTCGTCAATGTACAAAAAGTAGATAGGTTCCCTAACATGTATGGTAGACTTTAGCAGTCAAATTGCTATGTGGATGAGATCCCAATACACTGTCCTAGTCATCCCATCTGTATAATGCACAGTTGTACCGTTGTAACACTAACATAGGCACCAGAAGCTATGCTACTAGAAAGGATTAAAAGTAAAGTAGGATGCTAAGACCTTAATGTCTTTGCATGTCAAACACTATGCTGATACTTAATTCATTATTTACTTTTTAACCATCATATGTTGACCATTTTCGATGATGCTAAATTGAATGCTCTTTTTCCTGTTTCCTAGGGCATATTACCAGAGATCCTAGAAGAGTTACTGACTGCTAGGAAAAGAGCCAAGGCAGACCTAAAGGTGGTGAAGTAAGTGCTTCCTATGTTCATGTTACATGCTTGTATTTTTTCCACTTAGCATCTCAGTTTTTAACTTCATGTAATATTGTTTAGGAAGCTAAAGATTGGTTGGTTGGTGGAGGTACAACTTTGTTCCTATGCTAGTTCCAACTTCCATTTGCTGTCAAACTTAGATCTAAAAGAGATTTATATGGTCTATCTCTTAGGTCTGACATCAAAATATTAAAAATTTCAGGTGCATTTGGAATTGGAATTAATGCCAGAGATGTTGTATCTCACTGTGAACATCATTGACAGATACCTTTCTATTTAGAGTATTGCAAGGAAGAATTTGCCATTACATGCTATCGCTGTAATGTTTATAGCTAGCAAATATGAAGAAGTCTGTCCTCCATAGGTAGGATGACTTGCTGACATCTGTAAGAAAGGATGTGTATATATCTAATTAAAAGAACACTTTGTTGGTTGTATAAAAATACATACATGAGCAATATCTACTCCTACAGAAGATTACACTTTATGCTGGAATCAGCACAAAAATTATATTATAATAGGTAACACAATATTGATAAGAGTTGGTTTATACTTGGCTACAGGTCAATGACTTCATCCGCATCTTCCCAAATGAATACACGTCAGAACATATAGTGGCCATGGTAATTAGCTCTAACTGATAATTCTTTGTCATTGATTGCAACATAGTCTCCAAACATTTAGATTGACTGATCAGTTGATAATAACTCTTCGCAGGAGTTTAAAACAATTGAACTTCAAGCTTACAGTTCCCACTTGGCCATATGTATTCCTCCTCAGGTTTCTAAAGGCAGCTGATTCCAACAAAGTGGTAAAGTTTTGAATGACACCACTTTTTATATTGTTGAAAGCAGCCTGTGTGGCATTGATCAAGTCTACTTTCGAAAATGCCTCATAAAATCTAGCATTCATGTTTTAAACTACTTTTCTTTATTGTATTCCTAATAATACCCTGCTGTACTGACAAGTCGTACTATCTATTATTCAGATGGAAAATCTAGCATTCTTCTTGGTTGAACTGTGTTTGCTTCAGTACATAATGAGCAAGTACAATCCATAAAATTTGTGTTAAGGGCTTTGAACACTTATCCGCTATGGAAGGCTTGTTTGTTGATGTGGTTTTTGAAATATTCAATGTATTTTTTAAGTTGTTTGTGCAAGCGTTTTCCATAACAGTAGTGAAGGCTTATCTGGATCTCAAAATATTGTGCATAGGTGATGCTTTTCCCTCCTCTAGTTAGTTCATTCTTGTTTATTGTGTGTTTTTACAAACATTTTGCAGTATGGTCCACTTTTTATCATTTTTTATAATATATCTCATGTATTTGATACTTGTAGACCCTTAATCCATAAAAAACAGCCCAAAAATCTCAGAAATAGACACCTATAAATATAAACTAGTCATCAAATTTCAAGGAATATTTTTTCATGGGGCTGAAATCCTATTAAAATTTGGAACAAAATGCATATTTTGATATTTATGAGATGTATACTTTGTTTACTAAACTAGATTTGTATGTGTTCATATTGAAATCTTGTTACTATGTTTTAAATTGCAAGAAGCTTGATGGCTAAATGTTGTTTGCTTTATGATCCTTAGTTACCATTTGTGAAGTGTTTTAAGTAACTGGTTACGGCTGATGTTATGTTGGATCCTTTATCGAAGGTTCTTAATGTAGGTTCTGATTATAGCCGGTGTGATAACTTGCCAGGTACCGAAGGGACTGTCACATGCTTTGCATCATACTTTGTGTGCACCTCAATTTTCAATTCCATTATGGCATTAGCTGGGAATATCAATGTAAGACTTAAATTCTAAATACTGGAAAACCAGACATTATGTTTATTTTATCAGCATTTTGTATCTTAAAATGTATTTTGTCATCGTTGTTTTATATATCTTACGATATTAGTTTTCATTATTTTGTTTTATATTTTGCAGTACTATGATGTTCGGAAGGAGTGCAATGGTGGCCTGTGCTATGATTTTTCAAATATGGAGAATTAATTAAACCAGGGTTCCGTTAGGGATGCCCTGGGGTTTGGCAGCCGAAAATTTGTCTCCTGTAGCCCCTTGGTTTATGAAGCTATGCTTACTGACTGGATGCGGAATATGGAAGTTGGCATTCCAACACTCTTGGAGGATGGTGTTAAGTTGCTAGTTTATGCAGGAGAATATGATCTCATTTGCAATTGGTTAGGTAATGATACTGTATACATATAACATATTGTTTTTGTTTTGGAGAATGACTTTATGATTTAGGTGTTAAGTCTGTTATTAACTTATTTGCAGTTGTGTTTTTAAGGCTTTTCAGTCTAATCTTCAAAATTGAAAAGTTAATTGTTCAAATTATGTGTCTTTCAAGCAATTCAAGATGGGTGAATTCCATGGATTGGTCTGGAAGTGAGAATTTCAAGAAGGCACCTACAAAATACTTCCTTGTAGACGATAAGGAAGCAGGTTTAATAACCAGTTATGGACCACTCTGTTTTCTCAAGGTAAAAGGCACTCGATGATCATCTTTGATTTCGTTGTACAAGTAGATAATTTCTTCCTTACAGAATCTTCTATTTTGCTGCACCAGGTTCATGATGTAGGTCATATGGTCCCAATGGATCAGCCAAAAGCAGCCTTGGAGATGTTAAAATGATGGACACAAGGAAGTATTACTAACAACAATTCTCAAATTTTAAAGACAGTGACGGAGATGCCAAAGAAGAATTTCGAGAGTTAGTTATCTGCTTAACTAGGAGAATTGCTCTCTTCACCTAGATTAATGTAAATATTTCTAGATTTGCAGTAGTGTGCATCCTCAAAGATGTGTATTTTCTGATTTGGAAAAATAATTGTGCATTGGGACCATGAGTCTTGCTAACTTGTGTCAAATCTTTTGATGGCCACTTTTTAACTGTATAGAAATAGTGCTTCTTATTGCTTACCAAGCCTTGTGGAATTATGATTATACATGGTGTTAAAGTTATATTCAAGAACATGAATAGTATGTCCTGTGTTCTTATTCTAGCATGTTCTGATGTCCTAATGGATGAAAGAAATTGTAAATTGGATGAAAGAAATTGTAAATTCAACAAAAATATTTGGTTAGAGTCTCGGGGAATTCAAAGCATGATGCTCTTAGCCTACATTCAATTTTATTGACAATGACATGAAAACATTTATGTTGTTTGCAATCACACAATGGATGCCAGTATTGTCTACTTATATTTGAATTGGAGGTTATGTGGTTTGGCTGTGTTTCACTTCTCGTTCGTTCTATTATTTTATTGTTGAATATGCCTATTTCCTCCTTTTGCCTCTTATCCTTTTATAAGCCTCTTGGACATTAAGTGCTTGGCATGGCAAGATATGTCCATAAAGAGCATGGACTGTCTACAGTCCATCAATGCTTGCTGCTGCTACTGTCTACACTGCTCGATACACTTTGAGGAAGGATCAATGTTGGAACAAAACACTTACCCTTCATACAAGCTACTCTGAAGTAGACCTGAAGTAAGCCTTAAAATTTTTAAAGCATCATGCTTTTACTGATTTTACCCTTCTAAAGAAATCCTACTCCTAGACATTTTAGATTTCTTCATCAATTACAGGCAGGCATTATTGATCAGCTACGGCCAAAACATTGTGTCTTGATCAACTATATGTTGGAACTCAGCTACTAACACCCTGTCTGAATTGAATCTTTATCTAATACTAATGCGCATACTAAGCGTCTGGAGGCGTACACACATTTTGTTAACTTTGTACATTGAGGTAATAACATTTATGTGCATTGTTCCAGGGAATGTGTGTATTTCATGGTTGATTTTCACCTAAATATGGGAGGAAATAAGCTGAGAGATGTTCATAAGAAGTATTCAGATCATTGTAGCAAGTCTATCTTTTAGAAACTCTCAGAATTTCAGAATGATATTGCATCACATGACATCGGCTGACGTAATACATTTTAAATGGTATTTTTTGGATTGCAGAATTGATGCTTATGGGATTCATCTCGTTTCTACTGACCATTGGAGAGAAGCCCATTTCTAAGATTTGTATACCGAAAGGAATGGCTTATATTATGCTTCCATGTCAAAAGGAATAATCAATGGCTCCTGCTATTGATCATCGTTCTGAGGTGGACACCAAACTCTATGTTGCGTATTCGAATTTCCCAATGCTATTAGATGTTACTTAGATCGTGTTAGTCCATTTGATATGATTCAAGATATTTATGATAGTTTGATAATTATTCATTCCCTCTTGATTCAAGGGTAAGTATCCTCTGGTCTCCCTCACTGGCATGAACCAGCTCCACTACTTCATCTTTACGTTGGCAACTGTCCATGCGTTATATAGTGTCCTAACAATCTCCCTAGCAAGAGCAAAAGTAAGTGCCATGGGAAATAACTGATCTTCTCCCATGTCATTCAGTTTAAATTTTTTCTCAGTTTGAATTTGCTTTCATATCTTCATGTGTTCGAAACATCTTTAACTCAATAGTTTGAATTATGGACATTTATTTTTTTTTAAATAATTTTTTATATTGTCCCTAGAGAGACAATAGTTTGAATTATGGACATTTATTTTTTTTTAAATAATTTTTTATATTGTCTCTAGAGAGACAATAGTTTGAATTATGGACATTTATTTTTTTAAATAATTTTTTATATTGTCTCTAGAGAGACAATAGTTTGAATTATGGACATTTATTTATTTTTTAAATAATTTTTTATATTGTCTCTAGAGAGACAATAGTTTGAATTATGGAATTGCCTCTAAAAAGACAAAAATGTAATTGTCTCTAAAGAGACACAAATGAAATTGTCTCTAGAGAGACAAATCAAATTGTCTTTATAGAGACAATAATAATATGTGTTCTATATTGTCTTTATAGAGACAAATTTTTGAGACATTATATTTTGAGACATTATATTTTGAGACACCCGCTTAGAGACAATATTTAAGACAATATTTGAGTTTCTTTTTGTCTTAAGTTAAGACAATTGACTCAAATATTGTCTTAAAACCCCCCTACATGTAGTAGTGTGTGCACATGTTACGAGGATGGTGCATTGGATATGAAAATAAGTGCATAATCCACCTCACTTTGATGGGTTGTCAAAAGTAGATATTTTTTTCGGGAGTATGAGGATTAGATACCAGACTGTTAGAGGATTCCCACATTAGATGTTGTGTTCATTGCCACTCCATCCAGGTGGTGGGATGCATGCAAGGAGCAAGTCATGGGATGGTAGTAGTGTAAACAAGTGATGAAGGTTAGATGCAAGACCAACTTTGGGGTCCTTGGAGATAAATATTCAATCATGGAGTGTCCTAGGACACATTTGAAGAGATTTTTTGCAGTATGGACGAAGGGACAAGTACCACAACAAGAATGGGTACATCACTTTATACACACCTTGGACATCATTTCATATAACTGGTATACTGAGATGGAAGTGCACAGAGGAACATGCGATTAGGATGAACTGACACAAGATTTCAGGATTACATTTAACTTTGAAGCAGAAGAGCTAGTGCTAAATGAATCTTTGAAGGTGTTGTGACAAAAGATATTTACTATGAATGGACCAAAAGTGATCAAGAGTGGACCATTGTGTTCCGCACATAAACATATGCAACTTGTGAACTTTTTTAGAGTTCTACAATGTGGTAGAGTAGGGAGAGGATGATGATGATACTTGGAACATTCAAATTCTAGAAGTATAAGGTGAGCGTGCAGTAGAAGGACCACCATTGTAGTTCGAGGAGTATGCATAGTGGATCAAGACCTAGAAGATGAACAAGAAGACCAAATAAAGTCCCAAGATGGAGGCCATTGGAGATTATTGGGATGATAGAGTTGTCGAGAAGGTTGTTGAATTACTACGCAAGTACCAGGGCTAGACTCTTGGTGCTTCTATGGAGGTTGGAAGCACTATTAAAGCTAAAGTCGAAGATGTAGAGGTGTTACACATTAATTTGTCACAACTCTAACACTTCCCTGTGACATACCCCAAAGTGCATGAAACCTGGCAATCATGCAGTGTACTCATCCTGATATGCAGCTCAAATATTCCCTAAAACACTGATGGAAAAATGCCTTGCGCTTCCCTTGAAGAAAAGAGCTCTAAAACCCTAATTTGAGGATCATTGCTCCCCTGACATTGGCAACCCATGTTTGTTGCTAGCTGCACTATACTAACGTCACAATTCCAGCGCGTTTTTGGCTTGGATACCCATGGTGATCCATAAAAGGAAATTTTTCCCAAATAGGACATGAAGCTTCATGAACTAGAGGCTTCCAGAATGACGAGTTGGAGTTTTTTCAACGTGGATGAGGTCAAGTTCTCTTAAATTGGCCCTTTGGTCTTATCCCTATGACCTACCTCCTTGATATGAGGGCCTTCTCCTATCTTTGGAGAGATCCTAACTCCCTTTCCCTACCTATATATTCATCTTTTCCCATTCCCAAATGGTTGGTCTTTGGCTATTTGCACCCTTATGCTGAGATAGTGCCTACATGGTACTCATTTGGCTTGGAGAAGGAGTGTTTAGAGAGCTTGAGCTTGGACTTGGACATTCACTCAAGGAGAGCTTATTGACATCAATGCTTGGTTGTATGCTTCCTCCTTTATTCTACTAATATATACAATTGTTGGTTCACTTGCCATAAATGTATATGTTAATGCATCATTTATCTTAATGCTCCTTGACCCGTTAAGTAGGTTACATTCGATTATGTTATTTGTATGTGTATGCTTTGTTGTGTCTTTGATCTTTTGCATAGGAATTTAAATGCTATGAGCAGTAGGACCGAGTCTGGACTCAGACCCGGAGTGGTAGTAGTGGCCAAGTTTCTATTTCTAAGAGAATTCTTGTGGGGAAGGGGTCCATGGTTAACCCATCCTCAATTATTTTAAGAGCTCTAAGGAAACTGAGTTCTCTATTTACTCTTGGAGTACTTGTAGAACACAACCTCAGTAATAACCGAAGTCCTGGATAAAAGGAAGGAAGGAATAACTGGTTGAAGACAAGCCACATTTTTGTATTGGGGGCTTGTTCGAGCCCATATCTTTTTTATTTTTTTTCTTTTGCAAGTATAAGACCACATAGTAGGCATGAGGAGGGTGGTAGGTCAAGTGGAGCGAAACACGGGGCTGGCACATGAAGCAGGGTGCGACACAGATGGACACCACACAAGAGGATGATAGTGGCACCTGAGGATGGGAGGCATGAGAAAAGGGAATATTGGCAGTTAAGATTTCACTAAAGATGGAGTCAATCGAGGATGTCATGGCAAGAAGAAGGATTGAGATATTTTGCAAGAGGAGGATAAAGGGCGAAGTGGAGCTTCCTGGTAGGAAGGATATTTCAAACGACGAATATTACACATGGGACAACTCAAGAATAGATGATAAAATATATTAATCATCTGTAGGACAAACTAGAGCAATCAGGTGCAAGAATAAGAGGATTCAAAAGGTTTCTACATGAATATAAGAAGAGTTTTTGGGGACAAAGTTCCGGTTGGACGTTCGATGGCGGATGTTGGTTGTTGAACGTTGAACATTAGACGAGCAAACACAGGAGAGAATAATGCTCTGAAGTTTGTGTCTATCTTTTTGGGTCTTATGGATATGTTTGAGTCCATAGCTACTAGGCAACACCATTGTAATTAATTACGCTTACTTTTATGTGGGTTTGGCTCCTATGAATTGGGTTTATGGTTTGTTCCTATCAATTCATGGTGTCTATGTGGAAGGCTGATGAGCCCATGGTCTTTTGAATGTAACTTTGGGCACAACGCCCCTTTGATGAATATTAATATGGCTAAATGGATGGATGATTTTCTCCATATCTTTCGTGCATTTGTCTGAATGTATGCTCGACTTTATCTATCATGGTACCTATGTCTTATCTAACATAGAGCATGAAATTAGACAAATATTTGGATGGATCATTTTGTACAATTTTCGAATTGTTGGACGGGTTTTGGGAGTCTTCACCAGAGTTTGGGACTCTAAATTTGTTCAAGGTTGTACTGGTCTCTTCTTTGATGACCGTGCCCATGTTAATACATTTTGTGGAGGAGCTTGAAGAGTGGGTCTCTTCCACACCTTCACAATCCACATAATTTATCAATGCTATGACCTCCCCCCGCCTATGTAAGGGACCTCGAACTCCGTGAGTTATCGCATCATTGGGTAGAGCATTGGAAGTGTAAAGTATAACAATGTCAGTGTCAGAGCAGTCATTGACAGAATGACCACTCAAAAAACTAGTCCCTCTTTTTTTTAATTATTTGTCAGGCATTGAAAAATACTGAAAATAAAATTCCCACCACCAGGGGAATAATGTCCCATCAAAGCTTGCTCAACCAATTGAAAATCAGAAATAAGATTTCCAAAGAATTAGAAAATAATTTTTGAATTTACGAGAAATATGAATATTCAACATTTTGCCGAAACTTTAGTTAAAATTACAAAAAAACAAAAAACAAAATAATACAAAATCAACCCACTATGACCACGAGGTGAATGTTATAGTCCTGGTAAAGCAAAAACTAACCCAAAAAAATAGTAAATAAATTATCAACAATCTTATAAAATATTTATTAGTCAAAAAGTTTAATGTATTCAATAAATATTAAGCATAACATAATAAAGGCAATGAATAGTTTGTTGTTCTTTCATATTATTTTTAGAATATTACATTATTTTAATTTAACAAACAAAATAAAAAAAAAAATAATCATTAACTTATTACAATAGTGTATAATGTTTTAATAAAAAATAATTCAATTAACTCCATCATTGATTAACCTTGCTTTGATAATTCAATTAACCCCATCATTGATTAACCTTGCTTTGATTGAATGTGGAACCATTTCAATTATTTCCTTGGTCAAAACTTATCATCCACTTTGATTTGGATTGTTCAATTATGTTACCTTTAACTTCAATTATGTTTTTTGTTTAAGGTTCCGACTTCTCTACATTGTTTTAATTATCATGTTTTCTGTTAAGGTTTCTGACTTTTCTACATTGTTTTGGTTTTCTTAAATTTTTTATAATATATATTATGTTTGCATTCAAAACAATGCGATTTCATAAAGCCCCTATTTTTTTAACAAAATGTGAACAAAGATATCTTACTAAATGTAAAAAATTTGGAATTATCCTTAGATCACCAAATCGAACACGCAGCGTCTCTGTGTGACACTTCCAATATACCTATCAACTCACAAAACTCTCTTATCACCTCACATGCAGAATAATTCGACATCTGTAAAATCCAAGCATTACTGGCACGTCCAGAGGTTAATGTCACCACCTTCATTATAGTCGCATTAACAAAATCCACAGACAAAGTCTGCGCAGAAGAAGTTCCAAGGCAATACTGTGATCATATTACATAAAATTTTAAGGTGATCATATTACATAAATTTTAAGGTTCAGATATTTGAGGGAAATATTGTGATCATATTCCATAGATTTGAGATTCACAACAATGCGGTGCCGAGTTGATATTTGATCTTATGTTTTCATATTTAAAAAATCTAATTAAAATTGGCGTTATAGTTATAATTGACGGTTTCAATTTTCCAAATCATGGTTGAGATACAAGATGGCACAGTACCTGAATACGAATGCCACAACGGACAAAGATGAGCCTATTTTAGTTCTTACAGATGAAGATCCCGTTGAGGAAGTTGCTGAACCTGCTGTTGTTGGAGAGGAGATGCCCAAATACTGAAAGTAAGATAATCCTGAAAAAATTTCAGCGCTTTTGATTATATTGAATGTAAGATTATCTTGTAACCAGTACTGTGTATGCTTTTAAGTTTTAATGTTGTGTAGGTAATAATGGTGGACATATGGTATAGGAAGAGAAGCTAGAGGAGAAAGGAGGAGGGCGGTGGTATGATGACATGGCAGAGAACTATCCTCGAGGTGGAGGACCTTTCTCGAGATCCTTCCTTCTGATTGTGGCTGATCAAATGTCCCTTCTCTACATATGTTACGGGATAGGTGGATGGCCAGCCTCCAGATTTTGGATTGTTCACGGCCTATGTTTTGAGCACCTCGTCCTCCTAACAAGAGGGAGGCGCTCAATGTACATCACAAGAGGCTCTCATGGTGCAGGCATGTCATAACTCGTAATCGGTTGACATTTCATCATAATCGAAACCGACGCTCATAACAGTTCCCCCTACTCCTCCCCTTCCCTCTCCCCCAAGAGGCTCTCATGCGTGTACATCACAAGAGGGAGGCGCTCCTCCTCCTCCTCCAAAAGGCTCTCATTCGTGTACATCACAAGAGGGAGATGCTCATGGTGCAGGAATGTCGTAACTCGTAATCGGTTGACAGTTCATCATAATCGAAACCGAGGCTCATAACTCATAATCGAAATTGAGTGGGGGACATGTCATAATCATAACCGTGTGGGGGCACATGTCATAACTCAACTCATAATCATAATCCAAACCGAGTGGGGGACATGTCATAACTCAACTCATAATCATAATCCCACATCCCTCCCCGAAGTGGCTCTCATGGGTGTACATGACAAGAGGTGTAGTTATAAAATAGGTTACTGATCAAGAAAGAAGGTTAATTTAACTAAGAAAGGGAATGTCATAACCATACAAGTAAAAACTTAGGATTTACATGGTAAAACCTGACACGGTGTGAAGGAAACATCCATTGGGCAAGGGATTGGAATTTCTGGGAAAAAATCTTCTTTCTTGATCAGTAACCTATTTTATAACTACAAGTGGTATCAGAGCTCTCGTTGCAAGGGCCTTGGCTTGTTGTTCGAAATGTTCTCATCGACGAAGTAGTGGCGTTGGTTGAAACAATAGCTTGTTGCACAAACAAGCAGTGTCCGTTGAGTGATGGTTCGATGAGGAGCAAGAAGAAAATGAAGTTTGAAGGCTTTGCCAAGGCTTGGTTCGATGAGGAGAAAGAAGAAAATGAAGAATTAAACGCAGAGGTACTACCCACGTAGGTGGAGGCGGAAGCGCCAACAGAGCGTCGCGGAGTGAAAAGGAACAATTGGGAGCAAAAAGAAAATGAAGAATTAAACGCAGAGGTAGTGCCCACAGAGGCGGCAGTGTCGCAGGGTGAAAAGAAACGATGGGGAAGAAGAGGAAAAAAGAAAAAAATTCAAAGGAGGAATAACACAGAGACATTAAAAGAAAATGCAGAAAATTCTCGGGCCGCATGGCTGGTAATGTACAAAGAGTTATACGGGATCGATCCCAAGCAATACAGTGCCCTCTCGATTGAAGAGTTGGTGGCCAAAGTAGAGGAGGATGCCATTGAGGTGAAGAGGAAAAAGGAGGAGCACGTTCCTCCGCTCGGGGAGGACCCGACTGACGAGATCTGGGCCTTGCCGGAAGGGATCCTCCCAGAAATCCCCGTGTGGAAGAAGTACCCTCCAGTCCACGATGGCGAGGGGAGGAGCATGGACATGGCAATCTGGTCTACACCATTTCCACCGGTTTATTTCATTAGGGTATCACTGAAAGCCCACTCGCGCTCTCTCTCTATTTGATTTCCTCATAACCAAAGGATGAGGAGGGGTTCAGTAGAGGCGTGTCTCTGTCATTGTGGAGTTATAAAAAATTTCATATATATTTTTTTAATAAAAATTCAGTTACAAGAGAAGGGTTAAATAGTGGGATAGGAGTCTTACAGGGTGAAATGCATGGTTAAACTTGTAGCAGTTCAAGTTGTGTGTGGGTCAAGATAGCAACAAAATAAAATAAAATGAAAATTTTCATGTAAATGGGTATATGACTGTAAGACCTGGTAAGGCATGCATACCCTAGTAAATCACTGGTGAAGTTTGAATGTCCACTTGGGTGATATGGGGATGCATGTGGTGGTATGATGAAGCATGCTGAACTAGGACAACCTATGAGATTATCAAATACCCTGACATTGACTGGGTAGGGCCTGAAGATGAGTGGTGGCTGGCTCACTTGGCAGATTTAGCTAGATTTGGCCAAGGAAAACCCAAAGTCAAGTTTAAAGGGGGGATTGTTAGATAAACTTGACCCTATGGTGGAGTTGAGGTTATGTCAACAGTTATGGTTAATAGTTGTAGTTTTGGGCACCTAGTATTGGTGGCTCATGGTATTGAGCTCATGGTATTACATGTAGTTGAAGCCCTCAAAAGGCTTGTGTATTCTCTATTGTAGGTAGCCATGGTTGAGCGGTGAAAGCTTGGGTTGTTGGCTAGCTTGGCTGTGTTTTAGCCAAGGACAATAATAGATCTACTGTTGGTTGGTTTTTCCCGCAATTGGGGGTTTCTAGACAATCATGGTGTACATGGTTTGAATGTGTGTTTCTTTATTGTTATATTTATTTCTCTTGAACCCTAAAAGAAGGAGGTGCTCATGGTGCAGGCATGTCATAACTCATAATCAATTAATAGTTCATCATAATCAAAACTGAGGCTCATAATCATAATTGAAACTGAGTGGTGAGACATGTCATAATCATAACCGAGTGGGGGGACATGTCATAACTCAACTCATAATCAAAACCGAGTGGGGAGGACAGGGGACATGTCATAACTCAACTCATAATCATAATGATAATCGAAACCAAGTGGGGAGGGCATGTCATAACTTATAATCGAAACTGGGTGGGGAGAACTGTCATAACTCATAATCAACACATCGAAACCCAGGTGGGGAGAACATGTCATAACTCATAATCGAAACATCGAAACCGCATATCCAAAGTGGGTGGGGAGTACGACAACAATTTTTCCTCAACAACAGTCTGTTTCACCAACATCACTTACACAATAATGTGTCCTCAACCATCTCACCACTTACCACAATACAACTTGACAATAATCTGTCTCAAAATTTGACTCAGAATTAAAACTGGGCAATGACTTACCACTTGACAATAATTTGTCTCAAAACTTGACTCAGAATTGAAATCGGCCAACGATGCTCACATGTCATAACTCAGAATTGAAACCACTTGACTTGCAAAGATGTAAAACATTACAAGAGGCTCCAACGATGCTCATAATTCATAACTCAAAATTGAAATTGTGCAACGACCCTCACATGTCATAACTCAGAATTGAAACTGGGTTGTAAGGATGACAACAATTCGGGAGTTCACATGTCATAACTCAGACTCATAATTGAAATTGGGACCGAGCAAGGGTGCTCATATGTCATAAATCAGAATTGAAATTGAGTGGGGAGGATGACAATAATTAGTCCTCACCACATGACAACAATCCATGACAATAATCCATGAGGATAACAACAATTCGTCCTCACCACTTGAAAACAATCTTCACATGTCATAACTGGGCGGTGAGGATGACAACAATTCGGTAACTCACATGTCATAACTCAGAATTGAAACCGGGCAAGGGTGCTCATATTTCATAACTCATAAATGAAATTGAGTGGGGGGATGACAACAATTCATCTTCGCCACCTAACAACAATCCATGAGGATAACAACAATTCGTCCTCACCACTTGAGAACAATCCATCCCACCACTTAGACTTACACTTGACAATGTCCCCACCATTTGACTTACACTTAACAACATTCTATCTCCACCACCTTACAAAAATGTATTTACTTGTAATTATTTTTATTTGATTTTCCATTGTTTGAGTGGATGTTATTTTTTAAAATAATGTTATATCGAAGGTCGAGTTTAATGAGCACTCTAGATGTTTACTTGGAGTGGTTTACTTTTGGGCACCCTTAAAAGGTTTTTTCAATTTTTTTTCATCCAACACGCCATGCATGATTCCATTCCATTATTCTGACGCACCACTTGACAACAATCTCCCACCACTCAACTTACAACGATGTGTTTACTTGTAATTTTTCTTGGTTTGATTTGTAGTGGTTTGAATGGTTGTTATTTTTAAAATAATACTATATTGAAGGCCGAGTTTAATGATCACTCCAAAGGTTTACTTCTATATGCTCTTAAAAGGTTTCTCTGATGTTTTTTTCATTGAACAAAGAGTCCATCATTACATTTTTCTGAGACTTATTGCAACAACCCAAACAACCTAATCAAAGCATGGGATGTGTACAACAAGCACCTAATCAACCCAATCAAAGGAAGCATGGGATGTGTTACAACAAGCACCTAATCAACCCAATCAAAGGAAGCATGGGATGTGTTACAACAAGCTTATAAATGAACATATAAGTGTAAAGGGTGTTAAACTTGAAATCTCCCAATGCATAATTTGAAATTTTTTTGCATGCCAAATTATGAGTATATGTGAGATTTTCTCACTAGAGTTATGGAGTAGTGAATTAAATTAGATGTTATGGAGAAGATTTAATGGATCAAATAAATTGTTTAGAATTCCTTTTGCAAAATTTGATGGTGTTTTTGTTTCTATGGAAGAATTTGAAGATTTAACTCAATTGTGTGTGAAGGAGGTTTATGGTATCTCTTCAATCTCATGAGAGAAGAATGAGCAAATAATTAATAGATGTGTTGAAAAACTTATAATATTTCTGAAATTAAAGATAAAAGGTTAATTTTTCCATGAGGAGATTAAGAGTACTATTGGAAGAGGATGAATACAAGTAGGAGAGGCAGAGGTCAAGGAAGAAGTTTTTTTACAAGTAATAAAGGAATATGTAATGACACTAATCATGGAGGTAAAAGATTTAGAGAATTCCAAGTTCAATGTTTTTATTGTAAAATATTTGGCCATTATGAACTTAATTTTTGGAAAAAACGAAAACAACCACCTAAATTTTCTGAAGAAAAAGAAAATGTAAGAAATCAGGAAAAAAAAAAAGAAAAAAGAAAAAAAAAAAAAAAAAAAAAAAAAGAGACATGGCTTTTGGATAATGGTTTCGACAATCACATGATTGGAAACAAAGATAGCTTTGTAAAGCTAGACAAATATACTAAATATGATGTTTTCTTAGGAGATGACAAACTAGTGGAAGCTAGAGATAAAAGAACAACGGTAGTAAAGATGAAAGGAGACAACATAAAACATATTAATAATGTTTTATGTTTATGGTTTACCACATAATTTTTTGAGTATGGAAAAGGCATATCTCATTGTTTTTAAAAACAATGAATGCATCATATATGGTATGGAAAACCATAATCACATTATACCAAAGATTAATATGTTGAAAAATAGAATTTCTACTATCAATATTCCATGTAAAGCAAATATAACACTAAAAGTTGGCTATAATAATAATTCTTAGATGCGACACATGAGATATGGACATCTTAGTATAAGAGGATTAAAATCATTACATAATAATAAAATGACCAAAAGGTTGGTCTTTTATTGATTCTGTAGATCAAACATGTGAAGGATGTATTCTTAGTATGCAACACACAGACTTGTTTCCCATAAGAAAATCTTGGAGAGCAAAAAAAACCATTGGAGCTCTAGTGCATGCAAATTTATGTGGTCCTATGCAAACTTTGTCTCTCAACAAAAATAATAAGTATTTTATTACTTTCGTTGATGATTTTAATAGAAGAACATAGATTTTATTAAAGAAAAATCTAATGCCTTTGTTATCTTTCAACACTTTAAAGTTTTTGTTGAGAAGCAAAGTGGTGAACATTACACATAGATAGAGTTGAAGAATTTACTTCTAATGAGTAGTTTGATTACTACTGCAAAAGAACGACATCGTTAGGAAATTGATAGCAAGTTATACTCCCTAACACAATAATGGGATGAGAGAAAGAATATGACAATTCGAAATGTGTTGACAAATGAATTTTGATGTGATTATTGCCGAAAACATTTCTCAATAAATATGACAATTGTTGAGATGGCTAGGAGCATGTTGAAAGGTGAAAGTATTACAAACACCTTTTGTTCTTAAGATGTAGCTACATCTATTTATTTACTTAATAAATTTCCAACAAGAAGTGTGAAAAATATGACTCCATATCAAGCATGGAGTGGAAGAAAACCTGGTGTTGCTCATTTGAAATTCTTTGTTTGTATTGCTTATGTTCATTTCATGTTGAATAAAGGAGAAAAATAGATGATAAAAGTGTAAAATATATTTTTATTGGCTATTGTGAGGAGATAAAGACTCATAGATTGTATAATCCACAAATTGAAAAATTATTTGTTATTTGCGATTGTTATTTGATAAAAAAGAGGAATCACAATTAAATCAAGGTGTGCAACAAGAAAATCCAAAATTTATTGTACAAGAACATGAATCTTCAGCATCTACAAATCCAACTAGTAGCCCAAATGCTTCTTAGGGTACATCCACTTCATCATCTACTTCAACTTCAAGTCATATTTTAAATCCAAATCCTTAAATGAAATTTAAGGATATAATAATTTTTCTTTAATGTATTCAATAAAAGGTGAAGCATGGTGAAAAGCAATGGATGAAAAGGTTGTAGCAATTGAGAGGAATTAATCATAGGAGCTTGTGGATCGTCCTACCAAAAAAGAAGTCATTAGGGTCAAATGGGTGTATAAAAAAAATTATGTAGTTGTTGGATCCATACAGAAGTATAAAGCAAGGTTAGTGGAAAAGGGATATGCTTAACAACGAGGCATTGAATACAATGAAACATATATTCTTGTTGCAAGATTAGATAAAATAAGATTTGTTTTGGCATTATAAGCACAATATAATCGGTTGGTTTATCATTTTGATGTGAAATCAACCTTTGTGAATGGTGCAATGAAAAAGAATGTCTATGTTCAACAACCCCAAGGATATGAAGTTGCAAGAAATGAATACAAAGTTTACAAATTGGAACAAGTCTTTTTATGGGTTTAAACAAACACAAGAGCAATGTATATCATAGTTGATAATTATTTTTCTTAAAAGGGATTTAACAAAAGTGAAAATGAACCCACATTACATATCAAGTCAAATTGTAATGATATATTGATTGTCTGTTTATATGTAGATGGCTTGGTATATACATCTTCAAGTAATTAATTAGTCGAAGAGTTCAAATATGCTATCATGACTAAATTTGAAACCACTGATTTGGGATTGATGCATTATTTTCTTGGCATAGAAGTGAGAAAAATGGATGATGGTATATTTATTTCACAAGAAAAATATGTTGTGTATCTTTTTCACAAATGGAAAATGGAAAATAGTAAACCCATGATCACACCCATGAATACAAATGAATTTTTTTCTATAGAATATAGAGTTGTAAAAGTAGATTCTAAATCCTACATGAGTTTGGTAGGAAGTATTATGTATCTTATTGTAGCAGACCTGATATTAGGCAAGAAATAATCTTGATTTCTAGATTCATGCAGAGTCCAAGTAAGATTCATTTTGGAGTGCAAAAATAATTTTGAGGTAATTCTGTGGAAAAAACAATTTTGGTATTTGATACACTTCAATAAATAATTTTGGGTTTATTGGTTATACATATAGTGATTGGGTTTGATTTTTTGATAATAGAAAACGTACTTCAAGTTTTGTTTTTTGCCTAGGATCATGTGCATTATCATGGTCTTCAAAGAACAACCAACTATTTCACTATCTTCTATAGAGGCAGAATACATTACAGTGATAACAACCACCTTTGAAGCACTTTGGTTGAAGAGAGAGTCTTGATAGATCTAAAGTAGGAACAAAAATATGCCACAATTATTTATTTTGATAACAAACCTACAATTGTCATGCTTAAAAATCCAATGTTTCATATACATACCCAACATATTGATATCAAATATCATTTGATAAAGAGATCATGTGGAAAAGGGTAATTTGAAATGAAGTTTTGTAAAATAAATGATCAACTTGCTGATATATTCACCAAAGCACTACCAAAATAAAAGTTTCATTATATGAGAAATATGCTTGGAATCAACTCATTAAGCATTAAGGCAGACTATTGAAGATATTGCTTAATTGAGTATCAGGTGTCAACAAACTTTTAGTTCTCTCAGCATAGATTATGGTGGCTCACTAGATGAGTAGGAAGGCCATTGTTTCTCTCAGCTAATTAGTTGGAATTAGAGATAGATGATCAATAACAATTTCCATAGTTATAGAAGTATGAAACCAATTTCCATAATTGTAAAAAGTTGAAAGCTATATATAAATGTATTTGATTGTGTTATGCAAATTAATAAGAAAAAAAACCAATAATCTTATCAATTAAAATAAAAATTATTTTAAATTCAATATTTACATTAATTGAATTTTTCTGATTATATTTTTCTCCTCAATATTTATGTACACCTAACCAAGTAAATTACAAGCAAATTCCACCTAATTCTTGAATGTAACATTGTGACGAGACTTGAATATCCATTAAACGACTTGAAAATTAGCTTATAGTCCAAAGCGTACATTAGGTTGAGAACCGTTGAAGATAATGGAGAATATCCTAGAATAGGTAGAGTTCGTTCACGTAGCCTCAGGATAGGAATTAGTTTCTATTTCTTAGGATGATGTTCTAACTTCCCTAAAACCATGTATTCTATTTAATGTGTAATGTTGATGAACAATGCATAGTGTTCTGCAGAGCCAGACTCTCCTAGTTCAGACTCTCTTTTGTAGAGTTGACCAGTGGGTTTTATTTTTCTTAATACAAACATTGCCATTTTTATCATGGTATCAGAGCATCAGGGCTGAGGAACATGTATGCTGGCTGGTGGGTGGTTCTTTGAACTGAAATCATCACAGGTTTTGAGTGGATAGCCGCGACGATAGCACTATTACACTTCTGGAAATTTTTATTTTTCGATCGTCACAGTTTTCCAGTGTACAGCTACGACTAGTCTCAGTTTTTCAATCGTCATAGTTTTCCAGTGTACAGCTGCGAGTAGTCTCAGAAAATTGGTGTATTTCTGCGATGGTCTCTAATATTGGGCATATATCTGTGATAATTGTGTAAATCAAAGAAACTGCATGAGGGAGGAAAGAACAAGGTTGTCGCTATCAGAGAAGCTGCGTGGGGAAGCCAAGAACAAGGCTGTAGCTGACAATAGGAGGTTTTCTGGAGGCTAAGAAGAAAGCCACGATGATCTACGTGTGTGTTGCAAGATCAAACAACAGTGATCTATCTCTATCACAAATCTGGGTTAAATTTAACATCTTTTACTTGTCATTTTTTTGTTTTTTCTAAATCACCGAGATCAATAACAACATATTTGAAGCATGCATGAAGGATCATAACAAGCTCGATGGTTCTAATTATGCAAATTGGAAGTTTAAGATGCAGACTCTACTAGAAGCACAGAGTGCTTGGCAGATTATAAATGGGGATGAGCCAAGGCCCACGACTGGATCAGCATTGGTCCCAGATTGGGAGAAACAAGAAAGCAGAGCAAGGACAAGGTTAAAGATGTCAGTGAAAGACTGTATTATACCACATATGAGAGAAGGTAAGTCAACTAACGAGATTTGGGGAATTCTGAAGGAATTGTATGAGATTAGAAATTCAAATCGTCTTTTGTTCCTCAAGAGTAAGATCTTATCCATGAAGATGGAGGAGAATGAAATGATTGCTTCATTCATAGCAAGGATCAAGGATCTCGAAACCAAATTATTAGATATTGTTCATACAATGGATGATACATATCTTGTGACCATTACAATGAATGGTGTCACTGATGATTATCATATGTTCATCTCTGGGATCAATTCCAGAGAGAAGATCCCGCACTTTGAAGAGCTGACAGGTATACTAATGTAGGAAGAAGAGAAGAGATCAACTCTGAAGCCCCAGAGTGCCAGTCTTGCATTGATGGCGAAGAAGAACTTCTACAAAGGGAAAGGGAGTCCACAACAACAAAATGGAGCAAGTTCACATAAACGACCAAATCTGACTCAAGGTATGCATCCCAATAAATACTACTCTGAAACTAAATGTTTTTATTGTGGAAAATTAGGTCACATTGCTAAGGAGTGTAGGAAAAAGAAGTATCATGAATAACAACAGAAGCCAAAGAGACATGCAGGTCATCTCTTGAATGGTGATCAGGTGCAGAATTTGAGATTGTTCATGGTAGATCATGATGAAAATGTTGATGTAGACATCTGGTATGTAGATTCATGAGCGTCAACACACATGACAGGGAACAAGCACTAGCTGGAGGATTTTAAAGAGATCAACGAAGGCGCACAGATTTACCTAGGAGATGACAGAAGTCATCAAATCAAAGGATTTGGAAAAGTTTCTGTCATTCTACCTAATGGTAATATCAAACAAACTTATAATGTTATGTATGTGCCTGGCATAACTAAGAACTTGATTTCTGTATCAATGATTACAAATCAAGATTTGAAAGTTGAATTTTTAAAATCTAACTGTTACATTAAGGATCTACTAGATGGTATGAAGACAATTGCTACAGGAACTCGAACAGGAGGACTATACAAGTTGGATGTGAGACCTGCATCGGTTTGAGCATTGATAGTAGCGAGCCTGAATACAGAAGAGCTTTGGCACTAGAGATTCGGCCACATCAAATACAATGATTTGCTATTATTATAGAGGAAAGAAATGGTAAGAGATATTCCTATGTTAAAGCAAGTACATAATGATTGTGATGCTTGTACTTTAGGAAAAATGCATAGAGAAGAATTCCCTGTTAAAATAGAAAAGAAACAAAGTGATATACTGGAGTTAGTGCACACAGATCTTTGTGGTCCCATGTAGACAAAATCATTAGGAGGTGCAATGTATTTCCTACTGTATATTGATGAATGTACGAAGTTTTCTTGGGTGTATTTCTTAAGCAAGAAAATTCATACATTCAAATACTTTAAGCAATTAAAAAATATGATTGAAAGACAAACAGGGAAACAGATAAAAATTCTCCGTTCTGATCAAGGGGGAAAATATAGGAAAGATGAGCTAACCAGATATTGTAAAGATCATGGAATTTTGAAGAAGTTTACAGTACCCTATACTCCACAGCAGAATGGAGTAACAAAAAGGAAGAACAGAACTCTGGTGGAATGTGCAAGAAGTATGATGAAAGGTAAGAATCTTTCAAATGGTTTTTTGGTTGAAGCAGTGAGTAGTACGTTTATTTAAAAAATATGAGTCCTACAAGAAGTCTTGAGTTCAAAACTCCTTTTGAAGCTTTGTATGGATATAAGTGTGCAGTAAAACACTTAAGAATATTTGGATGTAAAGCATTTTCCCACATACCAAAGGAAGATAGAAAGAAACTAGACTCAAAAGCCATCATATGTACTTTTACAGGGTATTGTTTGTCATATAAAGCATATAGATTATTTAACCCCTCTACTCACAAGATCTTTGTTAATAGAGATGTTAAATTCCATGAGAAGGATAGTGAAGAAACTGATGATCACTATGATGGATGGGACATTCCGTACTTTGAAGAAGAGGATGCACAGAAGAATTAGGATCAGCAGCAAGCAAAGGCAGAGGATGAACGATAGTAGCAACAGTAACAACAGCAACAACAACAACAGCAACAGAAACAGCTATAGCAGCAGAAAGAAATAAGGTTTGAAACCACCACCCCACCACTCAGGAGATCAGGTAGGAAAGCTCAAATGCCTGCAAGATATAGAGAAAATGCATTTATAACTAGTATGATGAATGTGGTTGAACTCTCTAGATATAAAGAAGCAAATGAAAGTAATGAATGGAAAATAGCCATGGAACAGGAATATGATTCAATAATCAGAAACAACACTTGGGAATTGGTAGAACTCCCTAGAGGAAAATAGGTCAAAGGTTGCAAATGGTTATATAAACCAAAAATTAATGCAGATGGAACTATAGAAAAACTTAAAGCTAGGTTGGTTGCAAAGGGGTACACACAAAAAGAAGGGATAGATTATCAGGAAACCTTCGCCCCTATAGCTAAATTGAACACTATCAAAATGTTAATTTCTTTAGCTACTAAGAAACATTTGATAATGCACCAACTAGATGTAAGTCTGCATTTCTGAATGGAGAACTAAAAGAAGAGTTTTATTTAGAGCAACTGGAAGGGTTTGTCCAGAAGGGAAAAGAACATTTAGTCTGTAGGTTGAAGAAAGCACTCTATCGACTAAAACAAGCTCCTAGGTCATGGTATGAGAAAATTGATTCATTTTTTCTACAAGATGGCTACAATATAAGTAAGAATGACCCTAATCTGTACACCATGAAAGTTGAACAAGAGTGCGTAGTGTTGATTCCATTATATGTAGATGATTTGATAATTACAGATGATGCTATATATCTAATTGATGAAATCAAGCAGTAGATGTCACAGATGTTTGAGATGAAGCATCTCGGTGAACTCAAATACTCTTTAGGTCTTTAAATCTAGAGAGATTCAGGTCAAACATTTTTATCTCAAGCAAATTATGTCAAAGGCCTGTTAAAAAAGTTTAGAATGGATCGGTGTAAGTTTGCATTGGTACCATTGCCGCAGAATATCAAATTGCAGTGTGAGGATGGCTCAAAAGCGGCAGATGTAATACTTTACTGATAGCTGGTTGGGAGTTTGATCTACCTAACCACCACTAGAGCTGATTTGGCTTATGCAGTCAGTGTGTTAAGCCAATTCATGTCTAAGCCACTTGAAAGCCATTGGAATGCAGCGAAGAATGTTTTGAGGTATCTACAAGGTACTGTAGATTATGGAATTATTTACACTGACTCTTTTGATGTTAGACTGGCAGGATTTACAGATTCATATTGGGCAGGAAATGTAGATGATCGCAGATCTATAACAGGTTGTGCATTCAGTCTTGGATCCAGTGTGATCACTTGGAGCAGCAAAAAGCAGAACACAGTCTCCTTGTCTTCATCAGAAGCAGAGTATCAAGCCATGTGTGCAGCAACGTTCGAGGCGGTTTGGTTGCAGAGACTTCTCCAAGATATTGGGGAAGAGCAGACAGTCACAAGAACAATCAGATGCAACAATCAAATTTCAATCAAGCTGGCCAACAATCGGTGTTTCACAAAAACACTAAACATATTGATACTCAATTCCATTTTGTTAGGGAGAGAGTGCAATCTAAAGAAATTCATCTGGAATATTGTAATACATGTGACAATGTTGCGGACATTTTCACTAAGCCCCTTGGAAAAGTAAAATTTCAAATGTTTAGGGAGATGTTAGGCATATATGTGAACCCATTCTCCATTAAGGGGGAGTGTTGAAGATAGTGGAGAATATCTTAGAATAGGTAGAGTTGGTTGACGTAGCCTCAAGATAGGAATTAGTTTCTATTTCTTAGGATGTTGTTCTAACTTCCTAAAATCATGTATTCTATTTAATGTATAATGTTGATGAACAATGTAGAGCGTTCTGTAGAGCCAGACTCTCCTGGTTCAGACTCTCTTTCGTAGAGCTGACAAGTGGGTTTTATTTTTCTTAATACAAACATTGCCATTTTTATAAAAAAACAAGCATTGTGTAGTTTTCAAAACAAGATACCGAAAAAAACAGATTTTGTATAACACATTTCTGGCTTTTCATTCTCCACAATAGCTATGTGCCTTTCCCAAATTCTTCAAATTTTTAGATTTTACTCTTTATTCTCTATAACAATCAATTTTTGTTTTTCATCTTCTAACAAGTAATTATAGGCTTCTATTTTTATATGAATTTCAAAAATATTCTGAAGATCACCCAAATATTAACAAATTTCTAAAAATGTGAACCTTTAAAAAATCTCCAAACCCTTTTTCCTAATCGTTAAATTATGTGATGTCCTTCTGTCTCGTTGCTCAGTTGAAGGCATTTACAGCTGTGGAGGGTTCAATGGGCAGTTACCTAAGAGAATTTGATTTTTAGATTTGAATATATTTTAAATAAAATTAATAGTTATCTTTGATTATATCATTAAATATAAGAAAATTTATGCTCAAGCTAAAAATTAAAGTGAATCCGCATTAGGCATATAAAATTTGCAAGAGAAAGGAAGAATACATGGACAAGTTGAAACTTTAGATTTCTACATGGATTATCAACATTTTTTTTTCAAAAGGTTTGATGGATAGATAAATATTAAATACTATTTTATAAGATATACATTAGTGAGACTAACGGTTTAATCCAAATCAGACTAAAAAGGACTAAAAGGACATGGTATTGACATTATCCACTTTTCTAATAAACTTTACGCTATATATGTTTGGAGAATGCCAAGGTCATTATTATTATTTTTTATTTATTTATCTAGCTAAATTGACAACAAGAGTGGTATCTATTCGTGTTACACCGGGTCGAATCTCACTGGTTGCCACTATAATAGATAGGAGGAACTGCCCAGCTCGCAAGGAATGACCCCTCAGGGTAAGACGAGACTTGAACCCGTGACCTGCACAGCGGCACGAACGACTTAGCAGACCATTCGCTGACCACGAGACCAAACCCCTGCGGGCAATGCCAAGGTCATTATTGCTAGTGATCATCATTCCAAATAAATATTATTAGAAATTGGAAAAACTCCAAAGAAAATGGATAGACATTTAGCAAATCTTAAATCCAGTTATCACCCCCTCATAACTAATTAATCTAATAAATTCAGTAAGATACTAATAAATTTATACTAATTATTTATATAAAACTAATAAATATATTAATTTTATTAATTAAATTTATATGAAAAACAATTTAAAATATATTGTAAAAATATAAAATAATAAATTTTATTCCATTAAATATAATTAAATTTTTTATTTTATTAGATATTGGGGGTTTTTGCAGTGCATTATATTAGATATCATTTTCAGATTCAACTGGGTCAAGTAAGTCATTCATCTATAACCATTTCCATGATAATTAAATCTTATATAAATTTAATATTTTACATATTATTAGTTTAATACTTATATGAATCTTAATATTAAATATATCACATTCTATTAAATAATTTCTTTATAATTCACTATATACTATTTATGAACTTCAAATTTTACAGTGAAAACAAATTTTACCGAATACAAAACCTAACAAAGACTTAAAATCAACACAAAAACCTCACAAATTTAATCAATGTGGATTATCAAACTTGGATTTTACAACAAAAAACAGTTTAACCTAAATCATGAATTAGCAAATTCAATCGAAGTGGAATCAAATAAAAAACCTAACTAATTTAATCAACACGGAATCAAAATATTACTCTCAATTACATATTTGGAATGCACTCAATCTTAAGAAATTATAAATTTGGATTCATTCTAGCAGAGATAGGAGTCATGTGGCATTTTAAGTGTCGATTCTCTTATCATTGCGGGTGACTTCAATTCTACTATATTTGAGGGTGAAGTTTGCGGTTTTTGTAGCTGCACAGATTCTATGAGCTCTTATTTGTTGGAGACCATTGCCTCTCAGTCCCGCCTGGTCAAATGGACAATCTGGATAGAACACATTGATGAAAGATTTGATTGTTTTCTGATCAATATGAATGTTCTGTCATTGATGGGGAATGTGCGATCATGGATCTTGTGGATCTCACGTAACAAGATATCAGACCATTTTCCCATTTTCTTACATTCGAGGGTGAAGGACAAGCACATGGGTCTCCCTTTTAAATTTAATAGAACATGGTTGGAGGATGAGAAGTTCAGTTCCCTTATCAGATCCATTTAGGTTGAGATAGATCTTAGGCTATAATGGATGAGATAGATTCTACTTTGGTGATGGCTTAGATGCATAACAAATTGAATAGATTAAAAGGTACTATCTGGGATTGGGAACGTAGGAAAAAGGCTAAGATGAATGTGGATATTATTAGGATTGAACAAGATCTTTGATATAATTTGCCACAAATTGGATCTTGTAATCCATGATCCTATGCAACTGTAGAAGATTCATGATTTGGAACAGAAGAAACACCACATCTTAAAGATTCAAGAGGCCTCTTAGAGGCTAAAGAGTCATGCTATTTGGATAAAAGAGGGGACCGAAATACCCATTATTTTCACCACTTTTATAACTAGAGAAGGAATATAAATGCTATCTGAGAGATGCTTGTTGCCTTTGGGGGAAGAGTGTACAACACTTTGGCTACACAGAGGGAGGCTATCATATAGTTTGAAAATTTATTTTTCGAGGAGGATTGGTATTGATGCAGAAGTTTTTTTTTTGGTATTGATGTATTTCCTAATATGTTCTTGCTTGGATTGAATGTGAAGGTGTTATGACCAGTAACTTCTAATGAGATCTTGGAGGTTCTCAAATCTTATTCTAAGGATAAGTGTCCTAGTCTAGATGGGTGGATGGTGGAATTATTCCTACATTTCTTTGACATCATGGGCCATGACCTTATGAATATGGTGGAAGAATCTAGTTTTTTTGGTTCTGTATCATGTGCCATAAACTCAAATTTCATTGCTCTTATCCCCAAGACATCTCATCCATCATCTTTCGTTCATTTTCAACCTATATCAATTTGCAATATCACATACAAGCTTATCTCCAAGATCATTGCCCATCGGATTTAGGGAATATTTTCTTCACATATTTCTCCTGAACAATTCGGTTTCTTTCCCAAGTGACATATACATGATTCAATTTCCATTGTGCGGGAATGTTTACATTCTACAGATTCCTAGAAAAAGAGGGAATTGGTCATGAAAATGGATCTACATAAAGCATATGACTTTGTGGATTGGTCATTTCAAAGAATGATCCTTGTCAAGATTGGTTTGTCAAGGGAGAATGTCTACTTTATTAAGGTTTGTGTGGTTTCTGTTAACTATGCAGTCCTAATAAATGGGCACTCGTAAAATTTTTTCAGGGTAGAAAGAGGTTTGCGAGATAGGTTATTCTCTATCTCCCTTATTGTTTACCCCGCTAATGGATGGTTTGAGTGGAAATATTCAAGAGGCTCACTTGCATGATATTTTTCGTGGACTATATAATTCATATGCTACTACTGCTACACACTCCTTCTTTGTGGATGATATTCTCACATTTAGGCAACTGGTCTCGGAACAATGGTCTAGCCTTCATCATATTTTTCAATAGATTTGGGATAGCTTCTAAGTTATATTTAAATGGATATAAGTCTTTACTCATACACTCTTCTCGAGATTTGGAAGTGATAAAAAACATTGCTAGGGCCCTCTATTTTGGGAAAATAGAGCGATAAATCGATGGTGCCCCCCCTCAAATAAGTAACTAAGGGCAGTCGAGTGTGCTTACGCACCCTCACCATATGAATAGTGAGTGACCCCTAAGAAGTAAGGGCCCTTGCGTGCCGGAAAAAAAAAAAAAACAATAAGAAATAGAACTACAGTTTTGGATTGAAACCATCATGCATGAATTTGAACAAGCGTATCAATGCTAATAAGTGTCAAAATCGGATCTGGGATACCCTTATATATCTGTATCTATATCTATATCTACAGAAGACTGGAGAAAATCGAACTTATATGGGGTCCATGTCTCACATGTGTAGGATGGTTTCACTTATCTTAGTTTTAGAATAAAACCTTATAGTTATAGGAATATGGATTGGTCTTGGCTCTTGGAGGAATTTCAAAATATGCTATCAATTTGGTCGCACCATTGGCTCTCACTCGAGGGTAGATTGACTCTCATTCAGTCAGTTCTACAACAACTATTGGTGTATTGGATGCACATTTTTCTTCTTCCAGCAAAGATAGCTCAAAGAATCAGGTGATTATGGCTCACTTTCTCTAGTTGGGGGCCAGGGGAGGATCCAACTTTCATTTGGTGAGATTCAAGGCTTTAACCAAGAGGAAGTACTCCAGAGGGTGGGGAATTTTGAATATCAATATTTTCTACTGCATACTTTTGATTAAGAGTGTGTGGAGAGAATTCTTCAGATGTGGGATATGGCAAGACATCATGAAGGATAAGTATGTAAAATAGAGGAATTTAATGGAATGTTATAGGATGGGCAAGCTTGGTAGAAAAAAGGGGTCGTACATCTAGCTCAACTTCAAAAAGGTTAGTTCATGGTTCATGGACAATCTCAAATGGTCATTTTAGAAATGGAAGCAATATATTGCTGGGCATTAACAGTGTTTAGGGGGTTGAAAATTTGGTTCAATTTCTTGTTCATATATTGTTTTTTCTTCTTTAAAACGGATACTTTTCCCTAGACCAGGTATGTAGCTTCAAAGAGGATACATCTCCATCTCCTATATGGAAGGGGGCAACATAGCTTAGTCTCTCAAGGGTTGATGTGGAATCATGGGACACATATACTATGCAATTGTGATTGGCTAGATTATTGAGGAAACCAGGTGGGGATTCTATTACTTGGGGTGATGTCTTGAGGGACAGGTTTGTTGTTGTATATGAAATTTACAAACGTATCTTCTTCCAACTAGATTCCTATCCTGGGCACTATTGATTTACCACATTCTGGCGGTGGGATGTTCCTCTGAAGATCATCACTTTTGGCTGGCTTGTTTGGCACAATCACATTCTAACGTGGGAAAACCTTAACAAGTGTGACTTTATTGGACTGAGCTGGTGCTCACTCTATAAAGGCACCCTTGAAAGTGTTGTCAATCTATTTCTTCGATGTCCTTTTTCTCTCGAAGTTTGGGAAACTATCTTGGGACATTTTCATCTTCCCTATTTTCAAATTTTCTCCACTCTCATCTCTTGTTTTTCCTAGTGGGTTGATAGGAAAGGAGAGCACAAATATCTCCCCTTTTACATATTCTAGGAACTCTGGAGGTCTAGGAACTATATAGTTTTTGAGAATGTTGTTCCATGTTTGCATAAAATCTACTCTCATATCATTATTTGGATGGATGCTTTTTGCAGGGTATTCCTAGGTACAAAAATCATTCCTTACATTTACAGTGTCCCGTAGGCTTATTTGACGGGGCTGCACAATCTAGTTCTTGTGGATGTGGGGTAGAGGCCAGGATCAATCCATAGTCCCATTACCTTCTCTATTGGCATGGAAGAGTTGGCACTAACACCAGGGTCGAACAATTGGCTGTTTGGGGATTACTTTTGTTTGCAAGAATGATCCACTTACAACACATAACCATTTATGGTGATTCAAAAACCATTCTTGAGGTTGTTAATGGTAGAACTACTCTTTCCACCCCTTCTCTACCCAATTGGATGGATCACATTACAAATATAATAGGTACTTTCTTGGATATCACATTCTCTTATGTCTATAGGCACTTGAATGATGTTGCAAACTCCTTGTCGAAGAAAGGCCCACGTGTTCTCCTTGGTACCATCCATTATATGAGAAAAGAGAGGAGTAAGACAATTGATGAAAGGGAGGTCACTATTAATTGACTCCATATGCAATTCCTGAGCTCCATACTCTGTAAATTTTGATAATTTCTAAGACTAAATATTATTATAATTTTGAAATATGAAATACGGTCATATATTCTACATATAAAATATAAAATTGAAAATCTAAAACATTGGAAATATGACCAATAATTATACATTTTTCCATATAACCTATAAAAACTGAAATCTAAAACATATTCTAATGTACTTTGAAATATCTATATTCTAATCTACTTTAGAATATATGTATTAGTTTTCATTATAATAGAATCCCAAGGTTTTTTTCTTCTTTAACAAAAGACAATTACAAATTTGGAACGGATTCAAAATTCAATGAATAACATTTCCCATATAGCTTAAACAATATATATTTTTATGGTTTAAATTGAGCATATTAATAAATATATATGAAATTTATTAATTAAATTGAAAATAATTTAAAAATTTTATTATAAAATGAAAATATATTATATTTTATTTAATTCTAAATCTATTTTATAAAATTATTGAACCTATAATTACCTAATATGTATTTAAATCATATTAATGATCCGCCCATTCCATAAATTTCTTAATGATGATCGGCCTGAAACTTCGAAAAATAATGAACTCACGTGGATTCCACCCTTCTCCAAATACAAATCTAGGAAAACACAATTAAACTATATTATAGGTTAATGATTTATTTGCTTTTTCGCTATTCTATTTTTTGGAATATTACATTATTCTAAGTATACAAAATTTATAATGGAGATAAAAAATTCTAGGCGAATACCCATTGAATAGAAAGAAAGAATATATCTAGATAAGGTGATGCTTTGTGAATTGATAAAAAGTCTCATTAAAATTTGGGTTAGTTAAAAAGTTTTATGCATTTAGTAAATATTAATTATTTATTATAAGTTAGTGATTGATTATGTTTATAGAGTTCAGCATAGACCTGCATAAAGTATTATATTAATGTATTTTTTTTTATGTAAAAGTTATTGGCTCAAAATTTAATACATAGAAATTTAATTATATTAAAAATTAATGAATATTAAAATATTTGTAAATGAAATAAATAATTATAACAACCACAAATTAATTATAAAGTCATCTCAAAATTCACCTAAACTATTATTAAAAAGAATTAAATTAACAAATTTATTTTTATTTAACCATTAAAAAAATATATTAATCTTTAAAATTATATACATTCCTGTAAAACAATTAACAATATACATTCATGTAAAACAATTAATAGATAGTTAGCATCTTAAACAAATAATATATATTTCAAATAAAATAAATAAATAAATAATCAATTAAAAAAAAGCAAAAGAAAAGAAAAGAAAGAAGATATAATAATAATAATAATTATTATAATAATAAATAAATAAAAATAAACAACTAATAATAATAATAAATAAATAAATAATAGATTTATTTTATTTGAAATTTAAATAAATAATAATAATATATATATATATAAATAAACAATAATATAATAAAATTAAAACTAAATAAATAAATAATAATAATATATAATAAATAAAATAAATACTTTTCTAAATAAATAAATTAAATAATTATTAATTAATTTATCATTTATAAGCCTACTACAAATGAAGACATCAGAAAGATTTTTCAAATAACTATTAATAAGCTCCGTAATTTCACGTTCTCTTTTCTTAAATACAAATCTCATTTGACGGACTCACTAAACTAGTCCAAAAGATTGGTTTCAAAACTGTTCACAAATTTTTCCTCAAAATAAAAATACATTAGTAGAAAAATCATTAACTTATTAACTAGCCTATAATATTTAACTTATTAACTAGCATATAATATTTAGATAAAAGATAATTCAATTAACTCAATTAAATGTGCAACCATTTCTATAATTTTCTCGATCAACTTGTCATCCACTTTTATTTGTAAACCATCCGTTCAAGTTACCTCAACTTCAATTATGTTTTCAGTTTACATCGTTTTAATTATGTCTGTGTTAAGGTTTATTGTTTTAGTTTTCCTAAATTTTTTATTATATATATTATTTGTGTGTTCAAACTATATTGCGATTTTCATAAAATCCCTAAATTATTCAAAATGCGGAGAAATAAATATTAAAAAATTGGAATTATCCTTAGATTACTTAAATCGAACACGTAAGAGTCTATGCACGACGCTATATATACACTTGTCAACTTACAAAACACTCTTATCACCTCACATCGGGAATAATTCGACATCTGTAAAATTCAAGCATTACCGGCACGGCACGTCCAGAGGTTAATGTGACCTTCTCCATTTATAGTCACAGAGACAAAGCTGTCTGCGCAGAAGAATTTGAGAGGCAATATTGTGATTATATTGGACCGATTATATTACATAGATTTTAGAGGTTCAGAAATTTGGGGGGAAATATTGTGATCATATTACATAGATTTGAGATTCAAATATTTTGAGAAATGGCCTCACAACAGTTGCGCGCTGATGAGGTATTTGCTCTTTTGTTTGCATATTTGAAAATTATAAATTAAAGTTGGCGTTATAGTTATAATTGATGGCTTGAATTTTGCAGATGGATGAGACACAGGCTGGTACAGGACCTGAATACGAATACCCCACCACGGGGAAAGATGAGCCCATTCCAGTTGTGAAAGATGAAGAGCCCGTTGAGGAAGGTACTGGACCTCCTGTTGTTGGAGAGGAGATGCCCGACTTCACAGATAGAGATATTCAAAGTAAGATAATCCTTAAATCTTTCTTTTTTTACCTCCGATTTTCGATAATATCGAAAGTAAGGTTATCTAAAATCTCATCTAAAATAGATAAAACTTTATATCGAAAGTAAGGTTATCTAAAATCTCATCTAAAATAAATAAAAAAGGTAGTAACAGAAAGAGAGTAAGATTAAAGGCAGAAAGAGTAAGATTATAGGTGGTAGGAGATTAAAGGCAGAATGAGTAAGATTGTAGGTGGTAGGAGAGGAGGGAATTAAACTCGCTAGTTACCATTCAAACTATAGTTTTGAATGGTCACAAAACTAGCTAGCTATGACTCAAATTATCAAATTATTTGTCCCACTCAAACTATTAAACTATTGTCCTGGTAATCATAAAATATTGTCTCAATCGTCCGAGAACAAGATTTCGGTAATCATAACTCTAGCTACCACCTAAACTATTATCCCGATAATCACAAAATATTGTCTAACAAAATTATTTATGCTTCATGTTTTAATTAGTAATAACAAAATATTGTCCAACAAAATTATTTATGCTTTATGTTTTAATTTATATCTGTGCAGATAAATAATAGTGTCATATGGTATGATGCAGGGGAAGAAAAGATGGAGGAGAAAGAAGCAGGGCAGTGGTCTGAGGCCATGGCAGAGAATTATCCTCGGCCAGGAGAGGTGGAGGACCTTTCGCCAGAGGAGAGAGAGATCCTTCCTTCTGATCGTGGCTAATCAAATATTGTCCCTTTCTCTCTCTGTACATATTATCAAATATTGTCCCTTTCTCTCTCTGTACATATTTGTTAAAGTTACAGTATAGGAGGGTGGATGGCCGGCCCCCAGATTTTGGCTCTGTGCGTGTTTTATGCTCCACTGTTCGCGGCTTCGTTTTGAGTTCAGGGAATATGAATGTAATCGATGCATTTATTTTAAATAAATAAGTATCCATTTTTATTTATTTATCTTTTAAAGATCTGTTTTAAATAAGGATTTATTTTTATCTTTTAAAGATCTCTCTTAAATAAAGATTTATTTTTATTTATTAGTATAGATATACTTTAAACAAGGATCTTTTAAATAAAGATTTATTTTTATTTATTATTATAGATATATTTTAAATAAGGATCTGATATAAGACGCGACATCTTATATAAATCACGTCTTATATAAATCTGATATAAGACGTCTACGTCTATTATTTATAGATAATAGATCTATCTTAAGTACTCGTTGATCTATCTTAAATAAGGATTTATTTATCAGTAAAGATCTATTTCAAAAAAGGAAAATAAAGATCTAAAAAAGGAAAATAAAGATCTGATATTCTTAAATAAAGAAAACAAAGATCCGATATGAGACGGTTACAAAGATCCGATATGAGACGGTTGATAAGATCGATCTATTATTTTTGTTAAGATAGATCTATTTTAAATAATGGTTTATTTAAAATCCGATATGAGACGGTTGATAAGATAGATCTATTATTTTTGTTAAGATAGATCTATTTTAAATAATGGTTTATATTTTAAATAAGGAAAATAAAGATTTGATATTCTTAAATAAAGAAAACAAAGATCTGATATGAGACGTTTGTTAAGATAGATCTATTTTAAATAATGGTTTATATTTATTTTCAAATTGTTTAGTTTTTTTAACATCTATTTTAAATAATGATTTATTTCATTTATCACTATGGATTTATTTTAAATTATTTCATTTATCACTATAGATTTATTTTAAATCCTATCTAACCTGACTTAGTAATAATGGTTTATATTTATTTTCAAATTGTTTAGTTTTTTTAACATCTATTTTAAATAACGATTTATTTCATTTATCACTATGGATTTATTTTAAATTATTTCATTTATCACTATAGATTTATTTTAAATCCTATCTAACCTGACTTAGTAACAATCTAACATGACCTGACTTATTGTTACCTGACTTAGTAACAATCTAACAGAGCCCAGAAAAATCAAATTTCTTAGTTTTCTATAACGCCACAAACAAATAATTTACCGAAATATCTAAATAAATAAATAAATAATAAATAAAAGTAATATGTAGCACATAACAAATAATTTACCGAAATATCTAAATAAATAAATAAAAGTAATATGTGTAAGTAGTATGTAGCACATAGCAATGGTTGAATAATCCTTAATGGCGCCACTTATCTAGCTTGATTGTTTAACTTTAGTGCAACACAGTTTACAAGGTATATGTTGGCTTGCAATTACTTTTTCACATGGCTCCCAACAGGTGTTGATGATGTCCATGATCGGACCTCGGTACTGTTTCTTGTACTCGGATACAAGTGACATAAACATGGTTGATCTCTACATGTATTTGTTAGGGTTGGGTTCACCTACGATAGCTGGTCCGACTTATTCCCCCGACTTATTCCCGTTGATCTTTGGAGGGTCCCGTTGATCTTCGGAGGGTGATCCGACGGCGTTGATCTTCGGAGGGTGATCTGACGGAGAGAGTTTTTCCATCTAACGGAGAGAGTTTTTCCATCTAACCAACTCGGGTGATCTGACGGAGAGAGTTTTTCCATTTAATCAACTCTCCTGCATCTGATCTGATCAGCTGTGAAGTCTTTTGTTGTTGGTGGTTTTTTGTTTTCATTGTTCTACAACGAGGTTGCCCCTTGGTGGCTTCAAGTTGGCTCATGACTATTTTTGTTGTGTGTAATGTGTTGGGTTGTGTCATATTTTTTCCACGACTAGCCTAAGTAGTTAACCGGGGGTTAGAGGGGGACGAAACCCCACTTTTATTGTGTCAATTGCGCAGTGGGGGGCCATAGGGGGTTTGAGAGAGGCGATTAGGCCCCCTCTATGGACCCCTCTACTGCCCCAGGGAAATTTTTTTTGGATCCTATATTAAGTTGGGTGGATCTACCCATACTTTTGTGCATTTTTGCACATGGTTTTGGATGCTACGGTTTTTGGTCCATGATTTTGGACGTGATGATTTTCGGTCCATGGTATTAGATTCTTCGGCATGTATAAATATGTATTGTAACATTGAAAAGAAAATAATAAAAAATCAAGCTGGTAGTCCCAGTTTTGGGATCCAGGGTAAAATCAATATGTATATGTGTTTTATGTATTATGCTCTCGCATTGTTTATTTTCTGTGTTTTAGAATTTCTATACAAGTAATTTCTGTAAGGGGTTAAAACCTACATTTGGTATCAGAGCTATTTTGGCTTTAAGGGGACGCCTTTGTTGCTGAGGGGTTTTGCTCGGGCTTGTGGCAGACCCTGTTCAATGGGAGATCTGTGGGATCGATTCTGGTGGTGAAAGAAGATGACGAGCAGTGGAAAGATAGAGATCGAGAAATCTAATGGTCAGAGTTTTGAGTTATGGAAACTCAAGATGGAAGATCTGTTGGTGGATAAAAATCAGTGGATCATAGTAGATCTAGGTACTAAACCAACTGGAGTGTTTGATGAAGAATGGAAGAAGTTGGATCAGAAGGCAAATAGCACAATACAATTGTGTATCTCAAACTCAGTATTGCTGAATGTATCAAGGGAAGCTACGACTAAGGCTTTGTGGGACAAGTTAGGGGCTTTGTACCAATCTAAGGCTTTGGTGAATAAACTGTTCCTACGGAAAAAGCTATATAACTTGAAGATGAAAGATGGAGACTCAGTGATAGAGCATCTGAACGCATTTAATACTGTGGTAAGTCAATTATTATCAGTTGATATTAAAATTTCAGATGAAGATAAGTGCATCAGTTTGTTGTGTTCTCTACCAGATTTGTGGGATAGTCTGATTATTGCAATAGGTAGTAATGCAACTGCCTTGTAGTTTGATGAAATAGTCTCATCCTTGTTGATGGAGGAGATAAGATGAAAAAATATGTGGAGCCAGAATGGTGATGCCTTGTCTGTACGAGGACAATCCCAGAAAAGAAACAAAAATAAGTCATCGAGTGGGAGATCTAAATCTAGAGGGAGATCTAAATCTCCAGGAAAACATGTAAAGGTGGTGTGCTAGAAATGTGGAAATGAAGGACACTACAAAAGGGACTGTAAATCTAAAGCTCCTGACAAAGGAAAGGGATCTGATGATGCTCCTTCTGCAGAGACGAAAACCACCTCAGATGAAGGTGGGGATGTGTACTTGGCTTCTTCTAGTACACATTAGATCATGAGGCATGGTTGATGGACTCAGGTGCATCGTTTCACTTCACTCCCCATAGAGAGTGGTTCTGCAAGTATGATAAATATGATGGTGGTGATGTCTTCTTGGGGGATGATAGGAAGGCTAGAATAGTTGGTCACAGAAAAGTAAAGTTGAAGTTGCAAGGTGGAAGGATTAGAACACTTCCGGGTGTTCTACATATTCCTGCATTGGCCAAAAATCTGATTTCTATAAGCAAGTTGGATGATGCAGGTGTAAAAATAATGTTCGAAAAGGATACTTGCAAGATGGTTCGGGGAGCACTGGTATTGATGTAGGGAGTTTGGATTGGAACTCTGTATAAGCTACAAGGTAGCACTATTATTGATGGGTGCAACAATTTTGTGGTTCCTGAAAGTGGAGCAAAAAATCTAGTGGTCTCTAGAGAAAAGACCATGCTATGGCATCAAAGGCTTGGACATATTGGATAGAAGGGCCTTGAATATTTCATGGTGAAGGTATGGTAGAAGATATGACTAATATCTCTCTGGATTTTGATTTCTGTCAAAATTGTGTATATGGGAAGTAGAATCAGGTGAATTTCCCCTCTGGTGGTAAGAGGGAAAAACAAATATTAGAGCTTGTGCACAGTGATGTGTTTGGACCTGTGAAGGTTCCATCACTAGGTAATTTTGTGTACTATATATCATTTATAGATGACTTCTCATGGAATACATGGATATATTTCCTCAAGAAGAAATCTAAAGTCTTTGACAGGTTTAAAGAATTTAAGGCTCTGGTAGAAAACCAGACAGAGAAGAAGATAAAGGTGTTGAGGACAGATAACGATAGAGAGTTTTGTAGTAAGGAATTTGTAGAATTCTGTAAGAAGTATGGTATAGTATGGTAGAAGACTACTCCATATACACCTAAGCAAAATCGAGTTTCAGAAAGAATGAACAAGACGTTGATGGAAAGGGCAAGAAGCATGCTCAGTGGTGTCAGGCTAGGTCAAGAATTCTGGGCAGAGGCGGTGGAAACTGCATGTTCCCTGGTCAACAGGTCACCTTCATCAGCGTTGGAGGATAAGACTCCACAAGAGGTATGGACTAGTAAGAAACCCTCTCTTTCACATCTGAGGGTATTTGGATGTGGTGCATATGTACATGTTCCAAAGGAGAAAAGAACAAAATTAGATAGTAAATCTGAAAAGTGCATCTTTATTGGGTATAAGGATGGTTTAAGAGGTTATAAGCTTTGAAACCCAGTAACAAGGAAGGTTGTGTACAGTCGAGATGTGGTGTTCAGAGAAGTTAAAGATGTTATTAAACATGAAGTCCAACAAAAGGAACAAGAGAAGATAGAGTTTGAGCTAAAGGAGGAAGAATCAGACTCTACACAGAAGAGGAATCAGAAGATGAAGAGCCACAAACTCCAGCTGTGAGAAGATTAGTTCGAGAAAGAAGAAAGCTAGAAAGGTATAGTCCATCTTCTTTCTGTTCAAATTTTTCTTTATCTATTACTGATGATGATCCCAAAATTGTGAAGTAAGCAGTAGATTCACGGGATGGAAAACCTTGGAAAGAGGCCATGCTTGATGAAATGGCATCTTTGCACAAAAATGAGGCATGGGATTTGGTGGAGTTGCTGGATGGAAGGAAACCCATTGGCAGCAAATGGGTGTTCAAGAAGAAGACAAATGAAAAAGGAAAGATGGAGAAATAAAAATCTCGGTTGGTAGCAAAAGGTTATTTGAAGGTGTCGGGAATTGATTTTGGTGATATTTTTTCTCCTATTGCCAAAATAGTTTCTATTAGATTACTATTATCTGTTGCTGCTGCTTTTGATTTTGAAGTAGAACAGATGGGTGTGAAGACAACATTTCTTCACGGGAATCTGGAAGAGGAGATCTACATGAAGCAACCTGAAGGCTTTGCGGTGAAGGGTAAGAAAGAATTGGTATGCAAGTTAAAGAAGTCTCTTTATGGGTTAAAACAATCACCAATGATGTGGTATCAGAAATTTGATACATTTATACAGGGACTTGGCTTTACTAGAAGCAAAGCAGATCACTGTGTGTATTTTAAATTAATTGATGACTGTGTTATGTATCTGGTCTTGTATGTGGATGATATGTTGCTGGTTGGAAATGACAAAGAAATTATCCAGGTTTTAAAGACCCAATTGTCCTCCAAATTCGGCAGGAAATATATTGGTGCTGCAAACTATATTTTGGGCATGGAAATTAGAAGAGATCGGGAAAAGAGGAAACTCTCGTTAAACCAGAGGAAGTATGTCGAGAAAATAATGCAGAGGTTTAATATGCAGGATAGTAAACCAGTGAAGGTTCCTATTCCTGTAGGTGTAATGTTATCTGTTGAACAGTGTCCCAATACACAAGAAGAGGAAGAGGACATGTTCCGTGTTCCATATGCAAGTGCAGTCGGTAGCCTCATGTATGTGATGCTCTGTACTAGACCAGACATTACACATGCAGTGGGAGTATTGAGCAGGTTTATGTCAAAGCCAGGGAAGGAGCATTAGACAACAGTGAAGCATGTCTTTAGGTATTTGCATGGCACTAGTGATTATGGTTTGTGCTACCAAGGAAGACCAGGATTGGACAAAGTTTTGGATATTCGTGGATTTGTTGATGCAGACTGGGCTGGAGATCTGGATCAGAGAAGATATACAGGTGGGTATGTGTTTAACCTATTTAGAGGTGTAGTCAGTTGGATGATTAAGAAACAATCTGTAGTGGCACTATCAACTACATAGGCAGAATGCATGGTAGCCACTCATGCAAGCACGGAAGCAGTTTGGTTGGAGAGATTGTGTTCAAGTATGGAGTTAGTACAGGGAGCTATAAGGATGACTATGAAAACCAAAGTGAAATTTTCTTGGCAAAGAACCCTGCTTACCATTCAAAAACAAAGCACATTGATGTTAGTATCACTTTGTGAGGGATATGATAGAAGACAAAAAGGTGTTGTTGGTAAAGGTGGACACTTTGAAGAATACTGCAAATGCATTGACAAAATCTGTGAGCTCTGAGAAGTTCTCTTGGTGTAGAGAAGCAATGGGCATTGCAGGGCTGGATAAATGAGTAAGCTCTCCTGTAACCCCTTGTGGAAAGAAAACAACAAGTGGGAGAATGTTGGGTTGTGTTATATTCTTTCCACGACTAGCCTACATAGTTAATAGGGGGGTTAGAGGGAGGGCAGAGTTCCCCCTTCATTGCGTCAATTGCGCAGTTGGGGGGTCATAGGGGATTTGAGGGGGATGGGTAGCCCTCCTCTACGGGGTCTGGGGTAGCACCCCTGGGAAAATTTTGTTGGACCCTATATTAGGTTAGGTGGACCTACCTATGCTTTTGTGCCTGGTTTTCGTACATGGTTTTGGATGTGATGTTTTTCAGTCCATGGTTTTGGACGTGATGGTTTTCGGTCCATGGTATTAGATGCTTCAACATGTATAAATATGTATTGTAACATTGAAAGGAAAATAATGAAAAATCAAGTTGGTAGCCCCGGTTTTGGGATCTAAGGGAAAATCTATGTGTATATGTGTTTTATGTGTTATGCTCTCGCATTGTTTATTTTTTGTGTTTCAGAATTTGTATGCAGGTAATTTTTGTATGGGGTTAAAACCTACACAATGGAGACTTTTGTCAGGCCCTCACTGGAAGGTATCCTAAACCACTCGAACCTTTTTTGTTCCAGTTTTTTATGTTGTTTGAGCTTGGGTTTCACTTCAGTGTTTCATTTGGTTCATTGTCTAACTAGTTGTTTCCATCGTTCAAGGGTGGCTTGATGGTTTTCCGATCTTACGGAAGGTATCCAGGTCCGAAGTCGATTTCTGGAAGGTAAGCATGTTATTTTATTTCTTTTAAGTCTTCCATAGTTTTATTCTAATAGTTTCTTGCGGATTCCTTTTCCCCCAATTCGGCTAACTATTTAATTTTACTGGATTGAAGGTGGATTTCCATCTGCTGGAATTCTCCAGTCTTAGGCATGATCACCGCCCTCTCGGCATCCTTTTAAACTTGTTTACTAGCAGGTTTATATTCCTAACGGACTCTGAGGTCGCTGTCACTTGATTGCAGGTATCACATTATAGCCGACATGCTATTTGCGTGGTTAAGACAACGTTATTTGTATTTTTAAGAGCTTATGGACCCCCGTGGATATTTATAGGTCAAAAAACCATCCATGGTTCGATAGTTGTTTAATAGATAGTCATATGGTAATTTTTTGGTGAAAGAATTGTTTTTCCGGATGGAGGCTATATGCTGAATTTCGTTGAACCAGAATTTTATTTGATTGACCATGTTCATTAGTTATGTTTTGCACACGACATTATTTTTGGTTCAAAACTGCTTACTATGTAAATTTGACCGAGGGTTAACCTTGGTATTTTCTCTGAAAGAATATTTGAACAGTGATTCTCTATTATGCATGTTTCCCATTAAGATTCTAGACTCAAGGGTTTGGGGTTATTTAATGACTTTGACAATTTCAGGCCGTTGAGCCCGTTTTACCATTGAGGACTTAATTTAAGTTTTAATGTTAGTCTTCTTTTGAGATTGAAGAACTCTATTTATGTTCAGTCCTTCGCACTTAGAAAAAATGAATTTTCCCTGTACTGGCATATATTCTTTATTGTCTTCTCCTTATGGTCTATAATGATTGGTAGAGGTTATTTTCTATTTCCTTTTAAAAGTAACAGCTGAATGAATTGATAATTATTTCTAGATATTTAACTCATTTCTCCCTCTTATTATTATCTGTTCGAGATTCTGAACCTACTATCATAAAAGTTATTTTTAACAATTTCAAGGGTATGTGTGTATCTATTTGTTACAGTGAGATAACTCTATCATGCATTGCTTGTAAAATTTACTGTCTGCTCTACTCTTCTGAATGTAAGTAATTCAATTTTGTTCTCTGTCCTAAATGCACTTTTATGAAATTTTCCTCAATTAATTCTATCAGTCAATCTAGTAATTTTCATATTCAATCAACATTTCCTAAATATGAATTTGAGCTACTTATCTATTTAAAGACTTGTAAACATGCAACTTTGATCCTGTTTGGAAAGTCTCTCCACCCAGCTGTGAGCCTAGCAATTACGTCCAGACTCTCCCCCGAGCACTTTCTTCTCTTCACAATTAAGATAAGTCCAGCTACAATAGGGTACCTTGGGCCTCAGGACTCACTGTCTAGCCTCAAGTCCTATACCTTGCAGACTGTATTCAAGTATTCTCCCGCTGGTTTATTTCACCTAACTATAGGATACCCCCCCTTGGTCTAGACTCCTTCTCCCCATCTATATCTCCCCTCCGAGGAGTAGATGAGTAGTTGTTTCTTTTTAACTATTTCAAATAGTTTTTGTTAAAATACCTTAACTCCTAATTATCCATTAATTAGGTAACAAAATATATCATGGCCTTCCAGCCTCATTCATTTATCATTTTAAGAACATAAAGTAAGAAAATTAATGTAGTAAAAGGTAAAATAAAACTTACTAACCACAATAATTGTTTATTTAGCTTGGGGTGTTACATCTCCCCCCATATGAGGAACACCGTCCATGGTGTTCTTTCCAATTTAAGAAAATAATGTTAGATAGGCTTTCCGCATAAATTCCTCCTCTTCCCAGGTGGTCTTATCTGGGCTAAAGTGCTTCCACTATACTTTAACCTGGGTGATGACTCACTTCTGCAAGGTGGTTTCTCTTCGATCGAGAATACGAAGAGGTTTTTCCATAAATTATCCTTCCGTTCGGCCTGCACATATACAATTCAAAGTCACAACTTCTTCAAAACAATTTATCCAAAAGTTATGTATTCTACTTAACAACTTACCTGAATATTTTCCCAGCTAATTATATGTTGAGGATTGTACAGATATTTTTTAGCAAGGAAACATGGAAAACATTGTGGACCCGGATATGGCTTGGTAACGCAAGCTTATATGTTACCAGTCCAATCCGTTCCAAGACTTGAAAGGGTCCACAGTATTGGGGTGCTAACTTGGTACAACCCCTCCATTGTAAGGAACTTTTCTGGGGCTTTACTCTTAGGTATACATGATCCCCTAACTGAAATTATTTTTATGTCCTCTTTTTATCTGCGTACAACTTCTGCCTATCTTGGGCAACCCTTAGATTTTGTCGAACCTTCTTAACCATCTTTTCCATTTATTCTATCATGTTAGGACCCAAGGCGAGCTTATTAACTCGACTATTCCAATCTATGGGTACCCTGCACCTTCTCCCATAAAACATCTCAAAGGGGCTCATGTCGAGTGATTCATGATGCCCATTATTATAAGAAAATTCCACTAGGTGGAGATAGTCTTCCCACTTATGTGGTTGTTGCATCACAAACATACATAACATGTCCTCCAACACTTGATTTACTCATTCAGTTTGTTTGTCCATTTGAGGATGGTAAGCCGTACTAAATTGGATTTGGGTACCCAATCCTGAAGAGAGGGTTTTCGAGAATATGGATGTAAATTTTAGATCCCTATCAGAAATTACCACCCTCGGTATTCCATGCAGATGAAAAATTTCCCTCATAAATATGTCTGCAATTTCCACAGTTTTGTAAGTGGATTTCACAGGTATAAAATGAGCAGTTTTTCTCAATTTGTCTACCACCAACATAATTGAGTCGTGCTACTTCTTAGTACGAGGTAAGCTAGTGATGAAGTCTAGAGATATGGTCTCCCATTTCCACTCCGGAATGGGCAATGGTTTCAACAAACCAGTGGGATGTTGATGTTCCACCTTCACCAACTAACACTCCAAACATTTGGACAAGTACTCAATGACATCTTTCCTTCACCCAGGCCAAAAATAACCTTTCTTGATGGCTAAAAACAACATCTGGTACCTTGGGTGGCCAACACACAATTTCTCATGGAACTCATCCAATATCAATTGTTTAACAAAATTTTGGTTAGGAACATATATTATTTTTTTGAAGGTGAGGATCTTATCTGAATTTATTTCAAAATCTGATATTTCCCCTTTCAACTGAGCTTCTTTTTCCTGCTGCCAAAGAAAAGTGTACTTTGGGTCCTTGAGGGAGGCTTCCCTTATGATTTCAGGGATGTTTTATTGTACTTGACTAATTTGGACCTCGTAAATACAATGTAATTTCCTGCTTCATGCCTCATCCACTTGATTTTCCTTTGCTTTAAGATGTTTCATTTCGAAATTGATCTCATTAAAAAATGTTTTCCATCTCGCTTGCAAAGCATTTAAGCTAGAATGGTTAAATAAATTTGTAAGGCTGCTATGATTTGTCAATAACATAAATTTATTTCCCAACAGGTAGTGTCGCTACATTTTAAGTGCATGCACTACTACTGTTAATTCAAGGTCTTAAGCAGAATATTGTTGCTCATACTCCTTCAATTTTCGTGATTCGTAGGCAATGACTTTTCCCTCCCGTGTCAGCACTCTGCCAACTCTTTCTTTACTAGCATCCATGAAAACCACAAAATACTTTTCCAGATATGCTACCTTTAGCACAGACACTGTGGTAAGTAGGTGTTTTAGTCTTTCAAAGCTTTTCTAACATTCATCTGTGCATTGGAAAGTGTGTCCCTTCTTCTGTAATGAGGTCACTGGGAAAGCGATTTTTGAAAATCCTTCGATGAACCAATGGTAGTACCCGACCAAGCCCAGGAATGACCTAATATCAGCAACATTCTTTGGGACAGTCCATTCCATAATGGTTTTGATCTTTTCAGGGTCCACTGCTATTCCCTCTGCTGATATAACATGACCCAAGTACTGAATCTGACTTTTGAAAAAGTCACACTTGCTATATTTAGCATATAACTGATTTTCCCGCAGAGTTTGCAACACTATCCTCAGATGCTTTTCATGCTCCTCCTGATTCTTAGAGTATATTAAAATGTCGTCAATAAAAATCAGTACAAATTTATCAAGATAAGGCTGGAAAATACCATGCATCAAACTCATAAAAGTAGCTGGGGTGTTTGTGAGGCCAAACGACAACACCACGAACTCGTAATGACCATAACGAGTTCGGAATGCAGTTTTGCAAATGTCTTCCTCCTTTATCCTTATTTGGTGGTAGTTGGACCTTAAATCAATTTTTGAGAATACTTTGGCTCCTTGCATGTGATCAAATAAATCATCAATACGTGGTAAGGGATATTTATTTTTGATGGTCAGTTTATTTAACTGATGATAATCGATGCATAATCTCAAAGTTTGGTCTTTCTTCTGTACGAACAGTACAGGGGCTCCCCAAGGGGACACACTGTGGCTGATATAACTTTATCCAGAAGTTCTTGAAGCTGCATTTTTAATTCTGTTAACTTAAGTATGCTCATATGATAAGGGGCCCTAGATACAGGGGCTGCACCCAGAGTTAGTTCGATGGTGAAATAAATATCGCACTTGTGTGGTAATCAAAGAATGGATTCAGGGAACACATAAGCAAATTCCTGAATAACATGAATATTTTCCAAGGAGGTCATTTTATTTTTGGAGTTCGTATATCCCACCTAGACATCATATATCTGACAACCTTTCTTAATAAATTTTCCTAGCTAACTAGCAGTAATGGTACGCGACTTGGTATTTGTATTGACTCCTTGAAGTTCCTTCCTTTGGCTTGACTCAGTGATATAACTTACAGTTTCCTACTTGCAATCAACTAGGGACCAACATCTTTCCAACCAATCCATCTCTATTAAAATGTCGTATGGACCTAAAGGGAGTATATTAAGTTAAACGTAAATAGGTTGTCTTGAAATTGTTATAGGGCAACGTTTTGCTTTTGCAATTACCCTTCCTTTTGCCCCGGTGGCTAATTGAACTAACCATGGTTTTGGAAACTTATTGCTCTACAGTTGACAACTTTCTACAACCGTAGGACTAACATAGCTAAGGCTAGCACCAAGATCACACAAAACAGAGATAGGTTCCTTCGCAATCATACCTTCACATTCAATCATGGTGGGTTGGTATTTTGCTTGATGGTCATCCAGAGCAGCATTAATTCTAGGCATGCTCCTCACCACTTCCCCAACCATCGAAGATTCTTGCATATTTGATAGTTGTTCCATTCTTGCTTTATGCAAACAATTTTTGTAATAGTGGGGTTCTCCGCATCCCCATCATTGCAAAGGTAGTTTTGACTGCTGGTCATTAATAGATTTATTAACTCCTTCTTACTGTCTATCTTCAGATATGCAACTTTGGGCTGGTTCCTTGCTGGAAATTTACGGAGACGTTTTTGCTACAGATTCCCGTCACTAGTAAATTTTGTTTGTCTGTTTGGGATTATGTTCCTTCCCTTCCTGTTCAATCCTCCTCTAGGTCCCTCATTTTTTTATTTCATTTGTTGGTAGCAGATGCGGGCTTTTCGCACCACATCATCCATGGTTCTTGGGTAATCAAACTCAAGCTTCTCCTTCATAAAATTGGGTAAGCTACTAATGAAACACTGAATTTGGCCTTTTCTTCTAGCATATAAGGCACATAACACCGTAAGGAGGTGAATCGTTTTACATTTTCGTCCACGGTTAAGGTTCCTAATGTTAACTTGTGAAATTCCATTGCTTTCTTGTCATAATAACGTTCAGTTAAATACATATCCTTGAAATGCTTTTGAAATTCTTTCCACGTAACCTATTCTTCATTGATTTTTCTCACTGTTTTGGTTTCTTCTCACCAAAGAGTAGCCTTACCTCTTAACTAATAAACTGCCAAACGTGCTTTCATTTTATTGGTGTAATCATAAATCTGAATGTATTTGCTCATGTCAATTAACCAAGCTTCTGTTGCCTCTTTAGATTCCCCTTCAAAGAGTGATGATTCAATCTTTTTGAATTCTCCTTGTAACTCGGATTTTTGTCTTTTTGTCTTGCAATGGTCATAGACGTTTTCTGAATTTCCTTCTTCGTCTTCACCATGTTTTTTAACTGACTCAACATTCTCTTCTCCATTCTGAGTTGTTGGGGTTTTCTCCCTATCCTTAAGACTGGGGTCTAGATCTCATTTGTTCTCTCAATTAGATAGACTTCTAAGAATTTTTTCTTGTTCTAGTCGTAACCATTCATTGTATGTTCTTAAATTTTTCATCTTAGCATGCAGTTACAAAATGATTTCAAGTAGGAAAACATTATCTTGACAATATTCCTCTCCTAGCTGTATCCAAATGTCAAGGTTGGCATTCACATAAGTTGTCTCTGGCGGGTTTGGTGGTCTTGGGCTCCTCTGCATTCTGACCCTTTTGTGTTGATGCGGGTCTCTGTGTTCACATGCACATTGACTTAGTTATTTTGATTAAGTTACATTTATTACATATATACATAATTTTCCCAAATATTCTGAGTGTACGAACCTGAGCTCTGATACCATTTGTAACACCATAAACAAAAAATTTAAGGAACTATGTAAATAAATAAATAAAAAAATAGTATGTAGCACGTACCAATGGTTGAATAATCCTTAATGGTGCACTTATCTAGCTTGATTGTTTATATATAATGCAACAAAGTTTACAAGGTATACGATGGCTTGCAATTACTTTTCAAATGGATCCCAACGGGTGTTGATGTCCATGATTGGACCTCGGTTAAATGTTTCTTGTACTTTGATACATGCTGCATAAATATGGCTGATCCCATTGCATGTATCCATCAGAGGGTTGGGCTCACATACGAAAACTGACCTGATTTACTCCCGTTGATCTTTGGAGGGTGATCCAATGGTGGGGAGGGGTTAGGGTTTTGCCATCTAACCAACTATCCTACGTTTGGCCAGTTGTTGAGTCATTTCCTGTTGGTGGCTTTTCATTTTTGCTTTTCTGCAATGGGGTTGGACCTTAGTGGCTTTAGGTGAGCTCATGACCATTTATGCTATGTGCAATGGAGATTTTTGTGAAGCCCTCAATGGAAGGTATCCAAACCACTCAAATCTATGTTTTTCCAATTTTCTACGCTGTTTGAGCTTGGGTTTTGCTTCAATATTTCATCTGGTTCGGTGTCTAACTGGTTGCTTCCACCGTCTAGGGGTGGTTCGATGGTTTTCTGATCCCACGTAAGGTAGCCAAGTCCGAAGTCGATTTCTGGAAGGTAAGCATGCTATTTTATTTTTTTAAGTCTTCCATAGTTTTCTTCTAATAGTTTCTTGTGGATTCCTTTCCCCCAATTCGGCTAACTATTTAATTTTACTGGATTGAAGGCCGACCGCCATCTGCTGGAATTCTCCAGTCTCAGGTATGATCGCCGCCGTCTTGGAATCCTTTTAAACTTGTTTACTAGCAGGTTTATATTCCTAACGGATTTTGAGGTCGTTGTCACTCAATCGTAGATATCACACTATAACCGACATGCTATTCACGTGGTTAAGACAACATTATTTGTATTTTTAAGAGATTATGGACCCCGTGGGCGTTTACAGGTCGAAAAATCCTCCCTCATTCACCAGATGTTTAATAGATAGTCATATGGTAATTTGTTTGGTGAAAGAATTGTTTTTACGGATGGAGGAGATACATCGAATTTCACTAAACTAGACTTTTATTTCAGTGACCATGTTCATTGGTTATGTTTTGCACATGGCATTATTGTTGGTTTAGAACTGCTTACTATGCAAATTCGACTGAGGGTTAACCTTGGTATTTTCTCTAAAAGAATATTTGAACAATGATTCTCTATTTATGCAGGTTTCCTATTAAGATTCTAAACTTGAGGGTTTGAGGTTATTTAATGACTTTGGCATTTTCAGGCCGTTGAGCCCGTTTTACCACTATGGATTTTAATTTAAGTTTAAAAGTTACAATCTTCTTTTGAGATTGAAGAACTCTATTTATGTTTAGTCCTTCGCATTTAGATAAAACAAATTTTCCCTGTACTGGTATTATTCTTTACTGTCTTCTCCTTGTGGTGTGTAATGATTGGTAGAGGTTCTTTTCAGTTCCCTTTAAAAAGTAACAGTTGAATGAATAGATAATGATTTCTAGATATTTAACTCATTTCTCCCTCTTATTATTATGTGATCGAGATTCTGAACCTACTGTCATGAAAGTTATTTTTAACAGTTTCAATTTTATGTGTGTATTTATTTGTTATAGTGAGATAACTCTATCCTGCATTGCTTGTAAAATTTACTGTCTGCTTTTAGGAATGTAAGTAATTCAATTTGTTCTTTGTACTAAATGCACTTTTATGGAAATTTCTTCCTTCATTAATTATGTGAGTCAAATTAGTAATTTTCATATTCAATTAGCATTTCCTAAATATAAATTTGAGTTACTTGTCTATTTAAAGACTTGTAAACATGCAACCTCTCCACCTAGCTGTGAGCCTGGCAATTACATCCTAACTCTTCCTAGAGCACTTTCTTCTCTTCACAGTTAAGATAAGTCCATCTACCCATCTACAGTCAGGTACCTTGGGCTTTTCAGCCTCAAGTCTTGTTTGCAGACTGTATTCCAGTATTCTCCCATTGGTTTATTTCACCCAGCTCCAAGATATCCCCCTTGGTTTGGACTCCTTCCCCCCCCATCTATATCTCCCCTCTGAGGAGGAGATGAGTTACTGTTTCTTTTTATTCTTTTAACCATTTCAAACCGTTTTTGTTAAAATACCCTAACTCATAAGTTTCCATTAATTAGGTAAGAAAATATATCCTGGCCTTCCAGCCTCAGTCATTTATCATTTTAACAACATAAAGTAGAAAATTGATGCCTTAAAAAGTAAAATAAAACTTAGTAACCATCGTAATTGTTTATGTAGCTTGGGGTGTTAGATTTTCATTTTTTTTTTTTAAGTATAAGATTTAAACATCAAATGTTCAATATTTTTTTCATTTGAAAAGTGTTTGATTCACACATTTTTTTAGTTTTATACTTCCAATTAATTCCAATTGATTTACCGTGTATATATATATATATAACCAATATTTTCTTTTAAAATAAAAGTTTTTCCATTTAGAACATAATTTTTAATTTATTAATTTATAGTATATTCATTTTTTAATTATATTTTAATTTTTTTAAATATATTTGATCTATTAAGAACATTTTTTTTTTTAATTTTTAATTTTTAATTTTTAATTTGTAATTAATTTATTAATTTACAGTATATTCATTTTTTTTTAATTATATCCAATATTATTTTTATATTCAGAGCATAATTTTTATTTATTTATTTTTTTAATTTTATTTTAATTTGTAATTTGTAATTGGCATATTTTTAAAAAGGCTGGAAAGTTTTTCTATCTAGAATAAAATTTTTAATTTATTAATTTAGAACATAATTTTTAATTTATCAATTTACAGTATATTCATTTTTTTTAATTATATCCAATATTAATTTTCTATTCAAAACATAATTTTTAGTTTTTAATTTTCTTTTAAAAAATTATTTTACTTTTTAATTTTTAATTGGCATATTTTTAAAAGGGCAATGACCTATAAACTTACACATCCCCTCATACAAGTCCCTTTTAATTATATCCGATATTATTTTTTTGTTCAGAACATAATTTTAATTTTCTTTTAAACATTTTATTTTAAAAGAGCAATCACTGATAAACTTACACATTCATTCATATTAAGCCTTTTTAATTATATTAAAAATTATTTTTCTATTCAGAACATAATTTTTAATTTTCTTTCAAAAATTATTTTAATTTTTAATTTTTAATTTTCACTTAAAATAAGCAATCATGGATAAACTTACACATCCCTCCTACCCTAAAACACAGTGTAATGAGCTTCCAATTATCTTAGAAGAGTATATTAGCTCACAAGATTATCTTCTTATTTTCAAGATGGACATAAAAACTTACTTATTTTCTGAGGATTTTGCTTATTTTGACAAAATTGCGAGGGTGACAGAATTATTTGTTTTGCGATGTTGGGATAAAAAATAAGTTAAAATTTCATTTTAATTTTTCTAAAATAAATTAAAAATTAGCTTTAAAAACTCAACTTAAATTTAAAACTGTTTTGTCAGGAAACTTAAATCTAAATTATCTTTTCTTACGTTAAATTTTTTTTTCAAGTTTGCGTTGGATTTTTAATTTTATGTTTGTGTTGGATTTTTTTTGAAAGATTAGCTTATACTTGTTGCTTTTTCTTATTTCCAAAATATTGGAAAACTTATTTGTTTCGAAAGATTGCCTTATTTTGGAAAAATTGCAGGCTTTTGCCTTAATTTGAAAAAATTGCCTAGGGTGAACCGTAAACTTATTTCTTTTCGTCGCCAATGCTGCCCTTCCTTCTTCCCTTTAATAGCTTTTGTGGTACTCCTTTCTCTTCTGTTGCGTCCATTTTGTGAAGGTGGGGATGCAAAAGAAGTTTTATAGGATAGTTTATTTTATTTTTATATTTTTAAAATTTAAAATTTAAATTTATTAATTTATTTTGACAACAATTTTTTTTTATTAATTTAGAAAATTAAAATATTAATTTTTTAATTAATTTTAAAAACAAAAGATTAAAATGAAAAATTTAGTTCTAAAATATTAAAACCTTTACTTAATTTTAAAAACAAAAAATATAAAATGGAAAATTTAGTTCAATTAACCTTTACACTCTTTATTTTCTATTATTTTCTTCAATCTTTTTATTATTTTCTTAATGTTTTGCGAGGGTGGGAAAAGCTAATGGCTCTCTTTTCCTTTTTATTTTGTGAGGGTGGGATAAAAATTTAGTCCATTAAAGTTAATGGCTCTCTTTTCCCCTTTTGTTATGTGCAATTGGGAGAGTTTAATCGAAGTCCATTAGCCCTTGCACATTTTTTTTATCTTTTTTATGGCTTTCTTTTTCCTTTTTATTTTGTGGGGGTGGGGGAGTTAATGGAAAATGAAGTTTTTTGGCGTTAGAAATATGTTTTTAAAAGTCGTGTGAGGGAAGTGTGAGTATTTTTATCTTTCATAATTTCTCCCAGGTTGGGAGAGAAATGTGTGAGTATTTTCATTTTCATAATTTCTCCCAGGTTGGGAGAGAAATGTGTGAGTATTTTCATTTTCATAATTTCTCCCAGGTTGGGAGATGAGGGAAGTGTGGGAGATCACTTTTATATAATGTTGGTAGGGTTGGGAGAGAAAAGGAAGTTTTGTGGGAGATTTATTTATTTTTTTTTTTTTTTAATATGGTTTGATAGTGGGAGAGTTAATGGAAAAGTAAGTAGTTTTGTTAGGAAGTGTATGAGATTATTTTTAATTTTTTTAATCCCCAAGGTCTAATGGTTAAGAGCATGTGATTTCTCCTAAGAGGTCACAAGTTCAAAACCAGAGGGGGTAGAGTATGTATGCTTTCATAGATTTTAGGAGCCAAATTGTTGCGTGGAGGTGGGTCCATTGTCTCACAAACAAGGGGGTCTCATACACCAATTTGGTGTATGGCATGGCGGAGTCAAATTGTTGTGTGGAGGTGGGTCCCTTGTCCCACAAACAAGGGGGTCTCATACACTAATTTGGTGTGTGGCTTGGCCGTGACCTTAAAATTGGATATATGTATGTATGTATGGGGTGTGGAAGATTATTTAATGTTCATGAGGGTGAGAGATTTGCTGGAAAGTTATTGATTTTTTTTTAATGTTTTGCAAAGTGATGGAAAATGGAGTATTTCTAAAAATTATTTTATTATTTTTTGGTGGAAATTTAATGAGGGGAAAAAAAGTTCATGGAAAAAGAGTTTTTTTTTTCATTTTATAAATGTTGAGAGTTTGGATTTATTATTATTATTATTTTAAATGAGAGGGGTTAGAATCATATTGAATGCAAATGGACATTTGTCACATGAAATAAGTGATCCATAACAAATTTAGTTTAGGACATAAATTGATTTAAAGCTTGTTTTTTTCCTCTTGCAAGTGTATTGAAAGATTGTTATATGCTCTTGCATATTATCATGTAATTTTCTTTCCTTGATTAATAAAATATGTGCCTGAGGATAGTTCTCCTATTATTGTGGTATCAGAGCTACAAAATGCAAGTAGCGTAAGAGAGGAGAAGAAGAGATTCTAGCTTTGTAGTCTTTTGGAAGACTCTATTGAATTGATTAGTTGTTAATTGGTATGAAAATTGTTTCAGTTTTATTAAGGAAGAGAAAATTGAAGTTTTTGCTTTCAAATATTATGTTTTATGGGATTTTCAGAATCTATAGCTAGAATAAAGTTTTAAATCTACAAATATGAAAATTTCTTTTTTCGAAAATTCTCCCTCTATTCATAATTGGGATCCAATTCGTCGTAGTTGTTGTTTCTGAAACCAGTTTCAAGTTAGTGCTTCGTTGATTCACCCAACACCCTCCCCTATCCGATCTCTTATACACGATCAATTTCCTTCTCTAATTAATCATACATTATGATTGTCTTCGTATATGTTGAAGGTTTTAATCCTATATAAAAGTTACCGTCAAAGGAATTCTTAAGAATAGAAAAAAATACAATGGAGAGAATATATATATATATATATATGTTTTACTTTTATTATTGAAAACATGAAAACCATATTGATTTTTCATCATATACCTTTCAATGTTACAATACATTATATACATGTCGAAGCATTCATTAACTGGATTTACGAAATAGGATGGTAAAAATCATCATTCCCAAAACCATGGGTTGGTACACCCACCCATCCTTAGGTCTATTCAACCATATTTGGGTCTAATCATGCAAAGAATATAACACATACCCAACATTCTCTTACTTGGTGTTTTTTTTTAACACCGAGGGGTGCATAGGTGTATATGTTCATATTGGTCCAGGATCGCAATGCCCATTGTTTCTCTACACCAACAAAATGTCTTAGCGCTCACAAACTTTGTTAATGCATATGTGACATTCTTCAAAATGTTCATATTTATCACCAACACCTTTTTGTTTTCAACCATATCCCTCATAAAGTGATATTGAACATCAATAATAAATAAGCAAGGCTCTTTCCCAAGAAATTTTCACTTTGGCTATCACAATCTATCCTTATTACTCATTGTACCAACTCCATACCTAAACATAATCTCTACAACCAAACTACTTCTTTGCTTTCATGAGTGGTTTTCCTGTATTCAACCTCCATAATTGAAAGTTCCACTATAGACTATCTCTTGCACATCCAACTGTTTGTTCCTCGAAATAGGTTAAACACATACCTGCTTGTCGATCTTCAGCCCAATCTGCATCAAACGAACCACATATGTCCAACACTATGTCTAGTGTTGGTCTTATTTGGTAGAACAAACCATAATCACTAGTGCCACACAAATACCTGAGAACCCTCTTTACTGTTGTGCAATGCTCATTCCCTACTTTTAAAATAAACCTACTCAATACTCCGACTGCATGTGCAATGTTTTCTCTCATACAAACCATTACATATATTAAACTATCAAAATACACTCACATATGGAACACAATACCTGTCCTCTTCCTCTTGTTTTGTATTGGGGCACTGTTATGCAAATAACTTTAGACCTGTAGGGATAGGAACCTTCACTGGTTTCCTATGCTTCATATTAAACCTCTACAATAATGTCTCAACATACTTCTTTTGGTTTAACTAGAGATTTCTCTTTGCACGATATTATTTAATTTCCATCTCCAAAATAATGTTTGTAGCACCAATATCCTTCATGTCGAATTTAGAGAGCAATTGGGTCTTCACATGCTAGATAGTTTCTTAGTCATTTCCAATCAGCAACATATCATCCACATACAAAAACAAATAAATAACAGGATCATCAATTAATTTAAAGTACACATAGTGATACACTTTGCTCTTTGTGAATCCAACTCCCTGCATATATGTATCAAATTTTTGATACCACATCCCTTGTGACCTCTTTAACCCATACAAAGAAATTTTTTGGTTATATAGGTGTGTGGGGGACATTATTTAATGTTTACGAGGGAGGGAGGTTTGCTGGAAAGTTATTGATAATGTTGTGTGAGGGAGATTAATATTTTTAAATTTTTTGTGAAGTGATGGAAAATCCAGTACTTCTAAAAATTATCATTTTATTATTATTTGGTGGAAATTTAATGAGGGGAAAAAAGTTTATGGAAAAAGTTTTTTTTTTTTCAATTTATAAATGTTTGAGTGAGAGTTTAGATTTTTTATTATTATTATTTTAAATGAGAGGTGTTAGAATCATATTAAATGAAAATGAACATTTGTCACATGAAATAAGTAATCCATAAAAAAATTAGTTTAGGACATAAATTTATTTAAAGCTTATTTTTTTCCTCTTGCAAGTGTATTGAAATATTGTTATACGCTCTTGCATATTATCACAGGCGTGTTGACAGTGCTGGACCCGCCAACATTCAGGGGATCACCCCAGTATGAAGTTCAACTAGACCTCACACCATTTGGTGTGGGATTCCCATCCGGTATGATGGCCCGGTTGCCATTATCTTAAGGATTTGCTTCAACTTTTGATGGTCAACATAGGAGAGTGGTTTTCTTTGTCTTTGAGAAGTGAGGTTCACATGCCTGGTGATTTCTAGTGTGATTTGTGTTAATGGTTCTTTCACTGTAGAGGGAAAGGGTTGGAGCGAGTCCCAATTTGGCTGGGAGGAAGCCCCAACTCTGCTAGGAACACGCAACACAACGGGACGTGCACAGCTTCCGAGGAGCAGTCCACACAGATGTGGCAATGATAACACATAAGGGAAGATAACACGTACAACACTCAACAGATGAGTCCACACGAGTGCAACAGTTGTTATAGCAGGTTTTATGTGGAAGTTCTGTCTGATGTCCGCAAAGGTAGCCACCATGGGCAGGAAAGAGTTAACATCATAGGCAACAAATTTTCATTAAGAGATTATGTATTACAATGAGTGAATGAGTTCAAGTGTTAAACACAGGTTAAAGCAACATGCATTACAAGTGTTCAAGATTAGTCTTACAACAGTTACAATACATGTGTGAAAACGTGCTGGCCTATTATAAGACTTCTGAATTAAGTGAAAATTCCAAGAAACATTATTACACCATACATCACTAACCTCGTGGGCGGGGTGTTGGAGCCACTATTTACTCCTCAAAGAAAATATTACTGACTCTCTTGGCTATGTGGGAGGAGCTGAGGTGAAAAGTCCTTTGCATGTACAAATGAGTGGGTATTTATAGCCAAGGGTGAAACTAACCCTTGTGGCTATTCGACTACCCTCATGAACGTTTGACTTCCATGACTTTTCAACTTTACATGACTCTTTGTACAACAAGTGGGTCTCTTGGACTTCCACATTACATTATGTTGATTGACAGTATGGCCCACAATAGAGAGTGGATGACATGACTCATGACATGACTCGACATGACAGTGATGGTACATTCATGCTGCTGCTAGTGTGCATGTCGAGCTACAGTGCTACTTGGTGATGGGTGTCCTCATGGTGTGTCATGGCTTCACCTTCACATGGAAAAGTGTGTGGAGTCTTCAATGGTTGTTGGTTCGCTTGGTGTTTCTTTTGCATGTTGCTCCTTGCTTGTATGTTGGAAGGCTTTGATAGGTTCGTATGTTTACGAAAGGTGCATGTTCGTCCATGAGCACATCTTGCATGTTCGCTCGTCCATCTGTCTGTGAACACATCTTTGCATGATCATTCGTTCACGAACACATCTTTTCTCATGCATCATTTGTTCATTCGTTGGTGAACTCGTCCTTCTGCATGTGCTCCCTTCATTCATCCCATACGTCATCGCGCCATGTTTGTTGGTGTATCTATACCTACAGTCACTCATGACGAGACGACATTAAATCCAGAAACCTCCTAGTCTACCATGATACATGAACATTTCAGATGCAGGTGACTGGGAGAGGTAACAAGGTTGCAAGGCGGGATGGAGGCTCCGGGCAATGCTGATGAAAACTGTGCAAGAGTCACTGTGTGATGAAGATGGGCAATCCGGATCGACAATGACTATCCACGAGGTCTGGCTTAGCTGGAGGACAAAAATGCATATTTTTTGGTAGGAACAATCCAGGTTACAGGAAGGTTGGGCAAGAAAAATCTACGCAGTTTCCGGAATGAGCGGGCAGTGGGAGCTTTGCAGCCAAAATTGCACAATTCCTAGAGGGAACTGGTAGCTGGCTGCCGGGACACTGGCAACAAAAACTACTCAATTCATGGAGGGAACTGGCAGTCTGCTACTGGGTCAGTGGCAGCAAAAACTACACAATTCCTGAGGGGAACTAGCACTCAGCTGCTGGAGCTTAGCAGCAAAAACTGTGAAACTCCTAGAGGGAACTGGTATTTTACTGTCTGGAAAAACTGTTGTAACGCTGGGAGGTTGGACTACTGATCACCTCTATGTAGTTTCTGAGCCGAGCGGACTCCTGGGTAGCAAAGGGATTGCTCATGAAAACTGTGCAATTTTCTTGGTGAGTAGCTGGTTGACTATCGGCAGGCCTGGTTGGAAAAACTACACAATTATCTTGGTGAGTAGCTGGTTGACTATCGGGAGGCCTGGCTGGAAAAACTACAAAATTTCTTGAGGGAGACAAGAATGGGCACTGGGTGTGTGTCTGGCTTGTCTGCACAATTTTTGATCGGAGTCAGTCCTGGGGTGTCTGCCGGGTCAAACTCTCTAGTTGACCAGCATGAAGGCTGATTGATTTGCTTGCAAGAAATGCAACTTGAAATGACTTGCTTGGAGCTTCTTCGCTGTTTTGGGTGATAGTCGATCGAGTTGATAGCGGGGTGATGGTTTGGCTGTCGGAGGGGAGTTTGGTCATCAAAACTTCAGCAAAATGACTAAGTGTGTGAACGAGTGAAAGATGCATATGTGATCTTGCAAACACACACACACATGACTTGTCAACGAGATGACTCAAACCATCTAGACACACATGCTCAACATGACTGATCAACGGTGTGAGCGACAAGTGCGACACTTGTGATTGATCATTGATCGATGTTGATGACGCTTATGCGACAATGAATGACTCTGTGTGTGAGTGCGACAGATGTTTTCATAGTGAACACAACAAGTACACACGAAGCGAAGACTTTGAGAATGACTAGAACATGGTCACAAGCATGAATTTGACATCAACATGCAAAAACTTGGATGAAGTGAACAAGCAAGGTGGATGCGAAGACTCACACAAGCTCATAGATTGAACCTGAGTGTGTGTAGTCATCAAGTGAAACTCTCAAGGAAGGCTCTGAAATTGGGTGCAGGCCAAAATTTTGGAGGGTGGTTGTAGCCTCTACGACACTTGGTGACACACTAGTAGAACTCTAGCTTATTTGTTTTGGTTCATTGGCTAGCATAGGGCCTTGGTCTTGTGGGGAGTATTGAATCATTATATAGGTTAGTTTGACTTCCCCACTTACCCCATGGACATACATGGTTCACCTTTTGCCAAATCAATCAAACACCATCAATAGTTCAGCTTAATCATAGTGTTTCAAATTCAGGAAGGGTATTTTAGCTTGCAAGTTGAAGATTTTCAAAGTATAAGTTTTCATCTCTGGTGTTGGTCCGCTACTAGCAAACCTAGACAGTACCCTGGTGGAGTCACGTAGGAACACATGCATTTCTCCACTACTAGCGAGCTTGGTTAGTACCTCGATGGAGTGACATGCTTCACCTCTCTGCGCCGGAAGCCTTTCTCTTCTTTTGCCTTTGTATTTTTCAAGATGATTGTGTATATGCACTTATTTATTTTTGGGGCAGAAGAGGGATCCTGACTTATTGAGAGCAGAAGAGGTTGTTCCTTCGGAGAAGCATGTAAGAACTTTGACATAGGTTTGCTCATTTGGATTTGCCCCTTTTTCTTTTCTACTAGTTGGATGAGCTTGAAAACACATAGTAGAAGGCTGAGTACAGGCATGGGGCTTCCCAGTGTGGACACAAGTTCATGGTTGGATGAAAACTTCCCTTGTAGACGGCTCATATTTTTCGTCAAGACTTCATCGACCGAAGGTTATAGCCAAGCACAAAGAAGACGGACACAAGCCTGGCTAAGTGCTGCAGTGTCACAAGTCTCTTCAAATTTCAGCCACATACTCTATTCAAAAGCCATAACGTAGTAGTTAGTAGCACTTATTTATGGAAACAAAAATATTAAGGTATTAAGCAACCAAAACAAATGTGAAAAAAATAGAAAGCAAAAAAAAAAAAAACAAAAAAACAAAAAAACAAAACAAAACAAAACAAAGATAGTAAGCAAAGAAAATAAGATGAAAACAACAAACAACAAGTAGATTATGTACATGGCATGGGGCGCGTCTTGACCTACTAAAAGTAATGCTTGAGGGCTTGGCCGTTGATAGGAAGGTTTTCAACCCTCCTGTCAAGTGATTGCAGATAGTATGTGTGTGGGCCAAGTTTCTTGTGGACTGTGTATGGACCAATTCATAGGGACTAGAACTTCATATGTTTTTCTTTCTCTTCATAGGACTTATCCCATTTCAGAACTAAGTCAGCAACACCTAAGTTAGATTTCCCTACAGACTTCTTATGGAACCATCTCTTGATATGTTTCTGGTGGAGCGTGAAATTTTCTTTTACTTTCATCCTTTCTTCCTGAAGCTTATAGAGAACATCCATCCTACGCTAAACTAGCTGGCATGGGTTGCCTTGGGATTCTTCGGAAAGCTGAAGTGCAGGCAAGTAGATATTAGGTGGGAGGATGGATTCTTTACCATAGACTAGGATGTACAGTGAGTTATTCAGAGAGGGCTTGGGTGTTGCACGGTTAGCCCATAATGCATTCATCAAAGCGGTATGCCAGTTGCGCTGCTCAGAGAAAATAGTCTTCTTGATTATGTGGATGAGTTTTTTATTCGTGGATTCTGTGAAACTGTTTCCTTGCAAGTAATAGTTAGATGAATGTTTTAGCACAATACCATTTTGTAATGCAAAATCATAGAGTTTCAAAGGTGAAAAGTACATTGCATTATCAAAAACAAGTGATACTGGAATGCTGAAGGGTGAGATGATGTTTTGCTGAAGGAAGCTGATGACCTCCTGGTCATTCACTTGTCTGACGGGAATTGCTTCTTTCCACCACGTGAAGTAGTCAGTTGCTGTTAGGATGTAGTGGTGTTACTTTGACGAATGTGGGAATATTTCCCTAATGAAGTCCAGGCCCCACTGTTGGAATGGTTCGGTAACTGCAACAGGGTGCAATGGGGTTGTTGATATTTGTGTTCTGCCAACGCATCACGGACAGACTAGGCACTTGCAGGCATAAGCATGTGCATCCTTGAGTAATGTAGGCCAGTAGAAACCAACTCGCATAAATTTATGCACAGTGGTGTTTTCCACAAAATGTCCCCCTCCAAGTCCATCATGTAGATATTGAAGTACCTTCTCTGATTCATGTGCCTCTAGGCACCTGAGAAAAACTCCATTATTGTGCTTTCTATAAAGCACTCCATGCATCAACTGATATGCTAAGGCTTTAAGGCACAATGCCCTCTTTTGTCTGATGGAAAAGTGAGAGGGTATGATACTATGCTCAAGGTACTAGTGCACATCTACGTACCAAGAGGTTCTGTCTTCAGTGGGTGTTGCTCGCCTTATATCATACATCTCAATTTCTTACTTCCTGGTCAGCAAGCTCTTCTTCATTCTCCAGAGCGTGTACTGCTTCAACTACAAGTCTACAGAGCCCATGTCCTTTGATCGTGTCAAACGGCTTGATTTCAAGATCATATTCTTGCAAGCTTTTCATCTAGTTCACAGGTCATTCACCCAATTCTTGTTGTACAAGCAATGTATGGACTATTGGGTGAGGGACGAAGACTATGTAGTGGTTCTTCAAAAAGTAGGGCCTGAAGTGTTTCACCGCCTTGTACACTACATACACTTGCTTATCAATGGCGGGTTAGTTGATCTCTGGTCCCTGCATGCTTGTGATCATGAAGGAGATGGGACATTCATTGTCCGTTTCGTCCTTCTGAGTGAGTACTGCAGCTAGTGAATTATCGGAGGTGAAGGTGTATAACAGGAAATATTTCTTGAATTATGGGTTGTGCAGTGCATGTGCTTCTGCAATGGTCTGTTTGATTTGGGTGAATGCATACTTTTCCCTCTTTCCTCAACTGTAGACTGTATATTTCTTGATCATGTCTTGCATGGGATTGACTATCTGCACATAATCCGAGATGAACTTCTAAAGGAAGTTTATCTTTCCCAAGAAGGACTGCATGGATTTCTTGTTGGCTAGGTGAGGGATCTGCGTTATAGTCTGGACCCAGTCTAGATCCACCTTGATCCCACTTTTGGCAACAATGTATCCGAGGAGGTTCCCCTTTGACACTGAAAATACACTCTTTTTGGGATTCAAGGAGATCCCATATCTCGAGCATCACTCAAATATTTCTTCAGATGGCGTATGTTGTCTTCTTGTCTTCTTGAGAACAAAGTCACATCATCGAGGTATACCACTATGCTCTGTCCGATGACTCCGAAAAAGGTGATGTCCATGGCACGTTAAAAGGTTGCACCTGCATTTACAAGCCAAAACAAAATTCATCTATAAGCGAATGTACACCACTTGGTATGGAAGGTAGTTTTAAGTTTGTCAGGTTTTGCTACAAGAACCTGATTGTATCCTAAGAAACCATCAAGAAGAGAAAACATCTGTGCCCCAAATTCATTTTGCAGAATGTGGTTCGTAGATGGAATCGGGTAGTTGTCCTTGTTCGAGGCATGGTTTACATTCTAGAAATCAACACACAAGTAGATTTCCCTAGACTTCTTGCGTACAGGAACAAGATTTGAAACCCATGTGGAATGACGAATTGTGTGTATGATCCGTGCATCCAACAACTTAGTAAGCTCTTTCTGTATGAGGGGTTCAAGTGACATATGTACTTTCCTCAGCTTCTGTTGATATGGCTTGACCCCTTCTTTGGTCGGGATGATGTGTTGGATGATCCGCGTGTCATAAGTTTTCATATCATCATACATCCACATGAACACATCTTGGTATTGTTTGAACAAGTGGACAAAGGCTTTCCACTCTTGCTGTGTGCAATATGTACCTAGATTAATGAACTTTGGATCTTTCTATGTTCCCAGGTTGATCACTTCGTGCATCATGGTGGAACTGTGGGTCTTGCTGTTCCTTAGCCCCAGAAAATGTTCTTGCAAGTCATAAAGATTTTCCAAATCTGCCAAACCTTTTGTGATAAGGTGGCCTTTCCTGTTACTGTCTTCTACTTGCAGAGAGCACTCGTTCTTGTCATCATCTATTGTTCCATCTTTGAAGACGTCAGTGTTGGCCATGAAATGCAATATCTCTTGATCATCATTAAACACACGTAAATCAATTATGTTGTTCGGGATAGAGGGCTTGTACAAAATTTCAATAGTAAATCTATCCCTAATCGGTGACATTCTCGAAGCTGCATTTTCCAAAGAATTGGTAGCTACATTAGATGTACGTGGTACAAAAATGATGTTAAATGCTTAGAAGTTAGAGATTAGCCACCATACCTCTTGTTGGTAACTTTTGAGATGCGGTGACAAACAGTGAATGGTGTTACGTACCTACTGTACCACTATCTTTGAATCACCTACCACTTTGAGTGTGACCACGTTGAGGCTGATAGGTTTTTGCAAGCCTAACATGAGTGCTTCATACTCAACGATGTTGTTCATGCACTTGCACTCCAAGTGACTTGAAACTAGATGCTTCCTATTGTAAGGGTCGATCAAGACACACCTGGCTCCTGAGCTGTCTTGTACCTTTGATCTGTCAAAGTACATGGTCCACAACTTGTCTGTACACAGATTACTCGATGTGTTAGTACTATTGTTACTATTGTTGCTACTACTACTGCTACTATATATACAATGCACTATACATGTTTCATTACCATCAATTGGGCATGGAAGGAGTCTCAACTACATGTCTGGTGGCATTGGAGCTGGCCGTGCAGGATAACACCCCAATGCTATTTCAAGGAGGTAGTTGCCAAACATAAGTTTTGCGAAGGCCAACGGTTCATTCTTGTCATTAAGGGGAGTGACATTATGCTTGATATACCTCTCGTACAATACTCAGATCTAGTTGCACTTTCCCTTGTACAGAAGCCACATGTGAGATCATTCTATACAAAAATATTCGTATAGCTTGCTGGACCAGTCTCTGCTGAGTAGTAGACTGTATGCTTCCGATATGTCCACAACAACTATGTTGATGCATTGGTGGACTCAAGCGTCATGAGATAGTCGGATGATCACATCTCATAGTTCACTAATAGCTGTTACTGATATTAGATCAAGCTGGATGATCCACGCAAATGTCTTGCTCCATTGTGCATTGATCTTTTTCGCAATGGAGAGCGATATGACGTTGGCTGCTGCAACAGAATCAACCAAGTAGTTTTGAACATTGCAGTTAAAAATTTCAAATGATAGCAGGAACGGAGGGCAACCTGAGCTTGCTTCTTCCATCCAGAGTGTGTTGAGAATAGTAGAAAGTGATTTGGGAGGTGTGCTTTCTCCCTTGCTGGTAGAGGCTGTGCTATCCATTGTTGTCTATCCCAATATGCGCGGCAGGATGTCTCGCTGACTCTAGATCTTAACTAAATAAAAAAAACTAATGTTCGCTCGATTTTTCTTCATGTCATCTACAATGTTGTATGCCAGAGGTGGTAGATTCACCGAGGTGTCTGGGGTAGAATGGATGTTTGTGTTGTCCGGCGGATTATTTTGCAGCTTGCTGCTCATGGATGTACTTTTGTCTACCACTTTCTTCCCGAACTTTTTTTTTGTTTTCTTCTTTGGCACAACTGGTGGATTGGCCTTCCTCATTAGTAGTCTCATATTTCCTTGTGCTTCCCCAAGTGTAAGGGGAGCCCCTTTACTCTTGAGATTGTAATGATCATTTTGCTTTTGGGGCTTCTTCTTGGTGTTCATCTTTGACATTTCTTGCGAGCATTGATATGTGTTCACCACATGCCTAGAACTTGATTGTTCATCGGGTGTAACATCTTTTTCATTATCAGTGTTT